>CM076411.1:11018072-11055401 GCA_038363315.1 Mugilogobius chulae
GTACCTCTTAGTCGAGATCACTTAGTAGAGGTGAGTTTCTACGTGTAGATGTACGTGCCTGTGCCGGCAACCTGTTATGAGCGCGACTAGCTCACCCAGTTTGAACGTTACATATTGCTAACATACAACTTTGCTAGCTTTTGAAGGCCAGTTTGTAGCCTGTTGTTGTTCGCCTTACTCGAGATAGTTCTAGTCGATCGTCATTCATGATGTCATGCTATTAAAGGCGAAGGGTAACTAAACTGGAGGCTACAAATTGTCATTTCGGGTATATAGGTAATCATACAGGCTTTTTGTCAGGTATCGTTTCTAACCCACTGCTGTATGTATCAAACACTGCTGTCTTGGTATGCCTAATACACCGCTATAATCTCGTATTCTGCTTGTATTTTACATTACGCCTCCTACGGTCTGTGTTAATAAACACCATCATGTTTGCTCTGCAATGTAATTACAGACCATACCTCTTGTGCTACATTATAGAAACGCCTTTGCCTGGAGTCGTTGTTTTTGGAACTGTGAATTCAAAATGACTAAAAACACCTCACTGGTCTGTTGCAATAAACTTAAGACAACCGTGCACTAAACTGAATCAACGTATAAACACCCTGGGGTTTAAGGTTATAGTTGCATTCTCTGTGTATGATAAGATATAACACCTCCCTGCTCACTTGTACTCCAACAGTGATTAGTGCGTACTTGTTAGTAGATTGGTCGCACCAGTCATGTCGCATTGTAGACTAAGCATGCTCTGAAAGTCTGTTTCTGATAATAACAAACGCATCTTTTCTTTTGTCCTGGTGTGCTTGTAGTTACTAAACCCTCGTCTGTGCTTAGCTAAGATAGCCACCTCATCTGCATCAGCATAAATTACACCCAAATCTACTCTGATCTGTTTGAATTACACACTCTGCTCACTGACAGTATAAAAGCAAACCTTCCTGGTCTGTGGATGTATTGTAAACAACTCCTGTCCGCTGTAGAGTAACCACATATACTGATTCTCAATTGTATATACAAGACGCTCCTGAATCCTGGCTTTGTAACATAACACCTCCTGTCTGTTGTATTATAACACCCACCTGTTCGTATGTCATAAAACTTCCTGTCTGCTGTAATTAACTCCTCCGTGTCTGCTTGTATAACATCCTCCTGTTGTGTAATACACCTCCTGTCTGAGCTGTACGATACACTCCTCCTGTCTGCTGTACATAACCTCCTGTTGTTTGAAAACACCTCCTGTTTGTAGATAACACCTCCTGTCTGCTGTATATTACTCTCCTGTTGTGTAATAACTCTCCTGTCGTTTGTAAACAACACCTCTGTCTGCTGTAATAAACATCTGTCGTCTGTCAATAACACCTCCTGTCTGTGTGTTAATTAACTTACTCTCCTGAGTCCCTGTGTAATGTAGATTAACTACCCGCTGTCTGCTGTAGAATAACACCTCCCTCGTTCGTTTTATACACATCACTGTTCTGTTGTAATAAAACCTCCTGTCTGTGTAATAAACCTCCCTGTCTGCGTAATAACACCACCTGTCTGTGTAAACTCCTCCTGTCGTTGTTATACACTCCGTGTTTGAAAAACTCCTCTTTTAATAACACCTCCTGTCTGCTGTAATAACCTCCTGTCTGCTTAATAAAACCCTCTGTCTGCTGCGAATAAACCATCCTGTCTGCTGTAATTAGACAGGCTCCTGTGCTGATAATAACACTCTGTCTTGTTGTAATACCCGCCTGTCTGTTGTATACAGCCTCCGTCGTTGTAAAACAACGTCCTAATGCTGTATCAACCCTGGTAAAACCTGAGCCCACATTACAAAAACAGTCAGCCAAAATCAGAATTTTTGGATGTGAGATGCTTATTAACTCTTAAAATAACACCAAAATCCCAACAACATTTACTTTTTGCTATGATATGTTGCTTTTTCGGATTTTTTTTGTATCACAAATTTGAACAGCGGAGTGTTTTTTCGGCCACTTTTGTCTGGTCACAGCAAGTGTTAATTTAGCGCAAGAAAAAATCGAGTGTCATAACATTTTGAGACCTATATAACATATTTGGAAGATTCCTGGTTTAGGGGTTTTCACACACACTTTAGGGGCATTGATTGATTTCACTTTGTGGCAGGCCAAAAACAGTTTTTGTCTTATGATTCGAGTCATTGAGAAGTCATCTTAGCACTTCCATCGTAGACATGTGAAAATGTGCCCGTTGCAGTGCTTCCACCTCTGTCTGGGATTTCCCATGTAGATGGTCTGGTAAAAAGTGCGTCTAAAGAAGAGCGCATCTAAAACTAGGCACCTCGCTTCATGAAATGCCCTCCCAGTGTCAGGAACGATGACGATCGTGCTTGCGAACAACAGGGCTGTGCAAAGCGAGAAAACACGGTGTCTGGAGTTGTACCTGCCACGGATCTCAGATTTCTGACTGCCTCCCGCTCCGGATGTTGTAAATTAACACAGATAGAACAAAGCGAACAGCCAGGGTGCGCTCTGGCTTTTTCCGTGGCGACAGGATGATTGGCGTGGTTTGCTTGACTACAGTGGGATCCAGGTCTCGATCTATAACTGCTTCTCTGTCGTTACATGGCTCCTCCTAAGCGACAATTGTTGCCAACAGTCCTTTCACATGCCACTTTTCCACTGCCGTGAGCTAAATTCATGCATGGTGATGCTGGGTCCACAATCAATCAACTGGACTGGCAAAAAGTGAAATGGGTCTAGTCAGAAATAAAAATAACCAGATTTAAAATGTGTGAAATAACTTTTAACTTTCATGTCAAGGTACATTATTATAAAATAAATAAACAAATAAACAAACAAACAAACTGACTGTGGTCCACCATCTGGACTCATGACATTCTCACACTTCAGAGTGTGATCAGGGCTGCAGATATGACTGTATAACATGGTGGTGTGGCCCCTGGACCAGAGTTCCCCCTGGAAAATCGAATAGTTATCTTTGTTCTGGAACCATCTGGGCAGACACGGGTAGTGGGTTAATTTGATTTATTTATTTTTTTCTGGAACATTATTTAAAGTGACATCATTTCTAAATTCCACACAATAATTATGTTGCTGTTTGTTCAGTGAAATGTGTAAACTCATAATAGTATAATGTTTAGCTGTTGTGTTTGTTAACACAAGATAAATCTCGTCCATAATTTTCTTTTATCAAAGATGCGGTCAGTCCAAATACAAATATCTACCTCACAGACAGTTCACAGTGTGGTCCCTCTGCAGCTGCAGTTGACACTTTGTTTTTCTAGATTTCTCTTCCAGAGGAAAAAGTGCAGGTTGTCAGCCTGGAGTCCTCGGTCCAGTCAAGACTGATGAGAAGGAACGTCGTCTTTGTCCTGGTGAACCGGGAGAAAACGCTGCACAAACTCATAAAACTTGACTCTGTGTGAAGTTGAGACACAGCTGCTGTTCAGTTCTGAAGCTGTGTCTGGAGCCGGGGCCGTCCCACAGACTGTGAGGTCTGTCTGTGCTGCTGTGAGGTCTAGTGTCTGTGCTGCTGTGAGGTCTGTGAGGTCTGGTGTCTGTGCTGCTGTGAGGTGTGTCTGTGCTGCTGTGAGGTCTGTCTGTGCTGCTGTGAGGTCTGGTGTCTGTGTTGCTGTGAGGTCTGTCTGTGCTGCTGTGAGGTCTGGTGTCTATGCTGCTGTGAGGTGTGTCTGTGCTGCTGTGAGGTCTGGTGCTGGCTGCTGTGAGGTCTGGTGCTGTGTGCTGTGGAGGTTGTGCTGTGGGTTGTGGTGGGCTGTCTGTGCTGCTGTGAGGTCTGGTGTCTGTGTTGCTGTGAGGTCTGTCTGTGCTGCTGTGAGGTCTGGTGTCTATGCTGCTGTGAGGTGTGTCTGTGCTGCTGTGAGGTCTGTCTGTGCTGGCTGTGAGGTCTGTCTGTGCCTGTGTGGGTCTGGTGCTGCTGTGGTCTGTGCTCTGTGAGGTCTGTCTGTGCTGCTGTGAGGGTCTGGTGTCTGTGCTGCTGTGAGGTCTGTCTGTGCTGCTGTGAGGTGTGTCTGTGTTGCTGTGAGGTTGTGTCTGTGCTGCTGTGAGGTCTGTCTGTGCTGCTGTAGGTTGGGTCTGTTTGCTGTGAGGTCTGTCTGTGCTGCTGTGAGGTCTGTGTCTGTGTTGCTGTGAGGTGTGTCTGTGCTGCTGTGAGGTGTGTCTGTGCTGCTGTGAGGTCTAGTGACTGTGTTGCTGTGAGGTCTGGTGTCTGTGCTGCTGTGAGGTCTGGTGTCTGTGCTGCTGTGAGGTCTGGTGTCTGTGCTGCTGTGAGTCTGGTGTCTGTGCTGCTGTGAGGTCTGGTGTCTGTGCTGCTGTGAGGTGTGTGAGGTCTGTCTGTGTTGCTGTGAGGTCTGTCTGTGCTGCTGTGAGGTCTGGTGTCTGTGTTGCTGTGAGGTCTGGTGCACAGGCTCACTATAATCTGTAACACAGTCTCTGGAGAAAACGTCGACATACAACGAGAAGTGAAAAATACAATACAATAAGCACATTTTCACAGTCAAAATGTCAAACATCCATGAAATTTTGGCTGAGGTAACATGGCGGCATTTTCTTTTGGTTTGTTTTGGTTTGACAGCATGTCTGGAGTTTACAGATGGAGTCTTGTGTCTGGAGTTTACAGATCGACTCGTGTGTGTTGTAGTTTACAGATCGACTCGTGTGTGTTTGTAGTTTACAGATCGCAGCCACGTTAAAGGTGGGTAGGTGATTTTCACACTGCAAACACATTTTAGGTTTTAAATCTTACAACTTTCTCTCATTGTTAATATCATTATGTATAACTTTAGGTTGCAGATTTGACTTAAAACTCTCTTATTTTCTCTTAAAGTGAAAGTGTAGAGGACCACCCAATCTAGGCCAATCAGAACGCTGCATTCTGCTCCTGATTAGAACTAAAATTCTTTATTATTCGAATCAGAAAGCACTTTGTGGGCTAGTTTTTTTTCACAAAGTGCTGCTTTTATCCTAGACTTTTTGGTGGATGGTACAAAGTGCAGTTATTTACAACTAAAAAAGTGAGCTACCCCAACTTTAAGTGAATAAAGCAGTCGCAGAGTCGCTGCTTCCTCTCACAACTACCACCGTTTTATTGTCTATTTGTCTGCGGTTCTCCTCTGTTTTAATTGTGCAGATGTTTATTATCTTCTGTTGTTGTGTGTGTTTGGTTCTTGTGCTGTTTGGTCCAGAGGTTTGGCCTGTGTTGTTGTGACTGTGCTGGACTGTGCAGTAAATCTGAGCTATCAGAAAGTCAGACTTGTTTAATTATTATTAATATTCATGTTTAAGATATTTCTGGGTTTTGTGTGTAATGTAATAGTTACTTTGCCTGGTTACTTGTTACTTTCATCACTCAGTAACTATAACAAATTACTTTGGTGAAGGAACTTGCCCAACAACACTCACAACACTGCATACACTATGATTTACACTATTTGTTAATAAGTTGACTTTGGTGTGGTCTCCCCCTCTCACAAGGGGAAGTGCAGGTCTGGGGCTAGGGACAGGTCATGACCAAAATTCATAGACATTTTACATTTTGGCTTTTCGTTTCATATTGACGGAAAAAAAAAAAAAAAAAAAGCCTGAAAACGTGCTTATTGTACATTTTTTTAACATTTTCTCCAGAAACTGGGCTGATAGTCTAAAGTCCCGTGAGCTGATCTTTGAGCTGTGAGGGGAAGGTGGAGCTGCTCTGGGGCAGAGGCTGCGACAGGTCCAGACCTCCAGTCTTATCTCTCTACACACACACACACACTCATACACTCACACACTCTCCTCCAAAGCACCACAAACATGTTTACAACCTGCAGGTCAAGGATATGTGCTAACACAATCACAGAGGGGCCCGGGGCCACTCTCAGTCACACGCAGGAATACTAATGTCTTACACTATTCTCTCCAGCCCTTCATCTAGAGCCACAGCTGCCCTGGGGCAGTCCACTGGAAACTCTGCTGCTAATCTGCCCCATTGACCCTTCAGACACACAAAACGCACACATGTGAAGTGTACAGAACCACAGGTTTTTAGACTTTCAGATCACACGTGTTCACCTCCACCGGCCTGAACAGTCCTCAGTCTCAGTTAGAAACGAATCACTCCATTCTACAAACATCTCTGACACAACGCGGACAACTCTGATTGGATCACTCATTTATTTATGACACGTTAAGTCAGTTCAACTTAGATACAGTACATGTGTCAAGGTTCTTAATGAAAACACTTGTGAATACACAAATGATGCTATAAACCCCTGTTCCTCAATGCGCGGCTCTTAGTGCCTCACTTGGCGGCTCTGCCCTCGCTCCCGGTGTGTTATCATTACGCTCTCCGCCAAGCAACTTGCTCGTCCAGGGCGCGCGCCTCTCGCTCACGCGTGTGGTCTGTTTGGGCCGTAAGTTGCGTAACTTTGAGCAGCTCTAGAAAAAAGTCTCTTGCACACACAGGCTTGTAGCGGACCTATTCTGACAGAACAGTCTAAACTCTGTCCCAGTTTTTACTTTGTAGTGATAGGATCAATACTGGCGGAAATAATTAGTTCTAAACACTGTCAAAGTTGAACTCAGAAATGTAGTCCTATTGCACTTTCACAAACATCACAGTCCAGCTGAGAGTTTTACACACCTACAAGTTGTTACATAGAATCCGCAAAGAGGTATTTAGGTTATTTCATGTATGACTCAGGTCAAAGTAATAAAAACACACTCCTCTTGTCTCTGTGTCAGCCCAGCAGCAGCTGTAGTGGTGAGCGGCAGAGAAAGGGGCGGAGCCAGAGCGACAGAGAGTGAACTGAGAAGTATCAGTTTAAAGTGAGGTTAAACACACATTTAGAGACAAACTCCGCCCACAACTGCACCTCAAACAGACTCGCAAAATGGTGGGAACAGACTTTGATTGACAGCACCAAATATGAACAGTGAGCTTGGTGAATAGTCCAGGTCCTGATGTGAGATTTGTGTACAGCAACAGCTCCAAGTCTTTGCTTACTTGCACGTCAAGTTTTTTTTTTTTTATATTTACTTTACAAAATATACGTATGAAACCTTTGCTTTAGTCTACATAAGCGCATGAGCCTATTATGTGAGTATTTTCTAAAAATGAAAAACGAAAATTAAACACAGGCACGAGATTTGAACCAGCGCATCGTTGAACTAGTGGAGGCACAACGTCAACTCACTGTGACGTCAGCGTGAACTGATAATGCACTGACAGAGTTTGCCCATCGGCAGTACAGCCGCCGTTTTTACACACATAACTGCAAAATGAGTTGCCTGACCAGTCCTTCCCTCCTACATTCTGTTACATTCTGTTTGAATGCAGAAGGGTCTGGGACCTGACGGTTAGCCAATAAAGTCGTCTCCCAAAGTTAAGATGATCCAATCAAGCACAGCAATTCTGACACGTGACACTAAAAGTCGGACGTTTCTTGAAAGCCCCATTTCAAAACATTCAAGAAGGCGAACGGAGGTGATTCGGTTTTGAACAATGAACATATCGACTCCTTAAAACCTGAGCAGCAAAGCGTGTTGAGGCTTCAAACTGAACAAATCCTCGCTCTACATGTTTAAGAAAACATCGTGTCGCTGTTTGGTGGAATTTCCGGGTTTTCTGTGATTTACACTTTACAAACCTCACGGTTTGTAAAGTGTCTGTCGAAGCGTGAGGGACTGGCTGCTCAGGCAACAAAATGAGCGAGTTTGCACAAAAATATCTAAAAAAGGCCTGGAAACAGTAGATAATTCATTTTGACCCCATATACACAGTCTGACAGTGAAAAAAAATTGATTGTGAGTTTAGTTTCTCTTTAATTATTTATTTAAAATCATAAGAATAAAGTGTAGACATTTGGAATAATAAGTACAGTACAGTGATGTTGGGTTGGTTGGATAATATGATACATGTTAGATTTAAACTGCATCAGGCTCATAAAGCAAAACATTGATTGTTGTTTAAAAAACAACAAATGTGTGTGATTTGCTTTGATAAATGTAAATTGACACGACCACAGTAAAATAAAATATATATTAAAGAAGCTAAAAGTCAAATGGAAATGACTATTTTCATAACACAAAATAATATTTATTGTCATTTAAATAAATTTTTTATCTGCACATTTGTGCTCTATTTGACACATACAACAGACATTTGAGTTCCATTGTCTATAGCCTTCTCTGGCCTGATTTTTTTTTTTCTCTCTTCTTCTTTTTGGTCCGACAATGTGGCTCTTCTTTTAAAAATAGCGAGGAGCACTGCTCTAAACCAAAGGAATGACTCTGAGCCCTACACAGAGTCCTGGTTCCTTTGTCTGTCTGGACACCACACATGTGATGCAGCTGGTGCTGTGTTAATCTCGTCACCTTCACGTTACTTTTAGTTTGTCTTTCTTCCAACACTGCGTATTTATTCCACACAGAGTGAAAAGGCCAGGCTGCTCTGACCATCCTCACGCCGCAGTCATCTGGATTTAACTTTGGGCTTCAAAACTTATTCAAAATTGAATAAAACCAGTAAAACTAGTCTGCATGAAAGCTCCCACTTGACTTAGACCTGTTTCTAAAGGTTTCAGCACGACCAGTAGGACCCACTGCACACGCATAGGAAGAGTTCAAAGTGAATGAGAACAGCCACACTGTCTGAGTGAATCTGTGTATGAACCTTTTTCACTGACTGACATGAACGTAGATGTAGATCCCAGTCAGAATACAAGGCTTTTACATTATGTTTGTGCAAACATAATGTAAAGCCTTGTATGTCCGGATCATGAATACCTGTCATTTGGAGCTTGTAAATGTGCTTTTGAAAACATCTTGTTTATTGTAATCAGCCTGTCCTGAGGGTAAACATAAATTCAAGTTTGTGATCATTTTATCTCTAGAGCAAGTGCAACACAGACTTCTCAGAATAAACACAGACAGTGTGTCGCGCTGGAGCGCGGCTGGAGCGCACACCAGCAGTGCTGGAAATAGAGATTCATTGTTCGGGGCTCACTCACCAAAGTGATTACTAAGAGATTCTAAAAACAAATGTTTTAATTATTTAGCAATTTATTGATTAATTAATTAATTAGTCTAATCTGAAGGTTGTAAGATCTTTTCACATTTCCATTGATCCATTCTGAAAATTAATTTTGCAAAATAGGTTGTGGTTTATGAAGACTTTTATATATATGACTTTTATTGAAAATAAAAGTACAAACAGTGTTTAAATGAAGTCTCCTCCTGCTCCTCTCTCTTTCTCTCCTCCCTCTCTTTGTCTCATCCTATCCTCTCTCTTTCTTGCCTCCTCCTGCTCCTCCCTCTCTCTCTCTCCTCCTGCTCGTCTCTCTCTTTCTCTCTTCCTCCCTCTCTTTCTCACCTCCCACTACTCCTTCTCTTTCTCTCCTCCTATCCTCTCTCTTTCTCTCCTCCTGCTCCTCTCTCTCTTTCTCTCCTCCTACTCCTCTCTCTTTCTCTCCTCCTACTCCTCTCTTTCTCTCCTCCTACTCCTCCCTCTTTTTCTCTCCTCCTGCTCCTCTCTCTCTTTTGCGTGCGCGTGTGTTCTGGAGCTGCGCTGTCATATTGCGCTGTGCTGCTCTTGTGTGTCCAGTAAAGTGACAGAGGAGAATTCCTGCTGCTGCATGTTAAACTTGTGCTGGTACATTGCTCGTGTAAGTCGTGCTTTGCATGTGTAGTTTGCGTGGAGCTTCCAGATAAAGTTTACATAAACAAGCGGGGCTTTGGGATCGATTGCTGAACACACAATGGTTCCTTTGACTGAACAGAGGAGGGAGGAATGTGGGGACTTAGTTCTTTTTATGTTATGTGTGAAAATGCTTAGTTAATCACAAAATATGTTTTTGCAGCAACATCTATAAATACGACAGACTACAAGGGCTACGAGAATAAACTTGAAACATTTTGAGATTTTTCTCAGAAGTTTTATATGTATTTATACGACAATAAAGTGAAAAAACTGAGTATAAAATTGAGAAAAAAATTTAAAATAAATTAATTTTTTGGCTTTAATTTAAAAAATTAAAGCCAAAAAAGTCTTATTTTTTTTTTAAATAAAATCCAAAAGTTATGCAATAAAAGTCATTTACATTTAGTCGTTACATTTTGAAAACAAAAACAAACACTGCAGATGCAAGAATCAAACCAATTTCTTGTAATAAAAAAAACTCAAAATACAGCACCTGTCGCAGCCATTTGATTTTAGTCTTGAAACAGGACTGTCAACATTAAGTCAAATATCGGGACATAATGGTTATTTACATTTTGGGTAAAGGTTTGTGCTCGATCACTTTCACACGTGTGCAGCTTGAACTTGACTGTTGGAGAAGTGCGTTGTGTCCCGCGGCAGCTTCTTTGCGCAGTCTTGGCTGTGCGCTTGGCACCGTGTCCACTGATCTCCAGCGTTCGGTTTGGAGTACAGTCTGCTCACAGTCTGCACACTGCTCACGCTTTGATTGCGCGAGGACAGAGTGTGTGACTTCGGGTGGAGAGGTTCTGCATGTTCGCAGGCCACGGTGCTCTAACCACAGGGGAAGTGATAGAATATTCTCTGGCTTGTTACGGAGCTTGGAGCCGTAGAGCACTTTTGCCTCCGGTCCAGAGGTTCGGAGCACGGAGAACAGTGTGCACTGCGCAGGGAGAAACACTGTCTGTTAAGTAAGAGCACTTCTGGGTATCAGTCTTAACGCGCACACATGCAGTGATCCAACACGTGATCTGCCTTTATGAACGTAGCTTGTTTTTGCATCATAGGACTGAGCAGTTATTTCCTCCCAGGACTGCGGTGTGGCCTATTTTCCCGCATCGTAGGACTTTTTTCTGTCTTCAATACAATTTGCAATTTTAGTTTTGGAGTGATGGGCCTGGGAAACAAAACGGTTTGATTGTTGCTACGAAATAAGTTCAAATGTCTGCAGTATCACTTTGATGATGTGGTGCTGGTAGAACAAAAGCCTCCGTCTTTCACCGAGAGTGAACCCAAAGTGATCTGTATTCTCCATAACGCAAGCAAGTGCCATTGATAAGTTTCGTACAAAGGCTTCGTTTTTTTCTCAGACTGTAATTGCAGCTTCACACAATTTTCTCAGATTTTGAAGACATTGGTCCCAGAATGTTTTCACTTTATTGTCACATAAATAGATAAGATAAGTTAAGATAAGATATCCTTTATTTGTCCCACAATGGGGAAATTCCAGTGTTGCAATGCACACTCTCGAAAACTTACAAGAATAATCTTGCTAGCTTTTTTTTTTTACTTGGCCCTTATATTCTGTTGTATATTCATGTACAGCAGGTACGTTTTTTGTTTTGTTTTAAGGCTTAGTAACTTAGGAGATTCCAATAAGTGCACAAGCAAAGCATTTGCATGGTAATGGTATATGAATAAACTGAACTGATTTCCTCTGGAGTTCACTGTAGAGCATTCATGACTTACTTTTTGTTCAGTTGAGATTCCGACTAAAAAGTATGATGTCACACCGGGCAAAGCAGCACTTGAAATGAGGCTAAAACGACAGCTGTACTTTGAGAGCACACTTAATGACATCACATGGTGGAACGGTGTTTTCAGTCTTAGAGAATACAATCTCTCTCTGTCTCTCTTTAAATCCTTTGTTTTACGCGTGGTCCTGTGGCAGTACAAAAGCTCCGTGTGAGTGACGTTGTCGGGCCGGGCCTGGGGCGAGCGAGCAGCAGCAGAAGGTTCTGGACTGTCAGGGCTATTGTAGACGCCTAAGTTTATGAGGCCGGTGTGAAGCGCCCCCTCAATGCCCCTTTGTGGGGCTGCGAGCGGGCCGGTGCATGGGAAAAGTGGCCGCTCATCCATCTTTCAGCCAGTCAGACGCACAGCTCCCTGGGTTAACGCGCTGGAAAATTGGCTTGCATTTTTTATTAGCGCCAGGCCAAGAGAAGTGAAAGAGCAACAAGTGGTGGAGGGAGGAAGAGGAGCAGGACCCGGACTTCTGATTGAACTGGATTGTAAGGTCATTATTTATGTTTTCTCTCTCTCTCTCCCCCTTTCTATTTTTCTCTCTCTGTTTCTCCTCTCCAGCTCTCTCTCTCTAATCTCCCTCTCTCTTTTCTCCCTCTGTCTGTTCTCCCTCTCTCTTTTCTCTCTCTGTTTCTCCTCTCCATCTTTCTGTCGCTTTCTCTGTCTCTAATCTCCCTCTCTCTTTTCTCCCTCTGTCTGTTCTCCCTCTCTCTTTTCTCTCTCTCTCTCTCTCTCTCTCTCTCTCTCTGTTTCTCCTCTCCATCTTTCTGTCTCCCTCTCCTCTCCTCTCCCTCCCTTTCTCTGTCTCTATCTCACAGACATTGTTTCCGATGAGGAAGTCATTGTAGAAACTCAGACTTGGTTTGTAGCTGGATAAATACTTATGTTGTATGAGAATATGCACATACATTGCTCAAAACTAAATCATGTTCTTTTCCCTATTGACAGACACGCACAGAATCTTGTAAAAAAAAAATTTGAACTAGAGATCATTTATGAAAGGGTCAGTTTTGAGCAGCAGAACACTGAATAAGTGAGTGTCCAGGGCGAGTGTGTGGTGAGCAGCAGAAGGACACGCTGGAGATGTTTCATTCTGCTGCAGACAAGAGTATTTTGGTCCATTCATCATCAACGTCACAACTGTGCTATAGCAGGCTAAAGGCTAAAGGTTAGCACGTCACACACAGAGGACGCTGGGTAAATGTGAAGAGCAGAGAGAGAGAGGGAGGGAGAGAGGGAGGGAGAGGAGAGGGAGAGAGAGAGGGAGGGAGGCAGATAGAGAGAGAGAGGGAGAGAGAGAGGGAGGGAGAGAGGGAGGGAGAGAGAGGGAGGGAGAGGGAGGGAGAGGAAGGGAGGGAGAGAGAGGGAGGGAGAGGAGAGAGAGAGAGAGAGAGGGAGGGAGGCAGAGAGAGAGGGAGAGAGAAAGACAGGGAAGCGAGAGAGAGAGAGAGAGCAGAGTAAAAGGGAGACGAGAGAGAGAACATAGGGCAGAGGTGAGCTGGAGCAACATGGGACTTTGTAATGCACAAGTCAAGTGCACAGATACTGTATTTCATATTTTTGGTGATAGTCCCTGTAGGTATTATTTATCATAGTGTTAAGTTGTAACAAACATTGTATTAAAAGGACTGTTGATATAGAACATATGAGGCAGAATAATCATAAGTTGGAAGAACTGTTATTTAACAAACATTTTAAAAAGTGACTCAAAGATTGTACGCACTGTTAAATAATTTTAATGCAAGAGATGCAAACAGGACATGCACTGAAGGGGCTAGAGATTTAGAAATACCAGAAAGCAATATATCATGGAGCAACAAATAAGAAAATACAAAAAAAAAAAAAAATAAAAATAAGCTATGTTACAAATAAGCTTTGTCAAGTCAAAATCCTAAACAATATTACATACCCTCTCAGCTGATTCTGACTTAAGTCACCAAAAGCATTGACTTTTGGTGACTTAATTTAGTTGCAATGCTTGGAGAAAGTGCACTGTTAACTTATGGCAGGACTGTGGAAGCACTGCTCATCCTAGTACTGAAGCAGCTAAAGAGTGTTACAAGTCTAGCATTTTAAATCTCAAGTATGGGAACACTTGGATTCTTTTACTGGCAAGGCGGATTTGGATATGGCAAAAACGGTTTGCAAGTTGTGTCGCAGCAGGTCCTTCTCCTGTTGTGGGAATACAACTAAATTCAGCTTTCCTTTACTCGGGAATGCCAAGGTAGCCTACATAATTCACTTGAATATTGTTACCTCTTGTTCTGCTAAGCTTTGTTAGTATTATGTGCGGCTGGTGGTAACCGACCGAAAACGTTCAGGAAATACTGGAACCGAAAACAGGACGCACGTTCAGAGCTATTGAGTACTTATGTTACACCGTGCATTTAGCACGATATGAAAAAGAGTAAAAATGACACGAGATTTGCAGCCACGTGGGGACGTTTTCTTCAAGTGAAACTGGTAAGATTAGGTCTGGGGCTTGGGGCAGGTTAAGATTAGAATCAGGATTTTATGACTATTCATAAATAAGAACACGTCTTAACAACCACCATTGAAATGAATGGGACTGTGACGTGTACTATAATTACACAAACAGCTGTGAACTCGTGCTAATCATACCTCATTTACATATTGTGTAATGTCGTGGTAAATGTACGCTTTCTTGTGAGGTCGGGCTCCCCAAACAAAGCGCAGTGTGTCAGCTTACCTTATTAAACAGAAGAACGAAGAAATAACGGGTCCAGAGTTACTTCAGGGCAAGCCTTTCTGTTAAAAGTTTGCATGTTCAGCTTCGTAAATCTACGTGATACATTCACAGTCTGAAGTTTACTCAGAAGAATGTCGCCAAACACAAATAATAATCCAAACTTTGCCGTAACATCCTCCTGCTCATCGCTCCAGTTGAAAGCAGAATGTAGCGCGTCTCATTCAGCTGTGTTAAAAATACGCTATGTAATCCAGCCTTCTCCATATTCCCTCTTTCTCAAGGTAAACATTCTAGAGTAGAAACTTAAGCAAATGTAGCTCTTTTGCTACAGTGCCTCGTGTGGAGACAAAGTGAAAGTTAAACTTTAAACGCTCCTCGTGGGAGTCCACAAACAACAGCTGATTTATTTGCATGCACATTTACTTAAACTGATCAGACTAGTGTGTTTTGAAATGTAGTTTGACATTAAAGGCTGAAAAAATAGTTTTAGGTCCATTATTATAGAAAAGGCAGGAAGAAAAAAAAACAGAAAAGGAATTATTATGTATTCATTTATGTATTCATACAATACAGTGGTCCCTCATTTATCGCGGGGGTTAGATTCCAAAAATAACCCATGAAAGGCGAAACCCGCGAAGTAGTGATCTTCATTGTTTACCAGTAATTTCAGTTGATAACCTGCCTGGTTATGATGTTTAGAGTCTCTTATACAGGTAATAATACGCTGAACACATGATTCACCCCAGATACAACAGCACGAGTCGTTTATGTGACGCTTAAAGAGGGACGGTGCTGTGTGCGTTCGTCTGCTGTGTGCGTTCGTCTGCTGTGTGCGTTCGTCTGCTGTGTGCATTCGTCTGCTGTGTGCGTTCGTCTGCTCTGCTTTTGGCACGTTGCCCATCCCGCTGCGACAGCCGACCGCAGAACCACGCAGTGCCGCCGCCTCCAATACGCACATAACGCAGAGCTCATGAGTGACAGAAAAGTCTAGTCTAGATCCATGTGCCTGATTCTTAACACACAGCGCAAAATCAAAGACCCTAACCCTAAGATTCAAACAGATGGGGAAGTCTCCGAAAGACGTTCGTGGGCCAGTGCCTTGCCTTTGTCTCTCTAGGCCAAACTGTCCTTGTTCGTATAGAACGAGACGGGGAGAGCAATGGGATATCTAACAGTGGATTTACACTAAGTGCAACTTGGATGCGAGTCGTGACTCGCGCGAGTCACGCAGAACTTAGAAAGTGCTTAAAACCAATGCGTTGATTTACACCGTGCTAAGACATGTCCGACTGCGAGTGCGAGAGTCGCGCGACTCTGCGGAAAGAATCCGCATGAAGTCTATTTTTGTCGGAGACCGCAGCGGTCTGGTGCGGCTTTCATTCATTATACGAGCGTTCTCGCGGGAATCTACGTGACTCCACGTGGCTTTGGACGAAACCGGACCGCAGTTGACAGCATCTGGTGTAACAGGCACTTAGCAAGAAACCCGCACGTGTCCCAACCCGCACTCGCCTTGCAGTCTGTGTAAATCCAGCGTAACGCCTAACCCTCTAGTAATGAAAACAGAAACGTGTTCTACGACTCGTAAACTCTTAGACAATCTTTACTATTTTTTACTGAATTAAGACGGCTGCACATTTGATCACGCAGATTACCACGACGAAAGACGGCGGATTTTTACACATTTGTGCTCAGCCACGAATCACACGGACTCCAGAGCAGACATGAAACACATCCGGACTCTAGCAAAGCCATAACATGCTCCTCAAACACATCTCTGAACTAGACAAGTGACGTTCCAGCGTGAACAAACTTATCATCGTAACTACGAGCTCAACGAGTCAAATCCTCACCTGGAGAAACGTCTGAGCGTCAGGTCAGCTTCCCCTGTATGATCCAAACTGTCTCAAGTTTTATAAAAGAGCTTCTGTGCTGTTGCCTGAATGCTGCCATGTGATACGGTCCAAACAGTGTGTTTGAGAGAAAAGCAGCTTACAAAGCACATCTATACAGGACTAGAGCACTGTAAAAAAAAAATGCAAAATTGCACCAAAAAAAATCTGCGAAGCCGCGAAAAGTGAACCGCGATAGAGCGAGGGACCACTGTGTATATATATAAACATATACATATACATATATATATATATATATATATATATATATATATATATATATATATATATATATATATATATATATATATATATATATGCGACGCGTCAGACCTGTGCTAGTGCGCCGTGTCAGACCTGTGCTAGTGCGCCGTGTCAGACCTGTGCTAGTGCGCCGTGTCAGACCTGTGCCAGTGCGCCGTGTCAGACCTGTGCCAGTGCGACGAGTCAGACCTGTGCTAGTGCGACATGTCCGACCTGTGCTAGTGCGACGTTACAGACCTGTGCTAGTGCGACCTGTCCGACCTGTGCTAGTGCGACGTTACAGACCTGTGCTAGTGCGACCTGTCAGACCTGTGCTAGTGCGACGTGTCAGACCTGTGCCAGTGCGACCTGTCAGACCTGTGCTGGTGCGACGCGTCAGACCTGTGCTGGTGCGACGCGTCAGACCTGTGCTGGTGCGACGCGTCTGACCTGTGCCGGTGCGACCTGTCAGACCTGTGCCAGTGCGATGTGTCAGACCTGTGCCAGTGCGACCTGTCAGACCTGTGCTAGTGCGACGTGTCAGACCTGTGCCAGTGCGACCTGTCAGACCTGTGCTAGTGCGACGCGTCAGACCTGTGCTGGTGCGACGCGTCAGACCTGTGCTGGTGCGACGCGTCAGACCTGTGCCGGTGCGACCTGTCAGACCTGTGCCAGTGCGATGTGTCAGACCTGTGCCAGTGCGACCTGTCAGACCTGTGCTAGTGCGACGTGTCAGACCTGTGCCGGTGCGACCTGTCAGACCTGTGCCGGTGCGACCTGTCAGACCTGTGCTAGTGCGACCTGTCAGACCTGTGCTAGTGCGACGTGTCAGACCTGTGCTGGTGCGACGCGTCAGACCTGTGCTGGTGCGACGCGTCAGACCTGTGCCGGTGCGACCTGTCAGACCTGTGCCAGTGCGATGTGTCAGACCTGTGCCAGTGCGACCTGTCAGACCTGTGCTAGTGCGCCGTGTCAGACCTGTGCTAGTGCGCCATGTCAGACCTGTGCCAGTGCGCCGTGTCAGACCTGTGCCAGTGCGACGAGTCAGACCTGTGCTAGTGCGACATGTCCGACCTGTGCTAGTGCGACGTTACAGACCTGTGCTAGTGCGACCTGTCCGACCTGTGCTAGTGCGACGTTACAGACCTGTGCTAGTGCGACCTGTCAGACCTGTGCTAGTGCGATGTGTCAGACCTGTGCCAGTGCGACGTGTCAGACCTGTGCCAGTGCGACCTGTCAGACCTGTGCTAGTGCGACGCGTCAGACCTGTGCTGGTGCGACGCGTCTGACCTGTGCCGGTGCGACCTGTCAGACCTGTGCCAGTGCGATGTGTCAGACCTGTGCCAGTGCGACCTGTCAGACCTGTGCTAGTGCGACGTGTCAGACCTGTGCCAGTGCGACCTGTCAGACCTGTGCTAGTGCGACGCGTCAGACCTGTGCTGGTGCGACGCGTCAGACCTGTGCTGGTGCGACGCGTCAGACCTGTGCCGGTGCGACCTGTCAGACCTGTGCCAGTGCGATGTGTCAGACCTGTGCCAGTGCGACCTGTCAGACCTGTGCTAGTGCGACGTGTCAGACCTGTGCCGGTGCGACCTGTCAGACCTGTGCCGGTGCGACCTGTCAGACCTGTGCTAGTGCGACCTGTCAGACCTGTGCTAGTGCGACGTGTCAGACCTGTGCTAGTGCGACGTGTCAGACTTTATCGGCGTGAGAACTCAGAGCTGTGATGATGATAGATGCTTCACTTTGAACAGGAGCAGTTGACAGTCTGGCACAAGTGTAAATAGATTAGTCTTCAATAGTGTATAGATTTCCAGTGAGGCGGCTGTAGTGAGAGTGTTCGGTCTAATGAAGCCCTCGAGGGTCAAAAACACCACAGCACAGTGAGGACAAACAGACTAAACAACTGTTACTATGGATACACAACAGAGACATTCATGAAGAAATGCACATCTAATATTAGCACCTCTCACCTCCTCCTCTGGGGTTAGCCTGTGCTTGTCCTGCTAAGCAAGTTGTTTCCCTCTGCTGACTCTACAGACTTAAACTCTACGGACAATTTATAAGCTTTAAGAGATGTTTTTAAGAGTTTTTGTGTGTTCACTGCCTTGAGTCCAGCGTGAGGCAAAATATGCTGTTTTGTCTGGTCTTAGTTAATTTAGTGAAGCTTATTATTACACATGTGCAGAAGATGACTGTGGAGCAGTGCAAGTTTATCCATATTCATTTTTGTTTATTATCGCCTGTTTTTTTTGTTTTGTTTTTTTTTACCAGAGACTGCACAAGCCACAGAGATGAGACTTGGGATGCATGAACCCAGCATAAACAGTTTAAGATACCTTTAGCGAAAAAAATATTATTCAACAATCGCAATGTGTGTGAAACCATTACATTGTCTTACGATTAAATCCGCACTGTGTTTAGCCCAAACTCTCCTGCATAAAAGTCAGTCCTTCATTCCTCTGGGAAAGCGGGCTGATGTGAGCACAGGCCTGACAAACGTTTACAAGTTTACAAACCTGAATAAACATCAGTGTTTGTCAAGCGATCGTGGTCAAAGGAACGAATCCTGTGTTTGGTTTAAGCTTGCTTTTTTATTTGATATTGAGGAAAAAAAATGTCTAATACCAAATAATACTAAATACTTTGTACTAATACTATGCAGTAATAATACCCACACTGCATGTGTTTTTGTACTATTTTTATTTTTTTGTCAAAGGGACACAACTGGCCACTTTATGCCCATTTTATCTTGATTTTTCTTCTATACAGTATGTGTGTATATATATATATATATATATATATATATATATATATATATATATATATATTATATATATATATATATATATATATATATATATATATATGTTTCATACACCCTCACTTCACAAGTTCAAATAAGTTATAGGGTAATAAGGTAAAGTTAGGATTAGACTGAGGGTTAGGTTTAGGTTAAGTTTAGACAAGTAGTCACTATGGCTAAGGTTAAGGTACGGCTCCATGACGTGAAAACACAACGTGTGTGTGTAGAAAACCGGCACACACACACACAGCTCGTGTGCGTGTGTGTGCGTGTGTGTCCCTCGGCCGGCTCTCTCTAATGAAGCCCTGCAGGGTCAAAAAGCTTGAGCCTTTAACACGCAGATGCTACAGTAACACAAGCAGGAAGTCAGCCCCAAACATGACCTCTGACCTCTGCTGTCAGCTCAGCCAATCACACGTCATTGGAAATAAATACACAACATCAAAGTGAATCTGTCTGTCATTTCTACCTGTGCATCTGTATTTTCACTTCTCTACAACAAAATGATTTAAAAACTGAATTAAAAAACAGCCCACCTGTCCAAATAGCTCCTGAAGATGTTTGATGTGTTCTATAACACTAGAGCAGGGCCACACCAAACACAAGCCTGTGTCTCTGGCTGGTGCACGTGGACAGTTATTATTACTAGGATCCATTCAAGTTCTCACCCTGGAAACTTCTCCTCTTGTAAATGACACTTTTGGAATGCTTTTTTCCCACCGTCCGTCCGCTCCGGCCGTGCTCCCCGCACACAGCCTGTGGTCAGCTCTCAGTGATGAAAACAGGGTCACAGGGTCAAAGGTCACTGTGTGGGGTCAGCTCCTGTCTTTATGTCTCTTCCCACCAAAGACTTAGTGATGAAAACAGAGCCTCAGGAAACACTGGCTTTCAGCTCAGACAACTCATCACCTCAGCCACGCCACTTCACCATCGCCGACGACAACGCACTCCACGGCAACGGCTCAGCGACCTCAGTGAAGACGTTAGCGACAGCGGAGGACGGACGAGAGAGATTAGAGCCAAACCTGTTTAGTTCTGACAAAATGAAGACTTTACTTCAGGAGTGTCACACTTCTGGAGCTGGAAACAAACTGAGTGGTCAGAGCTGGGCCAGGGCCACAGTTATTACACACGTCCAGCTGTGCTCTTTCAATATGTTATTATACTATACTATACTATACTATACTATACTATACTATACTATACTATACTATACTATACTATACTATACTATACTATATTATATTATGCTATCTACACTATACTATATTAACTTTAATATACTATACTATGCTATACTATACTATTATACTATATCATATTAATTGTATTATATTATGTTAATTGTATTATATTATATCATACTATACTATAGTGTATTATACTATACTATACATACTATATTATATTATACCATGCTATGCTATACTATACTATACTATATTATACTATGCTATACTATATTATATTATACTATTCTATACTATATTATATTTATATATTATTTATTATTATTTATACTTCTATCTATACTATTTATATATACTATATTATATATATACTATCTATACTATACTATACTATCATTATACTATGTATACTATCTATACATATACTATACACCTATTACTAATTATATTGTATTATACTATACTATATTATATTATATTATATTAATTATAGTATATTACACTATACTATATTATACTATACTATATCATTTTTATTTATTTATTTATTTAATTGTTTATTTAAAACAAGGACAGTGCACAGATACATTAATCTCACAAAAAGAAGAGATGCTCTGCACCAGATTTAGCTATGAAGCTAATTTCCATCTGTAGTCCTTGGGCAGGTTTTAAAAGAAAAAGTCCATCATTGTTCCCTAAACCAGTGCCTCTTAGATATATTCACAATAAAACACCTTATAAATATTTTACAGTTCATGACCTCAGTTTACAAAATTATAATTCATCACAAAATATCAATTTAAACTGCCATTGCCTATTAAATTCATAATCCATCATAGCAATACTTCTAAAAAAATCCTTTTACCAATTCATCATTAATACAATACCTCTTAAAATTCAATTCCTATTAATTAATACCAATAATATTTCTTAAAATACTACAAATTAATAAGTTATCATGTACAGTTCATAGTCATTAGATCTACTACTAAAAATGCATAAAGATTCATCATTATATACAATTTACACAACCAAAACACAACTTAACTACACTAAACGACCAAGAGGGAATCTGCTCTACTCCTGCGCTACACAGAATCTACTTTACCTCACTACATCAGGAGAAGCTTAATGTTGACAGACCTGCCGACTCAGGAGCCATTGTCTTAACCCATGGGAAAATGCTTGATAATTTAAACACGTCTTTAGTTCAACTGGAAGTACATTCCAGTTCCTTGCAGCTGTGCAGGAGAAGGCTGATTGTCCATCACAGTGCGTCTAAGAGGGATAGTCAAATCAGAATTTACAGTTGAACGAGATATTCTAGACATCTGCTCAGATCGAAGCTGAAAAAAAACCCTCAGAGGGGGTGGAGCGGCATTATGTAGAATTTTAAAGAGTATGCGCATTTCAGAATAGAGAATCATATTTTCAAAACTTAACAGGTTATATCTATTTAATATGTTACAGTGATGGTAGTTTAACGATTTTTTATCAAATACTTTGATTGCTTGCTTAAATAGTGTTTCAATTGATTTCTTTAATGTCTTTCCTGCCTGCGACCAGCAGGTTATACAATAATATATACGTGAGAAAATCATGGCATGAAGAAAAGCCTTAGACGCCTGAATATTTAACGAATTCTGAATATATCTAAAGTTAGTAATATTGAATTTCACAATTTTACTCAAATGTTTAATGTGTTTGTCAAATGATAGAGTTGAGTCTAGATAGAGACCCAGATATTTGACTTCTTGAACATTATTGATTATTTGCCCTTAAAAATAAGTTGTGGGCCAGAGACATGTTTCTTATTAAAATACATTGTTACAGTTTTTTTTAGTATTTAAAGAGAGGCATGATTCTTGTAGCCATTTGGCAATACTATGCTATGCTATACTATACTATACTAATTATATTATATTATACTATATTATATTATACTATACTATACTATACTATACTATACTATATTATACTATGCTATACTATACTAGACTATTATATTATATTATATTATATTATATTATATTATATTATATTATATTATATTATATTATATTATATTATATTATATTACATTACATTACATTACATTATATTATATTATAAATACTGTTATTGTAAATTTTTTGTAATTTGCTCAATTCCAATTTCTGTTTTATAGTCACATCTCAACAATCTAACCTTTTGTTTGCATTATCCCTTTATCCATTTTGACCTGTGTGGCTCCTCTCAGTGCATTCTGGACCTGTAGTCCAAACTGTTGTGTGCTTTTATCTGGGGGCCACTGTCACTAAGAATCAAAATCCTCCCAGGAGCTGCACAGATTTCTCTTGGGGCCCGACAGCCCTGCTTTACTTGGATAGGCCTTGGATCTCAAAGTTCTATCACTTTTCAAAAGCATGTGTTTACTCCTGGGTCTCACTGCTGTGGACGTGTCTGTTCTACACTCACAACAGCATTGATTTGTCCACTCGATACTGTGTGCTGATCACAAACACTTGTAATGGAGAGGTTTAGGAGAGAGAGAGAGAAAGAGAGGGAGGGAGAGAGAGAGGGATGGAGGGGGTGAGGGAGAGAGGGAGAGAGAGGGAGGAGGGGGTGAGGGAGAGAGAGAGGGAGGGAGGGAGGGGGTGAGGGAGAGAGAGAGGGAGGGAGGGGGGGGAGGGAGAGAGAGAGGGAGGGGGTGAGAGAGAGGGATGAGGGTGTTGGCAGAGGGGGGGGGGGGGGGGGGGGGGATAGAAGAGAGAGAGAAAGAGAAGTAAAGCAGAAAGTGAGGTTTTCTGAAGGAAACACACTGCAGGTGAAAGGAGCCAGTCCAAGTCTCTAAAAACAGAGACTTAAAGGTTTTATGGAGGATTTTTCAAATCCAACAACTGTTTGCTGTTTTTCAAATGATGCACATGTGTTTCCTCCCAGGGCCACGCCCTTCACTGCAACTGGACCAAAGAGTTACTTAGGAACACTGAGGGTTTGCTTGACAGGTTAACAGGCCAATAGATAACGAGGTACCTCGTTATCTATTGGTCAACGTTTTACTGGCCTCATCATGTCCACAGTTTATATATTTGTATAATTATTTTTTTGTTCAGCATAAGTAAAGGCTGTTACAAATCTATGCAACTCTCTCTCTGCTCTAGCGGCTTCTCTCTGCTCTAGCGGCTCTCTCTCTCTGCTCTAGCGGTCTTTCTCTCTCCTCTCTGCTCTAGCGGCTCTCTCTCTGCTCTAGCGGCTCTCTCTCTGCTCTAGCGGCTCTCTCTCCTGCTCTAGCGGCTCTCCTCTCTGCTCTAGCGGCTCTCTCTCTGGCTTCTCTCTGCTCTAGCGGCTCTCTCTGCTGTAGCGGCTCTCTCTCTGCTTAGCGGCTCTCTCTCTGCTCTAGCGGCTCTCTCTCTGCTCTAGCGGCTCTCTCTCTGCTGCGTAGCGGCTTCTCTCTGCTCTAGGGCTTCTCTCTTCTCTCTTGCTTAGGGCTCTTTCTCTCTCGTCTTTCTGCTCTAGCGGCTCTCTCTCTGCTCTAGCGGCTTCTCTTCTGCTCTAGCGGCTCTCTCTCTCTGCCTCTCTCTCTGCTCTAACGGCTCTCTCTCTTTGCTCTAGCGGCTCCTCTTGTGCAGCTCCTCTGTGATCAGCGCTCTAATAACCGTCTTGCGCGCTGATGGTAATGCGTCGCAGATTCCAGAGGAATGGCATCTGGAGGAAAGGTCAGCGGTAGGGGCCACGGTGGGGTCAAAGGTCGGAGGTTGAATAACTCCTAAACGTGGTAGAGCCGCAGTCTTCAGGGAAACATTACACACTCAATGATCTAGAGTTTAAGGAGAGAGAGAGAGAGAGAGAGAGGCAGAGAGGGAGAGAGAGGGAGAGAGAGAGAGGGGAGAGAGGGAGATAGATAGAGAGAGAGAGAGAGAGAGAGAGGAGGGAGAGGAGAGAGAGGGAGAGGAGAGAGAGAGAGAGGGAGAGAGAGGGAGAGAGAGAGAGAGAGGGAGAGAGAGAGAGAGAGAGGGAGAGAGGGAGAGAGAGAGAGGGGGAGAGAGAGGGAGAGAGGGGGGGGTCAGAGGTTGGGCTTTAGGAGGGAGGGAGAAGGTGAAGGGTAAAGTTGTAGTTTTCACGCTGTTTGACGACTGTAGCAGACAGTGACTTGATCAGTGTGAGGAGGGTTTCTGAGGGACACTCGCTGCAGGTCAACAAAGTAAAAGGACAATATACCTTTCTTTTATATACCTTTTTACATGAATGAAACTTCTCCATTAATTATAACTTATAATATGATAGACATTTAAAACAATACTCCCATTGTCAGGTTTAATCAACAGAGTCTTGCTTCTAAAGCCAGAAGTGACGTGTGTGACTCATTTGTATTTTATGAAACAGAAGTTCATCATTAACTCACACTGTTGAGTTCTATCAACACAAAGATTCAAGTTAATCATTGTTAGAACTTTTTAAAGTCCTGTAGCTCATACTCCAGTGTTCAGAAAAAAGGTTCTTTTCCCCCTATCATCTATCTCCGCCCTCTTCAAAAACAAACAAACAGGAAAAGTGCATTAAAGGAGATCTATTGTGATCATGGCATATGCACATCAGCGATTCACAAAAAAGATCTAAAACAGCGTGGTTTGAATCAACGGATCATCACAAAATAGATCATGTCAAAACCATTTCAGAATAAGTGCTTCAGTTCTAAATGGATCTTAAGTTGTTTTGGTTCAAAGAACACCATGTTACCTACCCGTTATGTACTTACGAGACTCTGCCAGTGATAGTGAGTAGTACTTCCTGATAGTACTTAGGTTGGTACTTGTATCAGCAGAGACTGGTATATAACACTGAGAGGTGGTGATATCGCAGTGGTACCTTAGCAGCAGGGCTTAATTTGAGCCGGAACAAGCCGGAATAAGATCCGGGAACTCTTGTGGGGCATTCCGGCAACAGTTTTGTCTGCTCCGGTAACGCATTCTAATAAGCTTTTTGTCTTACTTCTACGAGACGCGGCTCTGCTCCTCTCCCGTCTCTCATTCACTGAAACAACAGGCTTATTTGTGGGGAAACGGAGTCACAGACTGTAATTGGTTAAAAGCGAAACTGACAGGAAATTTGACCAATCAGAAGCAGCACAGGCGGGTTTAAGACTTTCCATTGGTTCCAGGCGAGCCCCGCTCTTGTATCTTCTTCTAAAACAGGAAATATGCATCTAAGAGGATTTTGTGAATATTTGTTGTTATTTGCGACTCGTTTTGATGGATTAAAAGCAGCGGGAGTGTCACGTGTTTGGAGTGTCACATGTGTTTGGAGTGTCACATGTGTTTGGAGTGTCACGTGTGTTTGGAGTGTCACATGTGTTTGGAGTGTCACATGTGTTTGGAGTGTCACATGTGTTTGGAGTGTCACATGTGTTTGGAGTGTCACATGTGTTTGGAGTGTACGGGACGATAAAGAGGTGAGAGAACCAGCGCGGATGTAGCGGCCGCAGTTTCTCGTAAGTGCAACTAACTTTACTGTGTTACTTTAATGTGTATTTTAGCGCCATGTTTGATGTATGAGACCCGTGTAAAGGCTGTTTGTGACATGTGTCTGCTTTGTAAAAGCTGTTTGTCCTGCGTTGTTGTTGTTGTGACTTATGGAGAGTCAGATATGACGCGGAGGCAGTGCTGAGGTGCAGGACGAGGAGCGTGTGTGGGAGAGCAACTTGCTGTGGATCAGATTTAGCGGCAGGTGCGCTGATTTCTGTCAGAATGAATGAAAATCTCTGTGTGACGTGTAAAAAAACGTGTAACACAGACAAAATACTTTTATATCGTTTAACATCGAGTAGGATGGACGGTTGGGTTGTATTTTAGCATTTCTAAACCTCAGTGTTCACTTATTGTGTGCGCTCCGGTAAAGGCTCGACCTTGTCTGGACCCCGGTCCAAAACCCACATTTTGTTCCGGCAACGTTTGAGTTACAAATTAAGCACTGCTTAGCAGTATACTTGCAGTACTTCTAATGGTACCTCGTTAGTTGCACACAGTGTTTGTTTCAGCGGTGTGTGGGGTATTAACGGTACCACTGTAACTACTGCTACATGTCCCTGGCAGTATGTGGTACGTGACACGGTAAATAGACTTGTGGGTAACATGGTGTGTGTTGTCTTTAGTTGAATTGTCCTACTTGGTGAGGCTCATGCTCTCATCGCTAACCTGACATTGTACAAGCATTAAATGTAGCACAGAAAGTATTGTTTACCCTCCTAAATGAACCGGAGAGCAGAGTTCAGACAGTAGGTGTGTGCAAGTGTGCGCGGGAACATACATGTGCAGGGGAAAATACATGTGCACGGGAACATACATGTGCATGGGAACATACATGTGCAGGGGAACATACATGTGCAGGGGAACATGTGTGTGCACGGGAACATACATGTGCAGGGGAACATACATGTGCAGGGGAACATGTGTGTGCACGGGAACATACATGTGCAGGGGAACATACATGTGCACGGGAACATACATGTGCAGGGTAACATACGTGTGCAGGGGAACATACGTGTGCAGGGGAAATACATGTGCACGGGAACATACGTGTGCAGGGGAACAAACATGTGCAGGGGAACATACGTGTGTGTTTGTTTTTTATCACCTTATAGGGACAACCACCTGACAGCACACTCGTGGATAATAACGATATATTGATGAAAATAAGCTCCGGACAACATACTGTTCAAATTTTGGATCAATCCCCACAAGTTAAAAAACCTGACTTTGAGTGTGTAAAATGTGTAAATCAGGACTGACTGGATGAGAAAGAGGCACTGCACCCACACACACTTAGCACACTAGGTTAAGTGTTGTTATCTTACCTTGTCTAATAAGATGCGTTGCTTGTTTTAGAGGCATGGATTAAGACTCAGATGACCTGTCTGGGTGTACCTCATCGGGCAGCCCTGCTTTTGTTCCTGAATTGAGCGACAGTGACAGTGACAGTGGAGATTCATTTAATTCATTCATGTCAACAGAAAGAAACCTGCCAGGAAAATCAAAGTTAGAGAAGAGTTCAACTGTGAAAGTGTCATAAAATAGGCCCAGGACACACTCAAAAAGCCCAATCCAACATACCAATGACACCCCTTCAGGATTACTGAAAATAACTCGACATTTGGAGCATGTTCATAAAAATGAACTCGAGGTTGCACAAGCCATGTCTTATAATAAGGGATCAAAGGAAGAAAACTCCATCTTGAACATCTTCGAAACAGGGGAAACTTTGCTCATAATGTTGAGGTGTTAAACGGAGAAGCAGGTGAACTTGTTCCCAGAAGGAAACCATCAGTAAACACAGAAGCCCAGGATTACATGCACTGTGTTCACTGCCAAGGCCTATTTAGAAAGAAGATTCTTTTAAACATGTCTCAAAATGCAAGTTTAAGCCTAGCGGTGAGCCAAATCGAGGAAGAACGCGGGTTCAGGCGCTCTGTGCATTTGCTGTACCACCACCTCCAGTTGTGTCAAAAAAGACTTCTGGAAGCTGCTAAGCAACATGATAAATGATAAAGTTTCTTCCATAGTGAAAAAAGATCCATGTATTCTAGAATTTGGTGAAAATCTTTTTAGTCGTTTTGGCCATGATCCTGGGAAACATGAGTATACTTCCATTCACAAGAGATGTTCAGGTGCTTCATTCATTTCTGGATGCAGAGCAGCAGAAACTTCACTCCATGTTGTCTTCTGAAGTGTCAACCCAGGACTGGGCTGGATTAACAAAAGTCACCCTGACTCAGATAAATCTCTTAACACCGGGCTCACACTGCCTCCAGATCCAGATCCATATCCAGATCTGGATCCGTCTGGGTCCGGTCGTCACTCACACTGCCTCCAGAATATGCATGCGTATGCACGGACTCTGCTGGCCTCGCGAGACCACGAGTTCACGGGGATTCACGCTCAACTTGGGAGTTTCAGGGAGTTTACGTGATCTCTGGCACATGGATATGTAAACAAGGAACACTTGTGCCGTGTTTTTGGCTTATTTCACGTCACTTCATTTTCTGTTGGATTTTTCGACGCACAATGGGTAAGTACGGGACGTTTATTTGCCTCCTGTGTGTTCAATAGTCGTGTATATGTCGAGCATTTTGCTGTATTTGTTGTAGTAGCAGAAACGTAATGTTTTTACTTTGAAAACCACCAGATTCTCTTCACCCGCGAGCGCTTGGTTTCCTGTTTGTCGTGTCTTCTTTTCACAACTTTACCAAAAAGGGCTCCGGAGCGCTCCGGCAGTCCGGAAAATTTTAAATGAAACGGAAACGATACAAACGTACGGAGCAGAGCCGCGCGGCTCGCCGGACCGGACGGTTTGCGGTGTGAGAGCCTCTCATTACTTTTCATGAAACGGAAAGCCTCCGTACGCCGGACCGGAGTACGGACTGGATCCAGTGTGAGACCGGGGTAACAGACGGCGGTCAGGCGACTAAACTGTTTCTTTACTTATGACAGATCATGTCCTCCAGGACAGTGAGGACGAGAACCAGAACATAGGAGAGGATCTGGATACTGAAATGCCAGACAAAACAAATGAAACATCTCAGCCTGTTACAATTGAAACATCCAACCATCCTTCACTGCAAGCGGTCCAAAGACCGTCACGCAAAGGACCGTCACGCACCCCCACTTCAGCTCGCCAGACAGTCGTAAAGAGAACGTGGAACCAAAAAGAGTCCATGCCATGGAAAAGCACTTGATGCACTTCATAAACTCGTGCCGAGTTCCGGGCAAAGCAGACTGTGACAAGTGCCTGCGGCTTGAGAAAGTCGCGCTCAAACAGAGAGATTGGTTGGCAGTAAAATAATATGTGAAGAATCAAATCACAGCTCTTAAAAGAACAGTTTAATAATTATAATTCAATTTATAAAGATTTAGTTTGATTTAATTTTGTGTGTCATTATTTCATAAAAATTCATACCAATAACCAGTGTACATGGTTGGGTCTCATAACTATCTCTATCCCTGAAATGTCCCCATAAGTTTTTAATGGAATAAATGTTTTTTGAAGTCTCATTACTGCTAAGGAAATTTAGAGAACCATAACATATTTTTTGGGCTCCGGTAGAACCAGCAGAAAGGGACGTTCCCATAAGGCATGTTCTAGTCATGCGTCCCTACAATATGTTAAAGACACGTATGTGTGTGTGAGAACATACATGTTTGTGGGACCATACGTGTGTGTGGGACCATGTGTGTGTAAGAACATACATGTGTATGGGACTATGCATGTGCGTGGGATCATGAGTGTGTGTGAGAACATATGTGTGTGTGAGAACATACTTGTGTGTAAGAACATACATGTGTGTGTGAACATATAGTACGTGTGTGTGGGACCATGCGTGTGCGCTGGAACATACAGTATGTATCTGTGCTCCTAAATGAGGCATCTCGAGCCGGGAAATGCCATGATTCTAACCAGATGAGAGTACAGCGGGCAGTTAGCATTTACGAGGCTCTCAGTGCATTCCTCGGGCCCCGGGTCGTTCAGGGGCCGTTAGCCTTTGGCCCCTGAGAAAGAAACGTAGCTACAGATGATTTATCCTGCACACTTAGCCTGCCTCAGGTGTGCGCCTCATTAGCACAATCAAGTCTGCGCCAAACACGGAACCAAATATTATGTTTGAGATACAGATCAAAGTTATGAGCAGAAGGAACAAGCTGAACAAATAAGAAACATATTAGAGAAGTCTACCAGCTCCAGGGTCTGTTTTCTACCTCATCCACTGAAGTACAGACAAACACGTCCACATTGGGTCAATGCTTCTGTAGGATCAAATATTAGACCCTAACCATGTTTTCAAAGTTCAAAAGTGGACATGCATCCATGTGTAGGTTGGATATGATAAGGCTGTATAATAGAATGCATTCTGTCAGTTCATGTCTCATTCACATCTCTTTCACCACCAACCTGTGAATCGGAATGAAATCGGAAACAATTCTGACAGTGTTAGTCTTATTTTGAAGTAAAGAAACAACACTTTATTTACCACAGCTCAGATCAAACACAAACACAACTGGGACTTGTCTTGCAGAAAACTGTGGCAAATTCAGGGTTTCAAAGGCATTTGGTGGGACATGACCAACCTGATCTCACAAAAAATGTTTTCCACGGCATAACAGGACATGTCAAAAGTGTATGAGTAGCATTTACGTATGTAAATATGACACGTGTTGATGTGTTATTGCTTAGGAATATGAACTGAATTCTGATTATAATCTTAACCTGCCCCAATCACCAGCCCTAAACATGTCCATTACCCCTTGCCTTTTTCATATCGTGCACTGTAAACGGCGTAAGGTAAGGGAATGTTCATTAAGGACAAGGTACAATCCCATTAAGCAAGCTGGCAGAAGTGTTTGTACCAGGATCTAACTTACAGCTAATGCAACACAGTCTCACAAGAAGGCGTACATTTAGCACGACACAAAAATAGCGTATTTTTAGCACGATATCAGTCTTGTTTTGCGTACTTATGTTACGCCGTACATTTAGCACGATATGAAAAAGCGTAAAAATGACACGAGTTTTGGTCTTGTCCACGTGGAGACGTTTTCTTCAGGTGAAACGGTTAAGTTCAGGCAAAAAGTTACTAAAATGGTTAAGATTAGGGTTGGGGCTTGGGGTAGGTTAAGATTAGATGTAGGATTTTGTTAATTTTCATGAATAAGAACACGTCTTAACAACCACCATTGAAATGAACGAGGACTGTGCTATAATTACGCAAAAGAGCCTTAAACTCGTGGTAATCATATGTAATTTACATGTTGCGTTATGTCGTGGTATATGTACGCTTTCTTGTGAGATCGGGCTGGCTAATGTCCATCTGTTGTTCTACAGAAACCTAGCAGACATGGGTAGAACGCAAACTTCACATAGAAAGGCCTCGGGGTGCCCGGGAGTCAAACCCAGGACCTTCTGGCTAAAAGAAGGTCCTGGGTGTCAACTCTAACCCTAACATATACAGTATAACGTACAACAAAACCATGCTCCTCCTACTGTTTATGTGTCATGGTACTATTTATGTGTCATGGCATAGATACACTTTCATGTGAGACTGTGTGGACACAAGACACTACATACTAGTGAGTGAAATGCTTGTGTTGTTTGTAACTTCATGTTTTATCACTTGACTATTTTAAATTTCATGAGCAAGAACATATATAACTCTAACTGTATATTTTTAAATGTCTTGAGTATGTTATGCAATCTTTAGTCCTGCGAGTGTCTGGTACTGGAAGAAAGCCATTGAACTGTCTCTCCAAAACTCTGTTCCATCTTGTAAAGTCAGTACATTGTAGCTGTGAGAGAACAGAAGCTAAGTCAGATAATGAAGATAACCCTGTGCAAACCATAGACGATAAGTGAGCAGACGCACAACCAGCAGCGGCAGACGTGACGACACAAATCAGCTGAACACAATGGAGAATGAAAGCACTTTATCAACAAAAAAAGATAAAACATGCAATTTCAGAAAAAAAAAAACAAAAAAACAAACAAACAAAACAAAACAAAACAACTAGCAAAACAGATTGATTTGTGTCTTATGGAGATTTTTTTTTTTTAAAGAACAATGATAATAGTAGAAGATCTCAGACTGTACATTCATAGACATTAAATGCTGTACAAACTCCTGCACCTGCTGATGCTCCTCCACAGAGCAGTGAAGCTTCAACTGGTATTTGGTGATAGTTAACAGTATGTCATTTGTCTGCAGATAGAACATGTTTTTTTGATAAAAGTCTGTAGAAAATGAATAGAAGTCAATGGAACATCCCCAAACAATCATGAAAAACCAAACGGGTGTGTGAATGTTTGTGCGGAGAGGGGCTAATGATCTCTCTCTCTCCTCTCTCTCTCTCTCTCTCTCTCTCCCACTCTCTCTCTCTCTCCCGGGGCAGGTTAACTGTGATTAAGAGGCCTGTGTTACCTGGAGTCGAGCTGAGGAGTTTTTCCAGAGGCCCCTGGGGGCCCCTGCACATCATGAAGAGGTTCCTTTTACAGACGGCTTTAGCTGCTCACCCTGGGGACCAGTGTGTGCATTCCTCTTACATTTTACTAACCTCTCACCTCACATCAAGACCAGACTGAACACTGACCCAGACCTACTACAGGACCACATCAGAGCTGAGACTGAACACTGACCCAGACCTACTACAGGACCACATCAGAGCTGAGACTGAACACTGACCCAGACCTACTACAGGACCACATCTGAGACTGACCAGACTACTTCAGAGCTGAGACTGAACACTGACCCAGACCTACTACAGGACCACATCAGAGCTGAGACTGAACACTGACCCAGACTACTACAGGACACATCAGAGCTGAGACTGAACACTGACCCAGACCTACTACAGGACCACATCAGAGCTGAGACTAACACTGACCCAGACCTACTACAGGACCACATCAGAGCTGAGACTGAACACTGACCCAGACCTACAGGACCACATCAGAGCTGAGACTGAACACTGACCCAGACCTACTACAGGACCACAGAGCTGAGACTGAACACTGACCCAGACCTACTACAGGACCACATCAGAGCTGAGACTGAACACTGACCCAGACCTACTACAGGACCACATCAGAGCTGAGACTGAACACTGACCCAGACCTACTACAGGACCACATCAGAGCTGAGACTGAACACTGACCCAGACCTACTACAGGACCACATCAGAGCTGAGACTGAACACTGACCAGACTACTACAGGACCACATCAGAGCTGAGACTGAACACTGACCCAGACCTACTACAGGACCACATCAGAGCTGAGACTGAACACTGACCCAGACCTACTACAGGACCACATCAGAGCTGAGACTGAACACTGACCCAGACCTACTACAGGACCACATCAGAGCTGAGACTGAACACTGACCCAGACCTACTACAGGACCACATCAGAGCTGAGACTGAACACTGACCCAGACCTACTACAGGACCACATCAGAGCTGAGACTGAACACTGACCCAGACCTACAGGACCACATCAGAGCTGAGACTGAACACTGACCCAGACCTACAGGACCACATCAGAGCTGAGACTGAACACTGACCCAGACCTACTACAGGACCACATCAGAGCTGAGACTGAACACTGACCCAGACCTACTACAGGACCACATCAGAGCTGAGACTGAACACTGACCCAGACCTACTACAGGACCACATCAGAGCTGAGACTGAACACTGACCCAGACCTACTACAGGACCACATCAGAGCTGAGACTGAACACTGACCAGACCTACTACAGGACCACATCAGAGCTGAGACTGAACACTGACCCAGACCTACACAGGACCACATCAGAGCTGAGACTGAACACTGACCCAGACCTACTACAGGACCACATCAGAGCTGAGACTGAACACTGACCCAGACCTACTAGGACCACATCAGAGCTGAGACTGAACACTGACCCAGACCTACTACAGGACCACATCAGAGCTGAGACTGAACACTGACCCAGACTACTACAGGACCACATCAGAGCTGAGACTGAACACTGACCCAGACCTACAGGACCACATCAGAGCTGAGACTGAACACTGACCCAGACCTACTACAGGACCACATCAGAGCTGAGACTGAACACTGACCCAGACCTACTACAGGACCACAGAGCTGAGACTGAACACTGACCCAGACCTACTACAGGACCACATCAGAGCTGAGACTGAACACTGACCCAGACCTACTACAGGACCATCAGAGCTGAGACTGAACACTGACCGACCTGAACCACATCAGAGCTGAGACTGAACACTGACCCAGACCTACTACAGGACCACATCAGAGCTGAGACTGAACACTGACCCAGACCTACAGGACCACATCAGAGCTGAGACTGAACACTGACCCAGACCTACACAGGACCACATCAGAGCTGAGACTGAACACTGACCCAGACCTACAGGACCACATCAGAGCTGAGACTGAACACTGACCCAGACCTACTACAGGACCACATCAGAGCTGAGACTGAACACTGACCCAGACCTACTACAGGACCACATCAGAGCTGAGACTGAACACTGACCCAGACCTACTACAGGACCACATCAGAGCTGAGACTGAACACTGACCAGACTACTACAGGACCACATCAGAGCTGAGACTGAACACTGACCCAGACCTACTACAGGACCACATCAGAGCTGAGACTGAACACTGACCCAGACCTACGGACCACATCAGAGCTGAGACTGAACACTGACCCAGACCTACTACAGGACCACATCAGAGCTGAGACTGAACACTGACCCAGACCTACTACAGGACCACATCAGAGCTGAGACTGAACACTGACCCAGACCTACTACAGGACCACATCAGAGCTGAGACTGAACACTGACCCAGACCTACTACAGGACCACATCAGAGCTGAGACTGAACACTGACCCAGACCTACTACAGGACCACATCAGAGCTGAGACTGAACACTGACCCAGACCTACAGGACCACATCAGAGCTGAGACTGAACACTGACCCAGACCTACAGGACCACATCAGAGCTGAGACTGAACACTGACCCAGACCTACTACAGGACCACATCAGAGCTGAGACTGAACTGACCCAGACCTGACCACATCAGACTGAGACTGAACACTGACCCAGACCACCACATCAGAGCTGAGACTGAACACTGACCAGACCTCAGAGCTGAGACTGAACACTGACCCAGACCTACTACAGGACCACATCAGAGCTGAGACTGAACACTGACCCAGACTACTACAGGACCACATCAGAGCTGAGACTGAACACTGACTACAGGACCACATCAGAGCTGAGACTGAACACTGACCCAGACCTACTACAGGACCACATCAGAGCTGAGACTGAACACTGACCCAGACCTACTACAGGACCACATCAGAGCTGAGACTGAACACTGACCCAGACCTACAGGACCACATAGAGCTGAGACTGAACACTGACCCAGACCTACTACAGACCACATCAGAGCTGAGACTGAACACTGACCCAGACCTACTAGGACCACATCAGAGCTGAGACTGAACACTGACCCAGACCTACAGGACCACATCAGAGCTGAGACTGAACACTGACCCAGACCTACTACAGGACCACATCAGAGCTGAGACTGAACACTGACCCAGACCTACTACAGGACCACATCAGAGCTGAGACTGAACACTGACCAGACCTACTACAGGACCACATCAGAGCTGAGACTGAACACTGACCCAGACCTACTACAGGACCACATCAGAGCTGAGACTGAACACTGACCCAGACCTACTACAGGACCACATCAGAGCTGAGACTGAACACTGACCCAGACCTACTACAGGACCACATCAGAGCTGAGACTGAACACTGACCCATCTACAGGACCACATCAGCTGAGACTGAACTGACCCATCAGAGGACTGATCAGAGCTGAGACTGAACACTGACCCAGACCTACAGCCACATCAGAGCTGAGACTGAACACTGACCCAGACCTACTACAGGACCACATCAGAGCTGAGACTGAACACTGACCCAGACCTACTAGGACCACATCAGAGCTGAGACTGAACACTGACCCAGACCTACAGGACCACATCAGAGCTGAGACTGAACACTGACCCAGACCTACTACAGGACCACATCAGAGCTGAGACTGAACACTGACCCAGACCTACTACAGGACCACATCAGAGCTGAGACTGAACACTGACCCAGACCTACTACAGGACCACATCAGAGCTGAGACTGAACACTGACCCAGACCTACTACAGGACCACATCAGAGCTGAGACTGAACACTGACCCAGACCTACAGGACCACATCAGAGCTGAGACTGAACACTGACCCAGACCTACTACAGGACCACATCAGAGCTGAGACTGAACACTGACCCAGACCTACAGGACCACATCAGAGCTGAGACTGAACACTGACCCAGACCTACTACAGGACCACATCAGAGCTGAGACTGAACACTGACCCAGACCTACTACAGGACCACATCAGAGCTGAGACTGAACACTGACCCAGACCTACTACAGGACCACATCAGAGCTGAGACTGAACACTGACCCAGACCTACAGGACCACATCAGAGCTGAGACTGAACACTGACCATACTACAGGACCACATCAGAGCTGAGACTGAACACTGACCCAGACCTACTACAGGACCACATCAGAGCTGAGACTGAACACTGACCCAGACCTACTACAGGACCACATCAGAGCTGAGACTGAACACTGACCCAGACCTACTACAGGACCACATCAGAGCTGAGACTGAACACTGACCCAGACCTACTACAGGACCACATCAGAGCTGAGACTGAACACTGACCCAGACCTACTACAGGACCACATCAGAGCTGAGACTGAACACTGACCCAGACCTACAGGGCCACATCAGAGCTGAGACTGAACACTGACCCAGACCTACTACAGGACCACATCAGAGCTGAGACTGAACACTGACCCAGACCTACTAGGACCACATCAGAGCTGAGACTGAACACTGACCCAGACCTACTACAGGACCACATCAGAGCTGAGACTGAACACTGACCCAGACCTACAGGACCACATCAGAGCTGAGACTGAACACTGACCCAGACCTACTACAGGACCACATCAGAGCTGAGACTGAACACTGACCCAGACCTACTACAGGACCACATCAGAGCTGAGACTGAACACTGACCCAGACCTACTACAGGACCACATCAGAGCTGAGACTGAACACTGACCCAGACCTACTACAGGACCACATCAGAGCTGAGACTGAACACTGACCCAGACCTACTACAGGACCACATCAGAGCTGAGACTGAACACTGACCCAGACCTACTACAGGACCACATCAGAGCTGAGACTGAACACTGACCCAGACCTACTACAGGACCACATCAGAGCTGAGACTGAACACTGACCCAGACCTACTACAGGACACATCAGAGCTGAGACTGAACACTGACCCAGACCTACATATCAGAGCTG
>CM076411.1:11063719-11171219 GCA_038363315.1 Mugilogobius chulae
CCTTAGTAAACCATGAATAAAGCATAAATAAAACCTTAATTATTCATTAACAAATGGTGAATTAATGAAAGAAAACGTTTATTAATGCTTACTAACTAATAAACTAAGGACCTAAGGTTAGGATTTAGGGTTAGGGGGCAGGATTCGGAGTAATCAATCAATCAATCAATATTTTTTTATTTATAAGCCCTTACAACACTCAAGTGCTTCCAAATACAAAAACAAAGCATAAAACAATACATCTAAGACAGCAAATGATGTCACGACATTACAGTGTTAAAGCCAGTCTGAATAAATGTGTCTTAAGTCTGGATTTAAAAAGTTCCAGATCTGTGATCATGTGATCATGTGATCATGCTCATGTCAGGAGGCAGTGTGTTCCACAGCCTGGGACCAGCCACAGAGAAAGCTCCATCAGCCCAGTGTTTGAGCCTGGCTCTGGGAACTTCCAACAAAAGTTGATCGTCGACCTTAACGACCGCCTTGAATTTGAAGTGAGAGAAGCTCGGTCAGGTAAGAGGGTCAATTAAGTAGTTACTAAGCATTAAAAAACGTTTTCATCTGTTAATTAATCATTTGTTTATAAATTAAGTATTTATTAAGGTGTCATTAATGATTTATTAAGTCTAGTTTTTTTGTAGTTATTTTAGTTATTCTAAAGCGTTACCAGAGTGTATATATATATATATATAATATATATATATATACAGTATATGAAACTATATATCATTAATCTGCTTCAAGTTTGACTTTTGCTCCAAACTACACATTTTACTGACAATTATTGTTTTTCGATCTTTTGATTCCAAAACCATAACCAAATAAATGCTGATTCAATTCAATTTCAATCTCGATTTCTTCATTGTTTGATTAATTGCCCAGCCCTAGAGAGAAGTTCCTCGTGTCAACTTCAAAAGACAACATGTTCCACGAACACCAGATTCTACAAAACCACCATCTGATGAACCTGAAGTAAGTGTGTGAAGCTCTAGCAGTGTGTCATGTATGTATGTCAGTAAGGTTCTGATGTTTTCATTATTCTAGTTTGTGGCCAGCAGAAATAAAAAGAAGCCTTGTGAAGTCTGTGGATCCAGGTTGGACAGGAAAAGCTCAGTGAGGCTGCTGTGATGAGACTGATATTGTCACTATATGTACAACTTGTGTTATGTAAACTAACCTGAATGAGTTATATGTTTATGAAGTTCAAATGAATAAAATCAGTAGTTGTGAAATTGCACTGCACTTATAGCTGAATTTCATATTTATATTACATTTTATTAAAAAAAAAAAAAAAAAAAAAAAAAAAAAGACTGTTTATCACCTGATCAAAAGTTAAAAGCACATCCTATAAAAGCCAAAATCTGATTAAATTCTCTTTTTCTATCAGGCTTTCATACGAGGGATGGGGCAATTCACTTAAGTCACGATTCGATTCAGTTTTCGATTTTGTAGCCACGATTTCGATTTGTTCAATTTTCTTAGTTTATCTATATTACTTTTTTTTTTTCTTAAGACACAAAATAAACCATAATACATGACATTTAAAACAAAGCCAGTGTTGTTAAAACTTAGAACTAGTGTTTTTTGTCAACATTCAAACAGTAAACAGTATATTTAGTGTCCATATTTAGAGTCATTAACCATCAGTTGTTAACACAACATAATAAACACATTCAGTCAGGTCTGGCACAAGTTCAGGCTTTGTTTCTTCAAACATTGTGACTATTTTTGTATTATTGTGTGTATTATACAAATACTGAGTGTGTGTGTAAGTCAGTGGCTGCATGAAAAACTGTCGATTCTGGCCTTACGATTCGATTTCTGCGAACTTCGATCGATTTTCCATCCCTATTTCATACAGTTATGCCTCCTGATGGTTAAAGCAAAGAAGTTTCATTTCTTGAACGTGGCCGGAGCTTCAGGTGGTGCAGGTCAAACGCTGGAGCCTCAGGTAGTTACATGCAGATGTTGCAGGAGCATCCCTCATGACTGAGGTCCTGGTCTGTGTGGTAACAGCTGAGGTCCTGGTCTGTGTGGTAACAGCTGAGGTCCTGGTCTGTGTGGTAACAGCTGAGGTCCTGGTCTGTGTGGTAACAGTTGGTTTGTCAACAGGACAACGCTGCAGAAGTCTTTTGTTCTTCTGGGAGAATAACATCATGTTTTTGGACCATCCTGCATGTTCTCCTGATTTAAATCCCATAGAGAACATTTGGGATGAATGACAAGGGAAGTTTATGAAAATGGTCATCAGTTCCTGACAGTTGAAGCTCTTTGTGAAGCATCTTCATCACTTGGAGCAACGTTCCCAATCACTTTTATAAACACTCACATCCAGCTGCACAAATGAATGTTTGAAGTGATTAACAAGAACAGTGGAGCTGCTCATGACTGAGTCCTACTGAGAACATGTTTGTTCTGGTTTGGAGAGTTTTATGTTGTTTTTTGATCTGCTGAAAAACAGCCTATTTCAGTTTATTATTTTTTTATTTATTAAGTTCTAAATGTTTTGTCACATTCCCCTTCTTGTTTTTGCATAATGTAGCTCTGATTAAAACCTCATTAGGATCCAAATGTGTCAAAGGTAACTTCTAGCGATTTTTCAACCGGTCTTAAGAGTTTGATCAGGTCTGTACAGATATTACAGCTTTGATCAGTTTGCTTCATGTCGACGAGCAGGGACATGGTCCTGTCCTAAATGAGTTCATCTCCTCATGTGACGATTCTCATCTTCTAAACACAGCAAAACCCAAGATGATAATTGACATTAGGGGCGATTCCACACACTGGCCAACACTAAGTTGTGCACAATTGTGAAGTGGAAGGACAGTCATACATGATATATATATATATTTTTTTACAACTAAAAACCTGAAAAGTAGGCCCTCTGAGTCAATATTTTGTGGAACCGCCTTTTGCTGCAATTACAGCTGCAAGTCTCTTTGAGTATGTTTCTACCAGCTTTCCACATCTTGAGACTGACATTTTTGCCCATTCTTCTTTGCATAATAGCTCCAGCTCAGTCAGATTAGATGGAGTGTGTTTGTGAACAGCAGTTTTCAGATCTTGCCACAGATTCTCGATTGGATTTAGGTCTGGGCTTTGTCTGGGCCATTCTAAGACATGAATATGTTTTGTTTTAAACCATTCCAATGTTGCCTTGGCTTTATGTTTGGGGTCGTTGTCCTGTTGAAAGATAAACCTCCGCCCCAGTCTCAAGTGTTTTCAGACTCCAATAGGTTTTCTTCCAATATTGCTCTGTATTTGGCTCCATCCATCTTTCCATCAACTCTGACCATATTCCCTGTCCCTGCTGAAGAAAAGCATGTGCAGAAAATAATGCTGGCACTTGTATTTTTGATTGTGTGGATGGTGCATTCAGAGTCATGAGCAGTGTTAGGTTTCTGCCACACATAGCGTTTTGCATTTTGGCCAAAAAGTTCAATTTTGGTCTCATCTGACCAGAGCACCTTCCTCCACATGGTTACTGTGTCCCCACATGGCTTTTGGCAAAGTGAAAACGGGATTTCTTATGGCTTTCTTTCAGCAATGGCTTTCTTCCATAAAGGCCAGATTTGTGTAGTGCACGACTAAAAGTTGTACTGTTGACAGATTCTCTAACCTGAGCTGTAGATCTTTGCAGTTCCTCCAGAGTCACCGGGACCTCTTGGCTACATCTCTGACCAGTTCTCTCCTTGTTCAAACTGTAAGTTTAAGTGTACGGCCTGGTCTTGGTAGATTTGCAGTGACATACTCCTTCCATTTATGGATGATGGTGTAAACAGTGCTCTGTGAGATGTTTAGAGCCTTGGAAATCTTTTTATAACCTAATCCTGCTTTTTACTTCTCCACAGCTTTATCCCTGACCTGTGTGGTGTGTTCTTTGGACTTTATGGTGCTGACTGCTCCCCAATACTCTCAAACAAACCTCTGAGGTTTTTACAGAACAGCTACATTTATACTGAGAGTAGATTACACACAGGTGGACTCTATTTATTTGTTAGGGCAACATTGGAACCTTCTAAAGCCTCTAAAAGTAATGTGTTGCACTCAGAAGAAAAGGGGTGTGAATAATTTTGCACGCCTACTTTTCAGGTTTTAATTTGTAAAAAAAAATATATATATATATAGATCATGTATGACTGTCCTTCCACTTCACCATTGTGTGCAACTTAGTGTTGGTCTTTCACACAAAGTTTCAGTGAAATATGTTTGATTTTTGTGGTCATAATAAGAGAACATTTCAAGGGGTGTGAATACTTTCGCAAGGCACTGTATCTTTTCAGATTTGCTCAGCAGGACTGAGCACGTTGATTGATGACAATAAATGAATCTCTTTTTAATGTGTGCTTTGTAGATGAAATGGTTTTATTCATGGTTTGTGTTTTTTCCATGTCTTATGTGTAAATGTTTTCTAAGTCTTGTGTTTTGTTTTTGTCTTTTTACTCACTGCAAACCAATTACCTTATGATGACAATACATTTACTACTTTAATAAGCAAAACACTCTTACTATTTGACTCTATAAGCCACATTTTGAACACATTTACTTAAGCAGATTGAGACTCTTAGAGCTGAATCACAAATGCTCCTTCTTCCACTTGCTGCTGTCTATCTCACACAAGAGCCTGTTAGTAATCTTGGCCGTTAGCCGTACAGTGCGCCTCACCACAGCGAGATACACATCTGCCTGTCTCGCCCTGCAGAGACAAACTCCAGCGGCCGTGATGACTTGTTTAAGCTCTAATCAGAATCTAACAAGTCCCGGCTATTTGCTTGTGCCGCGGCTCTTGAAAGTTCCCAGATGTTGTGTGGATTGTTTATCCAGCGGCCGATCCCTGAGTGAGAACACACACTGGAGCTCCGTCAGGGGGAGGAGCCGCTGTGAAGGAGGACAGCCGCACACAGATCTGGCAACACATTAGCGTCCCGTCCCACCTGCTGGAGCCTGCCTAGCATCGATCGGCTGTTGTTGTAGCTGGGCCTGTGATGGTTTATTTAAGCGGCTCCACATGCGGTGAAGGAGAGCCAGCTGAATACATAAAACAGCTCTCCCAGTCTCTGCGTGGGCTGTGTGCGCCGCTGCTAAACGCACCAATCAAAAACAAATGAGTTCATCCCGCGTCCAAGGCCCGTAAATCCAGGAAGTGGCGTCTTATACCTTTAAGAGGCCAAATGTGGAGCATGTTTGCGTTTTAGGACAGACTGAACGGAACAGGAACTGCTGGATGACTCTTCAAATGAAGGAAGACAAGGATTGACTCTTTTGAAAGCTTTTCTCAGTTCTTGATGTTCTAACAGAGTCTCATCATGAGTTTACTCACACATGTGTTTGAATTGATTTCTACATGTTTTGTATTGTCCTGCAGCTGATGCTCCAGAACTTTCACCTACCACCCCCCCACCCACTTGTTTGTTAAATAAAAATAACTAATAAAGCCATAATTGCTTATAATGGGGTCAGTAGTGTAATTGAACATGGCACATTAGTTGCTCTAAGTCACCACAGTATAGAAGGCGGGACAACCCCCGTAGAGGTTAAATGCACCGTTCACACAGTATTATATTATTATTATTATTTTGTTTTTCCTTTATTGTGAAAAATAACAAATACATACACAGCCATCACCATCCATGACCTCAACAACAACACAGACATACATGACAGTAAACAAATGAAACACAACAGTAGAGCTATATGTGTGTTAAGAGTGGTTTGTATGAGTTTAAATGTGTGCGTGTGGGTGCATGTGTAACATGTGTATGCGTGTCCTTTACAGAGTGCCTAATCTGTTATATAGCTATATAGTATTATATAGTATAATCAACTACCACATTTACCTGAGGTATTATAATTTGTAGTTTTCATTGTCCCCACTTTCACTTAGTTATTATATTAAGCAAGGCCAAGAACGTCCCTCCGAATTCCTTCAGTTATTTAATTATCATTTGTATCTTTTTTTGTTTTCTTTTTGAGCGTGTGTGTGGGTGCATTAAAAGAAGGAGGACAATATGCAAGAGTCGACTACATTGCTTGTCCTACCATTTTTTTTTTTTTTTTTTTTTTTTTTTTTTTTTCCTAATAGTGTGGTGCATTAAAAAACAAACAAAAAAAAACACATGAAATAATTGGGAGGTTGGAAGGGCATTCAAATGTGGCTGTTGTTAAGCCTGATCACTTACTCATAAGAACATTTATTAATAGTGACAATGAGGACAAGGTTGGTACTTCTAACAGCAATAACAAAGTTGATTGTAATAGTAGGGTTTTGGATTTTGTTCATAATAATTACAATAATTAAGTCATGGAGTAGGATGTAAAATAAGAGAAAGAAAAATAACATGACCAATAAGAATAAGAATAATAGTAATAATGGTTGTAATAATAATGGTAATACTAATAGTAATGTCAATAGTAAAAGTAATTGATGATAAAAAGAAAATGAAAAGAAGGGTGCATACATACACACATACATACGTACGTACATACATATGTACATATGTATGTACATACACACATACATACATACTTAAACATACCTAAACATAAACACATACATATGTGTGTGTATTCAAATAAATGTAACCATATGCAAATGAATGCTTGTGTGTGGTAGTTTAGGATGTAGGTGTTTGGTGGAGTTGGCTCACAGATAAGTAGGACTGCTATGTGATTGAAAGAGAGATAGGTTCAGAGATGTGTGTGTGTGTGTTTGGGTGTCACAAATGTCAGAAGTCAGAAAGTGTTGGATGGGATAAATCAGTTTCAGATGAGTATTCTATTGAGATGAAGTCAATTAATAGGTTTTTCCAATGATTGATGCTTATTTTGTTCCGGGTTTTCCAGTTCATGAGGATAGTTTTCTTGGTGATGGTTAGAGCTATGAGGAGTGTTTTGATGTTTACTGTTCTTCTGCCTTTTGTAGTTTCTACATACAGGCCTAAATCACGAGAGAGCTAACTAACCAAAAAAACAGTAAATGAGTGAGTTACACTGTAAATACCCCCAAAATATGACACTAAAGTTCAGATTTCTCTGGCTCAAAAGCCTAGTTCTGCTGACGTTGGGCTGTTGTGTGTGGGTCTAATGCTTCTCCCAGAGGAGACAACTTACAGAGATATACAAGATCCATTCTGAACAATATTAGTCCAAAAAAATCCCATTTTTAGACCTGAGTCCCGTCCAGCCTGAGAGAGGAGCGGCTGTCGTGGGACAGGAAATGAGCTGCATGTGTTCAGTCTCACAGAGGAAGACACTCCTTCTCTTATCACAGCATTCTCTTTCACTTTGGAAACTTACAGACAAACAGCTCCTCACTATTCACTGTAACAGAGAAGAGGTACTGGATCAGATCTGTGGAGTGGCGACCGTAAATGAAGAACATTTGATTGCTTTTTTGTTTTTTATTACTTTAAATACATTACAAATCTTGCAGGTACGTTCAGACCAAACAGACGAGGACACTGCAGTGAACAGGTCCTAATGCTTCAGCTGGAGCCTGGTTCTTCTCTAAATGTGACCGCACACATACTATTTACTAACGTCGCTCAGTCACCGTTTAACAAAAATAATGATGAACTAAGGCTCAGGAGCAGGGCCACACCAACCTATTCGTATCACGGTATAACGTCTAGATGTTAGTTAACTATTAAGATAGCATGACCTGATCATTACTAAATGATTTGATAGCTTAATAATGAATAAACATTTACTAATAATTTACTTTCAGCTGCTATTCTAAAGTGATGACCATGACGTGGTTAGATCATCTACACAAACCAGTGTGGTAACAAGGTGTTTCTGCCGGAACAACCTCACTGTGAGTAATCCCTGAAAAACACTAATACCAAAATAATCCTGATTTTATAGGACATAAATAGATAAAAATAAATAAATAAATACAAATGTTCATCACTTTGGAAAAGGGGCTGGAATGATTAACATGTGTTTATTTATTATTAGTAAATACTAACCAATCATTGAGTAATGACCAGGTCATGATATCTTAATAGTTATTAGATAAGGTTAGACTCCTGAGCCCTGCACTACGAAGCTAGATTTGGGGTTTAGCGAAGTAAGTTCTGGGTTAAACCTGCGAAACTGGATCACTTCCTATCGAGACAGATCTCTATGGCAACATATAGCAAACTCATAACCTGCTCCGGACCAGGATAGATGACCGAAAAAGTTTAAAAGACAAGGCGCTGGCCAATCAGAGACGAGAATTTAGTTGTTTGTAAAGAGAGGAGAGAGAGAGCAGCGGAGAAAGGAGGAAATACAAAAGTCACAACGTATTCTTTTACAATGTGATGCGCACGGTTACACGTAACCTAAAGTATTTATCAAGAGGAGATCTTATATGTAGCCTAACACTGAAGAATCCTGTTTAACCTGTGTGATGATAAATTAACACTTTCATTGTAAAGAAAAAATAATTGAACATAATTTCTGCACATTTGGCTGTGGATCTTTACACATCACTTTCACTCAGACAAAATACACTTTGTCTAAAGACACATGTCTGATCATTTGTGCTTTAGTATGTTGTATCTATGCATGACATATAAACGCTTTAGCGTCATTTCTGTGTCTGTGATTGGCTTCGTAAGCACAGACTCCACTTGAAGTTGCAGCGCGTTTCCTTTCGCTTCATGATTGACGTTTCCTCACGTTTGAAGTCGGCAGCTGGATTGTTCTGATTGGTCAGTTTGCGTTAACCCCGCCTCTGCTCTGTGAATGTGCACATTTTGTCTCATCTCTCTCAACCTCACTGTCACAGCAGGAGGACATGAGACATATATATATATATATATATATATATATATATATATATATATATATATATAATTTACAGAAAAAATGCATATCTTACGGATGGGTGCTTCAATTTAGTGTCTGAAAAACATGCTTTATAGCTGTGCAAGTGGACAGAAGTCCATGAAGGGAGTCACAGAAATGTTAGTGTTGGACTATTTCTGATACTTACAGTATGCTTGCATCTTTTACCTGCTTCTCCCCTTCTGCATTTCCAACATTTGGTCCAAACTTTCTTGATGTTCCAAGCGCGTCTCCAGCCCTGCCCTTGTGCTCGGCCATGTTGGGTGTAATGAAGGCATCACCAGCAGATGGTCGGAGCGCCTCAAATAGCAAAGGTAATTAGCTGGGTTGTCAGAATACAAGTCTGTGCTGCGTTCAAGTACCTGGGAAAAAGCTGCTGTCCGGTACTTCTCCAGGGTCTGTCAGAGATCCAAGATTAGTTTGTCTTCAGGACAGAGAAAATGTGGAGAAAAGAGAGCGGTGCCAGGTGCTGTAAACAGATGTTACCTTCAGGGCCGGTGGGAAAAGCAAACTGCACATACACACAGCTGTGAGACACTTCTGAACTAAGATCATCAGAGAAACACCACAGGCTCATTTCACTTTTTATCATATTTGGAAGTGTGAATATTAGCATGTAATGTTTTAATGTTTGAATTTCAGAATTTTGACATTGTCATTATTCGGCTCAATTTACTGTAATTGGAGACATTCCTTCCTACCTCACAGAGAGTTAAACATGGATAGGTGTGACTTGCACTCAAGTTTCTGTCCTTACAGCCTCAGACTTGTGTCCTTACAGCCTCAGACTTGTGTCCTTACAGCCTCAGACTTGTGTCCTTACAGCCTCAGACTTGTGTCCTTACAGCCTAAGACTTGTGTCCTTAAAGCCTCATACTTGTGTCCTTAAAGCCTCAGACTTGTGTCCTTACAGCCTCAGACTTGTGTCCTTAAAGCCTCAGACTTGTGTCCTTAAAGCCTCATACTTGTGTCCTTACAGCCTCAGACTAGTGTCCTTAAAGCCTCAGACTTGTGTCCTTACAGCCTCAGACTTGTGTCCTTACAGCCTAAGACTTGTGTCCTTAAAGCCTCATACTTGTGTCCTTAAAGCCTCAGACTTGTGTCCTTAAAGCCTCAGACTTGTGTCCTTAAAGCCTCAGACTTGTGTCCTTACAGCCTCAGACTTGTGTCCTTACAGCCTCAGACTTGTGTCCTTACAGCCTCAGACTTGTGTCCTTAAAGCCTCAGACTTGTGTCCTTACAGCCTAAGACTTGTGTCCTTACAGCCTCAGACTTGTGTCCTTAAAGCCTCAGACTTGTGTCCTTACAGCCTCAGACTTGTGTCCTTAAAGCCTCAGACTTGTGTCCTTACAGCCTAAGACTTGTGTCCTTACAGCCTCAGACTTGTGTCCTTAAAGCCTCAGACTTGTGTCCTTAAAGCCTCAGACTTGTGTCCTTACAGCCTCAGACTTGTGTCATTAAAGCCTCAGACTTGTGTCCTTACAGCCTCAGACTTGTGTCCTTACAGCCTAAGACTTGTGTCCTTACAGCCTCAGACTTGTGTCCTTAAAGCCTCAGACTTGTGTCCTTACAGCCTCAGACTTGTGTCCTTACAGCCTCAGACTTGTGTCCTTAAAGCCTCAGACTTGTGTCCTTACAGCCTCAGACTTGTGTCCTTACAGCCTCAGACTTGTGTCCTTAAAGCCTCAGACTTGTGTCCTTACAGCCTCAGACTTGTGTCCTTACAGCCTCAGACTAGTGTCCTTACAGCCTCAGACTTGTGTCCTTACAGCCTAAGACTTGTGTCCTTACAGCCTCAGACTTGTGTCCTTAAAGCCTCAGACTTGTGTCCTTAAAGCCTCAGACTTGTGTCCTTACAGCCTCAGACTTGTGTCATTAAAGCCTCAGACTTGTGTCCTTACAGCCTCAGACTTGTGTCCTTACAGCCTAAGACTTGTGTCCTTACAGCCTCAGACTTGTGTCCTTAAAGCCTCAGACTTGTGTCCTTACAGCCTCAGACTTGTGTCCTTACAGCCTCAGACTTGTGTCCTTAAAGCCTCAGACTTGTGTCCTTACAGCCTCAGACTTGTGTCCTTACAGCCTCAGACTTGTGTCCTTAAAGCCTCAGACTTGTGTCCTTACAGCCTCAGACTTGTGTCCTTACAGCCTCAGACTAGTGTCCTTACAGCCTCAGACTTGTGTCATTAAAGCCTCATACTTGTGTCCTTACAGCCTCAGACTAGTGTCCTTACAGCCTCAGACTTGTGTCCTTAAAGCCTCAGACTTGTGTCCTTAAAGCCTCATACTTGTGTCCTTACAGCCTCAGACTTGTGACCTTACAGCCTCAGACTTGTGTCCTTACAGCCTCAACAATCAGACTGTGCAATCACTATTATATTGATATTTTTGATGATGAATCTTTGTGAATTGTCAACAAAGTAACTTGAACCATCCTAAACTGTCTCCAAAATGGCAGTATTTTGTTTGCACTATGTTGCACATGTGTGTTTTTTATTTACCCAGGCTTAGAGAGCAGTGGTGCAGTGTATGCTGTATACCAGTAGTTGTAATTGCACAAGACAACGAGCCAACAGGTCACCAACAACATTGATTAGTTTTTCAAAATAATTGTATAAACAGATGAGCTTCTTTCCACATGACATTGTATCTCAAATAATACTATTTTGTTTGCTGACAAACAAATAGTGCCAATATATGCTCTATATAGCATATATATTATATACACAGCACTATGCAATTATATACCATGTTATATACAGTATGTATATAAATATTTTAAGGGTATTTTATTTAATTTTAACTTTCACAATATGTTTCCATGAATACATTTGGTCAATAAGTGTTTCAGCCCAGGTAGTGGTAGAGTTGCCCTATTGCCCAGGTCACCGAAAGGCGGACTCCGGTCCGGATCCGGACCCAAGCACCGCCCTGTCCGGATAGGACCGCGCAGTCCTCCTGACAAACGCTCACAGAAAGGCTGGAGAAGGAAGACGTGATTCTTTAAAGAAGGGCTGTGCAGGCGGAGCGCATCAACAGAAGCACGTGCCTTCCGCCACTGTGACTCATCTTTCTCACTTTTGGCACAGCGCCAGTACATACACGGTTCACGTCGGTGTTGTGCAGTCTTCGGTCTGCAGAGTGTAAAGAACGCGGTTGTGTGTCCACGTTATGAACGTGGTTTAATATCGCTGCTGTGACTCGTCCTTCTCACATTTGGCACGGCGCCAAGCACAGAAACGCGTGGTTCATGACGACGCGGAGCTGTGTCTGCAGGTTCATATTTGTATTTAGAGAACGTGTTTGTATATGCACGCGTGTGTGCGTGTAATGAACACGATTCAGAGCGCTGTTTGTGTGATTCTTCTTCGTAAAGTTGGAGGGTTATCGCGTGTGTCCTATCGCCAATCAGCCAATCACATGGCTTCATTCAGTGACTGCTTTGGCCAGTGAGACACAGAGAGAGAGACGTGGGACAGAACAGACTTAGAATAACTCCATCACAGACTCAGTGATCAGCTCTGATCAGTGTAAACACTATTCTTCCCACAGCACAGGTCAAATACATTTTTAAAAAGACTGTGGGCTGGAATAATTAATTAAAAAACAAAGCTTTCATTGTAAAATAGAATTATGTGGGATATTGTGAAAAAATAAATATTTTTGTAAATGTTTAATTATAAAGTGAAATTTAAAAATGTCTTTAAAGAAACTTTGCTGTGAAGTTCCGGACCTTGGCTTGAAAATTTTTCCCCCAACTGGACCTCGATGAAATCTTATTGGTGACCCCTGCCCTATTGTATTCACAATTTCAGGCATATTTTAGGTCTGTCCTGGAAACCTAATTTATGACAATTGGACCATGACTACTGAAAAAGCTTCGTTTGCATCAAATTGACACATCAATAAAATATATTGAGAATACAAGTAGGAAAAATGTGTTTTTCTGTGACTTAGTGTCAAATATGGGTAATTTGTTCCTCTGTGGCCCGATGTCGCTTATATGCCACGAACCCAAAAACTTTTTAGTGCTATTGAAAAACATTTCAACTGATCCTTGTTTTGGGGCCTAACTGAAGTAAAAATAATCATCATCATAATCATTCAAATATATATATTTTTTTATTTTCAGAATATAATTCGGGCGTCAAGGGGTTAACAGACTCAGTTAGTAGCTCAGTGTTCCAACATCCACAAACAACATCTGGAGACGTCAGGGAGAGGGCTATGCATCAGCCACTGTTGTCACCAGGCGAGCTTTTGGTGGTGGTGGAGTTACAGTGTGGGCAGAGGTGTCCAGTTGGTACAGAACTGCCCTACACTTTGTGACAAGCCCATACTACCTGAATAACATCATTAATCCAGTGATTGTGCCCCTACATGAACAACACAGGCCTAACTTCATCTTCATGGACGACTATGCTCCTGCTCATCGAGGTCGCATCATCAGGAAACGTCTGTTGGAGACTGGTGTACCTCAAATGGAATGGCCTGCACTTTCTCCAGACCTGAATCCCATTGAAAACCTGTGGAATTAGCTGAGTCGCCGTGTAGAGGCTCAAAACTTTGCACCCCAGAACCTCAGTGACCTGGGGAGTGGAATGACATGCCTCAGCAGACATTAAGTTGTCTTGTTAACAGCATGAGACGTCGTTGTCAAGTTGTAATTGATGTTCAAGGGCACATGACCAGATATTGAGACGTTTGAATTTTTGTTGTGGTGTAGCTACCATTGTTGTTACCTTTTGTTTCATTAAATGTTTTGAGATAAAGAAATCACTAGTGCATCCTTCTGCTTAAATGTCTTACTTTCATGATATATCGCCATAGCATGAACTGGTTGTGTTTTCCATAAATTTCACCTGAAAGCCAAATATCCCTAACTTTTTGTGAGTAGTGTATATATACATATACATGATGTTAGTTTGTATTCTCCACCTCTAAAATGCCGTTCCCATACTTTGATGTGTTTTCCATGATAAACATTCCATAAGTGCTAATGTTGTCATAAGTCTCACTGGTCGACATGTTAAAAGGAGAGTGTGTGATTTATCCTCGACATTGAACTCTCAACTTCAGTCAGATCCAACGCCATTTTGAATGTCCTAAATAAACATGCTTAATGGACTGCAACTATTCATGTTGCTCATACATTTATATTTGGCTCAAAAAAAAAAAAAAAAAAAAAAAAATCTGCCTCTAGATGTGGACAATGGACTGGAGGCAGCTTGTGGGATAGACTCAGGTGCATACTATCTGAGAAGCCCATAATCCACATTGGCATCGGGGTTGTCCCCGAAGGGCCAGTTGTAACTGAAATGAATCTTACTAATCGGTGATAGGCTACAAATATTTGCTGTATTTGATTATTGTATATTTAGTGAAGTGACAGTGACTAAACATACATTTGTATTAATCTGAAAATAGACTTACTCTTTAGGTTTCAGACAAATTATTTCATTAGATTAAGACACCCAGAATATTTCTGGCACTAATATTTATACTAAAATTTAAATAAACCTTACAGGACCTTGAGGGCCGCATAAAATGAGGTGGAACGCTGCATCTGGCTCCCGGGCATTGAGTCTATGTGCCATAACCCAAGGATAAAAGATTGACACTGAAATCATGAGGTTTATGTTATAAAATTAGTGAATGAAAGAAGAAAATGGACTACACATGACCATGCATTAGGGGCTTACCAAAGTGTTTTGAACCTAAGATTCAAAACTTCACCCACCAAAACATGGGCCATAGGTCACATTATCCAACTCCAATCAATGTGCGTTTGGTGCAGACATACGTTTGGTGCAGGCATACGTTTGGTGCAGACATGCGTTTGGTGCAGACGTGCGTTTGGTGCAGGTGTACATTTGGTGTAGGTGTGCGTTTGGTGCAGGTGTGCGTTTGGTTCAGGTATGCGTTTGGTGCAGACGTATGTTTGGTGCTGGTGTGTGTTTGGTGCTGGTCTGTGTTTGGTGCAGGTGTGCGTTTGATGCAGACGTGCATTTGGTGCAGGCGTGCGTTTGGTGCAGGCGTGCGTTTGGTGCTGGTGTGCGTTTGGTGCTGGTGTGCGTTTGGTGAAGGCGTGCATTGGGTGCAGGCGTGCGTCTATTTCAGCTGTGCGTTTGGTGCAGACGTGCATTGGGTGCTGGTGTGTGTTTGGTGCAGACGTGCGTTGGGTGCTGGTGTGTGTTTGGTGCAGGCGTGCGTTGGGTGCTGGTGTGCGTTTGGTGCAGACGTGCATTGGGTGCTGGTGTGTGTTTGGTGCAGACGTGCGTTGGGTGCTGGTGTGTGTTTGGTGCAGGCGTGCGTTGGGTGTTGGTGTGCGTTTGGTGTGCGTTTGGTGCTGGTGTGCGTTTGGTGCTGGTGTGCGTTTGGTGTTGGTGTGCGTTTGGTGTTGGTGTGCGTTTGGTGGGGACATGAGTTGGGTGCTGGTGTGCGTTTGGTGCAGGCGTGCGTTTGGTACAGACGTGTGCTTGGTGCAGGCGTGCGCTTGGTGCAGGCGTGCGTTTGGTGCAGGCGTGCGCTTGGTGCAGCTGTGCGTTTGGTGCTGGTGTGCGTTTGGTGCAGACGTGCGTTTGGTGCAGCTGTGCGTTTGGTGCAGACGTGCGTTTGGTGCACGTGTGCGTTTGGTGCTGTTTAGGCTTCAGCTTACACAGGAATTCCACATCCTGGATATCCGCTGCGCAGCGCTGCACCACAGAACACCTCCGATTTGGTGCGCAAAGCCTCTCCTACTGGATGCATGTTGTCCCTGCCGGGCTGCATTCCGCCGGGCTGCGAAGCCTCGAGAGGCACGAGAAGAGCATGCGCGGAGAGTACAAGTTTATGAAATAAAAGTTAAAAGCCAAAATAGTTCTTTATTGTGCGGCATGAGTGCAAAAAACGGCCGTTTTTGATGGAATCGCTCTTTAGCTCACATCACAAGAGCTTAAGTGTGTTTTCTCTCTCCCACGAGGGCAAAGGCATTACGTGAATAAGTAAGTTAAAAAGTATTCTCCTGTCAGTGTTTCAGTGACATAAAGTGAAAGTTTACAGCAGACTGAGTTAAACTGACAAAGCAACTATGCATAAAAAGATTAAATACAAGTCCTGTGATCAAACTAAAGTCAGTGCGAAGTGTTTTTACTTAAATTCCAAACGTAGTTCACGCTCTGTTTCCTGTTTGGTGCGCTCTGATCTGTGGAACTTGATCAGGTCTGACCTGGATGCAGAAGATTTTACAGTTGATCCGCAATTTTGTCGGACGGTGTTGGAAGGACGGAGCTGAGGCGCAGACCAGCGGATATGGAACCAGCCCGTTAGGCTTCAAGTGACTAAAATGGGTAAATTTAGGTCTGGGGCTTGGGGTAGATTAGGATTAGGATCAGGATTTTGTTAATATTCAAAATTAAGAACACATCTTAACAATCACCATAGAAATGAACTGTGACTGCAACACGTACTATAGTTACGCAAAACAGCCGTGAACATTACATGTCCTGTAATGTCGTGGTATATGTACTCTTTCTTGTGAGATCAAGCTTGATATATACATGTATTGTACATAATATTATATACTATATACTGATGCCACTTTTACTATTTATCCTGTCATATCCTGCACTGTGCCATAGCAAACATTTATTGTAAATGAAATAAGAGGTTTTTTTTACTATTTTAACTATTGTAACTTTATATACTTTAAGTCTACTTTAAACTATCGTGTTTGATTGCATGTTTCCTATTTTTCCTGCTGTTCTTAAAATGTGCATTGCAACACTGGAATTTCCCCATTGTGGGACAAATAAAGGATATCTTATCTTATCAGTACAGTCTGCAACACTCTGTCACATTTTTTTTTTTCTAAATTTCTAAATTCATTTTTTTTTTTCTAAATTCTTTTAAAGTTTCAAATTGATATGTCTGTATATAAGTTTATTCAGCAGCCATGTAGTGTTTTAAGGAAGTAAATCTGGGTTATGCTTTCCAGGTCACGCCGGAGTACAGCGAGTGTGCGTCTGTGTGCGTGTGTGCGCGTGGGTAAAAAAGGGCCAAACTGCGCAGTGCATATTCACTCTGCTTAAACGCGCGTGCCCCCGACACATTTCTCAACCCGCAGACGTTTTCTAGGGCACGACTGCACCCATGGGACACAACCGAAATACCCGCCCAATCCCACTTCTCTTCTGTTGTGCGGAGGGTTACCAGAGTCAAGTGTGGCCCCTCCCACCAGAAAACAGCACATTATGAAATCAAGCAGTAAATGATGCAATGGGACATCACACAACCATGTCCACAAAACTTCCCATTTAACAAGTAATCAGTTATATTTTTTCCTGTAACATTTTGCCAATATTAAGAACCATTATTTAAGAACAACATTACACTAATCACAAGCTATAAAAGTACATGGTAGAAATCTAAATGCTTTGAGTAAAGCTGAGGTGTTTAATTACTTCATTACACTGACTTTCACTAGAGACAGTAAACTTTGCAGTGTACAGTGTATATTTATTCACAGCTATTATGTGGAGTTTTCAATTCAATTCAATTCAATTCACCTTTATTGTCATTGTCACAGGTACAACAAAATGTGTTTATGCATCCGTGGTGAAATGCCCTGTAAACATTCATTCAAACATGCAGTCATTGTTGTGAGTTCAGTTCAATAATGGCTCTAGGTACAAAGCTGTTTTTGAGTCTGGATGTTCTCGCTTTAATGCACCTAAATCTGTGTCCAGACGGCAGCAGAGAGACAGAGAGATGAACTGATAACACGGATGGGTCTGGTCCTCCAGGATGGTGTTAACTCTGCGTAGGCATCACGTCCTGAAGATGTCCTCCAGAGGTGGCAGTGACCTCCTGATGATCTTCTGTGAGGTGTTGACGACTCTTTGGAGGGATTTGCGATCTGCCTCTTAACATTTAGCGTACCATGCTGCTAAGCAGTATGTTAAAATACTTTCCACGCAGCAGTGATAAAAGGCTACCAGCAGCTCTGCAGACAGATTGATGTTTCTTAATGTCCGAAGAAAATAGAGTCGCTGTTGCGCCTTCTTCACTATGGAAGTGGTGTTTGTTGTCCACGTGAGGTCCTCAGAGATGTGAGTCCCCAGAAATTTAAAACTTGGGACTCGCTCCACTTCTTCTCAAAGTCATGTGTCTCCGCAAAGATCTAGAGATGTTTCTCTGAGCGCTGCAGTGCCCCAGAGGAGATGCCCTCGAGGTGTCAAAGGACCAACATAGTCTCACAACAGAGCGACACAAAACAGCGTATTTTGAGCACGGTTTAACACCGTTTTGGCTGTAGATATATTATGATGTGAAAAAGCGTTAAAAAAAAACAACACACAAATAGGGACATTTTCTTTAGGTTTAACAGGTAAGTTTAGGCTTCAAGTAACTAAAATGTGTAAGTTTAGGTCTGGAGCTTGGGGCAGGTTAAGATTAGGATCAGGACTTTGTTAATATTCATAAATAAGAACACATCACAAACATTACAACACCACAGAAATGAACTGGGACTGCAACATGTGGCACATTTGTACACAAAAGCTGTGAAATTGTGCTAATCATACGCATAAACATCTCATGTGGTGTCATGGTAGATGTACACTTTCTTGTGAGATCAGGTTGGAAGAACACATTTCACTACAGAGATGATAACGTGTAACTTACCTAAATTTACTACTGTAAATAAAGTATGTTAAGTGTACTACTGTAAATAAAGTATGTTATGTGTACTTCTGTAAATAAAGTATATTAAGTGTACTACTGTAAATAAAGTATGTTAGGTGTACTACTGTAAATGAAGTATGTTAAGTGTACTACTGTAAATAAAGGTTATGTGTACTACTGTAAATACAGTATGTTAAGTGTACTACTGTAAATAAAGTATGTTAAGTGTACTACTGTAAATAAAGTATGTTATGTGTACTACTGTAAATAAAGTATGTTATGTGTACTACTGTAAATAAAGTATGTTATGTGTACTACTGTAAATAAAGTATGTTATGTGTACTACTGTAAATAAAGTATGTTATGTGTACTACTGTAAATAAAGTATGTTATGTGTACTACTGTAATAAAGGTTATGTGTACTACTGTAAATACAGTATGTTAAGTGTACTACTGTAAATAAAGTATGTTAAGTGTACTACTGTAAATAAAGTATTATGTGTACTACTGTAAATAAAGTATGTTATGTGTACTACTGTAAATAAAGTATGTTATGTGTACTACTGTAAATAAAGTATGTTATGTGTACTACTGTAAATAAAGTATGTTATGTGTACTACTGTAAATAAAGTATGTTAGGTGTACTACTGTAAATAAAGTATGTTAGGTGTACTACTGTAATAAAGTATGTTAGGTTACTACTGTAAATAAAGTATGTTAGGTGTACTACTGTAAATAAATGTTATGTGTACTACTGTAAATAAAGTATGTTATGTGTACTACTGTAAATAAAGTATGCTATGTGTACTACTGTAAATAAAGTACGTTAAGTGTACTACTGTAAATAAAGTATGTTATGTGTACTACTGTAAATAAAGTATGTTAGGTGTACTACTGTAAATAAAGTACGTTAAGTGTACTACTGTAAATAAAGGTTATGTGTACTACTGTAAATAAAGTATGTTAAGTGTACTACTGTAAATAAAGTATGTTATGTGTACTACTGTAAATAAAGTATATGTGTACTACTGTAAATAAAGTATGTTGGGGTACTACTGTAAAAAAAATATTTTAAGTGTACTACTGTAAAATAAAAAAGAATAATATTTCTAGCTGCCAATCATCATTATGAAGTATAATTGGTACAGGGAATGTTGTGATGTGACATGACTTTAAACCTTTTTTTCTAAAGTGTACCTGAACAAACGCTGCCCCACTGCTGGACAAGAATAATGTGGTGTTCGTTTTCTCTGTGGAAAAATGAGTGTGAGCCGTGACCTTTGCTTGTGTCGCTCGTCGGACATCTTGAATCATTTGTTTTTGGACGTAACAAATACTGCTGTGCCCATCTGCAACCGAAAACCAAGCCCTCATTTACACAGACATGTTTACCAGGCCTATGAGCAGAGGTCAGAGGTCAGACAGGGCCGCTGCATAAAAACTACAATACATATATGTAGGTGTACAACTGTAAATAAAGAACGCTAAGTGTACTATTGTAAATAAACTACAATGCATACACTGTATACAGATATTTACAATAGGTGTGTTCTGTTTGAGGCAGAATAACTGAGATTCTGAGATGTGAGTTCCTACACTCGTGACTAAACTCACTGTGGCAGTGACAGTGCCATGACTCTAAGGTGAGGAAGTCAGTCATGAATAATCTTACATCTAAAAAAATAAACACGACCCTTTTGTGACCCAACTTTGCTTTTGACTGAATCTGCCATTTCTGTTCATCTGGTTCACTTTTCCACCTTCTTCTCTTATCAAACGTATCCCTGATGATGTTTGTTTCAAACAGATTTGACTAAAGCCCTGGACAAAGAACATTTCCTCAGACTGAACATTTAAACTATCAGATGTGAGACTAAAGTGAAAACACTGTAATGAAGCTTTTGTACATGACAGATGCTCATTCTCTCATGTCACTGTGACAAACACCTGAAACTTATTTTGGTTTAACATAGGAAAACTTGGTTTAACTTTAGTTTGTGCTTTTATTTAACCAAACCTTACATTATTTAATGACATTTAAGATTAGGCTCAAAACGTTTTTTTCAAATGAACTTAAGGTCAGGCCAGTTAGGAACAGAATCTAACCCACAAGCCTAAGTTTAGCTGCCCTAGGACCTCATTTATTAAAATTGGTAGGACAACCTGACTTCATGTAAACTGTTTCTAAACTCTAAGCTTCAAATCAGTCCAAACACAACAACTGTGCATTATAAAGCACTGTACTGTACTTAGAGCCTGCATGAATGGAGCCTGAGTGAGTGTTCACACAAGCCCTGACCAAACTCAGTTTCAATCACTTTTATCTGTACAATTTCTGTTTATACTGTATATGAATGTGTGCACTTTCTGCAATATTTTTGTCTTTCTGCTTTGTAATTGTTCCTGCTCTTATTTAACAATAATAAATATTATTATATATGCCTTTCGTACCCCTTCTTTATCTCTTTATCTCTCCTACTTCCCTGTAAAGAACATTTCATGACTATATTCATTCAGAATCTGTTCTTTGCTTTCAGACGCTGCTGCTCCAGTGTCATTGGTGGGACCTCGGATGCTTCCTATCATTGAGGACCTGACCCTTTCCCACTTGGATTCCTCCGTAAATGCTTCATTGTTTGATTTTCTGACACTTTAGTTTGCTAAATCAACAATCAATTATATGTGTGTGTATATTGGCACTATTTGTCAGCAAACAAAATAGTATTATTTGACATACATTGTCATGTGGAAAGAAGCCCATCTGTCAATATGATTATTTGGAAAAAAACAATCAATGTTGTTGGTGACCTGTTGGCTCGTTGTCTTGTGCAATTACACCTACTGGTATACAGCATACACTGCACCACTGCTCTCTAAGCCTGGGTAAATCAAAAAACACACATGTGCAACATAGTGCCAACAAAATACTGCCATTTTGGAGACAGTTTAGGATGGTTCAAGTTACTTTGTTGACAATTCACAAAGATTCATCATCAAAAATATCAATATAATAGTGACTGCACAGTCTGACTGTTTGAATGAGGAAGCACACCTCATCGTTGTCATTCACATTTGGAGTTTTTGATTGTATTCAGTGTCACATCTTTGTTCTACTGTAATTAACATCCTCCTCATGATAACGTCAGGTGAAAAGTGTTGTCCTCATTGTAACGTCAGGTGCAGAGCGTTGTCCTCACTGTAATGTCAGGTGCAGAGCGTTGTCCTCATTGTACTGTCAGGTGCAGCGTGTCCTCCTCATTGTACTGTCAGGTGCAGACTGTCCTCCTCATTGTAACGTCAGGTGCAGAGCGTTGTCCTCACTGTAACATCAGGTGCAGAGCGTTGTCCTCATTGTAACGTCAGGTGCAGAGCGTTGTCGTCATTGTAACGCCAGGTACAGAGCGTTGTCCTCATTGTACTGTCAGGTGCAGCGTGTCCTCCTCATTGTAATGGCAGAGTCATCACACTGTGGTAGCAGACACAGATTGAGATAAAGTCATTCAGGTAACCATAAAACTTACATAATGTAGCTTTAACAAGTGATTTCTATCTAAACATGAAGATAGAGACATACCCACAACATTGGTGAGGCATTCCACCCACAGCAGCAGCAGTGCAGTGATGTCCTCCTCACAGCAGCTGTCACACTGGTGGTGCCTCAGAAATGAATGCAGAAAATAAACATTTAGTCTACACAACAGTTATTCAATGTAATAATATAGCACTGGCAATATAATTATTACTGTTGAATCACTAATGCATGGAGTGAGTGTGCTTACACCACATGTCAAACAGTTAACAGCAACACACAACCATTAACTGGCTTATCCACAATAAACAAAGACACACGTGGTTTTGCCTGGTAAAATCAAGAATATAACACCACACCACTACGCATTTAAAACACAACTGAATCCAGACTGAATCATAACCGCCAGAACTTATTACAAAACGAGGATTACGCAGTGACTACTCCGTTTACGCACAACAGCCACAGCCTGTTTCTGCGCAAATGCACAGACCAACAAGTATGAAAGGACTGCAGACACTTGCCACAAAAACACACAATATACATTTATAATGTAGTAGTCAATAAAGTTTGTGCGAGTCTGAGAGTATCCAAAGCTACGTACGTTCACGACACAATCCATGCGCTTATCCAGTAAACAACGGCTGCATTTAAACGGCATGTCGGGAATTGGAGACCCTTGATGAAATCATCAATTCAAATCAGAACAGACAATAGTTAAGTTAACGTCCAGTTTAAATCCACTTTTTTTCATTCAAAATGGCATCTGTCAGTGGAAATGGCGTGAGTTTCTTCTGTGTTTGATCATTTGTAATTGGTGTGCAAAAGTAGTCCAATAACATTTGATCATCTCGGCCGCCAGTGTTGAACTCAATGGAATGGTCACTGTAGACCTGGTGCATGCTGGGATAGCAGGAGCTTTACCACAGAACAACACAAGCATGGACCATAGAATGAGTGTGTGTTAGGACAAACAGCAGAGGGACGGGACACCAGAGAACGCCTGCACACATGAAAGGATTACACTGACACGTTTCAAAGTTACAGTTGTATTATTTTTGTTTTATGGAGGCGGTGACTTCCTGAACTTTTTTCTCTATTAATTAGGCTTGTAACAGATGTCCGCTCCAGACTCAGAACAAGTCCTTTTTCACACTTAAAGTTAAGCAAACAATTATGAGCACACATCATGTTATTTATATCATAAAAAACATGTCTGATTACAGGGCCAGTTCAAACATTTGCTACAGTCACATTTTCAGAATACAACAAGCAATCTGTAGTTAGGAAAAGAATGAAGCTTTGTTCAGCTTTGGGACGTGTAGCGCTAGAGTCCTGCCCCAGATCAGAATTTAGGGAGTGTGATGGGATTTGTGACAGCTAGCAAAATCAGCCCCTCACACTTCCGTTTCAAAGTGATGATTCTTTCCATCCGACAAAAAGCTACTCTAAAGTCCATTTGTCCTCTTTAAGATTCCTCAGAGACGCTGCGTAGGAGACAAGGAGAATGGATGTGTCCTCAGAGGAAACACACATGGACCCGTCCTTTAGATCAGTGGCTTCTAATCCAAACGACTTGGCCATGAATCAAGTACACACACATTTTACATGTAAAACATCTACAAATGTGTCAATAAAATAGTCCTTATTTAATTACCCTTTATGTGAGATTTTGTTTATAACTTTAGGAGTACAAAAAAGAAAAAGATATCATTTTGACAAGAGATTACAAACTCATATTTTTTATGTGAAGCTAAATATGTAAATTAAAAAAAAAAAAAAAAAATATTTATCAAAAATACAGGAAAACCTCATTTATGTATTTTATAGGATGAGCTTTCACAAACATGCAATTAAGTTATTGTAATTTGGGAATAATAATAATATTAATAATAATAATAATCATAATCATAATCATAATCATATTAATCATCATCATCATAACAACAACCTTAAAAACAGCCCAGGTTCTGTTCTACGTCCAGCTTCAGTCTGTGCTCAGGTTCTGTTCTGAAGAGCACTCGTTCCCTGTGCGTGCTCACGGGAAAAGCGAGACAGAGTGGGCTCTGCTCTGTGCGGTGGTTCCAGACGAGTTCTGTCCAGCTCCATTCTTGAAGCTGGCAGGAGACTAGTTCGGGCGGTGCTCGTAGGCCACGCTTGGTTCCAAGGTGAAGCATCCTCAGGCCGATGGATCTGTGTTGAACTCCTATCTGAGATCTCACTATATCCATCTGGGACTTGACTCGCTGAAAGCGTTCGAGAAAAGGCGGGGCGTTTAGTGAAATACTTCGAGCTGATTGGGTGAGCGGCCTTATTTGAGCTTAACCAATCACAGCAACAACTCGTAAAGGTGTATCCAATGTCTGCGTGAGATAGAACAAGTGTCACACATACTGCTCTTCTTTCAAAAAGAAATTACTCCGTATTTCTGCTAAAACCTCATCAAAAGCACCAAAAACACGTACATCCACGAGAGCCACCATCTTTGTTTAGCTTGAATAAGACTCTTACGGGCTTATCCCACTACATGCATCTCCGCTCCGTTCCGACTGCCGGATCAACTGCGCAGCTGTTTTAATGAATGAAGACCGTTCCACATCCTCCGTGTGCGCTGCGCAGGGCTCCGCCTCAGCTCCGTCTCTCCGTCGCCGTACGACCAAAATACGCATCAAGGCTATTTTCTTCTCCGCCCGAGTCCGTCAAAGTCAATCTCCGCCAATCAAAACGCACCAAACAGGAAAAAGAAAATGAACTATGTCCGGAATAACAAAGTAAAATCACTCCGCACGTACTTTGTATTGATCAGATAACGAAAAGTTCGTAGTTTTACATAAAGTTTCTTTGATATTTGGACACAGCAGGCTGTTAACTACATAATATGTCAGTGACACATGGACAGGACAACGTTATTGAGTTCGTGCTCGTAACAGCCTCTTTACCCTCCGCGGAGGAGGAAAACACGTCCTTCTGTTGTGAACACGTGAAACACAGGAGTCGTCTGTGCTCCTGATATAGTTATTTGATGTTCAACGGGGACTTTTATTCCACAAACTCGTGTTTTTGGCGCATGCTCTTCTTGAGCTCCTCGGGGGCAACGCAGCCCAGCGGAGCGGACTGGAGCGGAGACAGTGGGCGAGGGGTCTGCGGCAACTTTCGGAGGCGGACCGGGGCGGAGCGGAGCGGAGCGGAGCGCAGATGCATGTAGTGGGATCCCCGCGTTAGGCTAACAGCCGTCGTAACACCGCTGAAACACCACTGGTTCAGACTCCCAAACCATCTGGAAAACCAGATGGTTTATCTCGTGTTTGTGAATTCACAATTATCGCGAGAAAAAAATATTATAAAATATAAAAATATTATTTATAATAACATGGTGATACTAGAGTAATAAGTATGACCATTTTGTTGCTATGTAATAATATTTCTCAGCAGTTCTTTCTAATTTTCCACATAATCTGAAAAACATGCTTTTTCAGATTATTATGGCTAAATGGGATTTCCTGTCCTGATCCCAACCCCCCCCCTTCCACCCGCGGTCACCCCCCCGTTCCCAGTCCCCCCCGTCCACAGCGGTCGTCTCTCCCTTCGGCCTCAGTGACCATTGATCCACCAGCGTTGCATTGAGCGCCTTTGGACACTGGGGCTTTTCTGTTAGGCTGCTGATCCTCGATATATATTTGTAGCACATTTGTTTTAATTAAGTGTTCACGCGGCATGGAAATTGGATCCTGAGCTAAACGACTGGAACCGTCAGTAATCGGGCTAATTGCGGTTAGCGTTGCGGTGTAGTGCGCCCGGCTGGTCGATATTTAGAGGCGCCCAGTCGAGTTGGACAAAGTTAAAGTGCTTATCAAATAACTGTGTGGTGTAAGAGGCCCGCGGGAGGATCAGGTTCTCTGCTGATTGGAGCTTCACACGCTGAAGATGACACCAGAGATTCATCCGTCCAGTTCACTACATCAGGTCCAGCAGGTTTGTTCTGATTGATTTGATTTGATTTCTGACGCATCCTGCAGAGTTTTCTTTTATGCACCATGAGTTTAGAAGAGGTTGTGTTCACATGATACAGTCAACATGCTTTAAGTCAAGTCTCCAGAAATAAAAAAAATGTGTTTATGTTTCAAGTCCTGTTATTATTCTGATGAGTGGACTTGGGGTTTGGACTGGAGTCAGACTTGAGTCACTTTTTGATGACTTGGAGCTCTATCATTTCAGACGACTTGATGTTTCTTCTCAAAATTTAAAGAACTTAAATCGTCCCTGCTCACCTCTGCATTTGTGACCAGAAATATATTTGAAATGAGATTATTCTTAAAAATGCATGAAAATGTAAATATATGAGCTGTATAATTTGACATCTCATAGACTTGACTTGGACTTAAAGAACAGTTACTTGAGACTTGACTTGCACCACTGTTATAATCACTAAAAATGACTCTTGCCCACTTCTGGCTTCAGGACATCATTACATTCTGTAACGTGAAACAAACCTGTTCTATATTTCACAGGTGCTTAAATTTGGGTGACCAGATGTCCCTATTTACCTGGGATGGTCCCTATTTAGAGCCCTGCGCTCCATGTCCCAGCAAATGTATCCCAAACCATTGCTTTGTCCCAATTCTACACAAAACATGTCCCAACAATGAAGGGAGGACTATATGACTCGTCCTTTACTCAAATAACCAAAATACATGAGTGTGAAGGAGGATGTATGAGAATGTTCTTATTTACTTGTTATTTTCACAAAAACGTGAGTGAGTCCCAGTTTTCAATTTGGAAAGTTTGGTCATCCTAACTTAAATTCAAGATTTGAGGCCAGTTTGCTCACACACTAAACTGCTTTAGGTGTAAAAACCTGACTCAAATAAAACACAATGATTGTGATTATTAAAGGACAAAGTGATCATGTATTCTAGTCACAGAAGCTGTAGTAAAACTCTTTGGCCTGAGCACTCAAACAGCAGCTGTCCTTCAGACTGAGCTGAGACATTTGTCCCACATCAGTGACGTCCTACACACACACACATACATACGTGTCTTTAACATATTGTAGGGACGCATGACTAGAACATGTCTTATGGGAACGTCCCTTTCTGCTGGTTCTACCGGAGCCCAAAAAATATGATATGGTTCTCTAAATTTCCTTAGCAGTAATTAGACTTTAAAAAACATTTTTTTCCATTAAAAACTTCTGGGGACATTTCAGGGATATAGATAGTTATGAGACCCAACCATGTACACTGGTTATTGGAATGAATTTTTAGGAAATAATGACACACAAAATGAATAAAACTAAATCTTTATTAACATAAATTGAATTATAATTATTAAACTGTTCTTTTAAGAGCTGTGATTTGATTCTTCACATAATATTTTACTGCTAACCAATCTCTCTGTTTGAGCGCGACTTTCTCAAGCCGAAGGCACTTGTCACAGTCTGCTTTGCCCGGGACACGACAGATGTTTATGAAGTGCATCAAGTGCTTTTCCACGGCATGGACCTCTTGTGGGTCCCACTTTCTCTTTTTCACTGTTTGGCGAGCTGAAGTGGGCGTGCGTGACCAGCCTGTTCTCATGGATAAGCGTGTCAATACCACGCTATTGTAAACAGCGTGTCCTATGAACGCAACTTCTTTTTTGCGCGTGTATTTGACGTGTTTCTGTCCCAGTTCATTTCAATGGTGAATGTTAAGACGTGTTGTTATTCATGAATACTAACACAATAGTAAAACTTAACCTTAACCAACTCTAAGCCTAAGAGCTAAACTTACCCATTTTTGTAACTTCAGACTTAAATTTAGCCGTTAATAACTTGAAAACCTTGTGTTTGTCGTCAACCACTAGGCGTGTTCAGACCACGCCAGAAAAAACAAGCGTGTAATTGCACGCAAAAACAGGCAGAGGGCGTCATCATGACACGCAATTTGTCATGGCGTGCTATTTTACGAAATCCTTGAGAACACGGCGTGACGGTCTTTTGCGTGACGGTCTTTGGATCTCTTGCAGTGAAGGATGATTGAATGTTTTAATTGTAAAACAGGCTGGGATGTTTCATTTGTTTCGTCTGGCATTTCAGTATCCAGATCCTCTTCTATGTTCTGGTTCTCGTCCTCGTCCTCACTGTCCTGGAGGACATGATCTGTCAAAAGTAAAGAAACAGTTTAGTCAAGCCAAAATGTATGTACTTACTTTATGTATGTCTTTACCTTCTGGGTCAATAGTGATGTCATCCAGGCCTTTTCCCTTGAATTCAGCCATACGTCCCTGCTCCAAAGCCATGAGGATCTTGCTCACTTTAGCCAGTTGAAGGGTGCCTTCTGGAAGTCTGTAGAACTGTCGGTGGACTCTTACATCATGCCCCAGGAAATCGGCCAGCTGATCCAACTCTGTGTGCTCAGGTTAAGAACTTGAGACAGAGTTGCAGTTTGCTTGCGCAGTTTTGTGGAGGTGAGGCTTTCTGGGTTTTTTGCCCCACACATCTTGGCAAAATGCCGGAGACAGTCAGACCCACGAAAGTATGAACATGCTTGTGGTCTGGCAAAAAGGTATTTGTTTCCCGGTACAACCCCACACATCTCCCGCTTGCTGACAAGAAGATCCAATGCTTCCTGCATGGTTGGTGTCAAAAGAACCGGCACCTTCCTTCCTCTCTTCCCCGCTATCTCCAGTCTTCTGAAGTGTTGACACAGTTTCTTTTCTAAATCAGAGAGTGCATCACCCAGGTCTTCCAGCGCATCCTGGCTATGCGGAGACATGTATGCTGACAGAGGCATTTTTGATACTTCGCCGGACCGACGTCTATTAAAGAGAATTATCTGAGTCAGGGTGACTTTTGCTAATCCAGCCCAGTCCTGGGTTGACACTTGAGAAGACAACATGGAGTGAAGTTTCTGCTGCTCTGCATCCAGAAATGAATGAAGCACCTGGACATCTCTTGTGAATGGAAGTAAAAGTGGAGCATTAAACTTAGCTTCTTGAAGTGTTCTCAGTGACGCTGCAGATATCATTTCATGCCATCTTGCTTCATAGATTTGTCTGAATGTAGGGGCATTTTTAGCTGCAACACTGTTGTTCTGGATGTTTGAACGACTTTCAACCAACATTGAAATCTTTGACAGACTATGCCCTAATTTGAGAGCCAGACTTGGGCGTTTATATGTATTGTTTTGTCTGTCATGACCAGCTACACATTTCACAGATTCTACAACATTGAAGTGTTTTTGTAGCTTCATTTGGTTTTAAAACTGCTGACGTGTGATTCTTTTATTCATTGGTCTAGGCTGGTTCAGTGTGTTTTGAGTTGACTTTGAGCAAAACAAAATCTACTTTACTTTGTCATAAGGAAATGCCCAGTGTCGTCTCACTTGAAAACAGAAATACACAACATGGTTGTTCTGTCGGCTGATCTTGTAGTACGAAAGGAAAATGTATTCAATCTGGATAAATGTGACTTAATCCAAGCATTTTTAGATGTGGAGTGACTGTGTGTAGTGTCTGTGTGTGTGTAGTGTGTGTGTGTGTGTGGGGGGGTGTTCGTAGTGTGTGTAGTATGTGTAGCGCGGGTGTGTCGTGTGTGTGCGTATCGTGTGCAGACTGTGCGTTTGGAAGCTGGTCGTCTGAATGAAATAAAACACTCAAAGGATTAGAACAATTTGGAGGCCGAGCGTTCTCCTCCTTTGTGCTTCTCCTGCTGTGGCTATTTCTCTGAGCCCAGCGTGAGCTCCATTCTGGGGCTTTTAATAACCCCATCACCCCCCCCCACACACACACACACTTTACACACTTTATTTGGGCTGTGGTGCCTCGGCTCTGCACTGCAAAAACACTTCTTCTGACGACAGCTCCATCTGAGACTCTGGATCCTCACATCTGTCCACAGGTTGGATTGACAAGTCGATTAGTCTGGATATTTTGAAATTGTAGATTGTTATAGTCAAAAAAATATTTACAAATACAGCGTCTCTTACTTTTGTATATGTATTATAGATCTCCTCTCTCCACAGATCTGACCTGTAACTGATGAAAGTGGAAAGTGTAATGCCACTGTGAAACTAGTTCCTGTGTAAACCAGGCTGGTGGCCCTGCAGTGGGACAGAACAAATACTATTACATCATAATACTGCTCCAACTGGATTGCATTCAACTAAACTTTATTTTCAAAGGGACAAAGATTAAATTGTCTTACAAATGAAATACATTGTCCCTGGATGGGAGCCTGCAGCAGACCCTCCCACGGCCCCATGACTGAGAGGAAAAGTAGAAGAAACACAGGCTCCGATGAGAAGACGCAGATAAAAACAATAAAAGATTTCTGCTCACTCAGTGTTGCCCTGATCCGGTGACAAACCATCACGTTTGTTGAGTCGTCAGACTTAGCAGAGCAAAACGAGCATCAGCAGTTTCCTGTCTGTCCAATCAAAACAGAGCAGTTCATTACATAAAACATGGTTCAGACATTTAGTCCAGAATGGCCCTGGTCTCACAGTAGAAACACAAACTGCTCTGAGTGATCCAGGCCTTTGTCATCTCAGAAGTAAACTAGCCACTCAAAGTACTGATGTCCAGGTAAGGTCATGTTTATTAAGAACATTGTACAATTACATTACATGCTTGTATCAGATTTTATCTTACAGCCCATCTGTAGTCCTGAGGAGGGGAGAGGGGGGACACATTGGACATGTTTTTAGTTGTAGGAGGAAACCGGAGTACGCGGAGGAAACCTACGCAGACACGGGGAGAACATGCAAACTCCACATAGAAAACCCAGGACCATCTTGCTATGAGGCCAGAGTGCTAACACTGCGCCACCGTGTCGCCCTGATGACTGATCAGACGATCAGGAGCCACTTCAGATCAATGACAATGAAACATTTAACTATTGTTTTTTTTTTTAGGACTACTGCATTTTTGGGTGCACGGTAGCAGAGTGGTTAGAGCTCTGGCTTCCCAATAAGGAGGTCGTGGGTTCGACTCCCGGGTCGGACCATATCAACATCTCACGATCTCTCTGGGTGGAGTTTGCATGTTCTCCCCGTGTCACCGTGGGTTTTCTCCAGGTACTCAGTTTCCTCCACCTCCAAAAACATGCATGTTTAGGTTCATTGGGCATCACTGTAAATTTCCCTTAGTGAGTGAATGAGAGAGTGAATGTTTGTCTGTCTAACCCTGCGACGAGTTGGCCACTGTCCAGGGTGTTCCCTGCCTAAGGCCCAAAGTCACTGGGATAGGCTCCAGTCACCCGCGACCCTAACGGGATTAAGCGGTAGAAAATGAATGAATACTGCATGTTGTTCTTTTTCAAATCACTTGGCCACTCTGGTCAAGTTGACACAACAACATCCTGTTGTTATGTCACTATGGCTTTGTCCAGATTAGTGCCACATTATATTGGTGGTTTGGTGCATCGCTATGGCAACAAGCTGTTGACCAATCCTCTTTGAGAACTACATTCTGCAACTTTACACGACACGGTCCTGTATGCAGACACAAACAGGTCCTCTGTGCAGACACAACAGTCTCAACACCAGGCCTCTGTGCAGACACACACAGGCCTCTGTGCAGACACACACAGGCCTCTGTGCAGACACAAACAGGTCTCTGTGCAGACAAACATCTCACACAGGTTCTGCGCAGCAACAGGTCCTCTGTGCAGACACAACAGGTCCTCTGTGCAGACACCAGGTTTGTGAGACACACAGGTCCTCTGTGCAGACACAAACAGGTCTCTGTGCAGACACAAACAGGTCCTCTGTGCAGACACACACAGGTCTTGTGCGACCAGTCCTCTGTGCAGACACAAACAGGTTCTGTGCAGACACAAACAGGTCCTCTGTGCAGACACAACAGGTCTCTGTGCAGACACAAACAGGTCCTCTGTGCAGACACACAGGTCCTCTGTGCAGACACACACAGGTCCTCTGTGCAGACACAAACAGGTCTCTGTGCAGACACAACAGGTCTCTGTGCAGACACAACAGGTCCTCTGTGCAGCACCAAGGCCTGCACAACAGGTCTCTGTGCAGACACAACAGGTCCTCTGTGCAGACACAAACAGGTCCTTATCGTTGGTTTAGAATTAAACCATATCTCAGTCATAGGTTTTGATGTTCTATTTCATGGAACTGTGAAGTCGGACGTTCCACCCTCCAGAAAGTCACACAAAGTCACTTAACAGGACAGTTTCTGGGCCTTGGTTTTTCTAATGTGGTTTATGTGTTCTGCCAAACTCACATGTTTTTACCTGCTTTACCTGTCATCATCATCATCATCATCCATCATCATCATCATACCTCCTATTCATCATTTATCCTCATCATCATCAATCATCCTCATCATCATCCTTCATCAATAAATCATCTCCTCATCAATCATCATCATCCTCCCTCCTCCAATCATCATCATCCATCATCATCATCCTCCATTCATCATCCTCATCCATCATCATCCTCATCCTCATCACTCATCATCCTCATTAATCCTCATTTCATCATTTGCTTGAAGCTGCAGGGTCGGATCTCAATTTGTTTAATTTTTCACAAATTCTTACAAATTATTCAGGATGCGTCTGGTGAAAAGAAGAAATGAGTAGTACAATGGGCTGGTAACCTAATGACATCACAAAGTGGACTTTCCCAAACTTAAAGGAACGTATGTAATATCCAAACTAGTGGTTTAGAAAGGTATAACAATCACAAATGAACATGGGTTGCCAGAGTGTGAAATGGCTCATACATTGAAGATAGGGAGCTATTGATTACTGATTCAAAATTAACTTCAGCTTCTAAGAAACCAAACTGGCAACCCAAATGAAAGAGTGAGGGTTGTGAGGCTTATTCTGCTTTCTGATTGGATAATAAATGTAAAAATCAACAAAGGGACATCATGTCCATTGCTTTTTAATTAAGAATAACTCAGAATTACATTGACTTTCAGTAAAAATAATAGTATATTTGGACATGTTGACCTTGTACCTTTGGCCACATATAGGTCATGTTTATGAAATCTGACATCAAAATCTTACATACGGTTCCTTTAAAGGAAACATATTGTGTTTATTGAATGCATTAGTCATTTCCATTGTGTTCATTATAAAACAGCTCCAGACCGACACAGAGACTCTAGTGCGAAGGAAAGTGACACCTCTGGTATTTTAATATTAACAGAACATTGTCAATGTTCATGTTCATAAAGGACTTTTGACACATTTCTGTACATTTCCTGAAAACTGAGGTCAAGCGTAACAACATTCAGTGTGTTTAAGGCCTGAAGATGTGTGTGTGTGGTTTGACTTCCTGTTCAGATGGATAAGCTCCGCCTCTTCATTGTAAAATGTCACTGAAACAAGCAGCAGGTTTGAACTTCCTTGTTTTTCTCCTGTTTTGAAACTTCAGTGTTAAATATTTTTTGTTTTTGTTGTTTTTTTTAGTAATCCTAAGTAAATCCAGACAAGTGGGTGGGGATAGGTGGTAAGTGAAAACAGGACTTACTTTTCATCAGCAGATAAGTCAAAAACACAGGAATCAATCCAAACAACAGTGAGCAAAGTGATGGTGCTTCACAGTAAAACACGCTTCAATCTCAGACAAGGCTTTAACATAATATGACACTTAATGACATCACAAAGTGAACATGACTAGGCTCAGTCAGGCAGAAGAGTGTGAGTGGTAGTTTTTGCAGTGCAGGCGCAGCAGCTGCAGTGTGGGTCTGCGCGCTGCTCCTGCGCTCTACGCTCACACTGGCCTTTTCTTCAGCGCTCAAGCATTATATTGCACTTTCATTGACTGGGGGGTGTTGTGTTGCCCTGGAATCAATCGCCCAGGGGATCCCGGCCTGACCATTAGCTTGTCAGTCAGGCCTGCGCGCTTGAAAGGAGGGCCGGGCCCCGACCCAGGGCCCACCGGCATGGAGGGCCCGGGAATGCAGCGCACCCACCGCACCACCTGTTGGAGTGGGCCACATGTGCTGGCTGCATTAACCTTTCTGCTACTGTGGTTTAAGAGCAGACTGCTACCACCACGGCGGGGCCCCAGCTCAGGACGGGCCCCTAACAGCACACAAGAGCCCAGAACAGAGGCGAGCTGTTAGCTAACTAAATTAAGCAAAGCTGTTTTTGTGTGCACAGTGAAAGAAGAAAGTGTTCAAAGGCTAGCCGAGGTCTCAGACGATCCACCTGCTCAAACATCAAGTTTAACCACCAAATATTTGAGCTGGGAATAAAAAAAAAAAAACATGTGTGACTTTACTTTGAGGCTTAATAATAAAAATAATAACAATAATAAATAATGCCATATGTTACGTTAAAATTCAAAATATTTGGTCTGATGTTCAGTTCCATTTGTAAAATTAGTAAACTGAAAACAAGATTCTCTTGTTTGTCGGGTTAATTCTGAGTGTACTTTAGTGTTGTCACGATACTAACATTTCAAACTCAATTCGATACTTGGAAAAAAAAAAAAAAACCTCGATACTCGATACCCATTTTGATACCACAGTGCCAACTTTCATTGTTTTTCTTATGATAGAATGTTTACTTTTTAATACTTTTTTACTTCATGTTTTTCTTTTTGATATTATTAAAATAATCATAGTTTTAATGTATTTGTTTATGATGAACTTGGATCATGAACCTTTACATTGGATTTGTTCTATTATCAGACTCATTTGTAGTGCATAGGCTATATGTACAGTATTTGATAGTTTCATCATTTTCATCTCCTATGAGAGAAGAAGGGGGCGGGGCTTAGCGAAAATCGATACTTGTTCAAGCGAGTATCGAGTATTGATACCAGTTTTAGTATTGATTAGTATCGGGGAATCATTTTTTTTAACCAACCCGAGCTTTGTGGTCGTCTGGTCGTCCAGGACGTAGAGCATGGACCTGTGTCACAGATTATTACAATATATTCTAAGTGAATATTTGACACAAGGTCAAAGGAAGAGCACGTGCCCAGTCTGCACTGATTGGTCGACTGTAATATTTGTTTTTTTGTATTGACAAAAAAACAAATATTTACATATACATACATACATACATACATACATAATATATACATACATACATACATACATACATACATACATACAACATAAAATAAATTCATGTGCAGAGGTTTAAAATTTTATTTCTGTTCTACAACAAAGGTTATCTCTCATATATATCACATTCCAGGCAATATTATTAATGTCACCTTCAAACTATCCAAAACCATCCATCTAATGCATCGCCTGCAGAAAATCGCTGCAAAAGGGACCAGTTAAAAGTCATATTTTGTAGTATGGCAACTGAATTCAGATTTCAAATGTATATTATGGACAAACAACATTTAATGAAGATCAGCATCAAGTAGCAGACACAAATAAAATAAAATAGAGTTAACAATAATGGCCAAAACAACCCTAACCCTGGTCGACCGTACTTTCCTGCTTCCTGTATCACTTCCTGACTCTAAATTTGGCAGATTTGGGGTTTTGACAATTCTGGAGGTTATTGAGGTAGAGATGAGTTTCAGAACCTAAAATTACAGTAAACAAAGTTAAACACATAAATAAAAGTCCTGTTTTTTATATTTATTTTTACATTTTGGGGGATTCTTTTTTTTTTTTTTTTTTTTTTTAAGTTTAAAGTAGAAGCTCAGTCTGATTGGTCCCAGAGGCTAATTTCTGTTTTCAGAGTGACGTCCTGAACAATCAATACAATGAAATCAAAGTCACACATTTAGATTCTGACCACAGAAACATCCACATGACCAGCATAAACTAAAGTGAAAACGAGAAACTAAAGTGATGCTGCTGTTCTCAGGACGAGCAAGAGAATGACCAGCAGCTGAAGGAAGCATCCAGGCTCAGACCCAGGCTTACAGGTGATTGTGTCATTCAAATGTAGTAAACCATGTGGTCTGAGAAGACAGATTTAGCAAGAAACAAACAAACAAACAAAAAAAGGAATTTACAGTTACTACACTTTGAACACTAGTAAGTGTCAAAAACGAGGCTTGAGTCATAAAACTGTTTAAACGTTATGGGCTGAAGCTGAGTCACAAAAGCCTGTTAACACCAGAGTGCCTGGTGCGGGGACTAACTGTTGTCTTAACGGCAGCTCTGGGGTAATCGTCTCATTGACCTGGAATAATTGGATGACATGGACACATAGTTTTGGACTGAGAGCAGACTGTATTGTTTTGTACTGCTGTCCGCTCAGGTTCGCGGAAGGATTTCTGAGCTCCAGACTGGCAGGGCTGAAACGTGCTACAAATGTAAATACATAGTCACCTTCTCTAAAGCTGCAGTCCTTGATGTTTATCTTGTAAAATAGTCGAGTCCAGTGATCTCCTTAACATTACATTTAAGATAAAGAAAAGATAATGAAGGGTCTTGGGTCTGCAGTGTGTGTTATTGTGTGTGTGCATAACTCCAGAGCCTGAGCTGGGTCAGACCAGTCTGGGCTTAGACTAGTCCAAGAGAAGAAATGTTCTGCTGTAGCACTACTACCTCCAGGTTTGACCTCTGAGAGATAAAACACACACAACGTTGTATATGTACAGACCAGGCTGGTAGGCTACTTCAGGCAAGTGTCCAGGACCTCAACAGACAGCCCAAAATCAAAGATTCTGTGCCACACTTTGGCAAACAATTGGCCTCACTTCTGTTGGCTGAGCTACAGCACAAACAGTTGGTGAGATACCAACTGTGGTTTGTAGCCTCGGTCATTCAGAAGCACCACTGTCAACGACAATGTGTCCAGAATTATTGTAGAAAACACACGAAATGAGGCATTTCTCCTCACCACAGTTTCTGTCCACACAATACAGCCTGAGGTTACTTTCAGCGTTCAGCAATTTAAAATGTACATGGATTGGTCTCAATATTTCTCTTGATTAGCGCTCGATTTACGATTGGAAGATTCACACATCTTACCAAACCACTGTGCCCAATCAGCCCTGGACACACACTGTGTCAGCTTGTGTACTGTCACACAGTATTGTAAATTGGCTGTCCCTCCAGAGTCTGTGTAGTGAGCCGCTCCAGAGTCTGTGTCTGAGTAGACCTGAGGCAAGGATCCTGTTGAGTGCCGTGCTTCCAGAGTCTGTGTATGAGTGAGACCTGAGGCCGGTCTGTGAGCCGCTCCAGAGTCTGTGCTAAATGTGGAGAGACCTCTGCTTATGGCTGGTCTGTGAGCTAACTGCTCAGAACACAATCTGTGCTATGAGGAGAGACGTGTCAGGCCTGGCGCTGCCGTGAGTCCGCTCCAGAGTACTGGTGTATGAGTAGACTGAGTGGCCGGTCTGTGAGCCGCTCCAGAGTCTGTGTATGAGAGACCCTGAGGCCGGTCTGTGAGCCGCTCGAGTCTCCAGAGTCTGTGTATGAGCCGCTGAGGCCCGCTCCTCCAGAGTCTGTGTATGAGTAGAGACCTGAGGCCGGTCTGTGAGCCGCTCCACTCCAGAGTCTGTGAGAGACCTGAGGCTGGTCTGTGAGCCGCTCCAGAGTGTATGAGAGACCTGAGGCTGGTCTGTGAGCCGCTCCAGAGTCTGTGTATGGAGGACCTAGGCCGTTGTGAGCCGCCCTCCGAGAGTCCTGGTCTTGAGCCGTCCAGAGTCTGTGTTAGAGCCTGAGGCGGTCTGTGAGCCGCTCCAGAGTCTGTGTATGAGGACTGAGGCGTCTGTGACGCTCCAGAGTCTGTGTATGGGAGGCCGCCTCGCAGAGTCTGGTCTGATGAGCCGCTCCAGAGTCTGTGTATGAGGAGAGACCTGAGGCTGTCTGTGAGTCGCTCCAGAGTCTGTGTATGAGTAGACCTGAGGCCGGTCTGTGAGCCACTCCAGAGTCTGTGAGAGACCTGAGGCTGGTCTGTGAGCCGCTCCAGAGTCTATGAGAGACCTGAGGCTGGTCTGTGAGCCGCTCCAGAGTCTGTGAGAGACCTGAGGCTGGTCTGTGAGCCGCTCCAGAGTCTATGAGAACCTGAGGCGGTCTGTGAGCCGTTCCAGAGTCTGTGTATCAGGAGAGACCTGAGGCCGGTCTGTGAGCCGCTCCAGAGTCTGTGAGAGACCTGAGGCGGTCTGTGAGCCGTCCAGAGTCTGTGTATGAGTAGACCTGAGGCTGGTCTGTGAGCCGCTCCAGAGTCTGTGAGAGACCTGAGGCTGGTCTGTGAGTCCCTCAGGAACCCTTCTCCTGAGAGCCAGGGAATGTTCATCTGAAGAGTGAAAACACAGCAGCATTAAGCTGTTAGCTCCACTTTGAGAGCAGTGTGTGAGACCAGCTCCTCTCTGGGCTTTGTGTCAGCAGCAGCAGCAGCAGTAGACCAGCGGGAGCTTACTCTCACATGTGGAAAGTCCTCCGACACATTTAGCCCGCTACAATGCTCAATTAGACCTAATCCTCCTTTTGAGGTATTTGTAAAGAGCTTCGGAGAGACTGAGAGAGGGAGCAGCTCTTCATCCTCTCACACCTACTATTGTTCTGCTCACTAATACCTTCACTTCACCAGAAGCACAACTCAACTTCAAGTTCCCCATTCATCCACTAAAAGTAGAGCTCTTTCTGTGATAATGGGCTTCACTCGTAGAATGTGTTGGGTTATCTTATGAAGGTATAAACATTATGTGTAGGGATGGGCACTGATAAGGTTTGATAAGATAAGATTCCTTACATTATGTGGCTTCTGCATCTAGTTCTCGTTGATGTCTGTTCAACCTATGACTCTTAGTCTCAGAGTTGTCAAATCCAAGCGTGGCTTCTCTTTTTGAAGTTCCTTTTGGACTGCGCTTTTAAGAAAAAAAAAGAAAAAAAAATAGCCCAGCAATTTTTTTATTAAAATATATCAGTTTATATTACTGAAACATGGATTTTTTCATGTGATATACTGTATTAACATAAAAACAAACAACAAAAACAACAACAACAATAAAAAACATGATAAGGCAAAATTCCCAACACTTGTTTAGCAGCAACACTCAATGTTCTAATGAATCTTTTGTTTTTTTTACTAACCTTTTATTGAATGCAAAGGTGACTTGTTTCTCTCTGAAAATCTGGAAAATCATTATCTGGCTCCAAGAAAACTATGATATTATGTTTTGCCACATCGCCCAGCCCAGACAGGCCTGGTCCAGAGCTGGGTTTGGTTCTGTAAATACATCCTTGTGCTTGGAAACTCAAAGTGTTTTTTGTGCAATCATTTATTCTTAAATATCATATCTTTGCAATTGTATTAATACAAATATATAAATAAATAAACTTCCTAAGCAGAGTGAAAGAGGAGCCTCCCTGTTCTCCTCATTTCACTTTGTATCTTTAGCTTAGTGTTTTAAAGCAAACTCACATCACTCTTTGAGATTAGAATCAGTGAAAGTACAACTAAACTCTGACGCTGGATTTACACACACTGCGAGGCTGTGCGGGTCGAGACACGTGCGGGTTTCTTGCTAAGTGCCTGTTACACCAGATGCTGTCAAATGCGGTCCGGTTTCGTCCAAAGCCACGTGGAGTCACGTAGATTCCCACGAGAACGCTCGTATAATGAAGTGAAAGTCGCACCAGACCGCTGCGGTCTCCGGGAAAAATAGACTTCATGCGGATTCTTTCCGCAGAGTCGCGCGACACTCGCAGTCGGACATGTCGGAGCACGGTGTAAATCAACGCATTGGTTTTAAGCACTTTCTAAGTTCTGCGTGACTCGCATCCAAGTTGCACTTACGCTGGATTTACACAGACTGCAAGGCGAGTGCGGGTCGGGACACGTGCGGTTTCTTGCTAAGTGCCTGTTACACCAGATGCTGTCAACTGCGGTCCGGTTTCGTCCAAAGCCACGTGGAGTCACGTAGATTCCCGCGAGAACGCTCGTATAATGAATGAAAGCCGCACCAGACCGCTGCGGTCTCCGACAAAAATAGACTTCATGCGGATTCTTTCCGCAGAGTCGCGCGACTCTCGCACTCGCAGTCGGACATGTCGGAGCACGGTGTAAATCAACGCATTGGTTTTAAGCACTTTCTAAGTTCTGCGTGACTCGCGCGAGTCACGACTCGCATCCAAGTTGCACTTAGTGTAAATCCACTGTTAGTGTAAATCCACTGTGACTCCACACAGACACAGACCTGTTCTGACTCCACACAGACCTGTTCTGACTCCACACAGACCTGTTCTGACTCCACACACACACAGACCTGTTCTGACTCCACACAGACCTGTTCTGACTCCACACACACACAGACCTGTTCTGACTCTACACAGACCTGTTCTGACTCCACACAGACCTGTTCTGACTCCACACACACACAGACCTGTTCTGTTGCAGTTATTAAAAGTGAAAGTGATGTGTTTTGTGTCAGGTCACTGATGTGGAGCCTGTGAGGAGTTTGTGCAGCCTGTTCTCACAGATATCTGATTAATCACACACTACACACACATAGCTGTATCAGAATGGTATTTCAACTGTTTTAGACTGAACACATATTTATAGAACCAAGCTAATGTTTTTTGTTTGTTTGTTTTGTTTTTACTTCTCACTGATAAAAGTCTGGGTTAGTTCTGGGTTAGTCCTGTTTCAGTCCTGATGAAAACCTGGTCCAGTTCTGGGATAGTCCTGGTTAAAAGCAGTGGGAAGTAAAACAGTCCAGTTTTTAACATTTTCAAAGTAAACATCACAAACATGTTGCTTCTGACTGAGGCGGATTCTGTGTGTGTCAGCGGTTTGAAGTATTTAACGGGACGTATCTCCATGATTCCTGAACCTTTTGGATGATTTCAAATTTCAGATGGAGCTCACTCTCCTGTATTCAAAGCTCTAGCAGCAACGGAGCAGATCCTCTGTCTGTGGACTGTTTATGAGAGCGAGGAGGAGAGAAAGGTGCAGCAGCAGAGTGGGGCTCTTTCAGTCATGTTTTTGGCTGAATCATAACGCTTTAACCCTGGAGCACCCACGAGACGGGGTCAAATTTGTCCACAGGTATTTGCTCCTACCAAAATGAACAAACATAAAACAAAAAACATGACAATTTTAACTTTAAAAGCCCTTAGTGCCACTTCTGGCCCATGCAAAGAGACACCTAGTGGATCCATATTGAACTGCAATGAGCCAGAATTGTTGTGATAACATGGCTGAACCCAAACAGACTCGTCTCCTCAGCAAACCAGCCAGAGAAAATTGCATATTTTTTGTTTATCTATTTTGTAAGAGCTTGCAGAATCTTTTTATATAAATCAGCAACTCTGAGCCTTTTCAAAAAATGATGGGTCAAATATGACTCTTCGGGTGTAAGGGTTAAGAAGAGGTTGGGTCAAAATGACCCTTTGGTTTTTTGAGAGACTTTGTAGAAAAAGAATGATGACACTCTTTTCTTGTAAAGCCTTAGAATAAATTCATTTCTATGATATATTTTATTGAGTCACCTTAATAGCTCAGGACCAGTAATTAATAAAGTAAATACCAATATCTTTTCAGGGACTATGGTCCTTTTTGGTCCCTTTTCAGGACAGGAAAAGCAACAGGGAAAGTTCATTGCAAGACAAGTATTGGAACAACTTCAAACTGATTCTAGTGATGAGGCTCTAAATGTAACAGTGATAGTGATTCAGATGAACTGTTTCAACCACAAAAAAAAAAAAAAAGTGACGGTGGTGAATTGTCTGCCCATGACAGTAACTCGTCCAAAACCCCATCCAGTGATGAAGATGTGTCACTTGTCAAGAGTGGAAGTCCACAAATAGAGACAAATCATAATGGAAAAGCCTAAAGATGGCAAAAAAAAGGCCTTGAGCTGCCCAATGTGAACTTTCATAGTGAACAAGTTGAGTCGTACCAAGATGCCATGAGACACATGCCACTGATTTACTCTTGACGCTTTAGTTCCCTTGATATGTAGGAAAATATTGTTTAGCATACACAGACAGAACAAGTCCAATGAGTTTATCTGAAGATAGATTTAGTTTTTTATGTCAAGAGTACGACAAAAAAGCTCAATATGGGCCTATATAGCAAACGTAATGAGTTGTAACTGATTCAACCTGCTGCTCTCTGTCATCCACCTTATAAACAATGAAATGACCAGTAAAGTAAAAGAGATTTGGGTTTAAAATAGTTTGTATTAACAGTAATTGTTACTGTGATTCTGTGAGAAGATCCACCTGAAGCCGAAGGGTCAAATCAACCCCACATTAGGGAATAAAGGGTTAAAAATGAAAAACTCAATTTAATCATTTAGATGTTTTATAATTTTCAAAAAAAGATTAGTTATTATTCATGAATACAATCTCAATCGTAACCTTGACCAATTAGGCAGCGCAAACCTAAATGTTTGTAACTTCAGATCTAAACCTAGCCGTTAACCTCCAATTAAAAAACACAGTTTCTCGTGCCGTGGTTCATACACACAATCCAAGAGAACACGTTGGTTTGTCAGAACGTGCACCTGAGAAAAAAAATACAGTGAATACTTTCCATCTTACAGTACAAATGACATACTGTATGAAGAGAAGCCAAGAGCACAAACTGAACAATAACACCATCATTACTCTGGCTTACATCAGCGTCAGGCTGGAGCTGATAACTCAGTACAGACATTTCAAAATCAAAATCAGAAAGGGATAAAAAATAATGAATTATTCTAACAAAAAAACAAAAAAAAAAAAACAACAACAACACATTTCTTAATGGAATAAAACACAACACCACTAGGATGCCATTCTACAAATAAAAAGTGTGTGTGTGTCCTACAGTGTGAGATGTACTTTGACAGGTGGAGTGTATAAAAACATAATATACACCTACCCTGCATTGAATTATTGTAGCTAAAATATCACCACAAACCTGAACAAGCTGCATTTCCTCTTCTTCTATCCAGACGTCTGTTTTATGTCTGACTTCATTTCTTAAGACAAAAGTATGCTGCGTGGTACTTTCATAAAGACATTTATTTAACTCATAAGTGCTTCTATCTGTCACAATGTAGAACTAAAATAAAAAACAAAACAAAAACAAATCAAACATGTGTAAGAGTAGATGATACAGTCGTGTTGTTTCCACACCAAAGCTACTGAAAGGTTTAAGCAAATTTAAACATTTAAAGAGTTGAGCGTGTACAATAAATACATAGATAAAAAGTCCACTGCCCTGCTCGTGCCTTCCTGTTCCAACAGCACAGATAGGCCTGCTCCTGCCTCTCTACAACAATAGGCCCGATCCGTGAGCTTTGCGGTGGATCCAGCTTTTCTCTCTTCTGTTATTCTGGGAGGAGAGACTTAGCGCTAACCTCAAATCAAGCCCTGTAATTTGCGGTTGATGGCACACTTTGAGCTGCGTCTGATCTGAGCGCCTCGGGCTTCCAGGCGCAGGGACTTGATTAAAGACAGTTACATGTGGGAACTACCGAGCTAACCGCAGCGCAGAGCCTAGCGGTTAGCCGTGTTAGCGTGTCGTGTGTGCGCACAGGAGAGGTGGGAGAGGATTAGGACCAAAGACCAGAACAATCAGGAGCTGTCTGGACTTAGAAGATTTCAGATTTTCAGAGATAAAGGCGTCAGTCATCTGCAGCTGAAGATCCAATCAGAGCAGAGGTCGGTCTTTGAGGAGAAGTTTCCAGAAAGTCAGAGCTTGTTAAACTTAGCCGACTTTTGGACTTTACCATACTTTTACATTTTTACCACTTTCAATCTTCTTCAGTTCATGTGTGAGTGAAGCTGAGTGACAGACTGAAAAGTACACTTTGGTCATTTTGACCCACTTTTTGTTGATGTGGATTCTTATTTTTTTATATTTTATGATTTTACAGTTGGAATTTATGAAGAAATTGTCAAACAAAAGTTGAAAATTGACATTATCACAAAGACAATATACACACTGGAGCTTAAGTAACTAAACACAAACACATGTAATGTCATGTTCACATGGTAAGACAGTGCACAATTGAAAAGTTACGGAAGTCCAGAACTGCCAGTGTGGAGTAAACATTTTTGTCAATATTCTTGTCATTACGACTTTTTATTTAAGTTCAAACGAGAATATAATGTCGTTATAACGACTTTTTATTTACGTTAAAACGACTTTAATGAAAAATAGACAGCCCTTCCCATGATGCTCCAGAGCCTGTACTACAAACGTGGCTGAACCTGGTTGACTAACCCAGGTACGAGGCCAATCACAGACACAGAAGTTACGCTACACAGTTCATTTAAATGTCCTGCATGGATATAACAGACTAAAGCACAAATGTACAGACATCACCAAACATTTGATAGATCCACCTTAGTCTGATGGTTTAGACAAGTGTCTTTTGTCTGAGTCAAAGTGATGCGTAAAGATCCACAGCCAAATGTGTAAAAGTGCATTCAATCATTATTTCTTGACAATGGAAGCGTTTATTAATCATCACACAGATTAAACAGGATTCTTCCAGTGTTACTGCTACATATAAGATCTCATGGCTCCTCTTTATAAATACGTGCATCGCTTTGATATAAAATACGCCGTGACTTTCGTCTTTCCTCATTTCTCCGCTGCTCTTTCTCATCTCTCTCGTCTCTTCACAAAGGCCTAAATTCTCGATCGTCTCTGATTGGCCAGCGCCTCATCTTTATAACTTATTCAGACTCAGAACTTATCCTGGTCCGGATCAGGTTATGAGTTTGTCTCATGTTGCCATAGAGATCTGCCCCGATAGGATGTGATCCAGTTTCGTAGGACCAGACCAGGTTTAACCCAGGACCTCGCTAAACCCCAAATCTAGCTTCGTAGTACAGGGCTCTGATCTATCCAGCTTGTGGCGCATCATGGGAAGAGCAGTCTGTTTATCATAAAAAAAGTCGTTTTAAGGAGAATATATTTTCGTTTTAACGTAAATAAAAAGTCGTAATAACGAGAATATTGTCGTTTGAACGTAAATATAAGGTCGTTATAACGAGAAAAGCTGAAAAAAATGTTTACTCCACACTGGCAGCTCTGAACTTCCTTAAAAAGTGATTTTCAGTGGAATGAGATTTTATACAGAAATGTTAAGAAGCAGTCTGCTGAGGATCCCTGGACCTGGACTGAGTACTGACACCAGTACTTTAGTGGTACTTGCTTTTCGAGACTGGTTCTTGTTCTCTTTTTAAATGTTAGTTTTAAGCCCCAAACATTTTTCCAGCCTTGAGCAATGTTACACATGTCAAACAAACAAAGTGTAAGAAAATGATGAGCTGCTCCTCACGTGGAGATCTTTTAAGTTTCACTTTCACTTTCTCGCACTGTAGCAAAGGAGCAACACATTTGACACTAAAACTTTTACCTGGATGAGTAACTTGGACTCTTTTGGTGGCAGACACGATGGTGTATTTTTGGGATTCTGTTTTCAACTGCAGCTATAAGCAGTAGAATGTTATGACAGTATTTGGATTGCATTATATGTTTTGGCGACATTCTTATGTGTAACTTTAGATTGTCTGGATGTATTAAGCTCAACACACAGGCTTTAGACAGAAAGGCTCGCACCAGTGTTTGAATTGAATGGACGTATTTCTTACAGTGGATTTACACTAAGTGCAACTTGGATGCGAGTCGTGACTCGCGCGAGTCACGCAGAACTTAGAAAGTGCTTAAAACCAATGCGTTGATTTACACCGTGCTCCGACATGTCCGACTGCGAGTGCGAGAGTCGCGCGACTCTGCGGAAAGAATCCGCATGAAGTCTATTTTTGTCGGAGACCGCAGCGGTCTGGTGCGGCTTTCATTCATTATACGAGCGTTCTCGCGGGAATCTACGTGACTCCACGTGGCTTTGGACGAAACCGGACCGCAGTTGACAGCATCTGGTGTAACAGGCACTTAGCAAGAAACCCGCACGTGTCCCGACCCGCACTCGCCTTGCAGTCTGTGTAAATCCAGCGTTAATTTCTTCTGTTAAAGAAGGTAAAATGACATGTTGCAGCTGCAGGGCACAGTCTGTGTGGGAGAAGTGAGATGTGAACCATGCCAGTAGTTTGTGAAGGTGCAGTTCTATATGGAGGATTCAGAGGACCACAATTCAATATATAAATACATCATTAAATAATTAATTAAATATGCCATTAAATAAATATATTTTTGAAATAAATAAACAAATACATAATTAAATGTACAATAAAATGAATAAATGAATACATAAATAGTTACATAATTAATTAAATAATGAATTGTACAAATAAATAATTAAATAAATAAATACTGAAATAATTAATTAAATAATTAAATGTGGCAATAATTAAATACATAAATTATTACATAATTAAATGTGTCAATATATGTAATACATCTTTAAATAAATAAATGTTTCAATAAATCTAAAAAAAAAAAAAAAAACATTTCCCTATTTCCTTTTACATTTCATGATGGTGCCGTGATCTTGAAATAAATCTGTCAGTCTCACTCATCAAACTCAGTGGGCGGGACTTCCTCCGCTTTGGATCAGTCCATTTCTGTGCGGGGGTTTCTCTCTGGTCCATGTCCCAATTGCTCTGGCTGATATGAGTGTCCTGTCTCCGTCTGCAGTTCTGATCGTGCTCCGGGTGGTGCCTTTCGTAGCGTTTGCCGGGGACATATCACCGGTTTCCGGGGGATGTGGAGCCATCCTCCCATGGACAGATACGTGACCTGGGCCTGGGGTACGTGCTGCGGCAGGTGGGTTCTGGACCTGTGACACTCGCTCACCGTCTGTGACGAGGCAACAGCCTCTCACGGTTCAGTCTGAGGCTCGGAGGGACAATGAGCCGCTGAGAGCCTTTATGGTTGTGTGGACAGGGGAACATGGGAACAACCCTCACTCGCCGTAGAGCGGGAGCTTAACCTGACTGTAGCAGGGACATCGTTAGCTTTGTGTGGGGAGCTTAGCTGTGAAGTGTACCCACGTAGCAAACTTTATGTGGCTCGTTCACGACCATATGATGTTTCCTCTCCCGGTTCATCTGGGCAAAGTTGTCATCTGTACAGTTCGAAAGCAACATCTGACAATCGAGTCGTCATTTAGCCAGCAGTGCCAGATGAAAGCTAGAATCAGCTGACAGACGACTGCAATACATTCTTAAGATGTCACATTTTTCATGAAGCACGAGTATTTTATTGACGGTCCCTAAGCACATATCAACAGTAGCAACACTTCACAGCTAAGCTCCCCACACAAAGCTAACGATGTCCCGGCTACAGTCAGGTTAAGCTCCCGCTCTACGGCGAGTGAGGGTTGTTCCCATGTTCCCCTGTCCACACAACCATAAAGGTTCTCAGCGGCTCATTGTCCCTCCGAGCCTCAGACTGAACCGGTGAGAGGCTGTTGCCTCTTCGCAGACGGTGAGCGAGTGTCACAGGTCCAGAACCCACCTGCCGCACGTACCCCAGGCCCAGGTCACGTATCTGTCCATGGAGGATGGCTCCACATTCTCCGGAAACCGGTGATATGTCCCCGGCAAACGCTACGAAAGGCACCGGGAGCACGATCAGAACTGCAGACGGAGACAGGGCACTCATATCAGCGAGAGCAAGTGGGACATGGACCAGAGAGAAACCCCCGCACAGAAATGGACTGATCCAAAGTGGAGGAAGTCCCGCCCACTGAGTTTGATGAGTGAGACTGACAGATTTATTTCACCATCATGAAATGTAAAAGGAAATAGGGAAATAAATAAATAGTTTTAATGTTTTTTTGTTTGCTTGTTTGTTTGTTTGTTTTTTAGATTTATTGAAACATTTATTTATTTAAAGATGTATTTGAACATATATTGACATATTTAATTATGTAATAAATTATGTATTTAATTATTGCCACATTTAATTATTTAATTAATTATTTCACTATTTATTTATTTATTTATTTGTTTATGTATTTGTACAGTTAATTATTTTATGTTAATTATGTAAATAATTATTTATTCATTTTATTGTACATTTAATTATTTATTTGTTTATTTATTTCAAAATAGATTTATTTAATGTCATATTTAATTAATTATTTAATGGTGTATTTATATATTGAATTGTGGCCCTTTGGCCTCAAGTCTCATAGAGACAAGTTCAATTCTGACACTTTTAGTTCCCAGTCTTTTACAGCCCTTATAGGCCTATCAGTTTACAGATTTTTTAAATCGTTTTATATATATATATATATATATATATATATATATATATATATATATATATATATATATATATATATATATATATATATATATATATATATATATATATAAATGATCCCATTTCAAATTGCCGGTCAAGTCAGAGTAAAGTCTCAAGTCTTAATCCATTTTATCAAGTCCATCTCTCTCCTAAAAGTAAGATTTCAGACTGGTTGAGTGTTTATGACACTTAGAGGTGGAGACTCACTTAACAGAACTCCTCAAAGATGTGTGAATGAAGCTAAATACAAGTATCCTCCCCTCCTCTAAAGCCTGAACAACCCCCCCCCCCCCCTCCCTAAAGCCTGAACAACCCCCCCCCTCACACACACACATACACACACACACACCTTTCAACGCGTCTCTGCTCTTACGGAATCTTTGTGTGCACAAAGGCGCGCCGTGCACAGGCCCTCTGAGCCTAAGCACTCGGGCCTATAGTGAACAACTATTTACCCAGGATTCATTGCCTATGGATTCATTAGCCACGCCCCCTCTTTAGCCCACACCAAGCGCACTTGAACGCCCCTCTTCTCTGGCTCTCACACCCGCCTCTCTCTCTCTCTTTCTTCAGACCGGTGCAGAAGAGGGTTTTAAGCTGGGCCAGTGTTTGTAATTAGCTCCAAGTGTTGGAAAAGAAGAAGTGTGTTGTGGAGGGTGTTAATGGGAGATCCAGGGCCAGAGAAACAGAAACCAGTCTTTGTTCCCCTTCGACAAAACCAGAGCGCTGCAGTGTGCACAAGGAGCTCTGGAAAATATTAGGCCACATTTAGCTTTCACACACTGTACTTGGACTTTCCTCAGCCGATCCAAACGTTCAGCACTTGGACTTTCCTCAGCCGATCCAAACGTTCAGCACTTGGACTGTCTTTGGCCGATCCAAACGTTCAGCTTTCACACACTGCACTTGCACTCTCCTCTGCCGATCCAGACATTTAAAAATACTTTGGACTGAAGCTTTATGTGTCAGTTTGGAAGTGCAGGCAGTTGAACCAAAACTGTTCTCATACTTGCAGCTTCCATTCAGGTGATGTCACTCCATTCTCCAGGCCAGTCATATTTAATACAGATGTCTGGCAGCCAAAGGAAATATGACTTAAGCGTATTTTTGCTGCAATAAAAAAGAGTGAAAGGGTCAAGTCACTAATGCAAATCACCCGAATGAAAATGTGCTGGATACGTTTAGAGATGTTCCTATGACCAGTCCATGAGCCGGAGTCATACCACACAAAACCTCCTGATGGACAGTAACATTTACACAATTAGTTCTTAAGTGAAAGACGGCAAATAGAAGATAATGTGTTTTAGGTTAAAAAAAAAAAACATAAATAATTGCACACAGCGGTTATCAACAATGAAAAATAAAATCATGTTTACATGTATGTATTCATTTAGATTTACAGAGCACACTTTGGATCTTATTTAGCATATAAATTCAAATTTTGACCCATTTTCAAACTTAACCATCTTGTTCAGTCCAGGACGGGGCAGTTTGGGGTCGAAGCTACTTTGGAGACGTAAATACATTTTGTGAAAATGATCTTTGAATGTAGATTTGTCCCATAGCACTTTGTGGATTAAGTCCAATCAATTAAATAACAGCTCATTTAAAATCATTTCAGGCAATCCGTGTATCATTCGTTCAATTGATTTTCAATTTCAGAACAAAAACAAAAAAGGAAAAGTTAGACCTTTTTTCCTTTTTTTGTTTTGATTCTTAAAAAAAATTACAGTAAAACGTGTTGATTTTTGTTTTTTCCATTTGGTTTCCATTGAAATACTGTCTCTAAGCGTGGTTTCTTTTTTTAATTTACCTTTATTTGTTTTGCGTGAACTGGAAGTTTGTCTCGGCCGGGTGATGTGGGCGGGAGCTCAGTGCCAGATAAAAGCCTAAACTGGCGGAGACACGCTGCTACCTGGGCTTGTGTGCAGGGGAACTCGTGCCCCGTACGTGTGTATACCACTGTACCCCGCCCGTTTGCACTGCGTCCTTACAATGCAGTATTACTATAAATACGGTGAATGTTACCTGTGTGTGATAGTGGTCACTCGGTAGAGCATTGCGCTCTTGTGCCGGAGGTCTGCAGTTTGATCCTCAGCACGTGAAATTTTAATTTTTTTGTTGTTGATTATAATTTATTTATGTCACGTGATAAAGCTTCATAGCAATTCATTTATGACAGTAGGACAGTTTCAGAGTTTACAGCAAAGACCAGAACACACAGACCAGAGAAGAACGCCCCCAGAGGTGATCCCTGCACTGGTCCTTGCATGGTCTCTCGCTCTGGTCTGTGAGCTCTGGTCTGTGAACTGAAAAAAGTTCCTACAGTGGGAAAAGGCCTAGTGTCTCCGCCAGTTTAGGCTTTTATCTGGCACTGCTGGCTGAGCTCCCGCCCACATCACCCGGCCGAGACAAACTTCCGGTTCACGCAAAACAAATAAAGGTAAATTAAAAAAAGAAACCACGCTCAGAGACAGTATTTCAATGAAAAATCAACAAAAATCAACCCTTATTTTATTGTAATTTGTTTTATGAATCAAAACAAAAAAGGAAAAAAAGGTCTAACTTCTTTTTTTGTTTTTGTTTTGAAATTGAAAATCAATTGAACGAATGATACACGGATTTCAGGCACATGTGTCTGCTGGCCGTTTGAGTTTTGTTTTGAAATGAGAAATCCAAAAACAAAATACAAACCATTTCCTGTTTTCTTTAAATAAATAAACAAATATTTACAGAAAATACTTTGCTTTTCAAAAACAAACTGTTATTCGTTTATTTATTTTCAACATTTAAATGAAAAAAAGAAAAGAGTAAATTATTTAGAAGCCCTTCAATTCATACTGCCGTCCTGGGTCCCATAGGTCCTGTCCTGACTCCTGTCATGGGTCCTGTCCTGGGTTCTTGTCCTGGGTTCTTGTCCTGGGTCCCATAGGTCCTGTCCTGACTCCTGTCATGGGTCCTGTCCTGGGTTCTTGTCCTTGGTTCTTGTCCTTGGTTCTTGTCCCGGGTTCTTGTCCTGGGTTCTTGTCCTGGGTTCTTGTCCCGGGTTCCTGTCCTGGGTTCTTGTCCTGGGTTCTTGTCCTGGGTCCTTGTCTTGGGTTCCTGTCCTGGGTTCTTATCCTGGGTTCCTGTCCTGGGTTCTTGTCCTGGGTTCCAGTCCTGGGTTCTTGTCCTGGTTCCTGTCCTGGTTCTTGTCCTGGGTTCCTGTCCTGGGTTCCTGTCCTGGGTTCCTGTTCTGGGTTCTTGTCCTGGGTTCCTGTCCTGGGTTCCTGTCCTGGGTTCTTGTCCTGAGTCCTTGTCCTGGGTTCCTGTCCTGGGTTCCTGTCCTGGGTTCTTGTCCTGGGTTCTTGTCCTGGGTTCTTATCCTGGGTTCCTGTCCTGGTTCTTGTCTTGGGTTCTTGTCCTGGGTTCCTGTCCTGGGTTCTTGTCCTGGGTTCTTGTCCTGGGTTCTTATCCTGGGTTCCTGTCCTGGGTTCTTGTCTTGGGTTCTTGTCCTGGGTTCCTGTCCTGGTTCCTGTCCTGGGTTCTTGTCCTGGGTTCTTGTCTTGGGTTCTTGTCTTGGGTTCTTGTCTTGGGTTCTTGTCCTGGGTTCTTGTCTTGGGTTCTTGTCCTGGGTTCTTGTCCTGGGTTCTTGTCCTGGGTTCTTGTCCTGGGTTCCTGTCCTGGGTTCTTGTCTTGGGTTCTTGTCCTGGGTTCCTGTCCTGGGTACATAGAGTCAGCTGCAGGCCCTGAGAGCTCCAGAGCCGTGCTGTTGCAGACTTCTCACTTGTCCGGGACAGATGATTGTGTCCTGGGGCAGGTAGGTCCCTGAAAGGTCTGAAAGCCCCTCCAAGCCTTTTGTTTTCCAGGGACAGATATGGGATCATGTTCACTCTGTGTGAGGAGCTGCTCTGTGAAGTGTGTGTAGGCTGCTTAAAGACCTGTCCATAAATGACTCAACTTCATTAAAAATGTAATGTTATGTAATGACCTGTGGCTCAAAGGACCACAACATAAACTGGAGACACCAGAGTTAACAATTAGGCGTAAAGTAAAAATGTGCCGGTGGTACACAGCGAGGGTTGTAACAGAGGAAAGAGACACATGTTAATGTGGCCTGCTTTATATTTGCAGAGACTCCAGGCCCACCAGGCCTGCCCCCGTCAGGGGTTAACGTCAAGATTTATTTTATATTTACTTTACAAAACATATGTATTAAACCTTTGCTTTAGCACATGCGTTTATGACACGAGTATTTTCTAAAAATGAAAATAAAAACGACAATGTCAAACTTGCCACAGGCACTAGTTTCAAACCAGCTCATCGTTGTATATCGCACCACTCACCCATCAAACTGAGCCAAATGATGACTGATGTCATTACACAGCAGGTGATCACTTTCCAACTCTCCACAGCAGCGATGTCAGAGGGAGGAGTTTATTTATCCCACCTGGGCGGCTCGTCTGTGACGTCAGCGTGAACTGAAAATGCACTGACAGTGTTTGCCCATCGTGGCAGTACAGCCACGGTTTTTACACACATAACAGCAAAATGAGTGAGTTTGCACAAAAATGTCCAAAAAAAGTCCTGGAAACAGTAGATAATTCCTATATTATGACCCCATATACACAGTCTGACAGTGAAAAAAAGTTGATTCTAAGTTTAGTTTCTCTTTAAACTCAAGACATGAATAAATCACTATCAGAATCAAATCCTTCTACAGACCAACACTGTTTAATGTCACTTTACATTGAATGTCAAATAAATGAACTCACTAAACACTGGAAACAAACATATCTGATGAGTGTGTAGAAACGCTCAGGGCACTTTGACTATAGAGCACGATGAAGTGTTAACTAAACTAAACTAAAATGATCATATAGAGTGTAGTATTATAGGCCCTTAACAGGTGTAGCTGTTTAAGACTCTGTAACTGGACTGAGAAGTGTCCTCCAGCCGCTCCACGTCCACACTGCAGCTAAACCCAAATCCTAAATGAAAATGTCATTTGTTCTTTATCAAAGGCGGATTTGAAAAGTGGCCGTGTAAAGGGGGAGCTGCGGAGGACAGACTGGGCTCTTGTACAGTCACTTTCAAAAGAGAACAGGCAGAAAAAGCTTTGAATGCTCCTGGGCCGGGGTCAGAGGTCAAACGCGCTGGGAAAGCTGTGGGCGTCAAACCCAGGCCTTTCACATCTCTTCTCTTTCTTGTTTCGGGACAGAGCAGTATTTTAGAGTCCTGGTCGTGTCAGGCTGAGTGCACTGAAGAAAAAAAAATGACCAACATAAAACAATCAAAAAGACTTCAAACAAATCCTGATCTATTTGAAAAAAAGTGAAATAACCTGACAATAGAACAAGCACATTTAGGATTAATAAAGTGAGACTTTTTGTCCTTTTGAGCCTGACACAAGTTCAAAGGTTAACTTTCAGTAATTATGGACTACAACTCAAAACAAGTGTATATACAATACTGTGTGTATGTGTGGAGAAGACACAACAGTCCTGGTTTAGTCCAGTTTTGGTCCTGGTCTGGTGCTGTTTTTCTGGTTTACGTCCTGTTAAAAAAAAAAAAAAAAAAACATGATCAAAGTGAAAAGTTTTGGTTTCATGATGTAAAATATAAATAAAGGTTAAGAAAAAAAGTCTTTAGTCTTTTCATTAAAGTGGATTTACCTGAGCTAAGCCGCTGTTGAGTTAGTTTAGTTTAGATTTGTTTATTTGACAAAGACAGCATGAAAATAAACATATTAATACATGAATATAATGACAAATAAACATGAACTATGCTTTACAGCTGAAGTTCCTTGTCATGTGCAGTCCCTGTTAGCAAGACCGATTCTCTGTGACTGTGTGGGTTTGGGTTTAGACCGATCCTCTCTGTGACTCTGGTTTGGGTTTAGACCGATTCTCTGGGACTGTGGGTTTGGGTCTAGACCGATCCTCTCTGGGACTGTGGGTTTGGGTTTAGACCGATCCTCTCTGGGACTGTGTGGGTTTGGGTTTAGACCGATCCTCTGTGACTGTGGGTTTGGGTTTAGACCGATCCTCTCTGGGACTGTGGGTTTGGGTTTAGACCGATCCTCTCTGGGACTGTGTGGGTTTGGGTTTAGACCGATCCTCTGTGACTGTGTGGGTTTGGGTTTAGACTGATCCTCTCTGGGACTGTGTGGGTTTGGGTTTAGACTGATCTTCTCTGTGACTGTGGGTTGGGTTAGACCGATCCTCTCTGGGACTGTGTGGGTTTGGGTTTAGACTGATCTTCTCTGTGACTGTGGGTTTGGGTTTAGACCGATCCTCTCTGGGACTGTGTGGGTTTGGGTTTAGACTGATCCTCTCTGGGACTGTGTGGGTTTGGGTTTAGACTGATCCTCTCTGTGACTCTGGGTTTGGGTTTAGACTGATCCTCTCTGTGACTGTGGGTTTGGGTTTAGACTGATCCTCTCTGGGACTGTGTGGGTTTGGGTTTAGACTGATCTTCTCTGTGACTGTGGGTTGGGTTTAGACCGATCCTCTCTGTGACTGTGGGTTTGGGTTTAGACTGATCCTCTCTGGGACTGTGTGGGTTTGGGTTTAGACTGATCTTCTCTGTGACTGTGGGTTTGGGTTTAGACCGATCCTCTCTGGGACTGTGTGGGTTTGGGTTTAGACTGATCCTCTCTGGGACTGTGTGGGTTTGGGTTTAGACTGATCCTCTCTGGGACTGTGGGTTTGGGTTTAGACTGATCCTCTCTGTGACTCTGGGTTTGGGTTTAGACCGATCCTCTCGGTGACTGTGGGTTTGGGTTTAGACCGATCCTCTGTGACTGTGGGTTTGGGTTTAGACCGATCCTCTCTGGGACTGTGTGGGTTTGGGTTTAGACTGATCCTCTCTGGGACTGTGTGGGTTTGGGTTTAGACTGATCCTCTCTGGGACTGTGGGTTTGGGTTTAGACTGATCCTCTCTGGGACTGTGGGTTTGGGTTTAGACTGATCCTCTCTGGGACTGTGGGTTTGGGTTTAAACCGATCCTCTCTGGGACTGTGTGGGTTTGGGTTTAGACTGATCCTCTCTGGGACTGTGGGTTTGGGTTTAGACTGATCCTCTCTGTGACTGTGTGGGTTTGGGTTTAGACCGATCCTCTCTGGGACTGTGGGTTTGGGTTTAGACCGATCCTCTTTGGGACTGTGTGGGTTTGGGTTTAGACCGATCCTTTCTGGGACTGTGGGTTTAGACCGATCCTCTCTGGGACTGTGTGGGTTTGGGGTTTAGACCGATCCTCTCTGGGACTGTGTGGGTTTGGGGTTTAGACCGATCCTCTCTGGGACTGTGTGGGTTTGGGTTTAGACCGATCCTCTTTGGGACTGTGGGGGTTTGGGTTTAGACTGATCCTCTCAGTGACTGTGGGTTTGGGTTTAGACCGATCCTCTCTGGGACTGTGTGGGTTTGGGGTTTAGACCGATCCTCTCTGGGACTGTGTGGGTTTGGGTTTAGATGATCCTCTGTGACTGTGTGGGTTTGGGTTTAGACCGATCCTCTCGGTGACTGTGGGTTTGGGTTTAGACCGATCCTCTCTGGGACTGTGTGGGTTTGGGTTTAGACCAATCCTCTCGGTGACTGTGGGTTTGGGTTTAGACCGATCCTCTCGGTGACTGTGTCCTTTGTCAGCGCAGGACACTAATGTGATTATGGCACATATTTGCTGCTGATTCCCAGTGCATTAGTCGTGGTGTGGGGTCCCGGCTCTTTCACACAACACTGAGCTCTTTCTCTCTATATCGGTCTTTCTTCTTTCCTTTTGTCCCATGAAAAAGTGCAGCTAAACTGTACAAGATGTTCATTTCAACGTCGCCGAAATATAGAAAGTTGACTAGTTTATACTTTTTAATTATTTCATTTACACAAAAGGAGGAAAGAAACAATTTAAAAAGAAACTATAACATCTCGTGTTGATCAGTAATGCACTTTAAGCTCACGGCAAAACAGACAACAATCTAAACATCTTAAAAATAAGAGACAGGCCCATTAACTTCTTGTTTAAAACTGTACAGTACTAGAAGCAGAGTTGAAATGACTCTTTGTAGTGGTTCTGTGACTATTTTAAACTATATGTTTCACTCAGAATCTGAATGTTTGAGTAATTGCACATAAAAAAGACAAGTGGACAAGGGATAGGTGGTAGGTGAAAACACGACTTTTCTATGCACTGGACAAAAGTACTGCAGGAATCAATTCAAATACAACTATGAGTGAAGTAATGACCTTTGACCTCTGCAGTTTACAGCCTCTGGGTTTGTTTAACTCTATTCCTCTTTGTGTTGTCATAGTTGTGGGTTAATTGTAGGATAGAATAAAACATTTTAGTTTTAGGATTTTTGTGAGACAAATATATATCTTACCCACAGGCGTAGTTTTCGGGGGATATGGATGTTAGACAGACCCCCCCCCCCCCCCCCCCCACACACACACACAGTCATTTCAAACCCCCAATATAGCAGCATATGTCTATTAATGACAACAATTCCATGTCATGTTTAAAAACACTTGGGCATAAAATAACTGAAAACGGCATATTACTTGCACTTCTATTAATATTGTATTATTATCTTTATAAAGCTGACTCAGTTTCTCTTGTACTCTTTCTAATCTCACTGTTCTGTCTGTCTTTGCTGCTCATGGTGTTACTGGTGTCGCTGGAGAGAGGTTTTAGTGGGTAGAGAAGTCAGATCGGACTGTTAGCATGAAGAGGGCAATAATCAACCCACAATATGAATCTTAATATCTGTAACAAACAGTAACGTTTTACAGATATATAAATTAAGAAAAAACCCTAAGTTTTTAGTTGCAGTTGCCATTCTAATAAACATTATTTCAGTCGTTTTAGCTGCCCTCTTTATGTTGGCAGCTAAAGTGCTTATGAACATACTGTATTTGTGTGTTAAAGGAGCAACAGAGATCAGAGAACAAAAAAGTAACAGTAAACAGTTTACATGTGCTTAAGCTGCACCAATGCAAAGACCAGTTATTATTATAGTCCAACTTTCAGAAAATCACCCAAGCAAAGGACCGCATTTTAAACTAGAAACATGTTTCTCCTGGACATGAATAAAAAGTGCAATGTTTAGAGAAGCAGCTTTGTGTCCGACTCGTGTGTTCTCAGAATGACTTGTGTGTGTGTGTGAGTGTGTTTAAGTATGTGTGTAGGGGTGTCTGTGTCAGTGCCAAAAGTGTGCATCTGTTTAATATGAGACAATCCTGCACTTTATCTGTTCTGCTGTTCATTTTGGCCACCACCTCTCTGGAAGACATGGAGGTGAGGAGGTGGAGCCATCAACAACTACAGTAGTTTGACAGTGCTTTGAAGTTTGATAAGTGCTGTGGTCAAGTCCAGCTTTTTTCAGCTCAAACAACTGTCTAAGGCCAAACCTTTTGTTACTTGGCATCAATTTGAGATTTTGATGATTTATTTATTTATTTTTTATCACAAATTGTCATCTGCAACAAGAGAGAGAGAGAGAGAGAGAGAGAGAGAGAAGAGAGAGAGAGAGAGAGAGAGAAAGAGACATCATTCCAATTATCATTTACCATGTATGGCTATCTCTATTCCCTTTGTTTGTTGTGGTGTTGAGGGGGTGCTTTTATGAGGACATTTCTTCAGTAGTCCTGGTACTGGACTAGTGCTGGGGAACACATGGAACACCTGCACAAACACAAGGAGACCATGCTGTGACGCCAGAGTGCTAACATCGGTGCCACTGTCTTGTTCTTGTTATGCTAACTTTCTTGAACATAGCTTGAATGCTTACTTGTTAGCTTTGGACATCTGAAAAGGTACCAAACTTTAAATTCTGCTGTGGCACAAAATTTTCTAGAGAAAAATGTGAGGAGATGGCCTTATCACAGACTGAAACACCGGAAGTTTCATCTGATCCACTTGGACCTGTGTCATGTGTTCTCTCACTTCGGTTTTCACCTCCAACTGCACCTGCTCCTCCAGCTAAGACCCTGACCGAATCAAACCTCCAACTGCACCTGCTCCTCCAGCTAAGGCCCTGACCGACCCAAACCTCCAACTGTACCTGCTCCTCCAGCTAAGACCCTGACCGAATCAAACCTCCAACTGCACCTGCTCCTCCAGCTAAGGCCCTGACCGACCCAAACCTCCAACTGCACCTGCTCCTCCAGCTAAGGCCCTGACCGACCCAAACCTCCAACTGTACCTGCTCCTCCAGCTAAGACCCTGACCGAATCAAACCTCCAACTGCACCTGCTCCTCCAGCTAAGGCCCTGACCGACCCAAACCTCCAACTGCACCTGCTCCTCCAGCTAAGGCCCTGACCGACCCAAATCTCCAACTGCACCTGCTCCTCCAGCTAAGGCCCTGATCGAGCCAACCACATTATGGAGATGGTCCCTGAGGTTGTTCTGTGGACCAAGCTCCAAACCTAGGGCCTTCTCCATCGCTGCCCCTCCCTCTGGAACAGACTGTATCGACCTCACCACTTTTAAGAAAAAATCTCAAGACCCATGTTTAAATTTGCTTTTAAAGTGTGATTAATGTTTTAATTATTCACTGTTTTTATGTTTTGTACCTTTGTTTGTCTGTAAAGCGTCTTAGAATGTCCAGACAGAAAAATAAAATGTATTATTATGTTATACTGAATGGCTCATAGTTCACTCTTATATTGAATCACACTTTACACTCATCCCAGACCATGTCTCTCTGCATGCACCAGCATCTTTTTAAATCCATGCTAATGATTGGTTTAATGAGCAAACACTTTGGAAACATACTGCCCAACGTTCCACAAACCCTTCTTAGCTGCTAACTTCTCTTCTTCCTGACCTTCCGTCTTGTCTGATACTCACTCTGTCAAGTCATCAAAAGCAGCTTTACTGTGTCGGTAACTCAGCCAAGAGAGCAGCCAATCGCCATCCAAGAGAGCAGCCACTCACCATCCAAGAGAGCAGCCACTCACCATCCAAGAGAGCAGCCACTCACCATCCTCTGCAGTTTTCCTCATCTGACTATAAACAGGGCCTTCGTCTCTGTGTGTCAAACTCTTTATTTATTCATGAGAAATGTGCAGTTATTACACATTCATACATACAGGTTTGCCTAATGCACATGTGCTTGTGGGGTGCACACGGGGCCTAATCCCAGTGTTCCCAGACTGGCAGCTTATGCACCAGCTCGGTTCAGCATTTGGATTGACAGATGACGGAGGCGACTCTCCAGCTGGGCCCTAATCTGTCCACAAGCGAGAGCTCGGAGAGGGTTTGGTGATCCGGGGAATGCCAAAATACAGAGTGAGGACATGCTCTGGGCTGTATGTGCCATCAGGTGAGATCTGACAGAGGACCAGACCAGACCGGATCAGACCGGACCAGGATCTTATGTGCCATCAGGTGAGATCTGAGACGGACCGGACCAGACCAGACCAGACCGGACCAGACCAGACCGGACCAGACCGGACCAGACCGGACCTGACCAGACCGGACCAGACCAGACCAGACCAGGATCCTTTGTGCCATCAGGTGAGATCTGAGACAGGACCAGACCAGACCAGACCAGGATCCTTTGTGCCATCAGGTGAGATCTGAGACAGGACCGGACCAGACCAGAATTGACCAATCCCTGGATCCATACAAACTACTGGATTAGACTTTAGACGACGTCTTTACATATGGTGTGATTTGACTCGGGATGTTAATATGTCAGATTATTTAATTTTTAATTTAAATAAGTAACTACAGACTTGTCCAGACAATATGTGTTCAAGACTAAACAGTGACTAATCCGATTGTCTGCACTTTGTTCTTCACTTTCTTTTTCCAGCTTGGGAAAGTCTAATTGTCCAGACTGGGACAGAGCGAGGCTGCATTAGTGGGATCAGACGTGTGCTCTCTTTCTGTCTTTGAGTTCTCCGGCTGGCGTACAGAAGACTACAAACATGTGGTGTCTTCTCTCAAAATGGCCATCTTATTGAGATGAGTTTCATCACCGAACATTGTTATTGTTCATTTGGATAAGGTTGGGCACAAATCTACAACTAAGTTTAAGATTAGGGGCAGGGTGAGGGTTAGAAACAGGCTTTTAAACATGGAATATAATGTTTGAGTAGCCAGAGCCAGCTTAAGAATGCCACTTTGTTGACTCTCTAAGATGAGGCAGGTCGTAGAGGAGATCTAAGCTAGTCTTGGCTTACAACTGTCTGCTTTTGAAAGTGTTTTGTTAAGGGAAGTGATTGTGATGTGTGTCATATTATGTAGATCAATAGCAACTTTAACATTTAAGCTTTGAAAGTACTTTTTTTTTTTTTTTTGGTTCTGTTTTGATGGAAAACAGAAAAAAAGTTAGAACCTTACTCAGTATTTGAATGGTTTGAGTTAATTGCAAGTAAATACAAGTGGGCAGGGACAGGTGGTGATGGAAAACTGGAGAAAAAAAGCTAAACTGTCTTATCCAGATTAAATCTGGAGATGTTTGTGATTTTCACACAGTTTAAGAACAAAGGACGACTGTCAGTCAGACCAATCACAGAACAGCAGCTGCTCGTTAACTTTGCACACACAGAGAATTTGCAGATTGGTGGAAGAGAAGTAGCTGCAGGATAACATACATGAATCATTCCAAACTCAGCTCAGACTAAACTAATGATGAGGGAACTCTCACTGTGAAAAAACAAACATGGTGACGTTCAGTTGAATCTATATTTCAAAAATGTGAAGCTTTTGTTGTGTTGTCCCTGTCTTCAAACAAGCTCCTCACCACTCAACTTTCACTCAACAACCAGACATGACATCACAGCTCTACCTATGACATCACAGATCTACCTATGACATCACAGATCTACCTATGACACGGCGGCACGGTGGCTGAGCGGTTAGCGCTCTTGCCTCACAGCAAGAAGGTCACGGGTTCGATTCCCACACGGGCCGTGCCTTTCTGTGTGGAGTTTGCATGTTCCTCCCCGTGTCTGGGTGGGTTTCCTCCAGGCACTCCGGTTTCCCCCACCAACCAATAACATGCATGTTAGGGTAATATCCTCCAGCTACAGTAGTCCTGACCAAGCCTAGCAAGAACATCTGGAGATGGATCCCCGAGCGCTGCACTGTGGCGATCACTGCTCCTGAAGAGATGCTCCAGAGGCATTGAAGGATGGGTCAAATGCAGAGAACACATTTCCCTACGGGGACAATAAAGTATACCTTAACCTTAACCTAACTTACCTATGACATCACAGATCTACCTATGACATCACAGATCTACCTATGACATCACAGATCTACCTATGACATCACAGATCTACCTATGACATCACAAATCTACCTATGACATCACAGATCTACCTATGACACCACAGATCTACCTGTGACATCACAACTCTACCTATGACATCACAAATCTACCTATGACATCACAGATCTACCTATGACATCACAAATCTACCTATAACATCACAGATCTATGACATCACAGATCTACCTATGACATCACAGCTCTACCTATGACATCACAGATCTACCTATGACATCACAGATCTACCTATGACATCACAGATCTACCTATGACATCACAGATCTACCTATGACATCACAGATCTACCTATGACATCACAGATCTACCTATGACATCACAGATCTAAAGATTAAATGTTTGATGACTTCTGGTGATGATGACCTCCGGTGCTGCAGAGACAAACAAACGTGACTGTAACGAAGCATTGTGCAATATTTGTCGTGTTTTAAACTTGTGATCTTTGAAATTTGGTTCTGTGTGTAATGGGAATGTGTTGGTGTGCTTATCTGTAACTTACCTCCTGTAGTGGACCAGAAGAGTCCTCGGAGGAACAGACAGTGTTCAAGACGATGGACGCAGCATCACCATTGGGCCTAGTCAGGATTCGTATTGTCATCTTTACTGATGGTATGGTTTTAGGGTTTGTCTTCAGTAATTGTGTTGTATATGGTTTATTTGGTCTTGGTTATTTTTATGAAGGATTTTGAGCTCAGTTTTAATAAGCTAATGTTAAACAGTGACACCCATACATTGCCGGTAAATGAGGTAAAGGTAAAGTTAACTAAGTCGATTTTATGTAAACTGTGTGCTCTCACAAGCTTTTAACAGATCAAAAGGAGACTCACTGAGGTAATCATGTGTGCGACACTTAGAAGAGAGCTGGCTGAGACATGGTCCACGCAGGGTTAATGATCCTGTCCACAGCTCCGTCCTCTCCAGTGCCAGAGCTGGTCAGTGTGTGCAGCAGATTAGCAGAGGCTAGTGGATCTCATATGGCCTGGTCAGGGGGCATCATCAGGGGCTTAGCGGATTAATGCCTGGCTGCTCCGATATTCCGCCACACTCTACACCTACGACTCAACAATGTGTCTGTCTCTTTTTTAAAACGTGGTTCAGTCTTCCAATAGAAATATAGAGAAGGCTCCTAAGTCCACTCTGGGGTCATTCAAGCTTAGTAAAAACAGAAACTTACTATTATTTATTTAAATTACAAAGCTGAGCTTTTTATTTAAGTCTGTTGTTGGTTGAAAAGTTACACAACACACTTTTAAACTGTGTGATGTATAATGTGATTGTGTTTAAATTTGCATAATCAAAGGACAGACATGAAAACTTTAAAGGAGACAGTTTGTTACTGAAAAAAAAAAAAAAAAAAAAAAAACAGAAACAGACTGACTTGTACATAACATGTCTGCTGTAAGTTGAAATCTGTCTTAAGCCCGGACATTACACTTGGCGGGAACAGCAGTGCAAAGCTATCCGTGACAACACAGTCCTGTTGTCCGCGGCGACGAGGAGAAGGAGAGGTCAGAGGCTAAATCCCCGCTTAGAGACACCGCAGTGAGCCTTTTCTATCAGCGGACAGCCCATTTCAGGACGTGTTGGAGAAGATGTAATTTGCCATCTGCTTTACGGTTATTTGTGATCCTCGGGCTGTTGTCAGCACACTGCTCAGACGAGATATGATCAGTAATAGAAGGAGCGAGAGCGAGCCTTAAAAGGACCTGCAGTGTCCCGTCAGGAGGATGGCTTAAGGAGCTGGAGCAGGGCAGGTCACAGCTAACTGCAACACAAACATCATCCAATGGCACAGTTTAAGTGGCTTAGGACGACTCCTCTCTCTCCACTTTTATGAGCTGTCAAACTTTACTTTAGCTACATTTCCTCCTACTTTCAACTTGTTTAAATAGGACTGAGGTCTGACACTAAACAAAAACATATATATATACACACACACTAAACTGTGTGTGTGTATATATACATATATATATATATATATATATATATATATATATATATATATATATATATATATATATATATATATATATATATATATATATGTTACAGGCAAAGTTGATAATCCAGGCATTCTATAGAATGCCTGGTGTTTTCAGGCAAAGTAGGAAATAAATGTGTTATTCTCTACTTTGCCTAGGCATTCTATAGAATGCCTGACAGCTTTTAGGCAAAGTAGAGAATCTCTGACAAAGCAAAACTTCTTGGAATTCAAATGACAACCACATTGAATTTTAATTAAATACCATCCAAACTAGGGCCCAAGGGCCAAACTTGGCCCTCCAGTGGGACCATGTAATACCAAGGAAACATTTGGGCACCCCTGCAAAGCTTTACATTTTGGCTGCAGTAGTGATGGTTGTTGTTTTTGTGGTCAGTTGTAGACATGGTTGTGGTTTTGTTTTTTGTTGTTTATTTATTTTATTTTATTTTGGGTGTTTTTTTTGCAGAATTTGATAAAGTTGTTAAAACATTTAGCGAAAATGTATATATATATTTTTTAATTTTTGTATTTATTGAAAGAGAACCACAGGATTATGAACATTAGTTGCCACAACCAACACAACCACCAACAACAGACCTGGGCAAACTGTGGCCTGGGGGCCAAATGCGGCCCGCGACCTGTTTCAACCAGGCCCCGAAACACAAATGCATAATATAGTTTGAGAGACAAACCATAAAAAGCTTTTTTTTTTTTTTTTCAATAATAAACTTGAACTTTTTTTAGATTAAAATTGTGATTTGGATCATAGAACATTGTTATAAATATAAAAATCTATTGTGACTCATCCAAGTCCAAGTCCTGATAATATTTAGCACAAAATTACTTATAAATTAATCTTATAAAACTAGATTCATTTCTAAAATAATGTTTTTTCTCATATTAAAGTTGGAGTAACTAACTTTTTTGATGTTGTAAATTAGTAAACTTAGTTTTTTCCACCAAAAATCTAAGATAAATGCGGGACTGTGAAAAAATTAGACCTCTGATTACTGTCTGAATCAAAAATACAGAATTTTAGTTCTAATTAGGAGCAAAATGCTGCACTCTGATTGGCTGAGCTTGGGTGGTCCTCTCCTTTTTTTTCTTTGCTGTCTGCGAAAAGAGGTTTTAAGACAAACGAAAAAGAAGAAATGTGTTTGCAGTCTGAAAATCAGCTACACCACCTTTATTATTATTTTTTTCTTTTCAGTAAAAGCATAACTTTCTTTGACTTTCTTTTCATACAATATATTAGCTTAATCTCAAAACATTACAAATTTATTATGGCAGAGCAAACCTTTTATTTGTGCTGCTCTTCTATATTCTGTCAAAGAAATGTCTTTGCAATAATCAGAACCACTGTTGTGGGTTTGGATGTGGCCTCGAGTCAAAAGAATTGCCCAGCCCTGCTTTACAACAATCCACCCTCACCAGCACTAACAACCAACCAACCAACCAACCAACCACTCTCACAACACAACTACCAACCACAACCACAACTATCAACCATAACTACCAACCATAACCACCAACCACAACCACCAACCGCAACTACCAACCGCAACCACCAACCACAACCACCAACCACAACCACCAACCACAACCACCAACCACCAGGGCCGGAGTGGGACTCATTTTCAGCCCGGGAAAATTTTTAATAGAACAGCCCTCTGACAAATAAAATGTAAATATGTATGCGATTATTAATATTATTTTTTACTTTGAGTGGGTTATAGCGCCGCAGCAAAGTCAACTGTATCTTTATTTATTTATATAACATGGTTTTGATATAATTCAGGGGGTCTGGGGAATTCTCCCCCAGGAGAATTTTTAAAAATTCTGTGCAATTTCCTGCATTTTGGTGAGTTTTAGATGTGATATTCTTATTGATATGTGATGTAATTTTACTATAATTAACAATATAATTATTATCAAATTCTAATGTCAATTTAAAATGTTTCATGTTAGATGAGCCCCCCCTTCAAAGGTCCTCTTTTTTTTTTTTTTGAACCGGCCCTGCTCTTCCCAGGGCAGACTGTAGAGAGGCACGGAGCCTTTACGCAGCAGTGACAGTGGAGCTGGGGCTGTAGAAACTCTAAAAACAAGACTAAACTTGTATCAGGACGTCTGAACTCATGCTTAGTATCACTTTTACATCTCCTGTGTCCTGGGACAGTGAATTAAATGCTTCGAAACGTCCCGTCAAATTCCGCGCGCCCGCCCCATTAAAATGAATTGCAATTTTCAGTAAAGGCGAAAACAATCATAACTCTCTGAATCTGAGGTCTATCTTTGTGAAATAAAAAGTGGCTGAAAGCTTGTGAGCAGTAGAGTGTCACTGTGGACTTCAAAACACTCACAAGACTCAGGATTTCTATGTTTTAGCTTAATTAGGCGGGATGAGGTTACAGCACAGCAGCTTTACGCACAAGCGGCTCTCTCCCGCATGTCAGCGAGAGGGAAAAAGAGAGAGAATGTGTGGATGTTTCTGAATGAGCCAAAGAGCTGATTGGTCAATAGCCGCATGCGGCTCGCAAGCCTCGGGTTCGCCACCCCTGCTCTAGAGCGACTACCCTCGTGCTTTCAGCACGTCTCTGCGTCTTGGTCCAACCGGTGGCCGGTGTGACATGAGCCACACCGGCCCTCAAAGTCCCCCGGCCCTTCGGGAAGTCTCCCGACTCTCCCGATTAGCCACGCCGGGCCTGCCAACCACAACTACCAACCATAACTACCAACCACAACCACCAACCACAACCACCAACCACAACCACAACTACCAACCACAACCACCAACCACAACTACCAACCATAACTACCAACCACAACCACCAACCACAACCACCAACCATAACTACCAACCACAACCACCAACCACAACTACCAACCATAACTACCAACCACAACCACCAACCACAACCACCAACCATAACTACCAACCACAACCACCAACCACAACCACCAACCACAACCACCAACCACAACCACCAACCACAATCACAAACACCCCACAACCGACAACAACCACTCCCGCAATAAGAGCTAGACAGTATATCAAATTTTAGATAATATTGTGAATGTTGTTTTGAAGATATGCAAAACCTGGATATTGAGCTTATTATAGAAAAAACTGCTTTGAAAGAATTTGCTTAAAATTACAAATGAAAAATACAATATAATACATTATAGAAACATGAAATTTTCATCCATTTTAATATTTGCACTCTTTCATTGGTGTCTTAACAAAATATGTAATAGAAATTAAACTTTCTTCTTTTTTAACATGTCAAAATTGTGTTTACTTGCTTTTTTTTTTCTTGCGTAAGTAACCCAATCAACCTCAACAAACAAGGCAAGGCTTTGCAGACATGTCAAAACATTTTTTCAGCTTCAGCATTTTTTTTTTTCTACTTAAATAAATAACGTTTATTTGCACTGATATTTATAATGAAATCACCTTTTAATGGGGTTTTAGAAAAATGGACTTGATATTTGAAACAATAAAACAAAATGTAAAATTTAATCAAATAAATACTCAAACATCAGCATGTCAAATTAGTCTCACTGGAAGGCCAAGTTTGGCCCTTGGGCCCTAGTTTGGATGGTATTTAATTAAATTGAGTGTGGTTGTTGTTTGAATTCCAAAAAGTTATGCTTTGTCAGAGATTCTCTACTTTGCCTAAAAGCTGTCAGGCATTCTATAGAATGCCTAGGCATTCTATAGGCATTCTTTGTTAGAGATCATCTACTTTGCCTAAAGGTCGTCAGGCATTCTATACAATGCCTAGGCAAAGTAGAGAATAACACTTTTATTTCCTACTTGGCCTGAAAACATCAGGCATTCTATAGAATGCCTGACGACCTTTAGGCAAAGTAGATGATCTCTAACAAAGCATCATTTACTGGAATACAAAACAAAAACACATACAATTTTAATTACATACAATCCAAACTAGGGCCCAAGGGCCAAACTTGGCCTCCAGTGGTGTGCTGATGTTAGAGTATTTATTTTAATACATTTCACAATTTGGTTTATTTTTCAAATATCAAGTCCATTTTACCAAAACCCCATTAAAAGATTATTTATTATAAATCTCAGTGCAAACAAACTATGTATTAATTTAAGTAAAAAAAAATAAAATAAAAATGTTACTATGTATTTATTTGTCCATCTGAGGAAATGTTTTGGCACCTCTGTAAAGTCTTGACGTGTTGTGGTTGATTTGGTTGGTTGTGCAAGAAAAATTCAAGTAAACAAGATTTGATATGTTAAAAAAAAGTTCAATTTCTAATAGAAATTTTGTTAAGACACCATTGAGTGAGTGCAAAAATTAAAATGGATGAAAATGTCACCTTTCTATAGCGAATTGAGATTTTTTTATTTTATTTTTTTTTTCATTTGTAATTTTAATAAAATTGCAGTTTTTACTATGATATACTCAATATCCAGTTTTTGCAGATCTTCAAAACAACAGTGATATATTACCTAGCTCTAATTGTGGGAGTGGTTGTGATTGATTGTAGTTAGTGCTTGGTTGTGGTTGGTGGTTGTAGTTTATGGTTGTGGTTAATGATTCTGGTTAGTGGTTGATTGTGGTTGGTGCTTGGTTGTGGTTGGTTGGGGTTTGTGGTTGTGGTTGGTGGTTGTGGTTGGTGTTAGTGTTTGTGGTTGAAGGTTGTGATTAGTGGTTGGTTGGTTGGTTGGTTGGTTGGTTGGTTGGTTGTTTGTTCTGGTGAGGGTGGTTGTGGGAAGGGTTGGTTGGGTTGGTTGTGGGATGGTTGTAAGGTCTGGTTATGGTTGGTAGTTGTGTTGGTTGTGGTAGCTAATGTCCATAATTCAATTGTTTAAAAAAAAAGAAAAAAAAAATAGTTTAAATGTTTTAGCAACTTTATATAAATTGTAAATGGTCTATTTATAAAGTACTTTTCTACCTTACCAGGCACTCAAAGCGCTTTGCAATCTATTATCCATTCACCAAGTGTACACCAACACTGAAGCAATGTGAGTTAACTGTCTTGCCCAAGGACACAACGACAATCCACTTCTGTCATCCCCTTGTGGCACCTGGTGTTCCAGCAGTCTCCCATCTAAGTACTAACCAGGCCCTAACCTGCTTAGCTTCTGAGATCTGACGGGATCAGGCTTTAACAAACAGGTATGACCTTCATGTAAAGGTTTGCCAATTACCCTTTTAAAGAAAAGAGAGGGAAAAAAAGAGAACCAAAACCATGTCTACAACTGACCATAACAACAAACACAACAACCACTACAACAACAAAATAAGGCTTTGCAGACGTGTCCAACCTTAGATGGACAAGCCTATTATATACAAGAGTAAAACCTGCTTTTTGACTCAACTAAAAACAAATTCATAATAAAATGATCTTTTATTAGTCTTTTACGAAAATAGACTTTATATGGTTTTCTTTGTAAGAAACGTGTAATCAAATAGATACTCAAACATCAGCACTCATTTGAAGGCAAAATTAGTCCTACTGGATGGCCAAGTTTGGCCCTTGGGCCCTAGTTTGGATGGTATTTAATTAAAATTATGTGGTTTTTGTTTTGTAGTCCAATAAATTATGCTTTGTCAGAGATTATCTACTTTGCCTAAAAGTTGTCAGGCATTCTATAGAATGCCTGGATTATCAACTTTGCCTGTAACATATATATATATATATATATATATATATATATATATATATATATATATATACTGTATATAGTGGCGGGTGGTGACAACTTTGACCAGAGGGGCTACATTACTGTACTAACTCACCAGACAAACACTTACAGTAAATGAGTTATAGTCGTATTTATTACATTATTATATCTACAAAGGGAGAAATACAGCCACTAATCAGCGTTAGAGAAAGATTTTTTTCCTCCACGCAGCTCAAAAGCATCAATACAAAGACATGTGGGTTTCAGATGTGTCCACCACCACCACAACAACAACATCACAGGGCAAGTAACGTTACCTTTGTGCACAGACACAAGCCAAACGACATATTTACCAAACTCATACAGTTATTTAGACATTACAAACTATGTGGATGCTACACAACTGCACTTATACACAAAATATATATAAAAATAGCAGCACTCACATGAGAAGAGAAAGTTGTCTTCGACATTCACCAAACTCGCTTAACTCAGGTCTTTTCATGGCTCTGTAAACTCTTAACTCAGGTCTTTTCATGGCTCTGTAAACTCTTAACTCAGGTCTTTTCATGGCTCTGTAAACTCTTAACTCAGGTCTTTTCATGGCTCTGTAAACTCTTAACTCTCATGGCTTTTCTTCTGCTGCCGTTAGTTTTTACTTCCATCACAAAAACTCGCCAAAAACAGAGAATATATTCCTAAAATCGGCTTGTCTGTTGTATTCTCCGCGTTCATGCTCTGGAAAGAGGCTGTACAAAGCACATTACGATTCTGAACCAATGATAATGAAAATGATTAGACCCGCCCACTGCTGCTTGTGATTGGTCAAACTAACTGTCAATCTCCTTTAAGAGCCAATGATGTGTTTTGGACTAATTTGAATTAGCCCTGCTGCTGAACTTTAGTAGGCTTGTTTAAGCAGAGCCAGGCGGTGAAGGCGGACGAGGTGGACGCAGGCGGTGAGGGGGGTCGGGGTCTGACGACAGCGCTACGTAGGTCCCGGTAATCTCGAGAGATCAATCCGACTGCAGGCGCCTTCGTCGTCGGTGAATCCAGAAAAAAGCAAATGCACCGCCTGCATGACTACAAAACCCAAATGCATGCTGGGAAATGGAGTGCAGTGAACACGCGTGGATTGACAGCTGATTGGATCAGATCTGTTTTGATCAGAAACGTGACGCTGTGCAGTTCCTCCTCCTCTCTCCTCGTCTCTTCAGTTTACTTTTTTATCATCACAGAGACTTCAAATCTGACAGAAAAGTCTCAGGATGTTGTACAACACAGACAACATTATTAATGTGATACTGATGAGCTGAAAATAATTTCTTTACAGACACAGCTCAAGTGTTAAAACTTTATTTTTCAGCTCTTTATTCATTGCTCTGGTGATATCCTTGTCAGTTCAAGGTGTGTGAGGGTAATAGGAGCATTTACACAGATGTATGAGGTTTTATTCAGTGCAACACGTGATCTCAAGCTGTCTGGCAGTTCTCGCGCTGGAGAAGTGTCCACGGTGCCTTTCAGATTTCTCCCCTCCCCTCAGCGTCATCCGTCAACTCTCGTCCGCAGTCCAGACGGAGATTTTTGCTGCTTAAACAAGCCTACTGTGTGCAACAGAACAGGGCGGGACAAGCACCTGTCAATCATCCTCCATAGACTCCTGCAGTTTGTGCTGAGCTGAAGAAAATTAGCCCTGCTTTCGTTTTTTAGGATGTTTTCAGCAAAACTGACATAATTCATTTCTGAAACTATAATAACTCATACGTTTAAAGGTGATATTTTCATTAAAAATACTTTTAGTTATAACCACATCTTCTTTCCTGGAGGGGCTTAGCTCACCTAGCCCATTGATACCAGCCGTCCCTGTATATATATATATATATATATAGTCACAGGACTTTCACACAAGGAACCCTGGTTTGAATCCCCATCGAGCAGAATGAGCATCCAGTGTGGTTCCTTCACACTGCTGCCTGCCTCATACAAGGATGAGAGACACTGAAACGCATGAGATACCTGATAAGACATCGCCCGGTCTAACAGGATCTGTGTCAGGTGTTGGGGAACCAGAGCACCTCAATGAGAAATGGGCTACTGGAACAAAGCGGAAATGGCTCTGTTGGAATGCTACTACTCAAGTAACCCTAGTCAGAGGGGTTACATGCAAAGACTTTAGAATGAATGGCTAGTGCGACACCCACATTCAAGGTTGAAGGCAAAACGTTATTACCTCAGTGTTCCAACATCAACAAACAGAAACTGCTATCATAACTTGAGATGACGAGGTACAACACAAATACAAATGCCGCTATGAGCTCAACACCTGGCACAGATGTGCCGCTTTGTCTGATCTCAGTTCATTTAGTGAACTTACAGTTGTGCAGAACATGACAGTGGAGCAGTGCAAGAAGTTCACAGGAAAATATCAGGCTACAGGTGTTTTTCTATCAATTGTATTGTATTATTTATTCAGGAAAAAGCCAGGCTTAATGCTTAATGCATTTTAATAATATTATTGTCAAAAAATGAATTAACTCGTTAGTAAGACTTTCAATCAATGAATTTGTGCGTTTTCCTTTAACAACAATCTGTTGTCGACCTAAAGTAAAATGATCCAATGTGTGTGACATGAGAATCTTGATCTGTGCATAAAAAAGTTTAGGAAACTCAAAGCAGCGACGTGTCCTTGTTCAAGACAACAACTGTCCCTATAACTGTCCCTAGGCCCTATGAGTCTTAGACTAAGACTCACTCTCACATTTGATTATCTTTTTTATTAAGTCAACAGGCTTTATGTAAAAGAAAAGACACATTTTAAACAAAGCTGTTAAAGCCTCTCATGTGAACATTACATTATTTTTTTTTTACTTTTGCCCGTGATTTTAATGCTCTGTTCATCGACATGAGCACATCTCAACACAGGTTCATTGAATGAAATGGCGCCTCACATCTGAATGAAAATAGGGCCCTGAGAGTTTTAGATGAATTGAGATAAAGTTTCGTTGACACAGATAATAGTCTCACAAAAAAAAAACGTGTCCATACGCCTTTAACATGTTATAATACAGATCCTGTGGTTGGCCGTCTTGAAACTCTATATCAGCAAATGGATGTACTGGCCACATCTACAGTTTGTTTGTTTGTTTATCACAATTGTTGCATTGTTTGATTTTCTAACATGTTTGTTTGCTCCTGTTGTTAGGATTTTAGGTTCTACATAAATGTGATTGGATACGATGTCTTAGACTTTCAAAACCAGTTAATAACATTGTGGGTGTGGGTTGTGACGCTAAAAACATTACTCAAATGCACAAGAATTTGGACGAGAACAATGCATTTATGTTTCTCGAGCCAAGCTGTAGCTCATAACCATTGAGCTTGACCCTTGTATTGGATTTGACTGGCTTCACCACAGACTTTTCACACACACTGGTTCTGAGTAAGTGGCTGTAATTTGTGCTGGATTGCTCTTTCTTGGGCTCACACTTTGCCGTATATTCAGTGTAATTTGTCTGCGCTGGGTGAAATTGGTCATGAACGTCGGGAGGTGATTTGCGCTGACTCAGCTTGTAGCCGCCTGTTCGGGCTAATGCGCCAATAAAGAGGCCCGTAAATGGGGACACATCGGAATCACAACTGCTGCACGCTCATAAACGATGGCTCGTTAGGACCCAGTTTAGGCGAACACTGGTTGGCCCGCTCAAGCGCCGTAAAAAGCCACAATCCCTTTTTCTGCCTCATTATGGGCAAACAGAAAGCTGGCGTGTGCGTTGAGTTATGAGGGGCTCCGGAGGGTTCCACAGTGTAAAACATTACACTTGGCTTCATGCTGAAGAAAAGATTGTGTAGAACTCAGCATTTCAATAGTGGACATTTGTGCCATGCATTTTGATTCCAGGTGAGCAAACTGAGTCACGTCAACACAATCCACATGCGTTTGTTTAGGCCACATCAAAATGACAATATTCTGTATAAACTGCACAATAGAATTTTGTTCTTTTGTCAGTGTTTTAACCTTTGTAAGTTTGCATGTTAAGCAACAAACAAGTTAGGTCTATTGACACGAAGCACTGGAGCATCAGCTGCAGGACAAGACAGGATTACTCAAACATGCAGGAATCAATCCAAACACCAATATGAGTAAGCTCACGTTGAGAGAACAACTGGGTTACAAACTCATTTTACACAATAGATCCTCTTCATTACTCAACTTTATTAGGTCTAAATTTTAGCACATTTTCAAAATCATTTAAGGAACATTTAGAGATCTTCCTTTGATGTTCCAAACCATTGTGTTCTCAAATAACAAATGTCATTTGTCTGATTTTTAGAAAAAAATATATACTAAAAGAGTAACAAATTGTACTCAAAATACATATTCTAATTTGTATTTTGTTTACGGGTTTACTTCAGTAACCAAATATGTGCCCACTAAAAATGATTCTTGTGATGATTGTGTTCTGGCAGTGAGTGAGTGAGCACAGGCACAAACCATAGAACCCTCGACACAAACCATAGAACCATCGACACAAACCATAGAACCCTCGACACAAACCATAGAACCCTCGACACAAACCATAGAACCATTGACACAAACCATAGAACCCTCGACACAAACCATAGAACCCTCGACACAAACCATAGAACCCTCGACACAAACCATAGAACCATCGACACAAACCATAGAACCCTCGACACAAACCACAGAACCCTCGACACAAACCATAGAACCATTGACACAAACCAAACCTCAACACATACCATAGAACCCTCGACACAAACCATAGAACCCTCGACACAAACCATAGAACCCTCGACACAAACCAAAACCCATAGAACCCTCGACACAAACCATAGAACCCTCGACACAAACCATAGAACCCTCGACACAAACCACAGAACCCTCGACACAAACCATAGAACCCTCGACGCAAACCATAGAACCCTCGACACAAACCATAGAACCCTCGACACAAACCATAGAACCCTCGACACAAACCATAGAACCCACGACACAAACTATAGAACCCTCGACACAAACCATAGAAAACTCGACACAAACCATAGAACCCTCGACACAAACCATAGAACCCTCGACACAAACCATAGAACCCTCGACACAAACCATAGAACCCTCGACACAAACCACAGAACCCTCGACACAAACCATAGAACCCTCGACGCAAACCATAGAACCCTCGACGCAAACCATAGAACCTCGACACAAACCATAGAACCCTCGACGCAAACCATAGAACCCTCGACACAAACAATAGAACCCTCGACACAAACCATAGAACCATCGACACAAACCATAGAACCCTCGACACAAACCATAGAACCATCGACACAAACCATAGAACCCTCGACACAAACCATAGAACCCTCGACACAAACCATAGAACCATTGACACAAACCACAAACCCTCGGCACAAACCATAGAACCCTCGACACAAACCACAGAACCCTCGACACAAACCACAGAACCCTCGACACAAACCATAGAACCATCGACACAAACCATAGAACCCTCGACACAAACCATAGAACCATCGACACAAACCATAGAACCCTCGACACAAACCATAGAACCCTCGACACAAACCATAGAACCCTCGACACAAACCATAAAACCATTGACACAAACCATAGAACCCTCGACACAAACCACAGAACCCTCGACACAAACCACAGAACCCTCGACACAAACCATAGAACCCTCGACACAAACCCTAGAACCCTCGACGCAAACCATAGAACCCTCGCACAAACCATAGAACCCTCGACACAAACCATAGAACCCTCGACACAAACCATAGAACCCTCGACACAAACCATAGAACCATCGACACAAACCATAGAACCCTCGACACAAACCATAGAACCCTCGACACAAACCATAGAACCCTCGACACAAACCATAAAACCATTGACACAACCATAGAACCCTCGACACAAACCACAGAACCCTCGACACAAACCACAGAACCCTCGACACAAACCATAGAACCCTCGACACAAACCCTAGAACCCTCGACGCAAACCATAGAACCATCGACACAAACCATAGAACCCTCGACGCAAACCATAGAACCCTCGACGCAAACCATAGAACCCTCGACGCAAACCATAGAACCCTCGACGCAAACCATAGAACCCTCGACGCAAACCATAGAACCCTCGACGCAAACCATAGAACCCTCGACGCAAACCATAGAACCATCGACGCAAACCATAGAACCCTCGACACAAACCATAGAACCCTCGACACAAACCATAGAACCCTCGACACAAACCATAGAACCATTGACACAAACCACAGAACCCTCGCACAAACCATAGAACCTCGACACAAACCATAGAACCCTCGACACAAACCATAAACCCTCGACACAAACCATAGAACCATCGACACAAACCATAGAACCCTCGACACAAACCATAGAACCATCGACACAAACCATAGAACCCTCGACACAAACCATAGAACCCTCGACACAAACCATAGAACCCTCGACACAAACCCTAGAACCCTCGACACAAACCATAGAACCATCGACACAAACCATAGAACCCTCGACACAAACCATAGAACCATCGACACAAACCATAGAACCCTCGACACAAACCATAGAACCCTCGACACAAACCATAGAACCCTCGACACAAACCCTAGAACCCTCGACACAAACCATAGAACCATCGACACAAACCATAGAACCCTCGACACAAACCATAGAACCCTCGACACAAACCATAGAACCTCGACACAAACCATAAAACCATGACACAAACCATAGAACCCTCGACACAAACCATAGAACCCTCGACACAAACCTAGAACCCTCGACACAAACCATAGAACCCTCGACACAAACCATAGAACCCTCGACACAAGCACTTTTAGATCCACATCATGAGCACTCAAGTCTTCTGTTCAGTGTCTTGTATCATGTCTTGTGTGATTGTGTCGGCTGTGTCTTCTTTTATGTTCTGATGTATCTGTGGTTTGTTTTACCTTGTTTCATGGAACAATGGATGTAGGACAATAGATTTAGCTTTGAGCTAAATTCAGTGCATTTACGGTTTCAACCGTAGTCCTGTTTTAGTCCAGTTTTTCAGTTTTAATTCTGGTTTAGTCTTGGTTTATTAAGCCCACATTGATCAAAGTCAATCGTTTTAGTTGCATTACATAAAATGTTGATAAAGGCTAAGGAAAAAAAAAATCCATTTGATTTCTCTCTTGGTCCAACTTGATTGTCTTAAAACACAGTATTTTTATCCTAATGCATTAACCTGAGCTAAACTGCTCTTAAATAAAGACAATATTCTGTTATTTTTAAAGTATACTATAGATCAAATGAGAGCAGACGCTACGTTCCAAATGACAGTCCAAACAGTGAGATCTGCAGAAGTTTGTGATGGGAGGTTTTTCCAGACTAATTGATGTTCTTTGCTAAATTCCCACACTGCTGAACTCACAGTGACCTGCTCTTAAAGATAACACGACAGATGTGTGTTTTATTGGCTGAGGAAACATCTCCATTCCTCCGCTCCTCATCTCCTAATCCTGCTATTCTTCAGCTCCCGCCTCACATCCAGCATGAGCCAACAGCAACATGCCAAGGTCCTAATCAAGGAGCTGGGCCAGTGTTTGAAGTCATCCAAATCGAAGCACGCACTGCAGATATTCTAGTTCCTGTCTCTTGTTTCTAACACAGTACAGTGTATTTAGTTTGCCCTATTTTAATGTAAGTTTAGCTCAGGTCAGTTTGATAAGAAGAAAAAGTATTATTTTAAAACAAGTCATCAAAAAAAAAAAAAAAAAAAAAAAAAGTTTGGCCAGAAGGATTAGTTACAGTATACGGGTGTTGTTACTGTATTTGGGAAAAACACCTGTTCAGATTTTTATTTGTCTGAAAGATTACAGTGCTGGGTTTGAAATGTTCTGCTTCAGATTGTTTGAGATAATGTGCAACATAATAATATTAATAATAATAATAATAATAATAATAATAATAATAATAATAATAATAATAATAATAATAATAATAATAATAATAATAATAATGATGATGATAATTATTATTATTATTATTATTAGTAGTAGTAGTAGTAGTAGTAGTAGTAGTAGTAGTAGTAGTAGTAGTAGTAGTAGTAGTAGTCGTAGTTTGATTGATTGATTGATTGATTTGTTTTATTTAAGTGTCATGCACAAATGTGCCCAGCCCGCATGGGCTTATATGACACTGACAGTATCATACAGATGGCTACATACATTTCCATAACCTTAAACATTTCAGCACTGGGTACAGCACTTGTTGCCTTCTTTCCCATGCCTTAAAAATAAAATTTACAAAACCAAAAACCAGGTTAGTACAAAGCCAACTCATAATTTCACTCTCAGACTTTAATTTAATTAATTTAATTTAATTGACCTTTATTTTCATCCTCCGGAATACCTTTAAAACGGCCCACTTCTACTGCTCTACTACTCAAATTTAACTGAACATATGGTTCCGTCTGGTACTCTTCTTTAAAAGTAATATAATATCTTAACTTAGGTTTTCTGCATATATCATATTGCCATTGCTTTTTATAATGAGTTAACATATTTTCTTTTAAGCTAATTAGATTACATTTTAATTTGTTTCTGTAAATGTAACTTAAATCTAAATTTGAAAAAAATTTTGCCATTTCTTTGGCCCAGGGATGATTATTTGTACAATCCCACAGAAATATCTTTTTAGTCAGTCTGTGCTCTGGCATTTGTATGAGGCGGTTCCATAGACGTAACATTTCAATTCTTTACTTTAGTAGTAATAGTAGTAGTAGTAGTAGTAGTAATATGTTTTCAATAAAGATGGTGTGTTATAACAAGCTCTTTAGTTGTATGAATACTTCATTTAAAAATTGAGTTTTATAAATTCATATTAAAATAGAAAATATATTGTATATACTCACCACAGCTACTTCCAATACTTTCACATATGTGTATACAATACATTTTCAGATAATACACAGATTTACAGTATTGCACATTCATAGTGTTATTTCACTAACTTACAGTCATTACATATACATACATGTATTACACATATTTACAGTTAATACACATCTGTGGGTGGGGCCGTCTGTGGGTGGGGCCGTCTGTGGCGGGGCCGTGTGTGGGCGGGTCAGTCTGTGAGCGTGGCTGTCTGTGGGCGGGGCAGTCTTGAGGACAGTGTTTTGTTTTGCTCTATTTCTCCTCGCTTACGGCTCATCTCCTGCTGTGTCTCCTCCACAGTTCTCCTTCATTTCCAGCGCAGACATGAGTTAGACCTCCGCCTGCTTCTGCTCCTCCTCCTAGCCCCCTCTCCTCCTTGTTCTCCTCCTTCTCCTCTTCCTGCTCCTCCTGCTCCTCCACCTCCGCTCATGGGAAAGTCCCTCTGTCTAACTCTGTCCTTCCCGTTTCTCACATAACTCAGGGGCCGGCCTCTTTAGCTGCACTTTGCTCAAACGGATTGCTTATTTTTATTACGTCCTCTTCACAGTGAAGTATTGTGTTTCATGAAGAAAGAGTGAGCGCTTTGCTATGGTTTTAGTCTGGCCTGTCAAACACAAAGTTTGTCTTGTCTGGTCTGTTTTTTTTTTTTTTATTTTATTAACAAAATAACAATTAACTTTATTACTTCAAAGTATTGCATTCAGAGTGTCAGTTTGAATTAAATTGTCATTTGAATTCTACAAAAAAGTATTACATTTGAAAATGAAGTGAAGTGCTGAACAGTGCAGACAGTTTGGACTCTTGGTCCAGCACAAACCTGCGTGTGCCGTTAGCATGCTAAAGGCCTATCGTATTTCTTTGAGTCAGACGACATTGTTAGTGAGATATAATTGTCCTGACATGTTTGGGCTGCTGGATGTGAGTCGTCTACAGAAGTTTGTCATGTGACACGTCACTTACCGGTCCGACCAGCGGCAGGTGAACACGCTCGCAGCAAAAACACCAAACATGTCACTGTAATAAAGAAAGAAGATAGAATTGTGGTAACTGAAGACAAAGTGGCATGTTAGCCAGGGAAAACAGTTTGTTTATGTGGCTGAAACGGGAGCAGAATTATATCCAAATTAAGTGAATTCTTTAAGACAAAACACTTCCAAGACACGCTGTTGTTTTAGGAAAAGAAAATGACAAAGCCTTTATAGACTTGGCTCTTGGATAAAATGTGAATGATTGTGTTTGGCCTAGTATGGTCTTCCTGGCAACTCGTCATATTTGTGAGTGTGGCTCTTTGAGGGGGGAAATCATGGGCAAAGGTCCCTGTAAGTTCATTGGAAATTGCAATTTTCTCTTTAAAGATGTTTCCTGTCAGTTTATGTGTAATTTGAGCCAAAAAAAAAAAAAGGTCTTAAAGGAGGTTGTTGAAGTGGTGGAGCCTGATCTCAGCAGAAATTATACATTTACGATGGTATAACAGGACATGTAAATTACGTCTGATTAACACGAGTTCACAACTGTTTTGTGTATCTATGCTACGCGTCACAGTCCCAGTTCATTTCTATGGTGGTTGTTAAGACGTGTTCTTTTTTATGAATATTAACCAAATCCTGATCCTAATCTTATCTTACCTCAAGCCCCAGACGTAAACTTACCTGTTAAACCAAAAGACCACCATCCCGACGTGGCTTCAACCTAAACCCGTGTTATTTTTACACTTTTTCATAGTACGCAAAAAAGGTGTGAAATCGTGGTCATAATAAGCTGTTTGTGTATTGTGGTAAATGTACGAGTGGTGTTATCTCAGACTAGTAAACATACTGCAAAGTTTAGAGGAAGATGTTGAAATACAACAGCATCACATTATCATTTCGTCTGCAACAGCTGTTGCCGTATCTTTGTATATATAATTGGCACAATATACAACAATATACAAAATGTATTGTGTATTGTTAATATAATATTCTGAATGGAGACAAGCAGGTGGACGTACACAACTTCAAACCCGATAGAAGCTTTACATACAATATTTGTGGTCACCCCGTCACAGAAAGTTTAATTTCACAAAAACTGGCCACACACTGAAGGAATAATGAAAATGAAAGACTTGACTGCTGGGTGTTAGCTCTGGTTTATTACACTCTTGTTTTGGAGCACTTTTCCTGAGCGTATGAGACGTCACAATCACATGTGGAACGCTGACAGTGTCCTTCTCTGTGACATTGAGAGAAGCCAGGACCTCCATAGATCAAACGTGGAGCGCCTAAAATAAGCTGTGTGGAGGTGACCCGCCACGCTGCAGAAGGCTTGTTAACACTCGTTTCAAAGACATGCTGGTTCTGAAATACAACTGAATAAAAGCCTTTGCACTGGTGTGTTTACCTGTGCTGCTAAGACTGAGTTTTATCTTCATTTGTTTGTCTTCAGGAGACCAATGACGGCCAGCATGTGCCGACGTATGGCTCAGAAACATTCAGAGACCTCTGTAAGTTACATTGAAATATGCTTCAATGTAACCTATAGTGCCAGCCCGATCTCACAAGAAAGTGTACATATACCACGACATAACGCAACATGTAAATTGCGTATGATTAGCACGAGTTTACGGCTCTTTTGCGTAATTATAGTACGCGTCACAGTCCCCATTCATTTCAATGGTGGTTGTTAAGATGTGTTCTTATTTATGAAAATTAACAAAATCCTACATCGAATCTTAACCTAACCCAAGCCCCAACCCTAATGTTAACCATTTTAGTAAAATTTTGCCTGAACTTACCCATTTCACCTGAAGAAAACGTCTCCACGTGGCTTCAACCAAAACTCGTGGCATTTTTACTCTTTTTCATATCGTGCTATATGTACGGCGTAACATAAGTACGCAAAACAGGACTGATATCGTGCTAAAAATACGCTATTTTTGTGTCGTGCTAAATGTACGCCTTCTTGTGAGACTGTGTTTATAGTGCCTATGCTATGGTTTTCACTTATTCCAAAGTAAGTGGGTGTATTATTTATGCCTGGAAGCCAGAGTCAAGCTTCAGTAAATTGCTCAGAGCTGGTCTGGTCACCGTGCCCCCGCCTGCATTTCAGATTAACTCCACAACGTTCCGGCCAATCAGATTCGTTTATTGCGAGATGCAGATGAAACAAAGATTGGTCAACTGTCATTCAGACCAAAATCTAACTTCACTCACCTTATATTAAAATAATTTTTCATCATTGATTCTGCAAATATCTGCCATGTTTTTCACTTGTGACGTGATCTTGTGATCATGTATTTTTTTCATCGTAAGCAGACATATTGGTTTACATACAGGAGACGATATGTGTCCCTGACTGGCTAATTAATCTGTCAATCACACATTCAACAGAGGGACCAGAGAATTAATATGTTATTTACTGTGTGGATTTTCCAGGCAAGGTTACTTTGCTTTTGAACAATTACTTAGTTCCGTTTGCTCTGCGTTGCCTTTCTGACGGCGGTGACGCACTGCAAGATCACAGTACGGACTCAAATTAGTTTTTTTGTTTCATATATAAGTGTGCTAGAACTGTTACAAACAATGACATTAATGGATGGCAGAAAAGAAAAAAGCATTGACCTTTGCACTTTACTGCACTGACCTCAAACAAGGAGTGTACGCGAACAGAAACGCTGCACTGAAAACAAAAAAAAAAAACAGTCGCGCGAGTGTGCGGAAAGAATCCGTAGAGGGTCTATTTTTGTCGCAGCTCGCAGCGGTCACGGACGTCATGGCGCATAAACGATCTGTGCCATAGGCCGATGACGTCATCCTCTAGCGCCGTTTGTTTACATGTCGCGGTGAAGAGTGGAAGCGCTGAGGTACTGCTGTAGCGGCGAAAATAGGTCCTGCGAGCTGTTATATCTTTGACATAATGAGGCAGACCAGAGTTTCACCCGTGATGCTTCTCCGCCAGGCTTTGGATTAAAAACCATGTGGAGCAGCAAAAACAACAGGACACGAGAGACTTCACAACTTTTCTCACCGGGTCATGATGCTAACTCAAGGTAAGCGCATTTTCACGAAGTTTGGTGCAGAGTTTCTTCCTTCTTGTGACAAATAGCGCTCACAAAGGGCTTGTAGCTAAAGTCGTGAGAACTCCCGTGAATCCCCGAGTTTTTGAAGTATCGCCAGCGTAACTACAGACGCTCTCTCCCTCTTGGCCGCAGCACAGTCGGAGCACCGCAGCACTGGAGACCGCAGTCAGTGGGGGATACCAGTCGCAGTAAAAATGTACTGAACTCGACCCGAACTCGCATCGCAGTCTGTGTACGGGAGGCTTTAAAAAGCCAGCATCATGTTAGGCGTTACAACATTCCCTGGTGATAAAGCAATCCCCAGTGAAGGAACGTGGTTGGTCTCTGTCAGACTCACACTTCTCGCTGTAGTGATCTGGAGGTCTGTGTGTGACTGACAGAACGTGGTTGGTCTCTGTCAGACTCACACTTCTCGCTGCAGTGATCTGGAGGTCTGTGTGTGACTGACAGAACGTGGTTGGTCTCTGTCAGACTCTCACACTTCTCGCTGCAGTGATCTGGAGGTCTGTGTGTGACTGACAGAACGTGGTTGGTCTCTGTCAGACTCTCACACTTCTCGCTGCAGTGATCTGGAGGTCTGTGTGTGACTGACAGAACGTGGTTGGTCTCTGTCAGACTCACTTTTCTCGCTGCAGTGATCTGGAGGTCTGTGTGTGACTGACAGAACGTGGTTGGTCTCTGTCAGACTCTCACTTCTCGCTGCAGTGATCTGGAGGTCTGTGTGTGACTGACAGAACGTGGTTGGTCTCTGTCAGACTCACACTTCTCGCTGCAGTGATCTGGAGGTCTGTGTGTGACTGACAGAACGTGGTTGGTCTCTGTCAGACTCACACTTCTCGCTGTAGTGATCTGGAGGTCTGTGTGTGACTGACAGAACGTGGTTGGTCTCTGTCAGACTCACACTTCTCGCTGTAGTGATCTGGAGGTCTGTGTGTGACTGACAGAACGTGGTTGGTCTCTGTCAGACTCACACTTCTCGCTGTTGTGATCTGGAGGTCTGTGTGTGACTGACAGAATGTGGTTGGTCTCTGTCAGACTCACACTTCTCGCTGTAGTGATCTGGAGGTCTGTGTGTGACTGACAGAACGTGGTTGGTCTCTGTCAGACTCACACTTCTCGCTGTAGTGATCTGGAGGTCTGTGTGTGACTGACAGAACGTGGTTGGTCTCTGTCAGACTCACACTTCTCGCTGTAGTGATCTGGAGGTCTGTGTGTGACTGACAGAACGTGGTTGGTCTCTGTCAGACTCACACTTCTCGCTGCAGTGATCTGGAGGTCTGTGTGTGACTGACAGAACGTGGTTGGTCTCTGTCAGACTCACACTTCTCGCTGTAGTGATCTGGAGGTCTGTGTGTGACTGACAGAACGTGGTTGGTCTCTGTCAGACTCTCACACTTCTCGCTGTAGTGATCTGGAGGTCTGTGTGTGATTGTGAAAGACCCACACACTCCACACGTTGCGTTCAGAGTCAGTGAAGCTCGCTGTGCTCCTGTCTCTTCTTGGAGTTTCATTTGAGGAATGTAAATGGCGTGGGCTCAGACAAGAGGTGATTTATTTGTTCATTTATCTCTGCTCACATCTGCCCGTGTCCTTGCTGCGGCCTGTTGCTCGCTCCTCCTCCCTGGGGCCCTGGGACTCCCCCGCTTGGCCCCTGGCGGTCCTAACACACTCGTGTATTGCACTTTGTTGAGCCATAAACTGTTTTTACTTTATACATTTGTTTTGTTTTTTTCCTTTCTTTTTTATGAAAATTTGACAGAAATAGAAGCAGCCCATTATAATAACATTGTGTAGTCTTAGTAAACATCGACTGATTGTCACAATGTTTAAACAAACAAGAGAAATAATCCAAAAAAAAAATAAAAAATCACACCAGGACAGACCAGAACATGTTACAGTATAATTCTGCAAACACAATCTGCTTTGACTTGCTTGATCAAATGTTTCATTGAATTTGTATTGTTTTCTTTTGATTTCCTTTGCTAAAATTAATAATCTTGGGAAGTCCTCAGAGACGACTGTTGTTGTGATTTTGGGCTATACAAAAATAAATTGATTTGATTTGATTTGACAAGCTAAAAAAAAATGTAATAAATAGTGTACAAGTGTATTTTTTATTTCTCAAGGTAAGCACCTGCAGACCAACACCCATGTGTACCTCAGCCTCCAAAAATACACTAACCCCGGGCTCACACTGCATCCAGTCCAACTCCGGTCCAGTCCAGTCCGGTGTCTCCGGTACGGCCAATCCGGCGCTCCGAAAGCGTTTCGTTTGTTTCAAATTTCAACCGGAGCCCTTTTTGATGAAGTTGTGAAAACAAGACACAATAAACAGGAAACAAGCGAGCGCGGGTGAAGTGAATCCGGTGGTTTTCAAAATAAAATCATTACGTTGCCACTAATAATACAAAATACGTAAAAATACGACATTTACACGATTATGTAACACAGGGTGTAAACTGACCTCCCGTGCTAATCTATAGAGCGTTTTCACGTGACGTCATCAAACCGGAAGTCGGCCATGTTGGCGATATGCGGCCGCTGTCATAACACATCCATGGTCAAAACACAGACGTTAAAGCATGTGAATGTTCGAAGTTTGAAAAAAATTAAAATGGTAAACTATTGCCGTGTTCTGGGTTGTCATAATCCGTCTTATTTCGTCCGCCCACTTTTTCTACTTTTACGCACAGAACTCGGAAACACTCCGGTCAGCTCTTCTCCCATTCATTTCATTGACGTAACCTGCTGATAAAACTTGCGGCAAAATCATATTTCATGTAGGTTATTTTTTCCAAATAAGCTATAGTCATGTGCACCAACAAACAAGCAAGGCATATTTTCTCTGGATCGCTTAAAAAGTATTTAATTAATCGTTTGCCGGTCGGATCGCTGCGATAGCCTGCAGTTAGCCAAAGTTACATTAGCTACAAATAAACATCAAATGTTGTACTGATCACACAAAGGGAATATACACATGCTATACCTTGTTTGAAAGCTTAGGACCTGTAGAATTCAGACGCTGGGTTTGATTTAACTGTCAGTGTATATAATTGAGACTAGCCTACTAGATAGCGCAGCTACAGCAGTTGCCTCTTTCTCCTTTATGGAGCATCTGAAACATCGTTTATTATGCCAGCACTAACAGTGTGATTTAACACCCATGATTTGACGTGTTTTGCCGACAGCTATAAAGACAAAAAAGCACAAATTGTGTAAAAGAGTGTAGCTAAAAGGGATAAACAAGAAGGTAGCTAATGATGTAGCTGCACTGTTTCGTAGTTTTATCTCATTTAGATTAACTGACAGTTAAAATAAACCCTGCACCTGAATTCTACGGATCCTAAGCTTTCAAACAAGGTACAACATGTGTATTTGCCCAGAGTGTGATCAATACATTTAATGTTTGTTTGTGGCTAATGCCTTGACAGGCTAACCGCGGTCTATCGCAGCGATCCGACCCTGGCAAGGGATTATTTAAACACTTTTACGGTCGTTTTCAAGCGATCCAGAGAAAATATGTCTTGTTTATTTGTTGGTGCACTTAACCATAGCATTTTTTGAAAATTTATCCTACCTGAAATATGATTTTGCAGCAAGTCTTTTCGCTTTTAGCTCGCAGTTAGCCAAAGTTACATTAACCACAAATAAACATCAAATGTTGTAATGATCACACACAGGACATATACACATTATACCTTGTTTGAAAGCTTAGGATCTGTAGATTTCAGTTGCTGGGTTTATTGTAACAATCCATGAATCTAATTGAGATTAGCCTACAGCGTTGGCTATTTTCTTCTTGTTTATCTTCTTTTGCTACCCTCTTTTACACAGTTCGTGCCTATTTTGTCACCAGCTGTCGGCAATACACGTCAAATACATGGATGTGAAATCACACAAATAGTGCTGCGGTGTAATAAACTGTGTTTCAGATGCTCCATAAAGGAGAACAAATGCCAAAGAGAATTTAACTTACGAGGGCAGCTTGTGGAGATCCTCACTAAATAAGGCAGATTTCATTTCCTAAGGATCTTCGCCACCTATTAAGTTAATTTTACACATGTAACGCTTTTTTCCTGAAGCTTCAAGTCGGTCTCGATATTTTTTAGATCCATTTGACTCGTCTTTTTTGATAATTTATTCATATTTCAGCCGCGTTGTTTACATCGGTACCTCCATAATGGCGCCACTTCCGGTTTTTGGCCGGATCTGTGACGTCCGTGAAAACGCTCTATTGTGCAGCAAAAAATCAAACAGAAAATCAACTGACATGAAACAAGCCCAAAACTCAGCGCATGTGTTCTTTGTTTACATATACATGTGCTCAGCGATCGCGTATTCTCCCAAGTTGAGCATGAACCTCTGTGAGTTCGGGGTCTCGCGAGGTCAGCAGCAGAGCCTGTGGCTGTAGCAGGACTGCAGATCACCGGAGCTAATGTGAGTCACCCACCGTAGCAAGATCGGTCCGGTGACTGCACCGGAGTTGGACTGATGCAGTGTGAGCCCGGGGTAAGACCAGAAAACAGTGTCATTGCTCAAACAGTCAGAGGTGAATGCGCTAAGTCTCTGTGTGATGATTGTCGTTTAAAGCGACACAAAAGAAGACAAGCTCTGTTATCAAGCTCTCCCCAGGGTTGTGTCCTTCCTTCTCTCTTGTTCTCCCGACCGCTGCACCTCCAGCCATGACTCTGGTAAACTCATAACATTTGTACATGGAGATGAGTGAGGTGGATCGGCTGGTGTCCTGCTGGGCTTCAGGAAAGTCCATGATCTGTCAGCCCTAGAGCCACAATTTCTTCTAGAGGTGAGATAATTCTGTTTGTCATGAATCGATTCTTATGGCTACACATGGGTCACAATTTCAATAAAGCTCTGATTTTATTGAGCCTCAGAAGAAAAAAAAAAGCTAAATAAAACATTTTTTCAAGAACATAAATGACTGCTTTAGGGTCATCTCTGGTGATTTAAGTCTGAACATTAGGATGATGTCTAAACATGAGCGCTACTATTGAAATATGAAGCAAAAAGTGATTTCAGACTTTTCAAAAGTTCATATTTGAGTCATTCCTGGGTCTATATTTGCAAAGCAAAGGAAATGCAACAAAAGATTCAACCCAGCTCTGTCGGAACACAGCAGCTGTAAGATTACTGCTCACTTCATCGGACTAAGAAAGGGCAGCAAGTTCAGCCCTTTCACAATGACAACACAACGCCACAGAGGGACATGTGAGGACTGAAGCCAACGCCAGAAATGAATTTAAACACATCTATATTTGAGTTGTTATCCTTCGCCTGTTTGTGCTACACAAGTCGCACGTTAGTGTTTTTGTTTGCAATGCAACATCCAGCATGTTATTTTTTGTTTGTTTTGCTTTTTTGTCCTGATTGTGAGCTTGAAAGGTGCAGCATTTCTGTATGAGTGTGTGCCCTGCTCTGTACTCTACACCTGTGGGGCCTTTCTAAATGGAGCATGTCTTGTGTCTTGGTTGGTTTGCTCCAGGTGCTCTGGTTTCAGTCTTAAACAAACTGTGAGCTGGGACCTGAGTGCTGCGCTGTGGTGGGCCTCTGCGCTGACAGCTCGACCTGGGATGGGTCAAATGCAAAGGACAAAGAGAAAAAAGCACAAGGAAAGCTCTATATCTGTGGAATTATGACTACATTTAGTGAGCATAATAAAACTCAGTTCCTATGGAGATCCACCGTGGCTTTTTTTCTTTCCTCAGTTGAAAACTCGCAGTGAACACAATTATGGCTCTTGTCCGTGGGATGGGTCACTCTTTCACTGGCCTGGACAGTTTTGTTCCTGGGCCATACTTTGGGCAGCTCTGCACAGAGCTTCAATGTCTTAGGATAAACAACTGATTCTGCGACCATGTCTTCCCTAACTCCGCCCACTTCCAGGATGCCCCTCGTTGGATTTCACACGGCAAACATGTCCTAGTTCATTGGACAGACAGAGAGTGGTTAAGTGGCACATTGAGGACTGCCCTTCCTGGATCCAGGCCTGGGGCTGGGGCTCACGCCTGGCTGGGCTAACAGGAGTGTGGTCTCCAAGGGATTTAATGGGGGTCGGGTGCACAGTGGATAGGTGTCAATGTTTTTTCTTGGGCTCTTTGGTCGCGGTATGGCCGGAGCAGGAGCTGTAACGCGCCAATCCCACTACATGCAGCTCCGCCCCGCCCAGCTCCGACCGTCAGAGTGGCTGCACAGAACTGTTGTCAATGAGGACCGTTCCACATGCTGCGCGTCCGCTCCGCAGGAATCCGCCCAGCTCCGTCTCTCCGCCGCCGTACGACCAAAATACGGATCAAGGCTATTTTCTTCTCCGCCCGAGTCCGACCAGGTCCGGCCAAGTCAATCTCCGCCAATCAAAACGCACCAAACAGGAAAAAGAAAGTGAACTATGTCCGCATTTACAAAGTAAAATAACTTCGCACGTACGTTGTATTGATCAGATAACGAAATGTTCCTAGTTTTACATAAAGTTTCTTTGATATTTGGACACAGCGGACTCGTAACTACAGACTATGTCACTGACACATGGACAGGAAAACATTAATGAGTTCTTGCTCGTAAAAGCCTCTTTACCCTCAGCGGAGGAAGAAAACACGTCCTACTGTTTCACAAACTCGTGTTTTTGGCGTATGTTCTTCTTGAGCTCCTCGGGGCAACGCAGCCCTGCGGAGTGGACTGGAGCGGAGACAGTGGGCGAGGGGTCTGCGGCAACTTTCAGAGGCGGAGCGGAACGGAGCAGAGCTGCATGTAGTGGGATTGGCGCGCAAGTCAGACGTTTCCAGTGCTTGTTGGACTCTCCCAGGCTGCCCTTTACCACAAGTTCTGTTCATTGTTTTATTGACAGAAATTCCAGGTGCAGTCAGTGGATCTCATCTCTGCTCTGCTGGCCCCCTGTCTCTCCTCCTCTTTTTCTCCTCCTCTGTCTCTTCTCTGTCTCTCCTCCTCTGTCTCTGTCTCTCCTCCTCTTTCTCTCCTCCTCTGTCTCTGTCTCTCCTCCTCTGTCTCCCCTCCTCCGTCTCTGCCCTCCCCCTCTCTCTTCTCACAGGTTGTGCTCTTCGCCTGCCCCCCCACTGTGAGGTCAGGTTCCATTCATCACACCGGGGCCCGCGCTCTCCTCGGCCGCTGTAATTGACTCTCCTTGTCTTTTTCGAGGACACCAACAGCCATAACTATGTCAGGACACCTCCGGGCTATATATTACCCTTCGCACCGGGCAAGACAACCGGTGAGTTATCATGAAACATCATCGGAAAGTGAGAACGCGGCCAGCACGGACGCACAAAAGCAATAGAAATCACAGCTAGTCATTTTCCCCTCACTTTTCTAGTAATAAGTAACAAAATAATGGGTAATGGCCACCTTCCCAACCTCTGAGAGAACCACGCCTGACCCGTGTTGCCAGATTGCACTGACAATTTCCAGCCCAAAGTCCACCTAAAACAAAAATCAAATAGAAAAAAAAATAACAATGGTGTAAATGTGGTGTTGAATTCACTTTGCTTGTGTATAACGCTCTAATCTGACACGTGTATTTTATAATAAAAGTGTGTTGCAGTCAGAGTTGGATGAGGGTCTTCTATGTGATATTCAAATATGACATTTGGCCGTTATGACAGTTTTCTGCATTCCACTGCATGTTAGGTTTTCTATTCACGTCTGAGCAACCGAAGCCTTTAGATTTCTGTCATTAGAAGGAAGATGATCTGATTTGCTCTGATACATTGATTTGCACATGCACAGTGTCACCGGACTATCGCTCTGCAACAAGTCTGTTCCTAGTTCTGCGACAAATGACTTGAATTCAGAAATTTGATCTGGATTTGAGTCATTTTAACTTTTAATTTAATTTTAATACTCATTGATTATGAAATGTAGAATAGAATCAAAGAATCTTAAAAGAGGAAAATAAATGTGCCAATGGGCAAACACACAGGCTCAAAGTAAGAAGCAAACGTATGAGTCATGTGTAGCATTACATTATTGCATAATCACTCAGTAACACACCTAACCCTGAATGTACACAGACTGTGAGTTTAGTGCGGGTCCTGCAGAACTTAGAAAGTGCTTAAAACTAATGTGCCCATGTACCTGGACCTCTGAGGAGTGTGGATGTGAGTGCGGGAGCCGTGTGGATCTGCGCAAAGAATGAAGTCTGCAGCGGTCTGATGTGGCTTTCAATTCATTATATGAGCATTCTCTCGGGAATTTATGTGAATCTGCCTGGCTTTGGACGAAACCGAACCACAGTTGACAGCATCTGGTGGACACGCACTTTTCAAGAAACCTGCACATGTCCCGACCCGAACAGTCTGTACATCCAGGGTTACAACTGAAAACGTTTTGAAAACATTTGTTTTTTTGTTAAGTTATATCAAAATAAATATTCAAGTTCATTTCACTTCTTGGTCTTTTAATACAAACACAACACATGGAGCCAGAACTCAACAGTCACAACAGTCATTCAGTTTCTGTGCTTGGATTCAGCTCTCGGCTAAGACAGTGGTCCTGTGCAGTTAGAATGGCACGTTTGGGGTTCTAAACCTTCAGGTCAGTCTCTAGGTGAATGCTAAAGGAGCTGTGGTGTCCACCTGACTTATGAACGATACTATAAACTGTAACTAAATGTTACTTTAATATTAGTGACGCCAAATGTGAATTCAACTGTCATGAACTGTCCTCTGGAGATGTGCTTTTAAAGTAAAGGTTTGTGATTTCCTTTCAGTCAGAGAATGAGAATTACAATTTTTTACTCGTCAATTCTTTCTTTTTTCTTTTTTGAGCATGTATCAAAATGTAACACAACATAAAATAAAATGTCAAAATCAACATCTCAGAATGATGACGCTCAAAAGGAGTTGGTAGAAGTATCAAAACGTATTTGGACCTACCCCCAATTACCAACATGAACAGACTGTTGTTGCTTCTCATAATGATTACAAAGTGAAAAAAAAAAAAAAATCTCTCATTCACTCACAAGAGTTTTACAGTAATGTCCAGTTCACTGGAGCGGAGAGGAAACCAGAGCACTAACCACTCTGCTACAAACTCTGCCTCTGTTTCATCCAAATCCTGCTTGTTCTTTAACCTACTCTTTCCTTCTAGTCGCCTTGTTGGTTTTATTTACAGCCAAGGTTACATTTAAATGAGCACAATTATTTGTTGCGATGATTCCACAAATATAATTCTGTTTCAAACTCCCGCTTGAGGCGTCTGGAACTAGCCCACTGTATATGCCTCCGCCCAACACTGCCTGGTGCCAACAAAAGGAGCAAAATTGGATGGAAAAAAAACAGTCAATCTGGCAACACTGTTCCTGACCTGCTTTTGGACAAAATTGAAAGGAGAAAGAAATCTATAAATCGGCAGGTTTATCAGTGGAACTTAAAAGAATTGTTGTTGCTGGCAAGTAAAATAAAAAAGGAACTAGGTGTTTTGATAAAGCGACATTTGCGGTGCCGTGTTTGTAGAGGTCATCTGGAAGCAAACACTTATTAATGGTTACCTGCATGACAATCTGATAAACGGGTCAGGGTAATGATTAAGCTGAGCTGGGCCGGGTTAGGGGCCATGTTTGCACAAAAGCCTGTCAGACTAGAGCTCGTGGGCGGCTCCGGTAAAGTAGCAAACGTAATTGTTCTGGGACAGTGACCTCTGACCGGAAAACGTCTGAAGCTAGCAGAGGCGAGGCACGACGCAGGTTTGGTATGGACACGAGGAAGTGCTGAGCCAGAGAAAGAGCAGGTTCACAAGGTCATTTCCAGCTCCAGTGGAAGAAAGCCAAACACTACGACATATCAGCGTGCCAGCGCGCTTATCTGACGAGCAAACACAAGAGTATGCAAAGAATCTATGAAGCCACACAGCGCAGGGCCGAGCTGCGTCATGTGTGACCAGGACAAAGAGCAAAAGTGTGAGGACAGCAGTCTTTCCAACAGATTTGACAGTCATCAATATTGCTAAATATGTTAACTGAAAATAAATACTTGTCATCTCAAAATTCAACACAGTCTCCAAAGAAAACTAAATGTCACAAACGTATGATAAGCCTCTTGTATGTCACAAGCTAAGACGTAAAATAACCACGTGTTTTGGTTGAAGCCAAGTGGTGACATTTTCTTTGGGTTTAATGAGTTTGGTCTTTAAGTTACTAAAAGTCCAGGTCTGGGGCAGGTTCAGATTTACCCAATCAACTCAAAGAAAGTGTTGCCGCTTGGCTTCAACCAAAATGAGGTTATTTCACATTTTTTGCTTTTTGTAGCATATTGGCATAAACGAATGCATGAAAATGTGCTTTTCGTACATTTTTGACATTTTGTTGTAAATCTTTGTTTTCTTCTGGGCTGTGACGTTTTGCAGATGCGATGTTCTATCTATCTGTGCTATGATATTTCTATTTTATTTTTTCATATTATTTTCATCACAGGCCAGAAAGAGCCGCCCTGGTGTCCTCGGTCCCATGTCCCGCCTCCACAGATGAGTCGATGATGAATGACTCTCCTTTACTTTTCAGTCGTTTGAAATCTTCCTGAAGCGTTCACTCAAGAATGTTCCAGCCTGATGTTTTGTGTCTAAAGAAGTGGTTTGACAGCGCGGGCCGGTTGCCTCCCTGTAGCTGTCCTTATCTCAGGCATGTTGTATTTCACACTTCCTTTGACTGGCCCGGGACCGGCTGCCTTTGTTGTGCTTCACGCTATCTGCTCCGACCTCTGACTCAATGTTAGCACTCCTCAATATCTATTACAATTAGTTTTTGATTCCGGAGCGGTGGAGTCCTTTCATGTGCTGACAGTGGGGCCGTGATGGAGACCAGGGTCGGTTGCCTCCCTGTTGACGGCCCAGTTTTCCAGCTGTTGATGGGCAGGTTGCTTCTCTGGAGACCTGGGCTGGCTGTCTCACTGTAGCACAGAGGGATGCTGTCCTGGTCTGTGTGGTCAGGTGTTTGTATCAGATAAAGAACATTTGGATTGGACTTGGCTTTCAAGGCTTTTGAGAACAGCAGTGATGTAGGTGTGTTTTAGACTAAACACCATTTCTACAAATACTTACATGTTGAACAAATCAAAAAGTCATTTATATAAATAAAAAAATGGTGGTGTGTGATGTGTTTTCCAAACATGGAAACATCACTCTTAAGTGGCCGAAGAGTCTTCAAAGGCTAGAACCGGCCCTGTGAGCCAGACCCGTTTTGATGTAGATACAGAACAAACAATGTTTTTGATACAAATACTTACTACTGAACCAAACTTATGGTCTTTGCAGTATTTGGACGTAACGTCAAACATACAAACCAACCAACCAGCAGACACGTGGTTAAGCTTTAAAGGACACATGCACTGTGTCCTGTTGTTTCCATCCATATGAAACCAAAATGTTTAAACATGTAATAAAGTGAGAATGTGTTTCCCACATCAGGAGTTAAGAGCTCCAGCAACTGGCTGCAAAAGAAATAATCACGTCGGTATTGCCTCCTTATTAAGAATGCAAACATCAGGCGTAGCACCTTTACTCACTACTTCTTTTCCGACATCATTGTTTCTGCGTCTGACTTCTGCTGTTACAAACTGTGCCACTCTGAACTATTAAGTGAAAACATGGAACCAAATAATGAAATTGATTAGTGCTTTGTGTACGCCGCTGCCAACTCTGCATCACAACATCCAATCCAGCAAATGAATGGCCTTTAATTTGATTAGCCATTATCATTAACCATAAGTCATGTTCAATCAGGGGCTTTTCTCCTGTATATTAACCCGCAGACACGCTCCCACTTAGCATATTAAAATGTTCATGGAGGTGAGCTGATGGCCATGATACATGGTGCCTATTCCCATGGTCGGCCATGACAGAGTGAGGGAATTAAGGCGCGCAGGGATTGTCGTAGCGTGGGCATGTCAGCGGCTTTGACAAGGCCCATTCTTCTGCCTGCTTCTCCTGATAAAGTCGTCCACAGATGGGAGCTAACAGAGGGATGGAGGTCACTCACTGCTAATGGCTGCTCTGATGGAGAAGCTTCTAATCAACGAGAGTTTTTTTCAGTCTGAAGTGATAATTCAGTGCACGACGAGGAGCGAACATAGTGACCGGACACAGATAAAGATAAAGATGAATGTTCAGGCGAAGGGTAAAGCGTCGGGATGGACTGGGCAATGAAAACGCATTTGAGAAAAGCTCCATCAAGTGTAGTGACAATATTAAGTCTGAATAAATATGTGAAAAGAGACTATAGGTTACATTCTACAGGCAACAACCTCTCCATCAGGTGGAGAGCAGCTAAATGAAAAGTGTTCATATGCTGTTTGTTTTTGTAATACAGATGATTATTTATAGGTACATTTTCATCCTGCCCACCATGTGACCTTATTACTTCATCAAACTCTAGAATATGTAGGCAGACTTTATGGCTCCTGCTGCCTGGTTGTTGTGGCGTATAGTTTTCTTAGTAAATCATATGAATTACACATATAACCTAAAAATAATGAGGAAGTGCTGGATGTGACACAGTGACTCGTGGGATTTAAGAACTGCTTGTTTGGTTAAGGACATCTCAGTAATGGAAATGTAACTGAACTGTAAAGTAAAATATTCATGTTCATTTGTTTTGGAATGCTACGAGAGAAGAAGCAAAAATAAATGTATTCATCAAAGCTAAATATCTGGGAGAATAATTAGCAGACTTCCAGTGCAATTGTCACGATGCACCCAGGATGTGCTCTACTGCTGCAGGACCAGATGAACATGAGACAGTCTAAACAAGAATCTTTCCCTTTGAAACAAGAACATTGCAAAAAGCAGCTCTCTGATTGGCTGTGCTGTCACTAATAACCACGTTCTGATGGATTTGTGAGAGGAAGTTGGATATGTTCAAAATACTTCATGTTTGTGTAAGAACATTAGGTATCAGGTGTAATAGTGCAGTAGATGTAAGCAATGACAGTTACACAGTATTATGTTGCATTAACACCTGACCCTAAATATGACACTAAATATGACTGTTTACTGTCTGAATGTAGTTCTGAGCTCTAACAGTGGCTTTGTTTTTAATGTCATGTATTATGGTTTATTGTCTTAAGATAAATGTTAATATATATATATATATATATATATATATATATATATATATATATATATATATATATATATATATTATATATATATATATATATATATATATATATATATATATGTTACAGGCAAAGTTGATAATCCAGGCATTCTATAGAATGCCTAGGCATTCTATAGAATGCCTGGTGTTTCAGGCAAAGTAGGAAATAGATGTGTTATTATCTACTTTGCCTAGGCATTCTATACAATGCCTAGGCATTCTATAGAATGCCTGACAACTTTTAGGCAAAGTAGAGAATCTCTGACAAAGCATCATTTACTGGAATACAAAACAAAAACACATACAATTTTAATTAAATACCATCCAAACTAGGGCCCAAGGGCCAAACTTGGCCCTCCAGTGGCGTGCTGATGTTAGAGTATTTATTTTAATACATTTTACAATTTGGTTTATTTTTTCAAATATCAAGTCTATTTCCCCAAAACCCCATTAAAAGATTATTTTATTATAAATCTCATTGCAAACAAACTATGTATTTATTTAAGTTAAAAAAAAAAATGTATTCTAACCCTTTGACATGTTTATTTGTCCATCTGAGGAAATGTTGTGGCACCTCTGTAAAGTCGTGATTTGATTGGTTGCGGAAGAAAAAATGCAAGTAAACAAGATTTTGATATGTTAATAAAAAGGTTCATTTTCTAATAAAAGTTTGTTAAAACACCAATGAGTGAGTGCAAAAAATAAAATGGATGAAAATGTCACCTTTCTATAGCGAATTGAGATTTTTTATTTTTTCATTTGTAATTTTAATCAAATTATTTCAAAGTAGTTTTTACTATGATATACTCAATATCCAGTTTTTGCATATCTCCAAAACAACATTGATATATTACCTAGCTCTAATTGCGGGAGTGGTTGTGATTGATTGTAGTTAGTACTTGGTTGTGGTTGGCTGTGGTTGGTGGTTGTAGCTTATAGTTGTGTTCAATGATTCTGGTTGGTGGTTGATTGTGGTTAGTGGTGGTTGTAGTTAGTTGGTGGTTAGTGGTTGTGGTTGTGGTTGGTTGCAGTGAGAGTGGTTGGTTGGTTGGTTGGTTGGTTGGTTGGTTGGTTGGTTGGTCTAGTGAGGGTAGTTGTGGGAAGGGTTGGTTGGGGTTGGTTGTGGGATGATTGTAACATCTGGTTATGGTTGGTAGTTGTGTTGGTTGTGGTAGCTAATGTCCATAATTCAATTGTTTTCTAAAAAAAAAAAAAGTTTAAATGTTTTATGAATTTTATATAAATTGTAAATGGTCTATTTATAAAGCACTTTTCTACCTTACCAGGCACTCAAAGCGCTTTAAAATCGAGTATCCATTCACCAAGTGTATGCCAACACTGAGGCAATGTGAGTTTAGTGTCTTGCCCATGGACACAACGACAATCCACTTCTGTCGTCCTCCTGTGGCACCTGGTGTTCCAGCAGTCTCCCATCTAAGTACTAACCAGGCCGTAACTTGCTTAGCTTCTGAGATCTGACGGGATCAGGCTTTAACAAACAGGTATGGCCTTCATATAAAGGTTTACAAATTAGCCTTTTAAAGAAAAGAGAAGAAAAAAACAAAAAAGAGAACCAAAACCATGTCTACAACTGACCATAACAACAAACACAACAACCACTACAGCAACAAAATAAGGCTTTGCAGAGGTGTCCAACCTTAGATGAACAAACTTATTATATAACAAGAGTAAAACCTGCTTTTTTGGCTCAACTAAAACAAATCTATAATAAAATGATCTTTTATAAGTCTTTTAGGAAAATAGACTTTATATGGCCTTCTTTGTAAGAAACATGTGTAATCAAATAGATACTCAAACATCAGCACTCATTTGCAGACAAAATTAGTCCTTCTGGATGGCCAAGTTTGGCCCTTGGGCCCTAATTTGGATGGTATTTAATTAAAATTGTATGTGGTTTGTGTTTTGTATTCCAATAAATTATGCTTTGTCAGAGATTCTCTACTTTGCCTAAAAGTTGTCAGGCATTGTATAGAATGCCTAGGCAAAGTAGATAATAACACATTTATTTCCTACTTTGCCTGAAAACATCAACTTTGCCTGTAACATATATATATATATATATATATATATATATATATATATATATATATATATACACAGTATATATATATATATATATATAGATACACTAATACAATCGAACAATTGAAGATTCCGACTGATCCCCAACCCGTGGGGGTGTGTAAACCTGGTCTGAAGTCGCTCTGATTACAGGCTCACACTGCATCCTGTCCATTCTCCGATCCAGCTGGATGTCTGGAGGCTTTCTGTTTCTTGAAACGCAGCGATCCGTACAGTTTGGTGAGCTGCGCAGATGTGCTCCGGCAGTTTTGATCTTTTACGTTGGAAGGAACTTTTTTCCTTTTGGTGAATTTGTGACGACAAGACAAACAGGAAACCAAGCGAGCGCGAGTGAAGTGCATCTGGTGGTTTTCAAAATAAAAACATTATTTTACCACAACTAAACACGGCGACACGGTGGGGCAGCGGTTAGCACTCTGGCCTCATAGCAAGAAGGTCTTGGATTCGACTCCCTTTCTATGTGGAGTTTGCATGTTCTCCCCGTGTCTGCGTAGGTTTCCTCCGGGTAGTCCGGTTTCCTCCTACAACTAAAAACATGTCCAACGTGCCCCCCTCTCCCCTCCCCAGGACTACAGATGGAAATGAGCTGTAAGATAGAATCTGGTACAAGCAGATTGTAAGTCTTTGAGCTTAATGTAATTGTACATTGTCCTTAATAAACATTACCATTACCTTAAAACAAATATGTCTAAATTATAGACATTTACACGGCTATTACAGGCTTATACACGGATATATAAAACATATGATGTATATAAACGTCCCGTGCTTATCCAGTGTGTAGGTGAGAAATCAAACTGAAAATGAACTGACGTGAAATAAACCCAAAAAGTTGTTCTTTGTTTACCAGTATTTCCGATAAATTTCTGCATGGACTTGTGGTCTCACGATGCAGTGATGGAGTCTGTACATATGCATACATACTCCGGTCTCAGTGTGAGTGGCCACTGCCCCCTGATCTGGATCTGGATCTGGACTGGAGGCAGTGTGGGCCGGTGTAACGTGGCACAGACAAAGTAATCCCTCTTCTATCTTTGGAGCAGGCTTTGGAAATGTGTCTTTGAAGAAAACCGTGGGCCAGGCTACTCTCCAGCATGACTGATGATTGGCTGTTACTCATGTCAACTCTGAGCAATAATTTCCACATGGGCCAAGGAGAAGCTTCCAGAAGAGACTTTCTCAGTGTTCTCTCCCCACAGCAGACACAGGTGTATTTGTCTTGATTCTCTCTTTTCCATGTGATATCAGAGATCTTCTGTGCTATTTGGAAATGACACATACAGTATTTAGCAAATATTCGATTGGAGAGACTAATCCTGTTCTAACTTCACTGCCTCATCACAAACTCAGCTGGAGTTGTGTCTGTGAAATACTCTTGTTTTCCTCACTGAGCCTCAGAAAACACTGTTGTGAATGATGACAGAGGTTTGCTTGTGTCCATGAATCCTCCAGCTGCAGCGTGTCGTAGACTTGGAAACCAGAAGTCCACAGACTCAAGTCAAAGTTGATTCTGTTTTGACGAGTTGAGATTTTCACTTGATAAAATGGACCTGGGACTTGACTTGAACTTGGAGACAGCTTTATGTCGTTTGAGATGAACAAACTGTAACTTGTCCATCTTCATTTCTTTGCTCAGGACAACATTATTTTAAATGGTATAATTTATGAAAGCCTGAGAAATTAATATAAAGACTTGGACCTATGGAGCCCTGACTTGGACTCAAATTTGACCAAAAATAGTGGTTCTTCCCTCATGGATGTGTTAAAGAGCAGAGTGAATGACTGCACTTGCCATGTACTGGACCAATGTTCCTCCGTTTGTTTCAGTTCTTCAAACAAACTCTGCACCAGAAACAGTCAAACACGTGTAATAAAGGACACGATCTTCGCACATTAGGAAATGAGCTAAAGCTAAAATAATATATATATTCATAAAATTCATAAAAATACACAAGTCACTTGTACATGTCTGTCATTTAAAAACTAAATACTGGAGTGACATTTTCAATGTTTTGTGCTTTGTTTGTACTAATACAAATAATGGAATTGTGCTTCTTCCAAAGTGATCCATCAGGCCTTTTGTCATGAACCCTAGCCCCTCCCCTGCGCCCTAAACAAGCACCTCCCCTGCGCCCTAAGCTCCTCCTCTACTCCCTAAACAAGCCCCTCCCCTGCGCCCTAAACAAGTCCCTCCCCTGCTCCCTAAACTCCTCCTCTACTCCCTAAGCAAGCCCCTCCCCTGCGCCCTAAACAAGCCCCTCCCCTGCTCCCTAAACAGGCCCCTCCCCTGCGCCCTAAACAAGCCCCTCCCTTGCGCCCTAAGCTCCTCCTCTTCTCCCTAAACAAGCCCCTCCCCTGCGCCCTAAGCTCCTGCCCTGGTGCATTACTCTCTCTGCTGTGTTTACTTGTGCTTCCAGATGTGGACTTGTATCTCCGTGTCCTGTAGGTGTGAGAATAGTCGGTTTTCTTTGCCTTCTTTGCGGGGTAATTGTGTGTAAAATGCATGCACCCTCCACCTGGCAGGCCCGCCCCTGAGCCGCACTCCCCCGTGGATAACAAATGGGCCTTTTGCTGGGAATTGGGGCTAAACGATGGTTTCACTTAGCCGGCAAAGTGACTGTCCATCTTCATAAACGCGCTCTCCATCAAAGAGCAATGAATCCCATCCCGTCCTGGTGTCGCTGATTAAAGGCAGGCAGGGAGAGGCTCGTCCTGAGGGTCTGCAGACGCTCGCCCTGGTGTCAGCTCCACACCTGCAGCTGTCGGACTCCCCCATGTGCCTCCCCAGCCTTATCCTGCCTTCTCTTCCTGCTTCCTCTTGATTTCTCCTAGATCTATCACTCTGTTCAAGCATTTTTCTGCCTCCACATGCTTCCCCTGATATCATCCTCCACCTCCACCCCTGCATTACCCTCCCTTACGCTGCCTTATACCAAATCACCCCTCCCTCTCCTCTCCCTTCACTCCTTCTTTTCCAGGCCTCTGTCTCCTCTCCCCTTCTCTGCCTTCTCTGTCCTGTTCCTCTCCTTTCCCAGTTTTCCCCCACCGCCTCGTCCTGCCGCCCTCACTTTCTCCTACGTCCTTTCACTCTCCTTCCTTCACTTTCTTCTCCTGTCCCAGTCCTCCCCTCTTCCTCCTGTAATAAAGCTCTGGCTGCACACAGTGTTTGAAGCGACACAGTTCCAGTTTGATGCAGATGACCTGAAGCATGTCTTATTGGAGGTTTTCCTGCAGAGTCACAGGTCACACATGTGCTCAGAGCAGGTGGGGCACTTTCAGCAGACAGGAAGGAATAATACTTCAAACATCAACATTTCGCTGCTCGTAATTTTCACAGTGTGTTTGTAAAATGATGAAAAATACCATAAACATCAGGTTTTAGCAAACATAATCTGAACATATTTGAAAAAAAAAAAAATAAAAAGATCTAGGCCTAGGCCACTGTTAATGAACAAGTTTAAAATTATGCTTACATTGAAAATGAAACTACAATACAGAATGTTTTTAAAATCTATTTCAAACTGTCAGACTAGCGTTAGCACTGACAGACAAACAGCTGTAAGCTAGCTGTAAAGCAGTTCTGTCTTTGTGCTTCATGTAATTGTACAATGTCCTTAACAAACATTACTTTGGTGAAATGTTTTTTTCATTTGTAAAGTAGTTATCAAGTTTTCAGAGAAACCACCAACAACTTTATTATTATTATTATTATTATTATTATTATTATTATTATTATTATTGTTATTATTATTATTAATATTTTTTTATTCATTCATTAATTCATTTTCTACTGCTTAATCCCGTTAGGGGTCGCGGGTGACTGGAGCCTATCCCAGTGACTTTGGGCCTTAGGCGGGAAACACCCTGGACAGTGGACAACTCGTCGCAGGGTTAGACAGACAAACATTCACTCTCTCATTCACTCACTGGGAAATTTACAGTGATGCCCAATTAACCTAAACATGCATGTTTTTGGAGGTTGGAGGAAACCGGAGAAAACCCACGGTGACACGGGGAGAACATGCAAACTCCACCCAGAGAGATCGTGAGATGTTGATATGGTTCGACCCGGGAGTCGAACCCACAACCTCCTTATTGGGAAGCCAGAGCTCTAACCACTTGGCTACCGGGCACCCCCTATTTATTTATTTATTTTTTTCATTTTAGACTGAGGCAGTGAAAGCCCAAATGAACTAAACAAAAGATGAACATGTCAGCAGTAATTTTCAAAACAAAAAGTGCAGAGACTGCAGAACTCATAAGCCCCGCCTCTTCACAGTTATAAGCCCCGCCTCTTTAGAGTAAGACTTCAATGTAGCAAGCATCAGATTTTTAATATGTCATATTTATGGTGGTTAAATCAAATCAATTTATTTTTATTTTTGTATAGCCCAAAATCACAACAACAGTCTCTGAGAACTTCCCAAGATGATTCATTTAGCAAACATGAATAGTAGGAAATAAAAATAAAACAATACACATTCAGAAGCAGTGATTGATCAAGAATGTCTAAGCTGATTATTAGTAGAGCAAATGTATGATTGTCCAGAGCATCCCCTGTCCTTAGACTCTCCTTCTGTCCTTAGACCCTCCTTCTGTCCTTAGACCCTCCTTCTGTCCTTAGACCCTCCTTCTGTCCTTAGACCCTCCTTCTGTCCTTAGACTCTCCTTCTGTCCTTAGACTCTCCTTCTGTCCTTAGACCCTCCTTCTGTCCTTAGACCCTCCTTCTGTCCTTAGACCCTCCTTCTGTCCTTAGACTCTCCTTCTGTCCTTAGACCCTCCTTCTGTCCTTACACCCTCCTTCTGTCTTTAGACCCTCCTTCTCGGCAAGGAAAAACTCAAAAAAAAAAAAAAAAACCTAAGGGGAAAAGAGAAACGTTGATGAGAACCACAGTGAAGAAGGGATCCACTCCCATGGACGGACAGGCTGTAGATGTAACTAAGACTAAAGTTATTGAGTTTATGTTTGTAGAGCCAGAGTCCATAAGCAGAGGGAAACGACTTGTCTAGCAGGACCAGGACAGGCCAATCCTGGAGAGGGGGGTGGGGTGGAGGTCCAAGCATCAGTGGTCCGGCCCACGTCACTGGAACAGCTGCATCTGAAACAGTTACACTCCCGAGAGGACAGTGGGACAGGGGACAACGAGTGAAGAGCAACTTTTCCCAGTATATTGTCTCCTAGGGCAGCCTGACTAGAACTATGGGTTTAGAGTCTGTTCCTAACTGACCTGACCATAAACTAAGCCGAAGAGGAACGTTTTGAGCCTAATCTTAAATGTAGAGACTGTGTCAGCGTCTTTGACATGAGCAGGAGCTGATTCCATAGCCAGGGGGCTTGATAGCTAAAAGCTCTGCCTCCTATTGTGCTTTTAGAGACTCTAGGAACCACCAGAAGTCCAACATCTTGAGAGCGAAGTGAACGGTTAGGATGATAAGGAATTATTTCATCTTTGATATAAGAAGGGGCCAAGTCATTTAAAGCTTTATAGGTTAGAAGAAGAATTTTAAATTTGACTCTAGACTCAACAGAAGCCAGTGAAGATGTTTTAGTTCTGGGGTAATGTGTTCTCGTTTTTTAGTACCCGTTAGTACTCTTGCTGCTGCATTTTGAACTAATTGAAAACTTTTTATTGAGCTTTTAGGACACGCTGCAAGCAGGGAGTTACAGTAGTCTAACCTCGACGTGACAAAGGCATGGATTAGTTTTTCAGCATCATTTTAGGCAGTAGATTCTAATTTTGGCAATATTTCACAAGTGAAAATAGACAGTTTTGCACGCTTGACTAATATGTGCTTTGAATGAGAGTAAATGTAATTCAATACAAATGTACTTTGCCCCCTGGTGGTGACAGTAGGTTCATTCATGGTGTGGCTATTCAACAATGACAGTTCAAAGTTTCGGGTTTTGGCCTCTGACCATTTTGCCTGGTCTAATCCAAGACTTGGACTCAATCTGGACAAAATCAGGATAAATCAGGTCTAGAACAGGACTAAACCTGATTTGAGCTTTAAGTCATAAGATTGTACACATATATGTATATGTATACACTTGTCCTGAGTCGTACAAACTTACTGAAATCACAAAGTGAAAACCTTTCTTGTTTCACTGGTAGAATGTTTATTTTTTCTAAGTAAATCCTGACTTTTTGTTTTAAGATGGTTATTAAGATGTTTAAAATGGTTATGTTTTAAGTTGGTTATGAACATGGTTCTGTTTTGTCACATTGTCCTGCGGAGCTTGTGTGTATCACTTGATAAGACGGGGACAGGCTGAGCTGTGGGATGGACCAGATGACTGGAGAACAAATAGATGTCTGCAGTCGGGAGGTATCAGACTGCACCGGGAGCGCTGCCATTGTTCATACATTAGCTAAAGTCATTATCTTGTCTGCGCAGTCTAAAGGGCTAATCTCATGTTATAGGATTTACAGTCACCTCGCCTGATCTCATTGGGCAAACTGTTGGCACGGCGACAAAGGGAGTGGGCGAACACGTAGTATCGATGTACGGAGGCAACCTGACCCCGGACGCATGCACCCACTGACCTTTTCACCTCCGACACACACTGGAAAATCACTTACACTCAATTGGGTGGAAGGTTTGTGGAGCAGAACTGAAGAAAAGTATATATATACTGTATATATATATACTGTATATATATATACTGTGTATATATCCATGTGTAGTGTCTGCAGTTTCTTTCCACAGATCTGACCTGTTACTATCGTATGACTCGCTGGAAAACAAAGGCAAATATACCAGATATGATAGGCAAAGCTGTCACTGAGGAGAGCTGAAGTAACATGGTGCATGTTTAACTGAGCCTGATTACTGCACATACACGTATTCTAACACAAACATTGTATGTGTTGTTATATTATATTTATAACCCTATGCCTTAAAGCAATGTTATTTTTATGTATTTATTTTTCCATCATAAGCATTCACAAACTCAGCTGGAGTTGTGTCTGTGAGATACTTATTCTTTTCCCTCTGAGCCTCAAAAACATTATTGAATGTCCCAGATCTGTGATGTCATGAGCTCTGCTTTTGTTTGTAAAGAGCAGATATGACTTTTTTGTAGTCTTCTCTTGTAAATATGCTCATGTGAAACTATACTTCATTCACTGCATCATCAAAATAAATAAATACATAAAATAAATAATAATAATAATAATAAAAAACAAATAAATAAAACACAACCAAAGTGTCATAAAGCACACGTGACAGTCAGAGAAAGAAACTGAATCAAAGTGATGTAGCCTGATATCTAACGCTGCAGAAGAGTGTTTTCTGAGGCTCAGAGGGATGAAAACTCCTCCTGTGTTTGTCATGAGAAAGAAAAGTTCTCACTCAAAACGTCAATTTACATCACATGTTCTTTTAGTCCATAAAGCATCCAATCGATTTATTTTCTGTTGCATTTCCTTGCAGCAAGTAGATGACACTCTTAACTCAATTCCTGATGTGGGACGCACAAGACTGCCATGTGTTTTATTTTAGTTTTTTTATGAATATGTATTTTTAGAGGGTATGTTGAACCTTGACAAGAGTGTGTGTTTATGAGCCATGTCTTCACCTCATCCCATTCCCGTGTTCTTGGCCTAAATACAGCACAAAAACTGCTTCTCTGCTCCAGCCTTCTGATGCGTATCTGTGTTGGCACCTCCAGAGCGAGTCCTGCTATTACAAGCCATTATGTTGATCTCTCCCCTGAGCTGCTTTGTGAATCTATTACTCCCATAATACCTATTTGTAATGCCATATTGCAGAACATGCTGGCTCACCTGTCTCGCAGCTGTCTCGCCTGCTGACAAAAAAAAAAAAAAAAACTGCAGAGGACTAGCTGCTGAAATCTGCCATAATTTAGTGTGATTCTGGGTTTGCCCGGTCACAAAGCTGCCGGAGGAATCTTAACCTGGTGTAAATGTCAGCTCTATTGTGTGGTTTGGAGACATTCTTACATTAAGGACACGCTGATTGTTCCATAAGGAATAGTGGGAGTGGAATTGAGCATTTGATTTCAGATAATGTGCCAGCAGACAAACGCCACATAACCGGACAGGGTTGCTTTGTGTACGCGCTGAACCTGAGCGGTGTGGATTTCATTGGCAGTTATTACAATTTGTCAGGTCTTGTGATGTCAGTTCTTTATAAGGAGGATCATTGTGCCAGCAAGAGACTTCTAAGGTTTGTCAGCAGAACGGTGTTCATCTTTATGTCATTGTAAACATGTAAATAATGTGGGTGTTTGCCTCACTAAAGGTTTATGTTGCTACCTGTAGGGTATTTCTATGTGGTATTATGATAATAAAAGTATGTGTCTGTGTCCCAAACCTCACATGTGGCTGAACGACTGATGATTAAAAGCTACATTTGTGGAGCATTTGAGCTGTGCAGATCCACGTTTTTCATATGTGTTCATACACCTAACACTAATATCTCCACTGTAATGTTAGTGCTGCAGAAATGCTCCAAAGGAGTCTGGATGATTTAAGGATTTAAGATCTCAGAGATCCATTAATGACATCACTGATGACATCACATTAAATAAGACTGTTCTGTTCTTTTCATCACAGCTCATCTCGGTTTTTGCTAAAAGCTTAATTACATATTTTGAATAATAATAATATAATAATAATAATAAGAAGAAGAAGAAGAAGAAGAAGAAGAAGAAGAAGAAGAAGAAGACTCCCTGTATCTTGTCCCATGTCCCACTGTCCACACATGTCCCACTGTCCACACACATGTCCACACACATGTCCACACTGTCCACACACATGTCCCACTGTCCACACACATGTCCACCACATGTCCACACACATGTCCACACACATGTCCACACACATGTCCACACACATGTCCACACACACTTTAATATGGGCTCAGTAATGGTTCCATTGACTGTTAATGTCAGCGCTCTTTGTACTCATCACGTCTGATTGGGCCGTGTCAGGGTTGCCGCGGTTAGTGCAGATAAGCATCGCAGCGTGATTGGGCGCACACATTCTTAACATGGCTGACCCGTGACATCCGGGACAGGGCAGAGGACCGGCATCACCACACAAAGACACGCTTTATCCCACTTATCTGTGCAGACACGACACAGAACTGTATTCACTCATAAACCTGAAGACTGAGGCCTGAGACGGAGCGAGGGCAGGGGGACGGGACAGACTGAGGGCAGGGGGACGGGACAGAGAGGGACGAGGGCAGGGGGACGGGACAGAGAGAGGGACGAGGGACGGGACAGACTGAGGGCAGGGGGACGGGACAGACTGAGGGACGAGGGCAGGGGGACGGGACAGAGTGAGGGACGAGGGCAGGGGGACGGGACAGACTGAGGGCAGGGGACGGGACAGACTGAGGGCAGGGGGACGGACAGACTGAGGGACGAGGGCAGGGGGACGGGACAGAGTGAGGGACGAGGGCAGGGGACGGGACAGACTGAGGGCAGGGGGACGGGACAGAGTGAGGGAGGAGGGCAGGGGGACGGGACAGAGAGAGGGAGGAGGGCAGGGGGACGAGGGCAGGGGGACGAGGGCAGTGGGACGGGACAGAGAGAGGGACGAGGGCAGTGGGACGAAGGCAGGGGACGGGACAGAGAGAGGGACGAGGGCAGGGGGACGGGACAGACTGAGGGCAGGGGGACGGGACAGAGAGAGGGACGAGGGGGGACGGGACAGACTGAGGGCAGGGGACGGGACAGAGAGAGGGACGAGGGCAGGGGACGGGACAGACTGAGGGCAGGGGACGGACAGAGAGAGGGCAGGGGGACGGACAGACTGAGGGAGGGGGACGGGACAGACTGAGGGCAGGGGGACGGGACAGACTGAGGGCAGGGGGACGGGACAGAGAGAGGGACCAGGGGACGGGACAGACTGAGGGCAGGGGGACGGGACAGAGTGAGGGACGAGGGCAGTGGACGGGACAGAGTGAGGGACGAGGGCAGGGGGACGGGACAGAGAGAGGGAGGAGGGCAGGGGGACGGGACAGAGTGAGGGCAGGGGGACGGGACAGAGAGAGGGCAGGGGACGGGACAGAGAGAGGGCAGGGGACGGGACAGAGAGAGGGCAGGGGGACGGGACAGACTGAGGGAGGAGGGCAGGGGGACGGGACAGACTGAGGGCAGGGGGACGGGACAGACTGAGGGCAGGGGGACGGGACAGAGAGAGGGACGAGG
>CM076411.1:11176219-11298719 GCA_038363315.1 Mugilogobius chulae
CACCACCCTCATCGGACTCATCTCTGATGGTGATGAGTCTGTCTACAGGAGGGAGGTAGACCGGCTGGTGTCCTGGTGCAGCAGCAACAATCTGGAGCTCAACGCTCAGAAGACAGTGGAGATGATCGTGGACTTCAGGAAAGTCACAGCCCCCTCACCCCCCTCGTCCTGACAGACTCTCCCATCACCACTGTGGACTCCATCCACTTCCTCGGCACCACCATCACACAGGACCTGAAGTGGGAGCCGTCCATCAGCTCCCTGATCAAAAAGGCCCAGCAGAGGATGTACTTTCTGCAGCAGCTGAAGAAAGCCAAGCTGCCGGCACAGATGATGGTGCAGTTTTACACGACCATCATTGAGTCCATCCTCACCTCCTCCATCACCGTGTGGTACGCTGGAGCCACAGTCAGGGACAGACAAGGACTGCAGCGCATTGTGCGCTCTGCTGAGAAGGTGATTGGCTGCAGCCTTCCATCTCTCAGACTTACTCTCCAGGACCTGTACGTCTCCAGGACCTGTACGTCTCCAGGACTCGGGGGCGTGCAGGTCGGATAGCAGCTGACCCTTCTCACCCTGGACACAGAGGAGGCTACGGTCCATCCGGACCAGAACCTCACGCCACAAGAACAGTTTCTTTCCCTCTGCTGTAGGACTCATGAACACTCTATAAACCTGCGACTCTGTTGATCTCCTGCATTGTCACTTTATCAGTCATATTGCCATCACCTGCCACTTTATTCATCTTTACACTGACAGATTGCGCTATTGTTCTGATTACTGTATACATTTTTATTGCCTAATTTTATTGGCCTATTTTGCATGCCCTTACTTTTGATTTTACATATCCTACATATTTTTATTATAGTTGATATTTTTTATTCTTTCTGTGTTATATGTTGCACATTGGCATTGTAGCAAGTTCCTAGTTTGTGAATTGTTTGTTTGTTCACTAACAATGGTAAAATCTTTCTGATTCTGGTTCCTCTAGAGACAGGTCACAGTCTGGACTTGTGAGCACATTTACTGTCACAACACTCACAGGGCTGTTTTTCCTCTAGATGTTGATGTACTGTAAAGATTGTGTTTGTGACAAGTTCAAATATATACTCAAAACATACACTATTATACATGCTTTGGAGAAATTTGTGATAAATCACAACATTTGATAGTACGTATATTTAAATGTTAATATAAAATTATTCAGTCTATCTATATATACTTTAAAAATACTTATATATATATATATATATATATATATATATATATATATATATATATATATATATATATATATATATATATATATATATATATATATATATACTGCACAAGATTTAATTAAATTACTGATGATTTGGTCATTGATAAAACGTATTAAATGACATAAGGAAGTCCAGTTGCACCTGATTGATGAACATTGATGTTGTCTTTACTTACTCTAATTTATAAATTATCATTTAAATGACACTCAGTAATATCAATAACAGCACACATATGTATATTAGATGTATTTTAACAATCTGGAAAACAGACGAGCGTACAACACAAGTCTTGTTTTGCTCTGAATGTTGCCCACAGCTCTGTTTAAAAATGAAAATAAAAGTAAAATAAAATAAAGAAATACAAAAATGAATAAAAAGCTCAATCAACTTGAATGATGTTCTAATCTCTCTGTTTACTTGTAAGTAGTTTATTCAGATGTATTTATTGGATTCAATCTTGCAAGTTTGAATACCTCTGTGTTGTTCTGTAACAGGCTCCAGTGCTCAGAAAAGTTATGCTTCCACATACCACTTAGCCCCGCCCACATCACTGTAATGACTGTGATTATTTGAGAAACAAAACTGTAGAATGTTTGATACAGATTCTGTTTGAATAAAAACCTGCTGTTTTGAACAGGAGTATTCTTCTAACAGACTAAACTGTACAATACTGTGATTTACAAAGAGCAAAATATAAAATGTTCATAATCTGAAGGTAATTAAAGAATAGATACAACATTAATGAGCTGAATTGAACCAGGACATCTGTGGTCTTTGCTAATAAATCAAAATGTAATATTAGATTAAATGGTGATGTAGTAGGCCTAAGGGTTTGTTGAGTCTGACTGTTTGAGTAGATAAAACGTTATAAATGTTCATTGAGGTTTAACACATGAGGTTCAATGTAATAATAACTCCAGTCTTATCGAGTTAATGTTATCATTATTCTGTATTACAGGTACAGACATTTAAACCCTGGGACAGATTTTTGACTTCAATAAATAAAAAAATATATGTGAACAATCAGCTTATTTATTCATTTAAACCCATGATATTGATAAGAAGCAAAAGCTCCTATCTGCGTTATAAAACACAAGTGTGTTTTGAAGGGTAAAAATATCCAGAACGTTTCATTTCAAAATAACACTTAAATGTGGTCTCCAAGCAGTGTAAAGTGTATGAAATAAACCTCTCCACAAAAACTAAACATTTTGTTTTGTTTTTTTCAGTTTATCAAAGTTAGGAGGTTTTGTTTTTTGGCCATCGAATTGAAAAAAAATATGAATTGTGACCATTTTATTCAGTTCACTTTATAAAAACGGTGATAAAAAAGCGTCAAATCAATTTTGGAATCGAAAAGTTTTGTATTCCAATGTGTAGTCAAATGTATCCAAAGGTTTTTTATAGCAGCAAAGTTTTTACATTCACACACTTTGATTTGATAAAACTGGTCACAAACTTGAGGTAAAAGTGATGTTTTTAGAGAATGAAACAAAAATGAACAATTTCATTGTTGTTGTTTTTTTCCATGATCAGAGTATTCATGTTGCGACTCGCAGCAGGTTGTGTGGTGCAGGCCGGTTGTGGTGCAGGCCGGTTGGTGACACCATGGTCGGGAGTTTGGGTGAAACATGTCAGACGTCCCCGGGTTTCCAGGCGTGTTTGGCTCAGGCGGACCGGGAGTCCACGCAGCGACTGGGATCGAGGGCAACACGAGCCTCCAGGTATGTTTTCTTGAGCCCGAACCTACATCCTGAATGTAGCTTATGTAGCTAATCAAATTGAATTCTACAGGACCAGAACAACGACACTGGCCCCTTGGCCCACCGTAAACCACCACCTTATTTTATTTTTTACTGTCCAGGTGGAATTCCTGGGCTGGCGTAGTTGGGTTTTGTCAAGTCTTATTTAGTTCCAGCTAAGGTTGATTTCAGTTAAATCATAACATATATTTCATATCATTTTTATTGTGCCCTTGGAAGTCGAAAGTCCTCCCCCTGCCACACATGAATAATCACTAAATCATGGTATTTTCTCTCATTAAAAATGACTATTGTTACATTCTGACTTAACACTTGGACTCTCTCTCATTGACTTGGAACTTGACTCAAACTCGAGACAAAAACGTGTTGCTCACTTGGGATTTGCACACAATGACTTGAGCTAAGTGTAGATTATTGTTGCATTGTTTTATCATTCTCTACACTGACTGTGTGTTCTACAGATGTATTTGTGATTGTTTATGTGAAAACACACCAGACACATACAAACACTTTTGACACATAGACTTTATTACAGAATCATAAATCATATTCACACAGACAGACTGCTCTGGTCATTAGCTACAGTTTATTTCAAAGCCACTAGCGACCTTTCCAAAGCGTTTATCTGTGTGCTAATGTGCTAATGCTATGCTAACAGGAAGAATGAAGGCAGTCTTTGGTGAGAAAGGATACTGACACTGTTGTATTGTGGAGAATTTAAGCGTAGAATGTGAACACTAATGTGCACTGGCATATTCTGCTTTCAAATCACATAAAATCGGAGCGAAGATATTGACATGTTTGATATATATATATATATATATATATATATATATATATATATATATATATATATATATATATATATATATATATATATATATATATATATATTGGACAACCAAAACAATCCAAACAGTCATTATTGCTATTTTAGTGTCATTAACTCAACATACACACTATCCGATTTATTTAAGTTAAATGTAAGACTTTTTAGGACATTTTACTTATTTTACATTAAAAGCCACATTAAAAAAATAATACATTGATAATAATAATAATAATAATAATAATAATAATAGTAATAGTTGTTGTTTTTGTTGTGTTTTATGTTGCAGGAACATCAATGTGTGTACTATGTGTGTACTATGTGAGTACCATGTGTGTACTATGTGAGTACCATGTGTGAGCATGTATTCATCACTTTGTGAGGACCAAAAGTTGTATACACACTCACTTTCTGGGGACCTGTCTTCCTTATGGGGACAAAAAGCAGGTCCCCATGATGTAAATCCTTCATTATGAGATCAGCAACATGGATTTAAGTTCAAATAAGGTTAAGGTTAGGAGTAGGGTGAGGGTTGGGTTAAGTTTAGGCAAGTAGCCACTAAGGTTAAGGTTAGGGTAAGGGTCCATGAAATGAATGTAAGTCAATGTAATGTCCCCATGACAGATGGAAACACAACATGTGTGTACTATGTGTGTACCATGTGTGTACTATGTGTGTGTACCATGTGTGTACTATGTGAGTACCATGTGTGCCATGTGTGTACCATGTGTGTACATGTGAGTACCATGTGTGTACCATGTGTGTACCATGTGTGTACCATAATTCACAAAGGGATGAGAAAAGAGAGATTGAACAGCATCTGTGAGTGGTCCGGACACACCTGCAACACAAAAAGATTAGTAAAGGTTAGTATGACCTAGCATCATTACACAAGTTTAGAATCTTGACAGGGCAGATTGTTACTACGGGCAATAATATTAATACAGTTATTATTATTATTATTAATAATAATAATAATAATAATAATAATAATAATAATAATATAATAATAATAATAATAATAATAATAATAATAATAAAAACAATAAATTAAACGTCTGAAGTTTATGCAGTTTTCTGTCAATGACAAGACCCATTCACTTTTGTAACCAAAAACAAAACTGCATCTCAGGTAATAAACATCTGTGTATTAGTCTAATGATGCCATGTCAACAGAACATACACAGTATATAAAATACAATAATGTTTTTTGAGAAAAATTAAGAAACACAGATTGTAAGCGAAATATCCAACAACGCTAAAGAAGAACAAAACTGTGATCTCTAAGGCCCTGTCCCGACACTTGTGCACTTCAAATGCACGATCATGATTCAAGTGTGCAGACTAATCCACACTTCACAACAACTTCTTTGTGCACTTCAGGCAAGTGTGTTTCCCACAATGCAATGCATTGTTAGGTTTTCAAGCGCTTCTTCCTCAGCAGCTTCGCACCGGCAGCTAACAGGAGGGAATAGAAAGAAGTGCCTTAGCAGTTTACCTGACTGGATTATTAAATATGTGCCTGCTGAAGAAACTACTCTAAACACCCGAAGCACTGTTCTGATTTGTTAGAGGCAAATTGAGAAAATGATCTAATCTAATCTGTGCTGTGTCTTTGTGATTTAGCAGTAGTTTTACAAGACAGCTAACATTAGTTCATTAACACAGCTAACATCATTTTAATAACACAGCTAACATCAGTTAAAAAATATGACTAACAATAGTTTAATAACACAGCTAACATCAGTTTAAAAACATGACTAACATTATATATATATATATATATATATATATATATATATATATATATATATATATATATATATATATATATATATATATATATATATATATATATATATATATATATACATAACTGCCACCTTAACGTGGTGGAGGGGTTTGAGTGCTGATGATCCTAGGAGCTATGTTGTCGGGGGCTTTATGCCCCTGGTGGGGTCTGTTATGGCAAACAGGTCCTAGGTGGCGAGTCAGACAAATGGCGGCCCTATGATGACAAAGAAAACGGAGCTCATTACGTCTCCCGGATTGGCGTCACCGGGGCCCCACCCTGGAGCCAGGCCTGGGGTGGGAGCTCTCAGACGAGCGTCTGGTGGCCGGGTCTTTTCCCACGGGCCCGAAAAGGCAACGTGGAGACACCTTCCCACTGGCCGCAGGAAGGATCATAGGGGAAGGTTGCAGTGTGTTTTGGGCGGTAGTCGGGGAGAGGTCCCCAGACGACCTAGGCCATGCGCACGGTATCCTGCACTGGGGACATGGAATGTCACCTCGCTGGCGGGGAAGGAGCCCGAGCTGGTGCAGGAAGTTCATCGTTTCCGACTAGATATATTCGGCCTCACCTCCATGCACAGCTTGGGCTCTGGAACCATTACCCTCGAGAGGGGCTGGACGCTCCATTTCTCTGGGGTTGCCCATGGTGTGAGGCGGTGAGCTGGTGTGGGCCTGCTCATAGCCCCACAGCTCAGCTGCCATGTGTTGGAGTTCACCCCAGTAGATGAGAGGGTCTCACTGTTGTGACAGCCTATGGGTCAAACTACAGTGCAGGGTACCCGGCCTTCTTGGAGTCCCTGGAAGGGGTACTGGACAGTGCACCCACTGGGGACTCCGTTGTTCTGCTGGGGGACTTCAACGCCTACTTGAGCAATGCTAGTGACAATTGGAGAGGGGTGATCGGGAGGAATGCCCCCCCCCGATCTTAATCCGAGCGGTGTTCTGTTATTGGACTTCTGTGCTAGCTACAGTTTGTCCATAACGAACACCATGTTCCAGCACAAGTGTGTCCATCAGTGCACGTGGCACCAGGACACCCTAGGCCGAAGGTCGATGATTGACTTTGTTGTCGTGTCATCTGACCTTCGGCCGTGTGTTTTGGACACTCGGGTTAAGAGAGGGGCGGAGCTGTCAACCGATCATCACCTGGTGGTGATTTTAATCCGCTGTCAGAGGAGGAAGCCGGACAGACTTGGCAGACCCAAACGTATCATGAGGGTCTGTTGGGAGTCCTCTGTCAGCAGGGTATTCAGCTCACACATTAAGTCTGAGTGGACCATGTTCTCAGCCTCCATTGTCAATGCGGCCACTCAGAGCTGTGGTCACAAGGTCTCAGGTGCCTGTCGTGGCGGCAATCCCCAAACCCGATGGTGGACACCGGAAGTAAGGGATGTCGTCAGGCTGATGAAGGAGTGCTACAAAGTCCTGTTGGCTTGTAGTACTCCTGAGGCAGTGACAGGTATCTGCAGGCCAAGCATACCTCAGCTCGTGCAGTCGCAGAGGCAAAAACTCGGAGAGGTTTTGGGAGACCATTGAGGAGGACTATCGGTCGGCCTCAAAGAAATTCTGGCAAACCGCCGGACAGCCTCAGAAGAGGGAACCCAACTGAAGTCACTGAGGTTGTTGACAAGCTCCTCGGTGGCAAGGCTCCGGGTGTGGATGAGATCTGTCCTGAGTATCTCAAGTCTCTGGAGGTTGTGGGACTGTCTTGGCTGACACGTCTCTGCAAGATCACGTGGATGTTTAAGAAGGGGGATCGGAGGGTGTGTTCCAATTACACAGGGATCACACTCCTCAGCCTCCCCGGTAAGGTCTACTCCAGGGTACTGGAGAGGAGACTTCGACCGATAGTTGAACCTCGGATTCAGGAGGAGCAGTGTGGTTTTCGTCCCCGTCGTGGAACACTGGACCAGCTCTACACTCTCCATCGGGTGCTTGTGGGTTCATGGGAGTTTGCCCAACCAGTCCACATGTGCTTTGTGGATTTGGAGAAGGCATTCAACCGTGTCCCTCGTGGTGTCCTGTGGAGAGTGCTCCGAGAGTATGGGGTCCAGAGCCCTTTGCTCAGGGCGGACCGGAGCAGGAGCTGTGTTCGCATTGCCGGCAGTAAGTCAGACCTGTTCCCAGTGCATGTTGGACTCCGCCAGGGCTGCCCTTTGTCACCGGTTCTGTTCATTGTTTTTATGGACAGAATTTCTCTACTCAGTCAGGGTCCGGAGGGTGTCCGGTTTGGTGACCACAGGATTTCATCTCTGCTGTTTGCAGATGATGTTGTTCTGATGGCTTCATCAAACCAGGACCTGCAACATGCACTGGGATGGTTTGCAGCCGAGTGTGAAGTTAATGGGATGAAGCTCAGCTCCTCTAAATCCGAGGCCATGGTTCTCGACCGGAAAAAGGTGCCTTGCCCTCTCCAGGTGGGTGGGGAGTCCTGCCTCAAGTGGAGGAGTTCAAGTATCTCAGTGTCTTGTTCACAATTGAGGGAAGGATGGAGCGTGAGATTGACAGGGGGATATATATATATATATATATATATATATATATATATATATATATATATATATATAATATATATATATATATATATATATATATATATATATATATATATATATATATATATATATATATATAGTTTTACTGCTGTAAACCTGTTGTGGGTTATGTTCTACTGCTGTAAACCTGTTGTGGGTTATGTTCTACTCCTGTAAACCTGTTGTGGGTTATGTTCTACTCCTGTAAACCTGTTGTGGGTTATGTTCTACTGCTGTAAACCTGTTGTGGGTTATGTTCTACTGCTGTAAACCTGTTGTGGGTTATGTTCTACTGCTGTAAACCTGTTGTGGGTTATGTTCTACTGCTGTAAACCTGTTGTGGGTTATGTTCTACTCCTGTAAACCTGCTGTGGGTTATGTTCTACTGCTGTAAACCTGTTGTGGGTTATGTTCTACTCCTGTAAACCTGTTGTGGGTTATGTTCTACTCCTGTAAACCTGTTGTGGGTTATGTTCTACTGCTGTAAACCTGTTGTGGGTTATGTTCTACTGCTGTAAACCTGTTGTGGGTTATGTTCTACTGCTGTAAACCTGTTGTGGGTTATGTTCTACTGCTGTAAACCTGTTGTGGGTTATGTTCTACTGCTGTAAACCTGTTGTGGGTTATGTTCTACTCTGTAAACCTGCTGCGGGTTATGTTCTACTGCTGTAAACCTGTTGTGGGTTATGTTCTACTGCTGTAAACCTGTTGTGGGTTATGTTCTACTGCTGTAAACCTGTTGTGGGTTATGTTCTACTCTGTAAACCTGTTGTGGGTTATGTTCTACTCCTGTAAACCTGTTGTGGGTTATGTTCTACTCTGTAAACCTGTTGTGGTTATGTTCTACTCCTGTAAACCTGTTGTGGGTTATGTTCTACTCCTGTAAACCTGTTGTGGGTTATGTTCTACTCCTGTAAACCTGTTGTGGGTTATGTTCTATTGCTGTAAACCTGTTGTGGGTTATGTTCTACTGCTGTAAACCTGTTGTGGGTTATGTTCTACTGCTGTAAACCTGTTGTGGGTTATGTTCTACTGCTGTAAACCTGTTGTGGGTTATGTTCTACTGCTGTAAACCTGTTGTGGGTTATGTTCTACTCCTGTAAACCTGCTGTGGGTTATGTTCTACTGCTGTAAACCTGTTGTGGGTTATGTTCTACTGCTGTAAACCTGTTGTGGGTTATGTTCTACTCCTGTAAACCTGTTGTGGGTTATGTTCTACTGCTGTAAACCTGTTGTGGGTTATGTTCTACTGCTGTAAACCTGTTGTGGGTTATGTTCTACTCCTGTAAACCTGCTGTGGGTTATGTTCTACTGCTGTAAACCTGTTGTGGGTTATGTTCTACTGCTGTAAACCTGTTGTGGGCTGTGTTGTGCTGCTGTGAATGTGAAAATGCCCCTGTGGCCCTAAACACAGGAGACGGACGAGTAATTACAGCTACATGTTGCTACCACAATCACATTACAGTAAGTTACCGTAATCCAATCTCTTTGGGCGCCTGAGGGTTATTCTGTCTGTGCCAATCCCAGATGGCCCCGCCCCTGTCTGCAGCACAGCCCTCCTCATTGGTCACTCTGCACTAGTTAAGATCACTATCTGAAAGCAAGTTACAATACTCACAACACCAGGTTTACTTGAAATAAAAGACAAAATGACAATTGAACAAACACATCTTATCTTTTTTTTTTTTTCTCACAGTTTTTTGACTTAGTCCTTAGAGCTTGAAATAACCCAAGGTTTATAATTTTCAGTATTTATTGACTCGTTTTGTACGATGAGTGTTCATATGTTTGTATATTCTCTAATCTAGTGTTTGTCTTTAGAGACGTGTGTGACTCTTTTACTGTTTACTGTGTAAAATAAAATAAATAATCTTTTACAAATACAGTTATGTCCGAAACAGCGTGAAACAAGGAAAATAAATAGAATTTAAATTTGTCTGAGAGTCAGGCTCAAATCCTTCAACCAAAAATGATTTCACTTGTTTTGAAATTCATGTTTTATTTGTTTGCAGAGAAGCTCATTTCTCTAAATCTGTTCTTTTCAAAAGTGCAGATAATCAAGGAGACACATGTATTGATACATGTCAGTAACTCACTGTGATAATCCACTAAAGACATGTGGTGTGCCTGGGTCAGAGCTGTGAGTGTGAAGTCTGAAGGGTGCTGTACATTTGTGTCTGAACAACTTTATAATAGCTTCACCTTAATTTGCTTTTATAAAAGATGAATAAATTATGAACAATTTCCTATTTTTTTATGAGCAAATGGTTAATGAAGATGGGGAAGTTTAATAACTCTTAAATACCTAAATAAAATAAAAAAATTCATCATGCATTGTTCATGAGTAATTAAGTCATTGTCCAGTAAGGTTTATTAGGACTAATTACGATGCCGTTAAAAGAAACTGGTTTAGATAACCCCTCACAAACACAACTTAGAAGATTTAAGTTGAGTTTATTTAAAAGAATGTTCTGTGTTAGTCTTCATTCATTTCATTTGTTTAGTGAAATGTAAAGAGGACTGCTTGTGACTTTTCTCATTTATTTATGTTGTTAAAGTTCTGATGTTAGCATGATGAGCTAATGTCCTGAATATGGAAATGATGTGGACGATTATTAGTACTGTTGCAAAGAAGTACTTCAGGGTTTGGACGGCAGCTCAGACCTGGAGTTTGTGGGACAGACTGAAGGTGTGTGTGTGTGTGGAGACACATAATACAACTATTCAAATAAAAACTTTTATATTTGAGATGAGACAGGAAAAGCTCTAAATGCAGAGGATTGCGGTCGGTGCATTTATTTCACGGGAGCTTCTGCATTACTACTGAATATAACATAAATAATAAAACAATCATGCATGTGGACATATTATGTATTTGTAATATAATAGACCGGCTCTGACTCGATCCTGCTCCAGTGCTTTTTGAGTTCAAATGTTCTTTGCACTTATTCAAAACAACTAACCCTATTTTCTGTCATTTAAACTGAAGAAAATCTTTTTTATGGACAGAGAAGAACCTGAGTAAACCTGTCAACACAACTCACATTTTTCAAGGCAATGATCATCTATTGTTTTGTTAATTACCTTAAGCCAAGCTTTAATTTGTCAAATCTTAATTTATAAAGTTAAAACATTAAGCAGATGCAAATCCAAACTCTGAAATACATTCAGCTGCTAAGATGATGCAAATAAGATACATATTTACTAATTAATGATGCGTACTGATACTCGAGAGAAAAAAAAAAAAAAAAGTCAACTGAACACCTGGAACCTGCTGAGTTCTTGGTTCTGAGTCATGATTCTGAGGTGACTTTGGTTTAGTTAAGCCTCAAAAACACCCAAAGAAAACAAGAATATCACTGTTTAGTTCTTCTGACAGTGGAATCTTTCTAACGACACAAACATGACCAAACAGAGCCACGGATCCAACCAGCACCAGAACTCGACTGAAATACCACTGTCCACCGGGCTCATCCCTAATGACCCAACCACACCGTAAATCTGGCTCAAAATCCAGATCACAAAAAATCATAATCTAAATGATGTTTAACCTCCAGGAAAGTGTGTCAACTGTCTTTTTGACATGTGGGGACATTAGCTGTAATTTAAAACATACATGCAGGGGTGTCGAACTGGGGGTGTAAATGGTACTTGTTTCCCCAGGGCCCAGGGCATAAAGGGGCCCCCCAAAGCAGGCAATTTATGCTTGTGAAATGGCTTGTTCTTCTAAATGTAATTATTTGTGATATCAGAGAGCTCCATCACTCCTTAAAGTTTAGCAAATACACGGAAAAAAATGGGCTAAATTATTAACAAATCTAACAGCTACAGAATATAATTTTATAAGAGATAAGATACAAAAGTTTGCAGATTTCAGTGAATCGACACAAAATGATTAGTTGAATAAATATACATATTTACAAGATTTAAAGTTGAATATTGTCAATATCTCAACACTCATTCAGCAACATTAGAATGTGTCGAAAACGTCATTGGGATTTTATTTTTAGTATAATAGTTCTGATACAAAAAAATGTATAACTGTCTTGTTTTGTCCTAATAGAAGAACTAATTATGCATGGAATGTAGAAATTAAATAAATATAGGAAATAAAACTTCGATGAATAGAAAAATATAGTATATAAAACCGGACTAAACAATTAAAACACAAGAACATGTATTAGGGGCCCATCAGCAAAGTTTGTACTCGGGGCCCAGAATTTGGTGCTACGCCCCTGCATACATGTATACTGTAAATATGGACTAAATGTGTAAATATGTCATTTGGAAATGTACTAAATCAAAAGTACATCTACACCCGTGACATTAGCAGCGGGGTCTTTGGGAGGATTCTTACTGGAAGTGTAGAAGTTGTACATTTATGGAAGTTGTGTTTTTATAAATCACAAACTAACGTGAGTAATGTCGTCTGTAACATATTTGTATGTACGTACAAAATGTTAGGTGACCTCTGACCCTGGACTCAGATCACTTTATTGCATTATTAATTTTAATTTGACTTGACTAAACAGGTGTCTTTGGACAAAAACACTAGATTTGAGCTTGAGTTGGACAGATGAGTCGATAATAACTGGTAATGAGACTTAAAGAACTAAGAATCTTAAATAAGACGAAACGTGCTTGTTCCAGTGGCAGATGTTTTATGTATTTTCTTGACGTGTTTGAAGTATTTTTAACCCCCCCCCCCCTCTCTCTCTTTCTAATCACTCCAAACTCACTGGGCGCTCACAAATACATTAGCCTCACGCTGGCACGAGGCCTAAACACTGATCATTGAGGCAAATTGATCCCTATCTCTTTAAATTGGCATCGTAATCTATCACGGGCAAATGAATGGCACAATATCTCTCCATCCTTTGCCTTTCGCAGATCTGAAATGTGATCCTCCCTTACGTTTAGCTAACAATATCACCTTATCTCTATTAGCGTCAACATGGAGCTGCACTATTTTTGGAACGCCGGCGGGATTAAAAGAGCATTTTCCACACAGACAAATAGTTGCGTTTTTCTTTCCAATTAAGGCACAAAAGGCCAAATCAAAATATGCTTGTGGTGATAGATTCTGCCCACACGTTTAACCAAATGTTTAGATCTGTTTTAAAACTGGAACAAAGCCAGTGCTGATCATTAGTCCTATCTGGATTTCTGGATTTCTAAAGGAATTCTTCAGGCTAATTACTTGGCTCACATTTGAACACTCGGAGTTACAACTTTCACAGCTGAAGCGGCGCACTCATGCGTGGAGCTGACAAGGGGGCGGGGCCTCCATCAATCACTGTCCAAAGACCCAGATGAGAAAAATATTTAGGATATACACTGCAAAAAATCAAAAGATCTAGATATTTACACTGTAAAAAGTCACAAGGCCAATTTACTGAATTACCTTAATCCTTTATATTCATGGTCCACTTTCACAAACACAAAACCTATGTAGTTAGTCCAAGATAAGGTTGTTAGAATTGTCATCAAATCAGATTATTACGCATTAACAAATCTTTTTTGTTTTTTGCACGAAAAAAAAAGTTGCTGTTGGTCTGTAAAGCTTTCAAACACACTGCCTTTTAACTGTCTTTTAATGTATGTTGTAATGTTATATGTAAACTTGTTGTAAGGCGACCTTGAGTGCCCAGAAAGGCGCCTAATAAATAAAATGTATTATTATTATTATTATTACTGCCTCGTGTCCACGGAGGGTCATGTGCAGATAAACAGTCTCACCTCAGAGGTGTCTGGAACTCACTGGATTATCAAACACAACAGTTTCCTTTACAACAAAGCAGGAATCGTTTTGTTTTGTTTTTATTTTGTTTTGTTCTATTGCTGTCTTGAACAAAAGACCTAACTTGTTTTGTAAATGGTTGGCATTAAATGTGTGTTTACAAAGTCATGTTGTAATATTGTCTGATTTATCTGATTGATTATGATCGAGTAAATCAATCATCAATCACGTTCTAAAGTGTACAAGTAAAGCAGGGTTAAAGAACTGTAACACTCACGCCGCACTGTAAAAAGAACCATTTCTGTTTGAAAGTGTCGTGATTTAAACTCATGAGTTGTCTTTCATGTGAAGCTATGATCACATCAGTCGTACTTCTATGAAAATCTCAATGATATCAAACCAAAGATGTGTGCGGCGTACTTCTTCACGTGTGTATCTGAGACTCCGACACTGAGAACGCTCCGGCTCTTTACTCGGCGTTTGTCACCACCATCTTGACTATTTGCTGACTGGCTGTGCACAAAACGCTGGCGGGGAAACTTACTCAACTCAACAACAGAGCCTCTTCACAGAAACAGACAGTGACCTCAGGGGTGATTAAGTTCCCGCCCTTTTTGACCTCTCCGGAGTCAAAGGTCAATCCGGCTAATCAACTTCAAGATTCCACTAAAATCGCTGTCAAATTGTCCCACTTTCAAACACCTCCATTTTCTCCTTTCAATTAAACAAACACATCCACACTGCAAAAACATGTCTAGGCTTAAACCCACTTGGATTTGAAACTAGAATGTGTCGTTTTAACTGGATAAGATGTCTTTGTTTACGTAAGATTGAATCTTTCTCAAGGCAGTTTGAATGTTCGAAGACCAAAACAGCAAAAAAATGAAACTGAGAGTTTATGACAAAAAGGCATCTGTCAAGTGAAAGTAAATCAGCTACACTGTAAAAATAAAAAATAATAAAATAAAAATTAAAAATAATAAAAAAGTATAGTGCAGACAGGGTCCATTCTCTTAAAAATAGAAAATATGACTTCAGTTGTTTTGCTAAACAAAATGATTTAATTGTGAAACAAGAAGTCCACTTGGACTTAAGTCATTTATGATGCTTGAGTGAAGAAAATAGATTTTGTTCCTTTGGTCATATTTCAGTCTAAGACATTTGAACTTGCCTTTTTGCAGTGTAACATCTGATGCATTAAAAACATAAGAGGACACTGCTGTTTGACATGTTTGTATCTCTTTATGACTGCGATGGCCACAAACAGTGATTCTAAACTGATTCTGATGTGAAAACACGTCTCACTAAAGCAGACAAAAGAGAAGGACTTTAAACACTGTTACAACTAAATACAGAACAGTATTTTTAAAAATCATAAAAAAAAGTTTCAATCTGAGCGAGTGCTGCAACAGAAAGTAGTGTGTGTGGCATTTTCAAAATGAACAATACAGATCCCAAATCCAGAAAAAAAAGGGTTTGTGCTTTGTTCAAATCCCTATTGTCTCCACATTGTTGACTTGAGCACAGACAGCCGGACTTTATCCCTGGAAGTCACAGATGCTTCACTATTTCAGATGTGTTTAAAATAAGTGTATTTTGCAGTGTACGTAGGCCACGCTTTTCCTCTAATCGACACATCAATATTTCTCCTAAACTTAGGAGAACGTGTTTGTGCACTTTGTAAAGAATGATGCCAATGTATAACACGCTACACTTTGCTAATATCAAAAAGTGTTTCCATAAATATTCGCCTCGTTTTGTGATCAGACTGTGCGTAAAAGGCTAATTGCTCGGTACGTGCATCCCTAACCTGCTTTACGTAAACCTATCGATCCATCTCACCCAATCAGCGCCTGAGAGCACGCCTCTGCTCTCCAAACGTGCGCTTTGTTTTCCTAACAATAATAAAGTGCTTTGTGCTTTGGCGGAGCGGGGGAAATCGTTACGCAGCCCCTGTTCGCGCGCTGCGATCAGTAAATATTTAGTGCAGGCGACATCTTCCCGTCTCGTCCTAATCGATCCGGTCCCCGTTGGGCTCAAAGCAAAGCAGTGGCGCGCTATTGTTGGCTGGAGAGCGAGTGCGTAAAAGTGCTCACGTCCCACTGCGTTAATCAGCCACAGGAAACTTCTTCCCCTGCAGCAAATAAAGACGTGGGAATGTTTACACGTGTCCAAGCAGACGCACACGGTTTACGCAGGTGTGCCAGCTGTGCCATTACGCGTGGAAGACGTGTAAAGATATGTGTTTGAGCCCAAAGACACACTTAGCACCGCTCAACCACTAATGTGTCAAGACATGAAGAAATCTTAGTTTAAATGTATAAATGTTAGTTTACGCAAACAAGGAATGTGACGGCTTATGTTAAATGTCATTTAAAACAATTGGATTGAATAATTATGTATGTAATTATGTGATACGAATGAAATAATAATAATAATAATAATAATAATAATAATAATAATAATAATAATAATAATAATAATAATAATAATAATAATTAATATTATTATTGTTATTATTAATAGTATTATTATTATTATCATTATTATTATTATTTAAAATATATAGAACGTAAAATTGTAAAATTATGAGATACAGCCTTTTTAACTATAAAATACGTACTTTCTTAATTAATCAAGTAATATAATAATAATAATAATAATAATAATAATAATAATAATAATAATAATAATAATAAAAAATATATTAATATTAATAATAATAAAGGCCTAGTCATTAGTTCTCGTGCCAAACCGGGCTCGTGCTTTCCCGTAGTGGTGTCCGCGCGCACACACTCACAGACAGGTGCCCCCCCTCCCCTCTCCTCCCCCTCACAGCCCACTCAAAGCAGCGGCGGACACGCGCGTCGTGCCCATATTACTGAAGCGCGAGTACAAGCACACTGACGGTCTGCTGCTGCTTTAGCTCGGTTCGGCTCGGCTCGGCTCAGATTCTCCGTATTGTCCCCGCTTCATCCCGGAGCCGGTAACGCACGTGCGCGCCTCCGAGCCTCACTCCCGGCTACAACAACAACAAGCAAAGTTCTGTGCTTTCCAATAAAAGTGACGGAGTGACTCGTGTCGTAGAGACAGAGGAATATAGAGTTTACGCGTAGGAGAGATGCAGCCCGCTCCGGACGAGTCAGCCGCAGCGTATGCCTTTGGTAGGTCTGCTGTGGCCACACAGCCTCGCCTCCTGCTGTCTCGCTCTCACAACACTTCTCAATGACTGTGTCTTTATTTACTGTGGGCTCATAAGCTGCGTAAAAGTGGCACGTCCGCCCGTAGGCTACACTCTTTACATCTCTTGTTTTTACGGCTTCAGTCGTCACCACACACGCGCTCACGCAGCAGAAATGACATTTACAAAGCACGAGTGTGATTTGCGACTGTCTTTGAACGAAAATTCCATGTCTGCTTTTATAAAATTCAAATAATTCCGAAGAAAAAATACACTTACCAAGTTTTGGGAATCCACTGCTTACTTTGTCCAAACGGGACGTTTTAAAAGTGTCTCTCCGCATCTGCAATACACCGAGACAAAACAGTGCGTAAAGTGTGAACATGCTTGGAAGAATAATAGCTTTAAAATACCACCGCGGAGAAGAGCGCGTCCCGGGACCAAAAAGTAAATCCAACTCGTGCCGTGGTGTCCGAGCTGCTGCGTGCTGGCGGAGGGCTGCTCGGTGCGGGAGACTGACGCCGTGTCGGACGCCTGCTCCAAACTGAATCTCATTTGAAGGTTGGGTTTGTGCGCTCGCTAGGGGGCGCCCGGACACTGTGCTTTGGCTGCTGTGCCGTGCGCGCGGACCACACTGCTGCTGCTGCTGCTGCTGATGATGATGATGACTGCTCACTCCTGCTCTCTCTCGACTATCGGTTCATCTTCCGCTCTCGGGTCAGCTTGTGCCCGCTCTGTGTGCACTGTGGCCCGGGGGCGCGCTGAAGGAGCCCGGTGCTTTCCAAACACGCCTGAAAACGATTAAGCGTGCGTTCCCCAAGCCCACTGTACATGACATTAAAGGCATTCCTCCATTCTCGCATTGTCTCCAATTATAGAGGCGCAACATACGAGCAGCTCTGGTGTTTATTGGCGAGTGGCTTTACTTTCATGTGGAGTGTAAAGCGCGGACTGCGGCCTTTGACCCTCAATGTCTTTTTTTTAAGTGTCGAGCCTATTTTAAGTGTATGGCTTAGCTCCAGACAAAGCAGTGGCTCGTGAACCTCGACTTTTGGCCTGTGTGACCCCGCGGCCAGGGCATATTTAGAGCCCAAATCAAGCAAGATTTGGATGAAAGTCGGATAAGAAACGCACGGGTCGGTTTGCAGCGCGCGCACAGATTCACGGCGGACTTGGAAAAGGAGACTCTATTGTCTGATACACGACTCATTTCTGTTTTATTCATTTTGTACAAGTTTTTTAAGGGTTATTAAAGTGCTGTTTTTGTTTGAATTACGCATGTGTTATCGGTATTCTAACGTGCCTGTGCGTAACGTCTGTCCATGTGCAAGAGTCATTTGATTAGAGGTAATTTTGTGGTAAATGCTACAATAAGGGCTGATTAATGTCATAATTTGAGCATGTGCTGAAACTCTAGGCTGGATCGTGATGACAAAAACGCAGTGCGCGCGCTGCGTAATGGCCAAAGTGAATAAAGTAGGCTCTTTTTTACTACCCAAATATCAGCGGCTTTCTCGGCTCGCATGTGAGTAAAAGCCCGGTCTGACAGAAGAGTCTTTCCCGTCCCTGAACACGGCTCCTTTTAGGACCAAGCGGCCTCTCGACCTCCGCGCTGGCTCTGGCACAGAACCAAGTAGCACAAGTGCCGCGCAGCCAATGGGGTTGAGGGGGAGGTCCCTGAGCTCTGACCAGTCAAACACACTCTGCTTCCTTATATGGCAGCGCGTCTCCATGGAAACGTGTGCTAAGTTGCAGCAGTCGTGTCAAAGTTCACTATATAGAGAGCTCAGTGAGCTGATCAGAGAGAAAGCATTCTGCCAGCCCGGCTCCTACCAATCGCAAATCACTTCCTAACCTCCGCCTTTTTAACATATTTGATCACTTTGATTCTCCACTCCTTTTCCGATTCTTTCTCGCGCACGGAGGAGCTTTGTAGGTTGTGATCCTTGTGTTTTTATTTTTTGTTTTTGGCTTTTTGGGAGACGACTTGTCTTCATATTTCAGCCTCTCCAAACATTGGCTCGAGCGGCGCTGCTGGCGCTACCTCACAGGAAGAAAAGGAAGAAGACGCACATTTTTACGCAGTTGGTGATTTTCTTCGAGACTTGAGTTGGAACTTGATAGTAGCGCTCCCATTTGTTTAGTGCTGCTGCTCGGCGCGCGGCTCCTGCTCCATCCTGAGTCCACGCTGCTTCTGTGCTCGGATGGGTGGATGGCTGACTGTACGCGCCCCTGGACTTGGCCTTTAAGCGCAGGGCAGCGGCTCGGTTCGCCATCGCATCACTTTTGAACAGCCACAAGCCGTCAGTTTTCGGAGTGGATCCACCGTCTGACGTTTGGTGCGAGTCCCAGTTTATCGCGTTTCTTTGAGACACCTCACTGCGAAGGCAAAACGGCAGACAAAAAGTTTCTTTCAGTTGACTGATAGATATGGCAATGGTAGTGTGGAGAGGCTCCCAGGACGATGTGGCTGACACCCAAGGCGCCCTTTCCTCGCAGACTCAAGGCGGACTATCGCTGCCCACCGCCGGGGCAGGCCAGCTGAGCCTGACCGCCTCTCAGGTCGCCCCTCCGACCCCGCAGACTCCGGTACAGGGGCCGAACACGCAGTCCAGCACGCAGAACCAGTCCTCGCAGCAGTCGGACAAGCAGCCTCAGCACATCGAGTGTGTGGTGTGCGGGGACAAATCCAGCGGCAAACACTACGGCCAGTTCACGTGCGAGGGCTGCAAAAGCTTCTTCAAACGCAGCGTACGGCGAAACCTCACCTACACATGCCGTGCCAACCGGAACTGTCCGATAGACCAACACCACCGCAATCAGTGCCAGTACTGCCGCCTCAAAAAATGCCTTAAAGTGGGCATGAGACGGGAAGGTATTGGGACTTTTTATCTTTGTGCTCGTACGTGTGCGTGTGCTGTGAGTGTGGCCCCGGTGCTGCTGCCGCTGTGGCCACTCTGCCTACGCTCTGAGCCGGCCACAGCGAGCAGAGGAGCCGCGCTTAGCTGCTCCAGCACCGGGGCGAGTCTTTTGTATTCCTCTGCTCAGCCTCCGCGTCCTGTTTCCACCGAACAAACCCATCAGCGGCAGAGCAGAGTGTAGCCTTAGCCTGAGCGCAGAGGTACTTCCATGTGCAGCCAATACACGATACAATGCTCTGTTATGGCGAGGGAGAATGAAGAGATAGCGAGCTGTGCTACATCCATGTAGCCCGCCGCTTCTGCCCGTTCTCCGGTGAGTCCGTGCAGGCTGCGGACGCTGGCTCGCTGCACTATCGATCTGAATATCAGTCCGAAATAGACGTAGTAAAACGAGCTGAATTGCTAAGTGGGGCAAGGGTTAAAGATTGAACCCTGCTGGCTCCTTTGTGCGCCTTCACAGCCAGCTCAGGTTGCTGTGGTGAAGAAGAGCATTTTAAAGCTACACTTTGTTCAAACGTGTTCAAATTGAGCCTCAGAAGCGTCAAGAAAAGTGAAATATAGAGTTTTTGTTTAAAGTATAATAAAGAACATGTGCGTGCGTGTGCGTGTGTGTGAGTGTGTGTGTGACACTGCTACATGCTACATTATGATTGATAGGCCTTGTACTTTGTATTGTATTTGACATTTGAGTTTGACTTGTAGAATTCAGGCTTCAATATCTGTAGTTTCTCTTTTTACTGCAGCCGTGCAAAGGGGACGAGTGCCGCCCACGCAGCCACACCACGGCCAGTTCGCGCTGACCAACGGCGACCCTCTCCACTGCCATTCCTACCTCTCCGGATATATCTCCCTGCTTCTCCGCGCCGAGCCCTACCCCACGTCCCGCTACGGCTCCCAGTGTATGCAGCCCAACAACATCATGGGAATCGAGAACATTTGCGAACTGGCCGCGCGGATGTTGTTCAGCGCCGTGGAGTGGGCCCGGAATATCCCGTTCTTCCCGGACCTGCAGATCACTGACCAGGTGGCGCTACTGAGGCTGACGTGGAGCGAGTTGTTTGTCCTGAACGCGGCTCAGTGCTCCATGCCGCTGCACGTGGCCCCTCTGCTGGCCGCGGCAGGACTCCACGCGTCCCCCATGTCCGCGGACAGAGTGGTGGCGTTTATGGACCACATACGCATCTTCCAGGAGCAGGTGGAGAAGCTCAAGGCTCTGCACGTGGACTCCGCGGAGTACAGCTGCCTCAAGGCCATCGTGCTCTTCACCACGGGTAAGACCGGGCTCAAGTGTGTTTTGGACTTGTCCACGAACCTTGACTGACCCACGCTGACCTACATCTACTGTGTCTGCACCAACACAGAAAGTCATGCACTGCAAAGTACAATATCTAAGCAATGTTAATTATCTTCAATTAAGAACAGTTAGTCATGCGTTGAGCACATGTCCTTTGTCAAGTACAAATATTTACCAGTTTGTACATAAAATAAGAATAGGTCCTGTGCAGCTCACTTCAACAGAAACGTAAGTGTTCTGTTGTCAGAATTAAGGTAAAAATATGTTCCTCTAATGTTTGATTCGTTTTACTCAACAAGTCCAGTCCGCTTGGATCGTGATTAAAACAATACCACGGATGTTAGTTTTGCAGTGCATGACTTTGAATTGCGCAGATTTGAACTAGAAGTCATCAACTAATTCAACTTTTGTTCTTAAAATAATAATAACAAAACACATCTTGATTTTAATGGAACATAACTTGAGCTAATCTTATGTCATCTGAATCAAGAACAAATATTCTGTTCCATTCTTCTTCATTTTGAGTCAAATCTGCTCAAATCAGCTTCATGTATTCATAATTCAATCCACGCAGATCTGACTTTCACGCACAGGCCTCGGGCAGGAAAATACAGAATAAACACATGGTTAATCAAGCGAATTATCAGTCCCACACACACGTGACACACACACACACACAGCCACGGTCTCACACAATGTATTTCAATTCAAAACATCACTGCGCCATTTTTACGACAATAAAGAAATCCCGAGTCTAGGCGCTCCACGCACTCGTTTACGCACGCTAAAAGCCCCTCGCGCGAACTGAGAGACTTTGATTGGGTTTGTCTCGTGTGTGTACGGCACGTCTTGTTTGGGAGGCTGTGACAGATATAAATGATGCGAGGCTGAGCGGGGGGAGGGGACCAGACGCGAAAGACAAGCCTAATGTCCCATTTGCACACTCGCTCTGCTGTTTCACCGAAGGACAGACGGAAGCGAAGCGGGCCGGGTTTGGGACTTTTCTGGAAGCGTCTCCGGGCCCGAGGTCATGACCCGAACTTTGTAACACTCCACTGACCTTAGCTCTCCGGCCTCAGAACGGGAGATAAAATCATCAATGTGTGCTGGAGATTTACAAGCTTTTACAGCAGGTGCCAAGCAGGAATGTTCACAGCCCTTCAGATGGTTTGAATTGAGCGCGTTGATCAGTGCAGTTGTGACAAGCGCAGATGTAGTGTGTCCAAGTCATTTGATTTATTTGAGGTGTGTACGCTGTTAAACAGTGTGCCAACAACACGAGCGTTTAGAGGAATATTTGAGTGTACATTTGATTACATTTGGCTGTTATTTTATTTTTTAAATAAAAAAAAAAAAAACTAGATCACGGATGGGGCTTGGAGTCATACATTTAGGTTAAGTTAAAAGAAAATAACAAAATGTAGGAATTAGATTAAAATAATTGAGTGGTTTGACAGAAGAAAACATAATGAAGGTTGCTGGAGTAAACGCTGGAAACACTAGATAAATGTATGACTGCAGACCAGTCAGTGTCAACTCAAATGTCTCTAAAACAGTGCTTACATCTCACACACCCTCCAGCCACAAGCTACGCGGTTCCTCCCCTCAGAGCCCGTCCTATAGTCCCACGAGAGAGTCTGCTGAACCACGACCGGGTCTCGAACTCGCCGCGCGTAAAAATCCACGCTCAAACTTTCCAAACTTGCACACAATCAGCGCGTGTTGGAGGTAGTTGTGTTTTGGCTCGCTCTCAGCTGCCGCCCCCGCACAGCAGTCGTGATTATTCGCCTCTGATGCTTCGCTATGACGGCTGGGGGCTCTTTTTTTTTTTTTTTTTTTTCCTGAGCTAAATCTCTGCTCAGGAAAGGTCACGGGGTCTCGGAGTGTGCCCCGCGCGCCTCTGCTTCTTCTCTCCCTCTCTCTCTCTTTCCACACACCTTTCCCTTCTTCTTCTGCGAACACTCTCCATTATTGAATAGCTTTTTGAAGTCACACCAACAACAACCATAAAACGTCAGATTTGGAACGACGCCACTTCGCTCTTTGCATTTTTACGCCTGGACATAATTGGCCCAAAAGCGACGCGTAAAATGCGCATAGCGCTTTAGTTTATTCTCTTGCATTATTATTTGTTTAGACAATAAGCTGTGATAAATCATGACTACAAACGCTCCGTGGAGAGTTGTATTCTCTCACTGTGTATTTAAACATACCTCGCGTAAAAATAGTTAATGGCAGCAATTGAATCACTCACGACGTAAAGGGGAAGCTTATAATAGTCAAATGAATCTTCCTGGGACTGAAAGCGATGAGGACACAGTGTATTTGTCTTGGGCTGTGCGCTGACAGGCCATCAGTCGCGGGAGAATTAGCGAGGAGGGAAAAGGGAAACCCACGGAGAGCTCCACAACACTTTATTAATGTTTATTTGCTTTCCTCTCCCAGATGCTTGCGGACTCTCAGATGTAGCCCACGTGGAAAGTTTGCAGGAGAAGTCCCAGTGCGCCCTGGAGGAGTACGTCCGGAGCCAGTATCCCAACCAGCCCACACGCTTCGGGAAACTCTTACTCCGCTTACCGTCTCTTCGCACGGTCTCTTCCTCGGTCATAGAACAATTATTTTTCGTCCGATTGGTAGGTAAAACCCCCATTGAAACTCTGATCAGGGATATGTTGCTTTCGGGGAGCAGTTTTAACTGGCCTTACATGTCCATTCAGTAAGAGGAGAACCAGCACACAAACCGGTGGCTGTTTTAAAGGAGAAGGGAAGAGAAAAGGGGGGGCATGATTATAGCTGCTTTGTGGAAGGAATAAAAAAAAAAGCGAACCGGCTGTTACACGGGGTTGGCTCTCAATGAAGAAAGACACTAAATGACTGTGAATACCCAAACCTCCCCTGCTCCAAAAAACTGAACTTTGAAAAATGGCAAAGTGTTTTCTAATGCAAGAAGAAAACTGCGTTCCTTTTTTTTTTTTTCTTTTTTTTTCTTTCTGAAATTTGAAGTATTAATAAGTGCATTTAAATAATTTGACTAAAAAATGAGAAAAGGGATGAAAAATGAAATGGCGTTTTCTTTTCTCAGATGACTTGTCCTGTGTCCATGTATAGCTGTGTTTTGTACTTTCTTTGTCGCTCCTCCTGGTTCCAGACCGCCCCGTGTGATTTCTGTACTACATATGGTGTCCTGTTCAAAAAGGTGGAATAATGTTGGAATATTCTCAAAAGAAGTGAAAAACCGAACAGCAATAGGAGTTTGAAGGTTTTACAAGCTGCAACGCGCACTTACGTTCAGACAAATGGACGCTTTCCTCACTTTACATGGTTTAGATTTGACCATTTTTGCTAAGTTAGTCTTCCTTTTTTTCAATTGGTTCAAGAACAATTGGTTCCCTGTGCGTAATGCGTAAACGGAGAAAGATGCTTCAAAAATGCACTGACTGTACGTTCTAAATCCCCAAATAAGACTCGTAATAGCGTTAATTGAGAATAAGGAGAGGTCAGAGTTGGTCGTAGCCACAGTAGTGTTTAATGGCAGTATTATCAGAGCGTCCCTGAAACGTCAGCCTTTATTGTCCTCAGCATAAGTGCCTGGCGAGCATGATGTGATTTCTTACCCAAACCTCGTTAAAGTGGGCCGGAACATTTTGGGGGCAAATTGAAACTTCAAGTGGCGCATAAATTTCACTTGGAACAATTTCAAAGGCAGTATTTCTTGTAAATATAGGTCAATTTATTTGGGGGGTTTCATTTCATTTCTACAAAAGTTTATGTGAAGAAGAATTCTGTGGTTGCCATTTTGTTTCTCTCGGTCTTCAAATTGAGTGGCAGACTTTAGCTAGTAGCACTGAAACTTCTGTTTGTAATGTATATACATAATAGGACAAATGTTTTCTTTTTCATGTATATCAGACTGTGAACGCATGGCCACAGGTCGCTACCCTATTTTACCTTTGATATATAAATGTACATGTTTTCTCTCTTTTTGGACTGTATAGATATAATCTGTGCCCTCGTATTTAGCGGCGCTGTTCGTTGTGCGCAGGCGTAAACAGGGTGAGCAGGTTTGGATGGACGACTTTAGTGTCAGTGGGACAGGTGCCGTGGGGCGCGTGCGTGTACGTGTACGTGTGTGTGCGTGAGAATGCGTGAGTGTGTGTGTGTGCGTGCTTTTGTCCTGGTTTGGGGCTTTTCCTCCCGCGCACGCGCAGAGACCCGCGTGACAGTGGACCACAGAATGAACCATGATTGTAATTATGAACAGTTTCAACTGACCCACCTTTTTATATAAATATATAAAATATATGACTGCAGGGTATTGATAACGTATAGATACTTTTTTTTATTGATTATTATTATTAATATTATTATTATCATTATTATTATTATTATTAATTGCAAGTGATATATGTGAGTGTGTGTGAAAGTTTATAGTTGAACACAATTCTTGTTTGTTTGTGTTAGCTTATTGTAAACAAGCATTCTGCTGTAAATTTGTTCTTGGTATTAAATTATAATTTATGAATTTGAACCAGACGCTTTTCCATGTTTTGTTTTTATTTGTTTGTTTAGCTGTTTCATGTGAACTTGACTCGACCACGTGCGTGCGTGCGTGCGTGCTCGTGGGGTCACTTTGCTGTGGCGGGATGTTGCCCTTTTGAACTTACAAAGTGATTAATGAATTACCAAATCATTTCTCAGGAAAAAACACGTTCTGCGCATGACGCGTTTTCCTGTTTTGAACATGTAACACACACATACACTGGGCTTTATTAGTGCGTTATTCACAATCCCTCTTCTAGATGAAGTGTAATGGGCCCGTCATGTTTGAGTTCAGACTCTGGTCTGATGTGAGGCTCCTGAAGTATGTCAAACAAAGCAATAATCAGGGTAGAAAAGAGGCATGCCCAGGCCCAAAGCACGATCCGTGTCAGAGCTAATGAGCGCACAAGTTCATCAGAATATCATTCTCTGGGCGTGTTTAGATGCTCCGCTTGAGTTATTGATCTGTGCGCGAGCCTGACATTTCCACCTGCAGGGCTCACGCTTTTACAAGTGTCATTTGTCCGCTCTTAGAACTTTAGCGCCGCGGACGTGTGCGCGCGCGCAGTGGTGACGCGGGGGACCTCTGGGACCTTTGGCCTCCGGGGTCTGGAGCATGAGAGCCGGGGACAGAGGATGATTGTGACGCCGGGCTGATGCTCTTTTGTCTCCGCTTGCCTGGCTCTGCAGAATGGCCGGTCTAAGCTCACAGTCCCGGGGTGGTGGAGGTGGCTCTGACCCCGGGCTGCTGCTGCTCTGTGTGCCGGCTCTCAGCTCACAGTCCCGGGCTGCTGCTGCTCTGTGTGCCCGCTCTCAGCTCACAGTCCCGGGCTGCTGCTGCTCTGTGTGCCGGCTCTCAGCTCACAGTCCCGGGGTGGTGCAGGTGGCTCTGACCCCGGGCTGCTGCCGCTCTCAGCTCACAGTGCACGGCCTGCATCAGCGCTCAGGTTCGGTTGATTCCTTGTGACAGCGCGGAGACTCCATGACGTTGCCTCACGCGCGTTTATTAGAATGGTACAGGGAGCTAATGAGGCGGAACTCAGCGGAACGCCACTTTTATTTACGTGCTGCGTGTCAGACGTGGTGACGCGGGAATACTAGTGGCGCGAGCTGATCCGGAGTGGCTCCTAAACACTGTGTTTGTTTAATAAGATAAAGATAGAGTTTGTACATACGCACACACATAGACGTACATACGCACACACACACAAACTTTAGCTCTATCACTGTGACTGAATAAACCATCACGAGCTTGTACAGCATTATTATTATTATTATTATTATTATTATTATTATTATTATTATTATTATTATTATTATTATTATTATATTTGGAGAAAATGTAACCAACAATGCACTAAACATAAGAAACAACACCACAACACGGTGGTCGTTCAAATACGTTCAGTAGATTTAGTATGATTTATCTATTTATTCTTGTTATAGCTTTTTGTTATTTATAAGTGTCTTATTATTATTATTATTATTATTATTATTATTATTAGTAGTAGTAGTAGTAGTAGTAGTAGTAGTAGTAGTAGTAGAAGTAGTAGTAGTAGTAGTAGTAGTACTATTTGTTTTGACTAAATTTCAAAGTGAATCAGATACTTTCCTTCACACCAGTGAAGTATAAAAACATCTTTGGTTATTAATGTATTTACTGCCTCTGTGTGAACGACTGAAGTCCAAATACTGCCCAATCATGTTAGCTGTTCTTTAGTTGTTCTTAATGTACCACGTCATGAGATCTACGTGTTAATCATGCCTAATAAAGCATGAACAAATGCCTAATACATAAAGTAAAACAATGTTCTATTGAAAATCATGACAACACTGTTATGTTAGCAGATAGTTTGATTTGCAACACTGTATAACTATTCTTTAATAACACTAAATAAAGCATGAACTAAATGTTAATACAACATGTGATCAATAAACACATTCTTTATTTTTAAGACCAAATACACATTATTAAGATCAAACACTATCAGAGCAGGATTTATTTAGGACAATTTTTTTTTATTTCAATAGTTAAGAGTATGAACATATGTCTTTATTCAAGTTTTATTGAGGCTAATTAACAAGTAAACCAGTTCACTTATTACAGATCACTTCTTCGTGTCTAACTCTTTAAGAAAAAAAACACCTTATGTAGACTGACTGAGTTTATTTTGAAACAATAATTAGTGTTTCCTTTTACAAACTTTTTTTTTTTTTTTTTTTTTTTTTTTTTAGTAATTCCTAAAGTTTCGTGAGTGTGAACTTGATTCTACCTCTGATAATGTAATCCTGAAAATGACCCACATACGTGCCAGCTCCGTGCTTCTCGCTCCGCGCCTCAGTCTGCGGCCGGAGCGCGTTGAAACGTGGTCAAAGTGCGCCATCTACCCGCGGATCACGGGACAGGCCGAGGGCTCACTAACAGCGGGCACAAAAGAGCACCGACGCACGCTCTTTGACGCACGCACCTGCCGCTGTCTGCCGCGCGCGCCGTGTGGGTGGAAAACTTCCGACCTCGCGCTGGAATATTCTCTGTCCGCTCACTTTCTCTGATACGGAAGCTGTTAGAAGACACGCACGTGGACGCTGCGTGTGTGATCTGTTTGTGTGAGTGGAATTAGTCCAAAGGAAAATAACAGAGGAACGAAAGAAGAACAACTGTAACTATTCTAGTCTTTTTAGAAACATCGATGATTGTGGCACTAAACACACTAGAGACAAGTATCGATACCAATAATGAGCCTATAACTGACCGTGTTATTGTATTTGATTTACAGCTCACATAAAAGACGTGTTTATTAAGAATAACAAACATGTCTATTGTAAAACACTGACGGTCTTGACATTTAAAATGGACTATTTTGGAATCGAAATTTTTCAAATCGAAATTTCATTCATTAGAAAAAAAAAAAAAAAAAAAAGGAAATAAATTAAATTTAAAGAACAAAATGTGTATGTCAAAATATAATCATCATTATTATCATTAGTGACTAAAAATGTTTAAAATGGGCCTCATCTCTGAATGTGGCAGAAACACAACCTAGAACATGTCTTTAACAAGCGCACCACTCACAGAAGTCTGACAATGACAGTGACATGTTTGGTCGTGGTGATGGTAATTATGAATAGTTTGTTGTAATAATCGTAACAGTCAAATGTGATATGTAGGCACTCTCCTGAAGAACATGTTTCAATACAAATAATATATCTACAATAATACTGGCACAGCTCAAAATGCTTCCCACACTGGGTCAGAATCGGACGAGCCCAGAGGATAAAACAGTGAAAAGGATATGCACTGGGCCAGTCCTTTCCTGACGGACTTGTTGAGTGAAATCTGACCACGTTTTTCTTTATTTTCACTAAAGATCTGACAAGCCATCAACATGTCTACGTCTGGGACATGTCCTGTATTGGAGACGTTTACTGGGACATGCAGGGACAGAAGGGACTGCCCCGAGTCAACAGCTCCGGCATGAACAAATACTTACAAATACTATATGTGAACAAATGATCAATTAATGGATACACAAGTTGATACGGGCTCAGTGCCTGCTTATTTTAGGAGCTTAGGTCAGGATTTAATGTTGAAAAGTAGTAACTAAGCCTTATATATATATATATATATATATATATATATATATATATATATATATATATATATATATATATATATATATATATATATATATATATATATATATATATATATATATGAGCTATAATAATGTGTTCTTTGTCCCACTCATACTTGCACATTGTTGTTGCGTTTACTTTAAAATGTCACATGTACAACGGGTTCATAAAACTTGGCCTAGAATAAGAACGAGAAGGATTTTTTTTCTGTTTTTAATCGGCCTCGATGTTCAGTCAAATGTATCTTGTATTGTTAAAATGTTAACAAGAAGAACAAAACAGGATATTTATACCATGTAATCACATTTACTGTTATTTTCCCCAAATAGACTAATGCCTCAAAGACATTTACTCACTCCATCCAAGTAAGCCAAACTAATCTGATGTATTTACTTATATATATATATATATATATATATATATATATATATATATATATATATATATATATATATATATATATATATATATATATAATTATTATATATATTATATATATATTATATATATTATATATATATTATTTTTATTTTTATTTTGTAAAAGTCATGTTTGTGTACTTCATTGTACAACGTGTAATTGGAGAGAAGCGAGACGGGACATATGAGTGTCCAAGTGTCCGCTCCTCAAACTCACATCCGGGACACAAACCCAGCCTAAACCCTCCACAGATCAGAGCGAGGGATCACGGGAGGTCCGGGCCGCCAGAGCACCGGCCCGGCCCGGAGCTCTGCGCTGCGTCACATCTCATCACAAGTATTAATCCGCCAGGACCGGCTCCATCTGCGGTCGATGCTTTTATTAAGCGCGCGTATGAGGGGTGTCCCGGAGGTGCTTCCGCGGTGCACCGGGGCCGCTGTGTTTTACGCGCGCTTAAAGGCCGTGCGTAAAAGGCCACAGGAGCGCGTACTGATGCGTAAATAATTAAGACAATGTGTGGAGTGTGATGACGTCACATGAAGACTGAGATATGCAGAAATAAGAAACTTAAATGGTTTTATTCAAGACCGAAAAATTATTGAAAAGCGTTTGGTGTTACGCTTGTGATTTTGGATGCGACGTCTGATTAGTTCATTTTATTTAAGTAAGAAACAAAGACAAAAACAAAAAACAAAAAACATTTGGCCAAAAGTACAATAAACGTGGAATAATAATAATACAAATGTGCAGAAGACATCCATTTTGTTGACTCCATCTTTATTTTTATGAGTATATAAATTGTTACGTAAGTTATAAGTTATGTTTGTAAAATAAGCCGCTAAAATCTGGAGGGAAAAAAAAAGTTTAATAACCTGTCTATTGGTTCTATTCTAACGAAGCCCCACGTTATTCATTTGGACTGAATACAAATAGTAATACTAGTTATATTACAGCTGACATCACTGAAACTATGACATCTCTATTGACTTTGCTCTTTAAGATTGTGAGAAGCTGAAAACTGCGCATTGGTGCGTCAATAATTTCACGTAAATCTAAATGACGGACGTGACGACGCAGCGCTGTTAAAGAGCTTAATAAACGGGTTTTAATGAGTGTGAATGAGGCCTAACTCCCTCCTCGTTTCCTTCCCTCTGTCCTTTTATTCCTCATCTCCTTTCTGGTCTCCTTCCCTCTTTCCTTCACTCGTCTAATTCCTTCTCCTTTACCACCTTCCTTTGTCTTATCCTTTTCCTGGTCGTCTTCTTCTCCCCCTCGTTTTCTCCCTCCTCACCCCTTCTCTCGTTTCCCCACTTGGTTTTATTTTTCCTTACCTCCTCCCTCGTCTCCTCATCTGCTCATTTTCTGCTCTTTCGCCTCCTCCCCTGGTTTTCTCCTTCCTCTCCTCCTCTCTTCTCTCCTCGTTTCCTTCTTCCTCCCTCCTCCTCTCCTCTCCTTCCTCGCCTCCTCCCTCGTCTCCTTCCTCGCCTCCTCCCTCGTCTCCTTCCTTCGTTACCAGTGTTTGTGTGTTCAACTTTCAAACAGCCACTTGGCACGGCTTCCTCAAACTGTGAAATTCATTTGGCGTAATTCGGCTCGATGCTGGTGGTGCCTTGAACAAAAACTCACACCCCGCGCGCTCGTCGCCAGTTCAGATTCAGAAAACGCTGCATTGTCATCGCAGAAATAGACGAGAGGTGGAAAAATACCAAACGCGCAGGAAAAGAAAAAACAAAACAAAAACGCTTTATTTATAAATTCCAAAAAAACAGTAGAAAAGAGGAAAGTTTGGGGAGTAAACTTTTCCCTTCTGGTGTGTTTCAGAGGAAAAAACACAGCACCAACTTTTGTTTATTTACCTCTAAAACAGTTCAGTGTTTAACCTAAATACAGTTGGATTCTGGCGCTGGGCTGAAGTGAAAGTCGTCTGGTCGCAGGAGACATACCGGCGGCTTGTTGGTCGTATTTGAGCGCACTCACACAATCACGTGACACCTGCTGTTCAATACACCTGCGGAACGTGCCAGAAGTCCACCCAGACTGTGCCGTGACCCTGCGTGGGCTCATGACTTATAGGGCCCACAGTCTCTCTGTAGACGGGGTGTGTAGTGTCCAAAGCGCGTCAGCTCATGTCCGTGTCCGCGTGGACGTGTCCGTAACCACGTCCTGTCACGGAGGGCCCTTCAGGAGCCACGGGGCCACACTGGCCAAATATCACAGAGCATCAGAGCGCGTCCCGCGTCCAGCCAAAGCGACTGAAGTAAATGATGACTGTGATTTCAGAGCGACCTCTTTATCAGTCCCACTGACCCCGCGGGGCCCTGCGTGAGCGTGAGCAGGGCCAGGGGCCTCGCTTTGCCCGTGTGTTCACACTGATCATTTGGCTGAATTAGATTACAGTCCGTTTTCTTCCTGCTCCACGTGCTCTTTTACGTCATGTACGTCCCCCGCAGGGCCCGGAGCCTTCAGGGGCCTCTGCTCTAATGATGATGTGATATGAGAGTTCTGCTGCTGCTTGTGACACCGCGGGAGAGGAGACTCGCGGTGTGACCGCTGCGCTCCTGCCGCGCGTCACAGGGAGATGGCGCTGTTCTGCACCTTTCACCTCTGCTGCCGCTTCTGCTGCTTCCACACAGGCCGCTGCTGTCGGATCACATCCTCCCCGAGAGCGAAGACACGGGACGGGACAGGCCGGGACAGACCGGGACAGGCCGGGACAGCAGAACCAGAGCCACTTAAACCGTTTCTCTCTAATGGAACAGCTCTGTGCGGCGGTGCGTTTGATTCTAAAGGAAATAACACACTAAACTCATTAATATTAGTAGACCAAGTGAAAATAACCATTTAGATGTATTCTCTTAATCTTAGGTTTCCAGACCAAAATAGTTGAAAATATGTATATATATAATAATACTAAAATCCATACACAAGTCTAATAATTGTTTGAAACCTTTCGCGCTCAGCAGTTCGTTTGTTGACGTGTGTGTGTGTCTGCTATATCTGCCCGCTGTGTTCTGACTTTGAGGTGAATTGCTATAGCGACTTTCACACGCACCGCTCACCTGAGTCTGACGTCATTCTGAAGCGGAGACAGCGCAGGTTTTAAACGCACGGCCTCAGTTTGATGAGCTCGTTCTCCTTTAGCCTCTTTTCCTGCTGCTCTTCTGTATGCGTCCTTCTTCTTCCTCTCTTTCTACTCTCCTCCTTCTTCTCCTTCTCCTCCCTCTCTCTCTCTCTTCCTCCCTCTCTCATCTTTGCTTCTTCTCCTCCTCCCCCTCTCTCTCTCTCCTCCTCCTCTTTCTCCCTCTCTCCTCTTTAGCTTTTTCTCTTCTCCCTCTCTCTCCTCCTCCTCCTCTCTCTCTCCTCTTCTCTTCTCCCTCTCTCTCCTCCTCCTCTCTCTTCTCCATCTCCTCTTCTCTTCTCCCTCTCTCTCCTCCTCCTCCTCTCTCCTCCTCCTCCCTCTCTCCTCTCTCTCTCTCCTCTTCTCTTCTCTCCTCCTCCTCCCTCTCTCCTCTTCTCTTCTCTCTCTCCTCTTCTCTTCTCCCTCTCTCTCCTCCTCCTCCCTCTCTCCTCCTCCTCCTCTCTCCTCCTCCTCCCTCTCTCCTCTCTCTCTCTCTCCTCTTCTCTTCTCTCCTCCTCCTCCCTCTCTCCTCTTCTCTTCTCTCTCTCCTCTTCTCTTCTCCCTCTCTCTCCTCCTCCTCCCTCTCTCCTCTCTCTCTCTCTCTCTTCTCTCCTCCTCCTCTCCTCTCTCCTCTTCTCTCTCTCTCTCCTCTCTCTCTCTCTCTCTCTCTCTCCTCCTCTCTCTTCTCTTCTCTTCTCCCTCTCTCTCCTCTCTCTCTCCTCTCTCTCCCCCTCTCTCCTCTCTATCCTCTTCTCTTCTCCCTCTCTCTCCTCCTCTCTCTCCTCTTCTCTTCTCCCTCTCTCTCCCCCTCTCTCCTCTCTCTCCTCTCTCTCCTCTTCTCTTCTCCCTCTCTCCTCTCTCTCCTCTTCTCTTCTCCCTCTCTCCTCTCTCTCCTCTTCTCTTCTCCCTCTCTCTCCCCCTCTCTCCGCTCTCTCCTCTTCTCTTCTCCCTCTCGGCGCTTGTGTCCGTGTTTTCTCCGCGCTCTCGCTCCTCATTGACGGGGCCGGACTTCGGTGGACAATAATGCGCCAATTGTTGATGTTTTGTGACCCATAAAATTCGAGGGTGGCTATTCTGGCTTTGGTATGTAATTATGCAAAACACTTCGCATAAAGACTTGCCATCCGATCTAATGATAGAGCCCGGTCTCATTTCCAGAGCAGCACCGAGGCTGGGCCGTGCGCGCGGACACACTCACGCACTGTGCAGGTCCGGACCACTTTTCTGACAGAGACTACTCACACTTCATGTTAAACGAGACTTAGTTTTAGCCGTGTTCAGCGTCTCTCATCATCATCACGTTACCCAGATGTGTTTGGTGTCTGTTTTGTCCGAAATCCCGTTTCCATCCAGCCCTGCGCAATTGTCTGGATTTACTCCAAACATCACGTATTTGGTGTGTTTGGTGTAGCGTATTAGAGACTTACACGTTTATGAGGAAAATGAAATAAGAGACGTTATTTATAAAGACAATTTACACGCACAGTCGAAACAATTTACAAGATATTATAATTTTCCAAACTGTAACATCTGTGTCATGTATGTGTTTTATTTTACTGAAAATGTATTTTAACCTCTCATCTGCACTTAGCGTATTTGTTTGTTTGTTTGTTTGTTTGTTTTTAGTTTTGTGCATGCGCAGACCTGACTCGTGTGTGTTGTGTAGCAGAACTAGACTCTCATTTACAAGTCACTTTTCAAACTCTTACGTTTAGACAAGAACCTATATTTATATCAGGGCAACTAAAGAGGCCTGCGGTCAATAACGTGGACCGACAGACTCACACCGACAACTGACGTTAGCGACGCTAACGAAAGTCACGCACGGGGCTGAGATTTGTCTTCGAAGTTTACCTCACCATTAATTCAAGCATTGCGCATTACCGTCATGTATGTACGTGTTTTTTTCTGCGTGTGCGTGGTTTCTTCATATGCGTGTTTTTCCTGCATGTGTACGCGACTGTCTATGTGTGTGCGTGGCATTCTGTGCGTGCGCGTGCTTGCTGCGTGTGTGGTCACGAGGCGGATCGAGCCGAGAGCTTTTGTGCCAAATGAAGTGTCTGCAGCGGGAGACACACAGAGCCGGGCCTGTCAGGGGTCAGCCACACCGAGATTGCTTCTAGAGATCTTTTGAAGGCTTAGCGCTTTACTGTCTCCGCATTTCAAGCTCAGATCAGTGAGGAGGAGGAGGACGAAGACCACGGAGAGAGAGGAGAGAGCAGAAAGCATCACACAAGCTTCAAACACACCACGGGATTGTGATTTCCCACTCAAATAAAGAAGTCCCACAAGCACGTTTCCAGCAGGTTTAGTTGTGCTGTGGTTTTTGGACAACTTGAAATTACAACTATAAACCATGTTAAAGTCACACTGTGTAACTTTCTGAGGGTGAAACATCAGACGAATAACTCCGCTGACATAGACATTTAAAACATTATTTTAGGCCAATCTTCATTAAGAAACACGTGTTTCATAAAATACTGCGGAACATTGGAGCAAGAGGAGCCACATTTCCATGGAAACGCGCGCGACACACGGGAGTTGTATTTAGAGAGATGCACGTCGGTTATGATACACATATTGTTTTCAGTCGAACAAAAAAAAAAAAAACAACAACAACAAAGTTTTGGTTCAAGTCTATTTTTGACACACAAAGGTGTTTCTTTATAAGAGGAAGATGTGTGTAAATGTGTTCAGCCAAAAACCAACAATTACAGCGACATTTCGAGTGTATGACAAGCTGAGCTCGTGGAAATACGTGTCTAAACATTATTTATTTCTGCGTGTCACCGTCCACGTTCGTTTGTCCAGAGAAAGTGAACGCATTTCTACACAGGACAAAGCCTTATGTGGTGCGTTTACAGCTTCTACTTTTCATATACAGTTTATAAATATTTAGGCTCAGTTTAACACGAAAACTGAATCTTTGTTTTAACTCAAATGATTTAGAACGTGACTGTTGGCCTAAAATGTAAATGTGACGCTCGTTTTAGTGTCAGGACTGAGACCAAAAGTTTCAAGTGAAAACACAGCAATTATGTTCTGTTTTCGTCCACAAATAAATAAATAAATACACTAATAATAATAATAATAATAATAATAATAATAATAATAATAATAATAATAATAATTAAATACTATGTTTTCTTTCCAAAATCGAGATAAACGGATTCCCTTTTTCCTGGCCTGATGTTGCAAACGAAGCAGTTTATTCCTTCCAGAACTTTATCAGGTCTAAACCAGGTCTGAACCAAGACTTTCCACGTTCCAAATCCTCCACAAAACCCCACGTTTGAAGATTTAGGGCTTTACTGTCAATCCAAGTCCAGATGAATGAAAAGAAGAGACGGAGCGCGCGCGCCAGACTCTTTTACCTGGATGTTCAAAAAAGGAGGAGAGATCGACTTTTCTCTTCAAATCATACAATTAAAGTCACACAAAGACACATTCCGTCCAATTTAGCTCGAGTGTTTCATTTTACGAGTGAATAAGTAAAGCACAAACCCGTGCGTAAAGGAGATGGTGCAGCTTCTGAACCAAATGCGCACAACTGATTTGAACCGGTGCCAAGTGTGCGCCTTTTGGAATCTCCGCGCTGATCACAGGTTTTTGTCTGCCACCTTCACAGACAACAACTCAATTCAGGAACATTGAAAAGCACTAAAGAGGGAGATAAGTGTTGCTCAAAGCGTAATTGGCGATCACACACAGAAACCGCGCGCGCTATTGGTTCGACGGTGCGTAATGTGGCACGTTTTGGTTTGACGCACAGGTGCACTAAACTCACAAGCCAGACGATCACGTTTGGAACGGATTTAGAGCAGTTTGGACGGAATAATGTCACAGAGATTTCTCTTTTTTCCCCCAGAATTAAAGTTTTAAATAAATGCGGTGAGTCTTTGCTGCTTTTTAATCTTGAATTGAATGATTATCAATGATTTTAATGTGTTTAATGAATACGGGTGGGTTACTATAGGCTACATTTTTGTTCACTCCTTTTCGAGAGTATTTGTATTTATGAATGGAAATGTAAACAATGTAAAATCTTCTTTGGCACTACACACACACACACACACACACAAAAAAAGAAAAAGTTACAAATTAAAAAAATAAATAAATTAATAAATTAAAAAAAAAAAAAAAATAGGTTTCAAGTTACTAAATCGGGTGATTAGGTCTGGGGCTTGGGGTAGGTTAGGATTTTGTTACTATTTATAAATAATAACACATCTTTACAACCACCATAGAAATGAACTGAGAATGTAAAAATGCCTTGAGTCTGTGCTACTCATACACGGTTCACATGTCCTTCATGTCATGGTAAATGTACACTTTCTTGTGACATCGAGTTGATGAACATGAATCGTTGCTAATGTTGCTGCTGTGCATTGTGTTTGTCACAAGAGTAAATAAATGCCCCATTTAGCTTTTGCAAATGAATAGTAATATTTGAATAAAAGTACTAACAGGACTGAGGCAGTATTGATAAATCAATGATTTGTTATTTATATTCAATTTGTATATCCATGCTCCTGACAAAAACAGCAATGTAAACTTTCTAATAATGAGCCCACTTTTCACTATTTTGCCAGTGGTCAGATATGAAAGTGAAACTTACTCTATGTGATGTGGTAGATTTGTCTAAAAGTACTGCTATGGACGTCCAATGGAATCTCGTGTACATGGCCTGTGCTTGTGTAACATCCTGAATCCAACTATCACCTCAGAAGCTGGGAGCGTCCTGCTTCCAACTGGGAAGAAGTGAGACTGAATACTAACTCACAAACTCAGACGGAAGTGTTGGATCTCGATTTGAAGTGTTTACGCCAGAATAATGTTATTAATGAAATTATAGCAGTTATAGTGTAAACATGTCTTCTAATGTCAGGGTTACTTCATGACCGTGTGTTTTGTTGTGTCTGTTCATTTTTTGCAAATGTTTTGATTTCCCAAATGTCACCAAGGCAGAATTATTTCAGATTAGAAACACCTGCTGCAGATATGTATGTGTCCAACCAATCACACAGCCCCGTCCACCTCCTACACCCCCTTCAGTTCTTCAGGCTCCAAGTTGCTCCATTTGGGGCGTGATTGTGTTTAAAATTTGAGGATTTAGTGTTCTTTTAAAAATACTGTTTACAAGCCCTTGCCTAGTTAATGTTTTTTTGTTTTTTTTCAAATAGTAGGCTGCTTTTACTGGTCAGTAACACAAATAGACATGTTTATTGTTCTGTCTTATTTGTATCCACACATTTTTGCAACGGTGCAAAGTTAAGTTTGAGCAGGGAACGTAACTCAGGCACACTGAAATACTAAACTATCTGATATTTTCAAATAGCGTGTCATATTTTCTTCCAAATAAAAGCTACGTTTGGCACTTTGATAATTCACTTTGGATATTTTGCATCAAACTAAAACATCTGTCCTTGTAGGTTGTCAACAACATCAAACTTTAAGACAAAACTCATCTTCAACAGATCAAGCTGACAACTGCATCTGATCAACACCAAAACAGTGTGTAATATTCCAAAGTGCAAGGTCAAAGGTCACTCTATGTTAGCTTCACATGTTACTAGCCGTCGTCGTGAGCGTTTGGGTTTGAAATGCAGGAGAGATGAGGAGGATGATGCTTCTTCCTCTGATCCTGGACCAGCTGAGCACAACATGCAAATGAGCCTCGGGATGATTTTGTTCAAGTGTTCTCAGTGGACATAAAACGGATTCAGAATTATCGTTCAACCTGACGGGGAAAAGGGGATAAGCAATACTATTAAAAAAAAAAAAAAAAAAAAAAAGCCAGTGCTACGAACTAAAACTAAACTACAGAAATTGACAGTAACCAGGTTCACATGAGGAGAAAGACAACTCCAGGACTAAATTGTGATGGAGTTGATTCTTTGTGAGGACCTGTGATGGACAAACTCTACTAATTTGTTGTTTGTTTGTTTGTTAGTTAGCATTGTGGCAAACTGCTGTTAGCGTACTAATATGCCTTGCTCCTGACAGCTGTGGAAAAACCTTGATATACAATGTAATGAAAAACTCAGAGGCTCAGAATGCATTAGGTAAATGAGCAAAACATCTGACTGCTGCAAGAAGTTTAAACAGTTATTTCTGTTTGTTTAAGGTGCAGGGATTTCAAAACAGAGAAACTTGGAACCATCAAATAAAATAGATCTCCATCACAGGTCCTCACAAAGACTTACCTCCATCACAGGTCCTCACATAGACTCACCTCCATCACAGGTCCTCACATAGACTCACCTCCATCACAGGTCCTCACATAGACTTACCTCCATCACAGGTCCTCACAAAGACTTACCTCCATCACAGGTCCTCACAAAGACTTACCTCCATCACAGGTCCTCACATAGACTCACCTCCACCACAGGTCCTCACATAGACCTACCTCCATCACAGGTCCTCACATAGACTCACCTCCATCACAGGTCCTCACATAGACTTACCTCCATCACAGGTCCTCACAAAGACTTACCTCCATCACAGGTCCTCACATAGACTTACCTCCATCACAGGTCCTCACAAAGACTCACCTCCATCACAGGTCCTCACATAGACTCACCTCCATCACAGGTCCTCACATAGACTCACCTCCATCACAGGTCCTCACAAAGACTTACCTCCATCACAGGTCCTCACATAGACTCACCTCCATCACAGGTCCTCACATAGACTTACCTCCATCACAGGTCCTCACAAAAACATACCTCCATCACAGGGTCCTTACATAGACTTACCTCCATCACAGGTCCTCACATAGACTTACTTTCATCACAGGTCCTCACATAGACTCACCTCCATCACAGGTCCTCACATAGACTTACCTCCATCACAGGTCCTCACATAGACTTACTTTCATCACAGGTCCTTACATAGACTTACCTCCATCACAGGTCCTCACAAAAACATACCTCCATCACAAGTCCTCACAAAGACTTACTTTCATCACAGGTCCTCACAAAGACTTACCTCCATCACAGGTCCTCACAAAGACAGACCTCCATCTCAGGTTCTCACCCTTACTGGCACAAGTCAAACCATTCATTGTTTTGCAGAACACAAGAAAGATTCAAGTCTATATATATATATATATATATATATATATATATATATATATATATATATATATATATATTTTTTTTTTTTTTTTTTTTTTTTTTTTTTTTCAGTTAATTATTCTGTTAATTATTCACTTTCAGATAGTAAAAAAAAAAAAATAAACAAAAAAAAAAAAAAAACACAACAGAAATTATTGTTTGACTGATTGACCTTTATTTAACCAGGGAAGTCCCACTGAGATTCAGTATCTCTTTTGCAGGGGAGCCCTGGGGGGAGGGTCAGGGGAGGCATTAATGGACATGTTTTTAGTTTTTAGTTGTAGGAGGAAACCGGAGTACCCGGAGTTTGAGGAGAAACATCAAGTTGTGTCAAGTCACAAAGCTCCAAATCCAAGTCGGGTTCTGAGTCACTGACCTTCAAAATAGTGACTCAAGTCTTCCTGATGTCCTGCAGGAGAGCTGCAGTTAGACACTCTAAAGACTTAGGTAGTGTCAGCCAGAAGTACATCTGGAAGTGCACAATGCAAAGACTGAAAAAGGACCCAGTTTAGCTCCAGACTGAATCAGGATCAAACAGAGTTACCAGATATCATCAATAAAAAAAGACACAAGATTTTATGCAAAGCTGCTTTGGAGAAAAAGCAAATCTAAATTGACATGAAGTGTACAAAAACATAGAATAAATAAATGAACGTGCTGAGTGTTTGATGTGACAGAATCCCGGTCTCATTACGAACATTCAAAGCAGAGTCAGTTTTCCTCACTCCAGCGTCTCTAAGGCCCTTTAGTTAACCTTCTGATACTTAAAAGTACTATTTTGACAGCTCGCTAAAACTCGCTTTCCTCTAATTAATGACTTTTGGCGCTAATTCCAAAGTGTGCCGAGCATTTTCGTCGCTAACGTGTGGACTTGTCAGCTTAGCGAGGCCAGAGAGTTGGAGGTCTGCAGATCTAAGACAGAATGTAAAGATGAGTGAGTGAAACGGTGCAGCGGGAGTTTGAGACGAGAGGAGAAATGTGCCGAGAAGATGTTTGGGTTACAAGCTTAGCGGAATGTTGCACAAATCATTCAGCTGGACCTGCGCCGGAGGCAAAGCTAGGATTTTAAAACTTGTATGTGATGTGGCCTCACCTCTTATGAGGGACCGCTATGCTTATGTGCTAAAATGTAAATCTGAAATGTGCGAATGTATGTATGTATGTATGTATGTATGTATGTATTTATTTATTTATTTATTTATTTATTTATTTATTTATTTATTTATTTATTTATTCAGGAACCGAATATGAATCATTTCTGTAAATTTGCAAAATATAGTCAGAGATAAATAACAAAACGATGAAGCAAATACATTGTCAGATAGTCACAATATGTGCACTGTTAACATTACATATCACATTCTCAGTCAGCCAACAGCCACTTTAAAACCACTAGATAGACAGATATGTATACAGACCCCTCCTGACTGGAGCGTGTGTAAGAGCCTGTCGGGTGGAAAGAAATGAAACCAGCCTGTTTTACTTTGGAAATATTGCAAATGGAAAAAAAGAATCAATAAAACATTTGTTGAGACTGTGCCGACTTGATGATGCTTCAGAATTACAATCACTTTTATTGATCAGGCTCCAGACATTTGATTTAAACTGTCACTCATACGTTCAGCCAATAAAAACACACAATGTACAGGTGTAGTAAACACTGATGACGTGACATTTAGGAAATCGATTAGTAAGCAAGTACATAGTGTAAGTTAAGTCAGTATGCAAGCAAGCAAAAATAAATAAATAAATAATAATAATAATAATAATTGAATAAATAAATTAATCACGTTGGTAATCCATAATAAATATATACAAACTGATACTAAATACAAAACTGAAACAGTATACGACAGAAAGCGTACATTTACCACAACATTACAGGACATGTAATTTGCGTATGAATAGCACAAGTTCAAAGCCTGATCCCGTCAGACCTCAGAAGCTAAGCAAGTGAGGGCCTGGTTAGTACTTGGATGGGAGACCACTGGAACACCAGGAGCCACAGTGGGACGACAAAAGTGGAATGTCGTGTCCTTGGGCAAGACACTTAACCCACACTACCTCAGTGTCTGCTACACTGGGTGAGTGGATCCCTGATTGTAAAGCGCTTTGAGTGCCTTGTACGGTTCGCGTCACAGTCCCAGTTCATTTCTCTGGTGGCTGTTCAGATGAGTTCTTATTTATGAATATTAACAAAATCATGATCCTAATCCTATGCTACCCCAAGCCCGGACCTACATTTACCCTTTAATAACTTGATGCCTAAACTTTTTAAACCTAAAGAAAATGTTTAGAAAATGCATAAGGCAGCACATAACCATGGGACGTCGATATTGGTGGTTCTTAAGTGTCCTTTCCAGACTTTTTACCCTTGCCACGCCATGCCACTGGTTATAGAATAGTTCAAATCTCAGAAAAGTGAAATAGGTCTCTTAAATAGAGATTCAAGTTCAGTTAATTTATTGTTGTTGTTTTCTGAGCCTAAAAACAACAACAACAACAATAACATTCTGTCTCTAAACTAATTTAATCTAACCATAAAACTTGTAACTACAGTGATTTTGCTGAATGTCTCTGAAAGCAAAGAAACCATGTTGTTTTCACAGAGTGATGATGTCATCCTCTCAGCTCAGGGCCGTGGAGCAGAGTTTCCTATTGATCCATAAAAATGTCCCACACACAAATAATCTGATCATTACTATGAACGAGCTCACTGTCGTCCAACAAACAGCAGCAGTACATCCACTCGTATAGACTGATCCTGACGTCGAAATGCACTCAAGACTCAACGTTTCGGTCTGAACAGGTTTGTATGGAACGGCTTTATTCATATACAGCAGGTTGTGTTCACATTATGTCATATTTTTAGTACTATTATTGCTTTGTCAGGGACCATTTCCTCCTAAAAGAGACTGGACTGCACAAACACACACAGAACTGTTATAAGGTCAGTTCTTGTATAACAGGATGAACTACAGTTTATCTTCAGTAGTAATGGGAATGTGAGCCGATATTCACCGTTTTTGCCCAGTTTGGTTCATATAGAACTTTGATGGCTAATTCAAGCACGTCTAAAGTGTGGCGGACTGAAGGAGTTTAGCATCTCCAGTCCACATGCCTGTCCATCAGTTCAGGGAAGTGTCACTCACCACATCTTGGTCAGATCAGATTCAGACAACCTTACGCTCGATGTACACTGACTGTGGGTTAGGGTTCGGTTCATGAGTGTGGGTCAGGGTTTGGGTTTGGTTTGGTTCATGGGTTTGGTTCGTGACTGTGGGTTAGGGTTCAGTTTAGTACATTTGCGGGTTTCTTACACTAGACACTGTCAACTACAGTCCAGTTTTGTCCAATTCACTTAAAGTCTCCCTCATACAGACTCAACAGATATTCTACATGAAAAGCTGGGACACATCTAGATGGTTGTTGGGAATAATAATACATTTAGGTTCTGTATGTATTTTGTTAAATAGTCAATGAATCAATCTATGGAATCTTAATCGACTATCATAGGTGAGTAATTATGTTATTTAGATTGTAACAATGAATAAAAACCAGCAAACCGTTTGAGAGAAAATCACTGTGACATCATAGCTATTGATAATTGATCAAATGTTTCATTGAATATGTATTGTTTTATTTTGATTTCCTATCTAAAATTAATAATCCTGGGAAGTCCTCAGAGACAACTGTTGTTGTGATTTGGGCTATACAAAAATACATTTATTTGATTTGATTTGAAAAGAATAGACCAGAAATGATTGTGTTTGCAAAAACTGTACTGCACTATTGTCAGGTAACTGATCAGATCAAAAAGGCATTTTTTGATTTAACAGCTTTTATCACACCTCAGTATAGAAAAAACAAAACAAAACAAACAAACAAACAAAAAAAAACACATACATTTTTATTCGGTTGAGTAAAGGTCAACCAAAAATTCACAATCATCTTACATATTATAATTACATATTTTAGGGACCTGTAACAAGTTAAAAAGGCCAGAGTTACTGTCCCAGAAATGTTGGTGTAGAGACCAGCCCACGTCTGGCTTTGTTTCTGTTCCTCAGAAAGAGACCGATGTCTGAACTGATCAGATAAACAGCATGAGCTGATATCACACTGTCTTACATGTGTTTATCTGCTTCTCTGACTGGATTCTCTTTGGAAAATTACAATCAGAAAAAAGTCTCTCCTTTCTTCTGCCTCCTAGTTCCTAGTTCCTCTGTCCTGTCTCCTCTGACCTAGCACTCATCTCAGAGCTTCTGTCGTTAAACACTTGCTTCCTAACACTTGTCTCTATTCTTTTATCACCTTTCTCTTAGCTTGTGTCTCCTAACCCTAGCCCATGTGTCCTCTGTCATTTGTCCTAGCCCTTTCTCCTCTCTTCTGCCTCCTAGCTCCTGTGTCCAAGCTTCTTCCAGTTTGTCTTTATGGCATGAGTAAATAAAGAATGGCCCGACTGTCTTGTCTCCTCTCTCTTATGCCGTGTCTCTTCTCTCTTGGTTCCTGTCTCCTCTCTCCTGTCTCCTAGCTCCTGCATCCTAGTACCTTCCCGTTTGTCATTAGGGTCTGAGTAAATGAAGGATGGCCGTGCGACTCTCCGGCTCCCCGCTCTAACCTCGGCTATTATTATGGTGACCTCCCTTTAGCCCGACCAAGAGTTTGATATCACGGCTGGGAGTACAGTAGGAGTGATGGGCTGTCTCCTGTGGGCAGGAGGGGTGAGCGGGGGGACCACATGGGATGAGGGATGCAGTTGAACCAGCGTGTAAACTTATCTCTCAGCGCTCATGAATAGTGCATTACAAGGGCACTGACTGAAAATGCCACGCTCTCAAGTCGTCTGACCTCGGCCTGACAACAATGCACAATATTTGGGTGGGTCGGGCTGCGGGGCATGGGCGCTGGTGTCAGGGTGCAGACAGGGCAGGGGAGTCAGGTGGAAGAGATAGTGTATAGGAGCTAGGAGGCGAGAGAGAGGAAACAAGAACTATGCAAGAACTATGGAAGCAAGAAAACAAGAGCTAGGTCTCTAGGACAAGGGTGTAGGGGCCAGGAGTCATAGGAGCTGGTGTCAGGGTGGACACAGGGCAGAGGAGGCAGGTGGAAGGTTGGAATGTAAAAGGTAGGGTGCAAGAGCTAGGAGAATGAAAAATAGACATGAGGTTGAGCGTTAGAACGAGGGTATGTAGGAGTCATGGATGCTGGTGTAGGCAGGAAAAGGAATCAGGCAGAAGAGCTACAAGGCACAGGCTGGGACATAAGAACTACAATATATGACCAAGAACACAAAGGAACCAAGGAGCTTGGATGTAAGAGCAAAGACGTAGGAGCTAGGATACATTCTGATCTCCTTGCACCTACAGCCAGGCTTCTGTCTCCTGGTTGTGCTACGTTCAAACTCAACGTGTTCTCACAGATATGTGTCTTTATCACACAATTGGAAACAGCGTGTCATATGAACACGATGTGTATTTCACGCATTGCTGCCCCAGTTCATTTCTATGTTGAATGTAAATACATGTTATTAATCATGAAGACCTTCCTAATTCTAACCTTAACCAACTCTGAGTCTCAGACCTAAACTTACCCATATGTGTAACTTCAGACCTAAACTTGGCCGTTACCCCCCAAAAAAACTAGCCCCCCTGTTTGTCCTCAACCAAATTGTGTGTCTAGACCACGCAGAAAAAATGGCCGTGTAATGAACACGCAAAAATAGGCTTAAGCATTGTCGTTCTGCAGCAGTCGTTCTGAAACTGTTCACACCTTGTAGAATCTTTGTTTTTCAGTGCCAGCAGATCTAAGTCCAGAATTTATCACGTCATTTCAGCTGAACATGCTCTAACTAACAGTTTGAAAGTGAAACTAGTTGTGGATAATTAGCCCTTGAAGGACAGAAACATGAACAGTTGGTACACAGACTTCAGTTTGGGAAACACTGTCCAAGAGAAAAGTTGGATAATTTGTCTTTAAGGAGATTCTTACACTCTCGTTGGTCCTGAAACATGATCCACTCAAGGTTTGTATTGTTTAATTTGACTGAGGATGTGCACAGTGCAGACATGTGACGTGTCCTGACGCAGCACACACTGAAGCTTTATCTGCTCTAATGTAAACATGAGCAATACTCCTGCATAAACAGTGTGTGAAGAGTCAGCAGGAAGGAGGTACTGCTCCCCTCCTCCTCCTCCCCTCCTCCTCCTCCTCTTCTCCTCCTCCTCCTCCTCCACTCCTCCTCCTCCTCTTCTCCTCCTCCTCCTCCTCCTCCACTCCTCCTCCTCCACTCTTCCTCCTCCACTCCTACTGGAACACTCTCCCCCTGTCTCCTCCATCTCCTCCTCCTCCTGGAACACTCTCCTCCTCCACTCCTCCTCCTCCACTCCTCCCCTGTCTCCTCTTCTCCTCCTCCACTCCTCTTCCTCCTCCTCCTCCTCCACTCCTCCTCCTCCACTCCTCCTCCACTCCTCCTCCTCTTCTCCTCCTCCTCCACTCTTCCTCCTCCTCCTCCTCCACTCCTCTTCCACTCCTCCCCTGTCTCCTCTTCTCCTCCTCTGTCTCCTCTCAAACTCCTCCTCTCCTCACACACTCGTCCTCCTCCCCTTCCCTCTCTCTTCCTTCTGTCCGTTTGTCATGACGTGTTCGAGCACAGTGTTTAGTTAAAGAATGTTTTGTTTGTTTGTTTGTTTTTACAGGGCAGTTAAAGAGATGCTACATGAAACAATAAATAAATAAAGAAATAATAAACATGTACAGTATAATTTTGGTGTTGAAGACTCTTCTCTCAACAGACACTGAGGCTTAGGAGGACGTTGTGCTTTGTTAAATAAATAAATATAAATTATCAAATTAGCTGATGAGTATTGTAATAATGAATGATTTATTATGATTTGATTTGCTTTTTGCAGCCTTCAACTCAACCTATTTTCCTCCAAATGTTTCTCTTGAAGCTCTTTAGCAAACGTTTGAATTGTACAGTGTCTGTGTTTGTGGTGAGAGTCGTCCACAGACCTGACACACACGACCCCCCCCCCCCCCCCACACACACACACCAAACAGTCACTGTCACAGAGGCACACAACGCCCTGTTCACACACACAAGGAGAACATGGGGCGATCGATAAGTACAAGACAACTGGAGAGAGAGAGAGAGAGAGAGAGAGAGAGAGAGAGAGAGAGAGAAGGAGAGAGAGAGAGAGAGAAGGAGAGAGAGAGAGAGAGAGAAGGAGAGAGAGAGAAGGAGAGAGGAAGCAAGATGACAAGTCACAGGAGGTGAAGATCTTATCACATCCTCTAGCTTTATTCTTCTTTCTCCTAAATCCTTTTACTTATAGATTTGTCCCATTGACATGTTACATAATGTAGATTTATACTGACAGATCTCCATAGAGAAGATCTATTTATTTGACAGGGACAGTACACACAGTACACACATAAACATTGCTACTAGGAAGTAGCTAAGGCTTCTAGCCATTGGCTCATTTACAGCCTAGAGATGTGAGATGTGAGTACTGTATATATTTATCAGGAAGGTGCGCCCCCCCACCCCCCACCCCTTCCTCTCTTCCGTACCTGACACACAGAGCACAGAGAAGTGGGGCCCCGGAGCCGCTGCATGTGGCCCCCGCACATGGCTACAAGTGGCCCTGCTCTTCAGGTAAGACTGCAGCGGGATGAGCAGTGTTGCTAGGAGACAGGAGATGCTGTTCAACTTATGACCTGCAATGCAAATGACACAGAAAGTGTGTTTGAGTGTGTGTGAAGAGCTCACACACACACCAGACCCCAGCACGTCTGAAAGAGGTATTTCTTTATGTTTATTTGATTTGATGGACTTGTCTCTGGGACCATTCGGTTTTGTCATGATTCTATTCATGTCTCAATCCACAGATCATGATCAACTCATCTCAATAAGAATGTAACCATGATAAGCTGCTGTTTACTTCCTCTGACTGAGAAATGCTCTTTAACTTCTCATGCTGGCATCCCTTCATATGGACGTGTCACTTTTTCTTTAAAACAATCCTTTTTGTTCAGTGTCTGATAAAAATAAACTGTGAAACATAATTAAAAATCATATTGTGTCCCTCGTATTTAGAGTCAAACCAGTCTCTGGAATGAATCAGACTCAGTTTCAACTGTAAACTGACATATATATATATATATATATATATATATATATATATATATATATATATATATATATATATATATATATATATATATATATATATATATATATATTTATTTATTTATTTATTGACCTTTGCAGAGGAATGATCAAAACCCCAAATCTAGAGTCATTCAGGTCTCAGCCGTCAAGACCAGCTTTACACATCCTTATATCTACAAAAAAACAAAAAGGGCGGAATTAAATTTCTATTTTTGTGTGTGTGTGGAGCAAGTCCTCTCTTCTGATGAGAGCCTGTTAGTCTCAGAAGCTTAAACTACAGATACAGCTCCACAAAGACTCCAGACATTTACCTGTGCTCCAAAGGGTTCAGAAACAGTTTTAGTTTTACAGTAATGAGAACTGGTTTTAACCACTAAACAGAGCTAAGGCGAGCCATCTGAGGAGTTAGAACACACTATCCAAGATTCAGTGCTAGTTTTGATCCCATCCATAGATTGCACTTGTGTTCTTACTAAATGGACACAAAAATAGATCAAGCAAGTTTGACTTTGAATATGGAAAAGCTCATAAGAAGAGACAGTGGAGGAGAACAAATGTACACATGTCAAAGTGAACTACTCATGCATGATGTGGATTCAGTTAGATAATACAATACCTTTAGGAGCAGACTGAACAGTGTTTCGACATGAGGGCCTGTATACTGAGAGAACAAACTTTCACCTCTCTCTTGCCTGAAAACAAAACATCAATAGTTCAAGGCTAATACTCATGTTAATACTCTACACACTTGAATATTCAGACAGTACAGCTAATGTCAGAGCAGTGTTTAGTTCTGTTTCAACATCAAAACAATTGGAGGCGCAGATAAAGGCTGACATTTCTCAGACGACACAACATGTGCTCCTCCATCAGCCCCGAGCACACGTCTGCCTGACCTGTGTCACTTAACCAGAAGGAGGAGGGGTTCTGACCCGGGATCAGGTGGTCTGGGGTCAGTCCGAGTGTGCGCTGGTAATGGTCCTCAGACAGCCCAGGTTTGCAGGATCAATAGCCCAGAACATGAGTGCGAGATGGGGTTACAGCAGGGCTAACGCGGCCTCGCCTAATTGGACGAACACAGCGCCACAGTTATCAATATAAAAATGTTAGAAGCCAAAAAGTCAGGAGAATCAAACGGCACAAGCATTGACTGTGCATTATGTTATCGACGTCTGATGAGAAGCAACACAGTGGAATTATGGGCCGCCACACCCAGAGGAACTCATGATCACGTGTGCAGTCCTTTCACAATTATCATTTACACAACACAGAGACAGCATCAAAGGTCAATAGTACTGGCACCGCTCGGAAATATAACGACTGTGTATGATTTTGTCTGAAAATGTGATCTGATCATCTAAATAGCGCTGCGTTAGACTGAAAACATGTCCAATCCACAAAGAGTCGACTAAAAAGGAAGCATAGCAAAAGATCTGAGGCTAACAAGTAACACTTCATGTTAACAGACACATACACATCATTTACATATGTTAGTAAAATATGTTGTATTTAAATTACACTACCTGATCAATAATGAGCAAACATCACCTAATCAATCACAATGTGCACGGACAGAATTATTATTATATATAGTAATAGTCTAAACCAATGCTCTCTAAACATGGGTAAATCAAAACACTGATGTGCATTAAAATACTGTCATTTTGGAGACAAACTACGATAGCTCTGGTTACTTTCAATTCACAAAGGTTCATCATCAAAAATGTCTCTATAACAGTGATCGACCGAAAAAGGTAGCACACCTCCTTCTGAAACAGATTTGGAGTTGTTTAACTGTGTTCAGTGCTACATCTTTGTTCTGCTGTAATTAACATGTTTCTCATGACAATGACAGGTGCAGAGCGACTTCCTCACTATAACGACAGGTGCAGAGTGTCTTCCTCACTATAACGACAGGTGCAGAGTGTCCTCCTCACTATAACGACAGGTGCAGAGCGACTTCCTCACTATAATGACAGGTGCAGAGTGTCTTCCTCACTATAACGACAGGTGCAGAGTGTCCTCCTCACTATAACGACAGGTGCAGAGTGTCTTCCTCACTATAACGACAGGTGCAGAGTGTCCTCCTCACTATAACGACAGGTGCATAGTGTCTTCCTCACTATAACGACAGGTGCAGAGTGTCCTCCTCACTATAACGACAGGTGCAGAGTGTCCTCCTCACTATAACGACAGGTGCATAGTGTCTTCCTCACTATAACGACAGGTGCAGAGTGTCTTCCTCACTAGAACGACAGGTGCAGAGTGTCTTCCTCACTAAAACGACAGGTGCAGTGTCTTCCTCACTAAAATGACAGGTGCAGTGTCTTCCTCACTATAACGACAGGTGCAGAGTGTCCTCCTCACTATAAAGACAGGTGCAGAGTGACCTCCTCACTATAACGACAGGTGCAGAGTGTCTTCCTCACTATAACGACAGGTGCAGAGTGACTTCCTCATTATAACGACAGGTGCAGAGTGACTTCCTCACTATAACGACAGGTGCAGAGTGTCTTCCTCACTAGAACGACAGGTGCATAGTGTCTTCCTCACTATAACGACAGGTGCAGAGTGTCTTCCTCACTATAACGACAGGTGCAGAGTGTCCTCCTCACTATAACGACAGGTGCAGAGTGTCCTCCTCACTATAACGACAGGTGCAGAGTGTCCTCCTCACTATAACGACAGGTGCAGAGCGACTTCCTCACTATAATGACAGGTGCAGAGTGTCTTCCTCACTATAACGACAGGTGCAGAGTGTCCTCCTCACTATAACGACAGGTGCAGTGTCTTCCTCACTATAACGACAGGTGCAGAGTGTCTTCCTCACTATAACGACAGGTGCAGTGTCTTCCTCACTATAACGACAGGTGCAGAGTGTCTTCCTCACTATAACGACAGGTGCAGAGCGACTTCCTCACTATAACGACAGGTGCAGAGTGTCTTCCTCACTATAACGACAGGTGCAGAGTGTCCTCCTCACTATAACGACAGGTGCAGAGTGTCCTCCTCACTATAACGACAGGTGCAGAGTGTCCTCCTCACTATAACGACAGGTGCAGAGTGTCTTCCTCACTATAACGACAGTTGCCAGAGTGTCTTCTCACTATAACGACAGGTGCAGAGTGTCTTCCTCACTATAACGACAGGTGCAGAGTGGCTTCCTCACTATAACGACAGGTGCAGCGTGTCTTCTCACTATAACGACAGGTGCAGAGTGTCTTCCTCACTATAACGACAGGTGCAGAGTGTCTTCCTCACTATAACGACAGGTGCAGAGTGTCTTCCTCACTATAACGACAGGTGCAGAGTGTCTTCCTCACTATAACGACAGGTGCAGAGTGTCCTCCTCACTATAACGACAGGTGTGATTGAGTGCTGGTCTATGGATCTGTCTTAGAACTTTTCTCACCACCTGCTTGTCTCCACTGAGATGTTCTTACTTTATATTAAACATCTCAGAGTGGGATAAAGTCATGGTGGTGGTAGTTCACCTGTCACCATGAATCATGTCCCCCTCACAGCAGCTGTCACACTGGTGGTACCTCAAAAAAGTCATGCTGAAAATAAACATTTACACAACAGACATTCCATTTACTTTTAACACGACATTGGCAAGATAAATATTACTGTTTTAACAGTAAAGATTGAAGTAAGTGTGTTTACCTCACATGTACTACAGTTACTAAACACAGAACACCTGCAGAAGAAAACCGTCTGCAGAACAGATCAGAAAGGTCATAGGAACAGATCAGAAGTGCCTGAAGAACAGAAGCAGAAGAAGTGTCTGCAGAATGAAAATGTGTGTAAAAACATTCTGTCTTCAGAAGAGAACAGAAGTGTCTGAGGAACAGAAGCGTCTGCAGAACACAGAGGTGCAGGTGCAGAGTGTCTTCCTCACTATAACGACAGGTGCAGAGTGTCTTCCTCACTATAACGACAGGTGCAGAGTGTCTTCCTCACTATAACGACAGGTGCAGAGTGTCCTCCTCACTATAACGACAGGTGCAGAGTGTCCTCCTCACTATAACGACAGGTGCAGAGTGTCCTCCTCACTATAACGACAGGTGCAGAGTGGCTTCCTCACTATAACGACAGGTGCAGCGTGTCTTCCTCACCATAACGACAGGTGCAGAGTGTCTTCCTCACCATAACGACAGGTGCAGAGTGTCTTCCTCACTAGAACGACAGGTGCAGAGTGTCTTCCTCACTATAACGACAGGTGCAGAGTGTCTTCCTCACTATAACGACAGGTGCAGAGTGTCCTCCTCACTATAACGACAGGTGCAGAGTGTCTTCCTCACTATAACGACAGGTGCAGAGTGTCTTCCTCACTATAACGACAGGTGCAGAGTGTCTTCCTCACTATAACGACAGGTGCAGAGTGTCTTCCTCACTATAACGACAGGTGCAGCGTGTCTTCTCACTATAACGACAGGTGCAGAGTGTCTTCCTCACTATAACGACAGGTGCAGCGTGTCTTCTCACTATAACGACAGGTGCAGAGTGTCTTCCTCACTATAACGACAGGTGCAGAGTGTCTTCCTCACTATAACGACAGGTGCAGAGTGTCCTCCTCACTATAACGACAGGTGCAGAGTGTCTTCCTCACTATAACGACAGGTGCAGAGTGTCTTCCTCACTATAACGACAGGTGCAGAGTGACTTCCTCATTATAACGACAGGTGCAGAGTGACTTCCTCACTATAACGACAGGTGCAGAGTGTCTTCCTCACTAGAACGACAGGTGCATAGTGTCTTCCTCACTATAACGACAGGTGCAGTGTCTTCCTCACTATAACGACAGGTGCAGAGTGTCCTCCTCACTATAACGACAGGTGCAGAGTGTCCTCCTCACTATAACGACAGGTGCAGAGCGACTTCCTCACTATAATGACAGGTGCAGAGTGTCTTCCTCACTATAACGACAGGTGCAGAGTGTCCTCCTCACTATAACGACAGGTGCAGAGTGTCCTCCTCACTATAACGACAGGTGCAGAGTGTCTTCCTCACTATAACGACAGGTGCAGAGTGTCCTCCTCACTATAACGACAGGTGCAGAGTGTCCTCCTCACTATAACGACAGGTGCAGTGTCTTCCTCACTATAACGACAGGTGCAGAGTGTCTTCCTCACTATAACGACAGGTGCAGTGTCTTCCTCACTATAACGACAGGTGCAGAGTGTCTTCCTCACTATAACGACAGGTGCAGAGTGTCCTCCTCACTATAACGACAGGTGCAGAGTGTCCTCCTCACTATAACGACAGGTGCAGAGTGTCTTCCTCACTATAACGACAGGTGCAGAGTGTCTTCTCACTATAACGACAGGTGCAGAGTGTCTTCCTCACTATAACGACAGTTGCAGAGTGGCTTCCTCACTATAACGACAGGTGCAGCGTGTCTTCCTCACTATAACGACAGGTGCAGAGTGTCTTCCTCACTATAACGACAGGTGCAGAGTGTCTTCCTCACTATAACGACAGGTGCAGAGTGTCTTCCTCACTATAACGACAGGTGCAGAGTGTCTTCCTCACTATAACGACAGGTGCAGAGTGTCTTCCTCACTATAACGACAGGTGCAGAGTGTCCTCCTCACTATAACGACAGGTGTGATGGAGTGCTGGTCTATGGATCTGTCTTAGAACTTTTCTCACCACCTGCTTGTCTCCACTGAGATGTTCTTACTTTATATTAAACATCTCAGAGTGGGATAAAGTCATGGTGGTGGTAGTTCACCTGTCACCATGAATCATGTCCCCCTCACAGCAGCTGTCACACTGGTGGTACCTCAAAAAAGTCATGCTGAAAATAAACATTTACACAACAGACATTCCATTTACTTTTAACACGACATTGGCAAGATAAATATTACTGTTTTAACAGTAAAGATTGAAGTAAGTGTGCTTACCTCACATGTAGTACAGTTACTAAACACAGAACACCTGCAGAAGAAAACCGTCTGCAGAACAGATCAGAAAGGTCATAGGAACAGATCAGAAGTGCCTGAAGAACAGAAGCAGAAGAAGTGTCTGCAGAATGAAAATGTGTGTAAAAACATTCTGTCTTCAGAAGAGAACAGAAGTGTCTGAGGAACAGAAGCGTCTGCAGAACACAGAGGAGTTTGTTTGCAGACCAGCCTTCAAAGCCTGCAGTCAGTAGCTCTCACAGTGGGCCTGCCGGTGTAATGGCACTGCCTGATTCTACATTGATATCATATAATTCAGGATGGCCCTCCAGCTCTGTGATGTGGCCGACCTGCTGGGGGCCAGGCGCAGGGGCCCGGGTCCCGCTGCTCAGAGCATGTATTCTTATTGATTACTGCCGGCCCACTTCTCAGGGCCTGTAATTTAACTCAGCAGGCTGTAATACTAATGCTGGAATTCAAACATAGAATCTGCACTTGAAGCACACAAAACAATTGACACTTCCCAAATGTGTGGCCCTTTAAATGGGATGACGAGGCGCGGATGGAGCTCCATTTTCTGCTCAGTGCGTAGCAGCAACAGACTCCCGCAGAAGCACAGCAATTGCATGATGGGAAAGATGATGGACAAGTGAGGACAGGGAGAATGTGAAAAGTGATGCAAGTTCTGAAGGGAAATTCACACGTGTCACATACAGACCAAAGAGAAAGAAGAGATTTTAACACGACATGCAGAGAACCCACTGAGACGTGCTTTAATATGTGTCTGCAGTTTACATTGAGCAGACTTGGTAGTTCTTGTAGTGTATAGTAAGGTGCATTAATATAGTACTGTATTTATGTGTATGTATATATATATATATATATATATATATATATATATATATATATATATATATATATATATATATATATATATATATTTATTATTAATGAATGAATAAATAAATAATATGCCAAATCAAATTATTAGTAACTAATTGAACATCAATCAATCAATGATTTGTCACATAAATACAAACACAGTATGTATTCTTTAGTAGAGAAAATCAAAAAGTCTTTAGTTGAAATAAATCTACATGTAAAAAGCAGAGAAATTGCAGCGGTCCACCTTCCTTTTCACGGCTTGTGTTTGGAGCTAAAAGAGCATCAGCGGGATTAAAAGTATCTCATTAAAGAGTCTGTGTCTCCTTTAATGAGAACGCTCGGGTTTTCATGTTAATGCAGCTGATCTCACAAAGACTCCTGAGCTTCCTCCTCATTATCCAATGCTTCTGCCTCCGACACAGAACACTGCTCTGCAAACGTGTTATTACATACTATACATACATGTTATTACACTCTACAGACATGGTATTGCACCCTATACAGACATGTTATTACACTCTACAGACATGTTATTACACTATACAGACATGTTATTACACTCTACAGACATGGTATTACACTCTACAGACATGTTATTACACTCTACAGACATGTTATTACACTATACAGACATGGTATTACACACTCTACAGAGATGTTATTACACTCTACAGACATGTTATTACACTCTACAGACATGTTATTACACACTCTACAGACATGTTATTACATACTATACAGACATGTTATTACACTATACAGACATGGTATTACACACTCTACAGACATGTTATTACACACTCTACAGACATGTTATTACACACTCTACAGACATGTTATTACACTATACAGACATGGTATTACACACTCTACAGACATGTTATTACACTCTACAGACATGTTATTACAATCTACAGACATGTTATTACAATCTACAGACATGTTATTACAATCTACAGACATGTTATTACAATCTACAGACATGTTATTACACTCTACAGACATGTTATTACACTATACAGACATGTTATTACACTCTACAGACATGTTATTACACACTATACAGACATGTTATTACACTCTACAGACATGTTATTACACTCTACAGACATGTTATTGCACTCTACAGACATGTTATTACAATCTACAGACATGTTATTACACTATACAGACATGTTATTACACTCTACAGACATGGTATTGCACCCTATATATACATGTTATTACACACTCTACAGACAAGTTATTACAATCTACAGACATGGTATTACACTCTACAGACATGTTATTGCACTCTACAGACATGTTATTACACACTCTACAGACATGTTATTGCACTCTACAGACATGTTATTACACTATACAGACATGTTATTACACTCTACAGACATGTTATTACACTCTACAGAAATGGTATTACACACTCTACAGACATGTTATTGCACTCTACAGACATGTTATTACACACTCTACAGACATGTTATTGCACTCTACAGACATGTTATTACACTATACAGACATGTTATTACACTCTACAGACATGTTATTACACTATACAGACATGGTATTACACACTCTACAGACATGTTATTACACTATACAGACATGTTATTACACTCTACAGACATGTTATTACACACTATACAGACATGTTATTACACTCTACAGACATGTTATTACACTATACAGACATGTTATTACACTCTACAGACATGGTATTACACACTCTACAGACATGTTATTACACTCTACAGACATGGTATTGCACCTATATATACATGTTATTACACACTCTACAGACAAGTTATTACAATCTACAGACATGTTATTACACTATACAGACATGTTATTACACTATACAGACATGTTATTACACTCTACAGACATGTTATTACACCCTATACAGACATGTTATTACACTCTACAGAGAAGTTATTTCACACTATACAAGCATGCTATTACACATACTTCATACATGTTATTACACACTATACAATAATGTCATTACACTCTACAGACATGGTATTACACACACCAACAAAACAGATCAATACACAAGAAGAATGAAAACATTTACACTATGAATGTTATACTGAAGTTGTTACAGTTATGTCATGATAGTAATGTTAATAAAGTAATATATACTAATGACTTTTACAGTGACATTGTTACAGTGAATATATATTACACTTTTTACAGTGAAAAAATCACAGTGAATGTTAAGCACTTTATGAGTATGTTTTTAAATACAAATACCACCTGGTTGATGAACGCAGCACACTCATGATTCTTGTTGATGGCTTATTAATACTTAATATTGTAGTAAACTACTTGTGTTAATAGGTAAATAAATAAATAAATAACCTTATAAAGAAACCTTATTTTAAAGTTGTATCTTTATCATTATTATTTTTAACATTTATTGTTGTATTTTTTTTTTTGTATTTATTACTACATTTGTTTGTATGAATATGTTTCTTCAACAATGATATAACACAAAGGAGGTGAAAATATTACATTTCAAAAGCATAAAAATAGAACAGGTTAGTTAGAGTCTGATCATATTTTCAATCAGATGCATTTCTCTATTAACCCTGGTTCATTTGTTCTGCTTGGCTAATTAAGGAAAGCTCTTAGTGTTGTTTGTTGCTGTGAGTGAGTGTGAGGCAGTGGAAGGCCTGCCTGGGCTCCAGAGATCCATCCATCTCAATCTGGGCCTTACCGCCGACACCTTACAAAGAGCTACAATTAATAAGGGCATTATCCAGCAGCAGGACACAATGGAGGCCTGGAGCAGAGACAGGCGGCCCGCGCGGACACAGCGAGGAGGGGGACCGCCCGGGGGCTGGCCTCCACCAAAGTGCTTCAAAATGGGATGCATTACAAGCTCTGTCTTCAGAACATGAATTACAATCTATTAAAAGGGAGAGTGGTGATGGATGGGGCGCTAAATGGGTCCCCTGCAGCAGACCAGCAGCACGGTGAAACAATAGAGAGAGAGAGCTGCAGGTGGACGGGCCGGCGCTAACAGCAGGACTAATGCAGCGCTGTTTAATCATGAGCTTTACTCTTAAGGACTGAGAGGAGTGACAGTAGTTGTAGCTGCATTACAGACAAACATGTTACGTTAAATACAGCCAGCAGTGAAGAGTGTGAGATATCTTTTACAGTTTAAATTGTCTGTTTACAATATTCTATTTGTGCGGATGTGTGTGTTTCTCAGTTTTTTTTTTTTTCCTATTTTATTATCTCAATAGTGTATTGTCTCATTTCTGCACCCCTGCCACAGACTTCTATGCATGTTGTAATTTCCAAGGATATTTTAAATGTATATTTTTCAACAATGCAACAATGCAAGATCAACCCCTAAAGTGAAAGTGATAGTAGTGGTAGTAATAGTTGAATGTATGTGTGGAAACAAACAAGAGCAACTGCAAGAGAAACATACAGTATATCTGATTTATCTATATAATGATAAATAAATCTAAACCTGTTTCATTCAAGTTCAGCAGGTCTGAAGTGTTTAAGACAGATAGATCCTAAAAGTCCAGTTTGCATAATACATACATCCCTTTAAGCTGGTCAGATTCAAAGGTGGGACCTTGTTGCTATGAGGTGACACTGCTAAGCACCTTTGCAATATACTTCCCATCACAGAAGTAAAGCCTGCAGAGGACAGCTATCAAAGGCACCCAGAGTGAAGAAGTGAGCTCCCTCGAAAGTGTCCCATTACTGCAGGTTGAGTGGCGGTCCGCGGTTCACAGGGGGAGGGCGGGTGAGGGCGGGCCGGGGCGTCAGGGGGCAGCGCGGGGCCCGAGTCACACCGACATGACATTTACAGCAATCCTGCACTTGTTTGTGGTCACTGGACTGGAGACAAACGGCCAGCCCCGGAGGTCAGGAAGGCACGGCTGAATTTCATCCGCGTCCGAGCTCCCGTCTGCTGGGAGAGAGGGGAAGGTGTGAGGGACCCAGGGCTGTGTGCCTGTCTGGAAAATCAATCTGTCGTCATGTATAAACAACCTGGAGAGTGGGGTTATGGAAGTGAAAGGAAAGATCAACAATGGAGCGATCGATGGAAGGTGAACTTGGGAGGCTGCTGTTAAATAATGGACTTAATCTCTACTGCATATTTTCACTGAAGTCAAGATCACTGCTCCATAATTGAATATACCGTAGTTGTAGCTCATTTTAAAGAATTTCAACATTTGTGTCACTGTGTGTTCATGAAAGTCTATTGTATTCTTAAAAATGTGTTTTATCCCAACATCTGTAAAAAAAAAAACAAAAAAAACTTTTCCCTGCAACAGTCTGTGAATAAATTGTATATATAAATTTTTTTGTTTGTTTTTTTTAATAGGTCAATGTGCTAAAAAACAAAAAGTAAAATAAACATAATTTTAGGATGAAGCCAAGTGGCAAAAAAAAAAAGAAAGAAAAAAAAAAAAAAAATGACATTATATTTTATATCTATGTTATTTATTTACTTATTTATGTATTTAGTTAGTTAGTTAGTTAGTTAGTTAGTTAGTTTAGTTTATTTCTTTTTTTTCTGAGACTGTTCTGTTAAAAATCAATCAGGTTTTAGCTCAGTATCATCTAATCTAAAAAATATGTTTTGCAGTGTTGAAATACCTTAAGGTAACTTTAGGTATTTCAACTCTGCATTCTGTATTCTGTAACTGTATGAGCCACCAGTCCAAATGAAACACGTTAATACTCAAATGCAACTGTCTCCAACCATTTTCTGGTACAGAAAGTCATTTCTTAGCAAGACAAGATGTCTTGAATTAAGAAGTTTTAAAATTGATTTCAGGAGATTTTATTTAGCTAATAAGAGCATCTATCAGTGGAATAATATTGTATTTTCTTACTTTATGAATAATTTATAATAGTATATAGCACAGACAGATGTCTTCCAAAGTGCTTCACACAGTAAACTCCCCTCGTCACTCAGCAGCAGAAAGAATTCGACTAAACAACCTCTGACCATCACCAAGCGTTCTCTAGCCTGCATGTTCTTGCTTTGTGGGTAAAAAGTTGTTGTTTCTCATATTTTAAGTAGAAGAAATGTGTTCTTATATCCAAGTACAAAATGTTCTGTTCAAATAATGATATATTTTTGTTTCAGAATGTTTAAACTTGCTTCGAGATTCCATTTTGCGGTGCAGACTCTTGCTCACCATCAGGACTTTTGACATCATCACATTCTAACTTGAGCACAGTCTATTGAACCACAATAATATCCCACAGCTCACACTCCACTGACAGTAAGACTTGAAGTGGCAACCACACGGTCTGAGGGTGACATTTTACCACTATCACTCATCATATCACTGCCTTTCGCTAACATTGTCATCCTTAAAAAAATCAATCCATCATCATGTAAAAACAACCCGGTGAAGAGCGCCTCTGAAATGGTATAAAAAGGCCCACAATAGCTCGATCAATAGTTTATGAACTTAGCCGCGGCCTGGGAATCTGCTGTTAAATAATGGACTTTAATCACTGCTCCACCAGAGTCGAGAGTCCTCCGCCGTGATAGCTTTATGTTCCAGGCAAAAGGATGAGCTTGGTTATGGATTAACGTTGAGATCAATATCCAGATAGCGGCAGGGAGGAGAGGCCTTATCGAGCGGCGGCAGGGGGCTTCTCATCACAGGTAGTTGATAATCCTGCAATATTGTGATGAGCGGCTAATCTGTTATTTGAAACGCGACCTCTGAGGCTCGTAATAAAAGTTAAGTCCAATTGTTGGAGCAGATAGAAGGGTCATCCAGGGCCCGGGTCGCGCTCCGGGGGCGGGGCCAATACTGATTTGCTCAGCTTTCCCAGTCGGACTCAATCAAAGAAGTTAATTATGTGGATCAGAAGTGAGAGAGCGTTCTGTTAAATGATGTTAGCTAGCGGCTAACGTGCATTGGTGTGATTTAGCTATAGGCACAAGCTAGTTACAGACATAATTAGCCAGCCACAGAGCTAATTAGAATGCAGCTGCTATAGATCAGTAACTCTTTACTCTTTATGTTTGTTTGAGTTGTTGAAGATAATGGAAGAGATGTTCCCCAATATAACATTTTAATATATATACTTTGCTATACAACTAGCAAAGTTGATAATCCAGGCATTGTATAGAATGACTTTTCGGTAAAACAGCATTGACAAAGCATAATTTCTTGGCATGCAAAATAAAAACTCATACAATTTTAAATAAATACCACCCACCCCCCAGGGACCAGGGAAAAAAATACTCAACCATGCTTATGGTTGAGTATTTTTGATTACATTTTACATTTTGTTTTATTGTTTCAAATATCAAGTGAAATCCCCTAAACCCCCTTAAAAGATGATTTCATTATAGACCTCAGTGCAAATAAACTTTATTTATTAATTTTGGAAAAAAAATAAATAAAAAAATCAAAATAGCTGAAGCTGTAGAAATGTTTTGGCACCTCTGCAAAAATGCAAGTAAACAAGATTTGCATATGTTAAAAAAATCATTTTGATTTGTAATAAAAATTTCGTTAAGTGAGTGCAAATATTAAGATGGATGAAATGCCATGTTTCTATAATGTATTTTGATTTTTTTTTCATCTATAATTTTAATCAAATTATTACTATGACATTCTCAATATGTAGTTTTTGCATACCTTCAAAAATCAAAACAACATTCACAATGTTGTCTAACTCTAATTGCATGGTTGTGGTTGATGGTTGTGGTTGATGGTTGTGTTTTGTGGTTGTGGTTGGTAGTTGTGTTTTGTGGTTGATGATTGTGTTTTGTGGTTGTGTTTTGTGGTTGATGGTTGTGGTTGATGGTTGTGTTTTGTGGTTGATGGTTGTGGTTGATGGTTGTGTTTTGTGGTTGATGGTTGTGGTTGATGGTTGTGTTTTGTGGTTGATGGTTGTGGTTGATGGTTGTGTTTTGTGGTTGATGGTTGTGGTTGATGGTTGTGTTTTGTGGTTGATGGTTGTGGTTGATGGTTGTGTTTTGTGGTTGATGGTTGTGGTTGGTAGTTGCGGTTGATGGTTGTGTTTTGTGGTTGATGGTTGTGTTTTGTGGTTGATGGTTGTGGTTGGTGGCTGTAGTTGATAGTGAATGTATGAATGATTTATTTCTATAGCACATTTAAACAGACAGATGTCTTCCAAAATGCTTCACAAAGTAACCCTCTCACTCAGTGAAGCCAAGCTGCTCTGGGGCAATTCAGCAGAGACAATTCGCCTAAACACCTGGCTCCTCAACCTCTGACCAACACCAGGTGTTCCCTAACTTGCATGTTTTTGGTGGTAGTCGGAGTGGTTTGTTGTTGGTGGTGGTTGTGGCAATTAATGTCCATAAATCAGTTGATTTCTATCAAAAATAAATAAATACATACAATTTGGCTAAATGCTTTAACAACTTTACAAAGGTTTGCAAATGAGTCTTTTAGAGAAACAAAACAAAACAAAAAATAATAAATAAATAAAATAAAACAGAACCACAACCTGGTCTACAGTTGACCACAACCACAAACACAACAACCTTCACAACTGCAGCAACAAAGTGTGGCTTTGCAGAGGTGGACAAATCTTTCCGTAGATAGACAAAATAAATATTACATAATAAGCGCAAAACCTACTTTTTGGTTGAATTAAAACAAATCTATGAAGCAATGATCTTTTATTAGTCTTTTAGGAAAAAAAACTTGATATGATCTTTGCAAAAAACACAAAGTGTAATCAAATAGATACTTAAAAAAAAATAATAATAAATAAATAAATTGCACGAGTTTTCTGTTTCATTCCAAGACATTATGCTTTTCTCTAGTCCCCTAAAGCTTCTCTAGTTCTCACTAACACTTCCTTTGAATCCTTCACAATAAAAGCCTCATAATCTCCTGCTGCAATAAGAGATTTATTGTGAAAGAGTAGTGTAATAAATACTTATAATGAGTGAGACATCTTGCTCCCACGATTTGGCCTAATGTTTGGGAAAGCCTACGAAACATAATTTTGCACTTCAAGAGACTAATACATTCTACATTTAAAAACATAATGAACAGGAGTGAAAGCTAAATGTTATCAGAATGCAAAATACTTAAAAAAATAATCTTAATAGTTGAAAGAAATGCGATTAATCGTGAGTTAACTCAAGACAATCATGCGAATAAACGCGATTACAAATTTTAATCGCTTGACAGCCCTAATATATATATATATATATATATATATATATATATATATATATATATATATACATACATACATACATACATACATATATATATATATATATATATATATATATATATATATATATATATATATATATATATATATATATATATATATATATATATATATATATATTTCAGAAGTAACTGGACCAGCCTAGCGCTGTCAGAAGTGTTCAAATATGTGCTGTTGCCCTGACATGTCTATTGTAAATTGAAGCGAGTTGGCATCTATGCACACAATATGTCCATTGGCTCAGGAAAGACAAGAAGTGCCAAGACATAATGTAGAACAATCTGGAGACTATTTATAGTGTTCCTCATCCTGAAGTTGTAAGTATATGGGCCATATATCTGCCATGTTATTTTGCTCAAAAATGTATTAGTCATTGTTTGGGTTTGAGTTGTTTTATTGTTGCTGTTGTGTAACTCAGCAAAACACTGGACAAAGTGAGTCTAATGTTTACAAAATACAACTCAATCAGACCTTAACATAAAAACATAACATAACATTACATAACATAGCGTATAATAACATAACATTACATAACATAGCGTATCATAACATAACCATAACATAACTTATCCTAACATAGCATAACAGCACTCACAGAATATGAAAACTCTGAGGAGCACCATGATAGAAGGACCATGTGAGGAGCACCATGATAGAAGGACCATGTGAAGAGCACCATGATAGACGGACCATGTGAAGAGCACCATAATAGAAGGACCATGTGAAGAGCACCATGATAGAAGGACCATGTGAAGAGCACCATGATAGACGGACCATGTGAAGAGCACCATAATAGAAGGACCATGTGAAGAGCACCATAATAGAAGGACCATGTGAGGTGCACCATGATAGAATATATATATATATATATATATATATATATATATATAATATATATATATATATATATATATATATATATATATATATATATATATATATATATATATATATATATTATAGTGAAAAAGGCCGAAATTGAGAAGCATGAGCCAACATTTTACTGAAGAGATTTTTTAAGGTTCAAACAAAATGACTTTGTCATGGAAATTGAAAAAGCAATGTGGTCAGAGGTAACTGTTCAAAGTGATGTTGATCAATCAATTGCAAAATGTAATAATATTTTTGTTTCAATTGTAGATAAAGACACACCTATTAGAAATGTTACCATAAAGGAAAAAAAAAAAAAAAACATTCCATGGCTAGATTAAAAAAAAAAAAAAAAAAAAAAAAAAAAAAAGTAAAAAAATCTAATCAAACAAAGAGAGAAAGCAAAGGAAGCAGCCTGATTTTCAGAAAAAGAGAAGGATTGGCAAATATATAGAAAATTAAAGGGACTATACTCGATTTTTTTAAAACAAGATAATTTAAAAACAGTTTCCCCCAGCACTGGTATCTTGTTAATGGATCTATTCAGATTTAAATTAGTCCGACATGTCCTGTCTATGTCTAATAAAATCGCGTTTGTCACCATTTTTTTTGTTTTTAGCATTGTGGCTAACTGTTGTTAGCATAGTGACTCACCTCGCCAATAACAGCTGTGAAAAAACATTAAAACACATCATGATGAACAATTCTGAAGCTCAGAATGCATTAGGTAAGTGAGCAAATCACGCAGACTCAAGAAAGAAGCTTAAAATGAATTATTTCTGTTTCTTTACATTTTAAGAATGCAAAAATCAGGTACAGTCCCTTTAAGGAATCAAATTACAGCAATAAATTTGCCTGAGCTGCCAGTCCCTCACGCTCTGACAGACACTTTACAAACCGTGAGGGTCTGGGAGCGGAGCGCCAGCCTTTCCAGCGACACGATGTTTTCGTAAACATGTAGCGCGAGGATTTGTTCAGTCTGAAGCCTCAACACGGTTTGTGCTCAGGTTTTAAGGAGTCGATATGTTCATTGTTCAAAACCGAATCACCTCCGTTCTCCTTCTTGAATGTTTTGAAATGGGGCTCGAAAGCAACTTCCGACTTTTTAGTGTCACATGTCAGAATTGCTGTGCTTGATTGGATCGTCTTAACTTTGGGAGACGACTTTATTGGCTAACCGTCAGGTCCCAGACCCTTCTGCATTCAAACAGAATGTAACAGAATGTAGGAGGGAAGGACTGGTCAGGCAAACAATAAAAAGGAACAAAAGCAAATTATACTATGGAAACAAAATTGACAATTAAAAATCACAATAAGAAACTATGGAATTTATTAAATTACCTAATGGGTAGAAACAGAAAATTACTTTAATGACTATTTTATAAACAAACTTGAAAAAAACTTTAGGTACTACTACTACTACTACTACTACTACTACTACTACTACTACTACTACTACTACTACTACTACTACTACTACTACTACTAATAATAATAATAATAATAATAATAATAATAATAATAAAAAAAGATATAATAATAATACATATTATACATATAATAATAGTAAAGTATCTAATACACTAGTAAGAGGTAATTTAATGAAATCAAAACAATGTAAATTTCATTTTAAATATGTCGAAACATATGAAGTCAGGAACATCCTAAAGAATTAAAGAAAAAAAAAAACACCAGGAAAGGATGGTATTGATCCACACCTGCTGCGGATGACAGCAAATGTGTTCCAGCAGTTTGTTATATAATTATTCTAAGTCTAAGTCATGGAATCTGTCCAAACGGGTGGAAAAAGGTAAAGACAAGAAGATAGCATTTTCAGAACAGAATAGTCGACCTATAAGCTTACTTGTAGCTTTCACAAAGTCATGGAGTTAGTTGTATATAAACAAATGTATTTTTACAAGAATAATTTGTTTACTGAGTACCAACATGCTTATTGACAAGGATACTCAACTGCAACTGTCTTAACTCAAATAACTGACGAATGGTTAAAAAAAGTTGATGGGAGGAAAATTGTAGGAACCTTAATGTTAGATTACTTGAAGTGCTCAATCATAGACTGCTTCTAAAAAAAATGAGAAAGTTGTGGTTTGAGAAAACAGCAATAACATGGTTTAAGAGTTTTTTTAACTGACACAATGCAGACTATGTTTTTAATGGAACTTCAACTGGAAAAGTAGTGACTTGCGGGGTTCCACAAGGCAGCTGCCTTGGACCTCTGCTTTATAATATTTAGACTAATGAGATGCCACTAGTTCTTAATAAGTCTAATATGATTATGTATGCTGATGACTCCACTATCTACTTGCCAGCACAGCACACACAGTAAATGAACTACGAGCAAACCTGGAGGAGGAATTAGAGGAAGTGACCAAATGGATAAAGGAAAATCAACTTATATTAAATAAAACTAAAACAGTTATTATGGTTGTAGGATCTACTGACTTTATGAAAATAAATCCAGAACAGTTAGAGATTGAGAGAGTGAAAATAAGACAAGTCAATGAGTAACTGTTGACTGTAAACTAACCTGGAAAAATTATAAACAAAATACATGCACGAAAACGGCGAGAGCAATCTCAATGATAAATAGGCACAAACAAAATTTAACACAAAAATCAATCCAATTAATTACACACACACTCTGGTGTTATCCCATTTAAATAACTGTCCAACCATCTGGTCAAACGCAGCCTCTGAATTAAAAAGTTACAAACGATGCAAAACCGAGCAGCTCGTGTGGTGTAATCCTAGAACCAGTACCAAGGTTATGCTAAACAAATTAAACTGGCTATCTGTGCAAAATAGATTAGTTTATTAATGACAAATTAACGAAAAATATGATGACAAAAAAATCCAAACATTCTTTACCAGAGTCTCTTTTTCAGTGATGAAAAACACAATTACAGCACTAGACATTTACCTAAAGTAAAATCAAATAGTGTCTAAAAATATTTACGTCCAGAGCAACGCAGGCCTGGAATTTGCTCCCTGATCGAGGAACAGGCAAGATTCAAGATACTACTACAGCAGTTTGTGGTTAAAATTGAATCCATGTCTTAGCCAGCAAAGTAAAACGAAGGTGAACTTGTATAAAAGTTGTTAGGTAAGTGGGAAAGAAAGTACGGTTTTATTTGTAATATAGTCTGCAGATCTTAAAACAGAGGTGCTTTTCAAAGGGGGTGGGCTGGATTCCAATTAGGGAATTTAGATAATTTATTTTTGATATCTTTCAATGAAATGTCATATATTTTATTTACGGATCCAGTGTGAATGTACATTTTTTTGTATGAATGTTAAATTATTTTTTTGTACAATGAACTTAGTGGACCCCTGAATAATAGCAACAACTTGTCTGTGCTAATGAGGATTCAATCAATAAACATATACATATAAACCATGTGAGGAGAACAATGAGAGGACCATGTAAGGAGCACCATGAGAGGACCATGTGAGGAGAACCATGAGAGGAGGACCATGAGAGGGAGGACCATGAAAGGATCATGTGAGGTGAACCATGAGAGGACCATGTGAGGTGAACCATGAGAGGACCATGTGAATTGAACCATGAGAGGAGGACCATGAAAGGAGAACCTTGAGAGGACCATGTGAGGAGGACCATGAGGGGAGCACCATGAGAGGAGGACCATGTAAGGAGGACCATGTGATCAGGACCATGAGAGGAGCTAACCTGGCTCACGCCAGATGCATCTGTGTTGAGCTCCTATCTGAGTTCTCACTGTATCCATCTGGAACACTCGCTGAAAGCGTTCGAGAAAAGGTGGGGCGTTTAATGAAATACTTCGAACTGATTGGGTAAGCGGCCTACCTTATTTGTGCTTAGCCAATCACAGCTCAACAACTCGTAATGGTGTATCCAATATCCGTGTGGGATAGAACAAGTACGTGTCACACATATGGCCCTTCTTTCAAAAAGAAAATACTCTGTATTTCTGCTAAAACCGCATCACAACACGTACATCCACGGAAGCCACCATCTTTGTTTATCTTGAATCCGACTCTATGCTAAAAGCCTGTGTTAGCCCACCCTGCTGCAATGTGATTGGGCCTCCAAACCACGCTGCTGTGATGTGACTCCTAACCAATCGGGCGGGTGGAAGGCCAGATTTTTTCTCTTATGTTTGTGAATTCACAAATATCGCAAGAAAAAAACATCTGGCTGGCCAGGTTAGTGAGGAACACCATGAGACGAACATCATGTGAGGAACACCATGTGAGGAACATCATGTGAGGAGCACCATGTGAGGAACACCATGTGAGGAGCACCATGTGAGGAGCACCATGTGAGGAACATCATGTGAGGAACACCATGTGAGGAATACCATGAGAGGAGCACCATGTGAGGAACATCATGTGAGGAGCACCATGTGAGGAACATCATGTGAGGAACACCATGTGAGGAACATCATGTGAGGAACACCATGTGAGGAACATCATGTGAGGAACACCATGTGAGGAACATCATGTGAGGAGCACCATGTGAGGAGCACCATGTGAGGAGCACCATGTGAAGAGCATCTAGGCAATAAGGCCAAATGAGGAGGACCAGGTGAGGTACTCCATGTAAGGAAGTCTAGATAACCATGTGAGGCAGAGGTTAGATGGACCATGTGAGGAGGATGTGGTGTTTTAGGTATATTCAGACCAGAACACTCAGATTCATGTTTGATCAGACTGCTGCCATGGCACTCACTGCTTTTAATTATGCACAGATTAAAAGATAGGTGTTAGTAATTAATAGCATTTGCATAAATTTGAATAAGTAACCAGACTCATTAGAAACTGTCTCTTGTCTGAAGTTTGTCGTCGAACTCCAAGTTGAGAGTCAAATATAAGGACAGAAACTCAGTCTCTGATTAAGCTGCAGTGCCTGATGTTCACACCACAAAGCACAAGGTTAGCTCTCCTAAAACACATGGTACATCTCAGCAGAAGCCATGATTCATTAGCCTGGATCCCTAAGAAAGCATCACTTTGGAGCAGTTGGGCCACTGGTGTCAAGGACGGTGAGTGTTTCTACTGAAGGTCCAGGCTCCTCAGGGTCTGACAGGGGCTGGACACAGACAGGGGCTGGACACCGACAGGGGCTGGACACCGACAGGGGCTGGACACCGACAGGAGCTGAACACCGACAGGTGGTGGACACCGACAGGTGGTGGACACCGACAGGAGCTGGACACAGACAGGGGCTGGACACAGACAGGAGCTGGACACAGACAGGAGCTGGACACAGACTGGGGCTGACTGTGAGGCTGGTCCACGTTTAGTCCTGACTCTGGTCCACGTTTAGTCCTGACTCTGCGGCCGGTCCACGTTTAGTTCCGACACTGGCACCAGCAGAGTATGGTTCATATGGGACCTACGTATTAAACATTTGCATTCGGACTCAGCCATGGAGAGACTTGAACACAAGTGAAGCTACTTTAAAGTCTTTGAGCTTCTGCAAGCCAGTGTAAAGACCTTAGCACCGGACTGTTGTGGTCCTACTGCCTGATCCTTGTTGGGACAAACTCATTTACATTGATTTATTTATGGTTGTTTTTCATGTACGTTTAAGCGGTTTGGTCACTGTTCACAGGAAACTAGTGAAAATTCCTTCTGTAACCTGGGATCTGCAGTCTTCCTATAACTGGATTTCTGTGCACTGTATTTGTTAAAGTAAAATGTTTTAAAACGTGTGACATTACGTAGGTTTCTGCTGCTTAAGGCTCTGCTAATTTAATACAATAAATACATGATTTATTAGTCTAAAATATTTTCATCGCAGCCAGTTGTTCATTGAAGTAAAGACAAAACAGACAAAGTTTAAGACCATGTTTTGTTTAGTTTTTTTTTACAAAATTCACAAATTCCCTCTTCTCATTATATTTTTTGTTGTTGGCAAGTTAAAAATACCCAAATTGGCCACATTTGTATTCATCATATTAATAATTTATGGCATTAGTGTCTCATTTGTGGAGAAAACAATAGCGACAGGTTTCCATCAGCGCCTCGTTCTCCTTGTTTACCTACTACAGTTAAAAAACAAGCTTATTCTCAATTATGGGTGTGGGGTCGTCGCGGAGAGGCCATCCTTTGTTGCCGGCGCGCACTGCTCTGTAATCTGGCACAGAAGCAGCCTATCATTACCGCGCCGGCCTGGTAATAGACTGACATGGATGCTATGGGAGCAATTGATTCCACACATCAATCAGCACGCAAGGGGAGGGGGGGGGGTTCATCGTCACGACAACGACGCGGCGAGAAGTGGACGCCTTGTTTGTCCTCCACATAAGCACCTCGTCTCCCTCAAGAGGCGTTCACAGTCATCAGGAAAAGAAAAATGAATCCGACCCGAGGCAGCCTTCAAACACGCTCAAGACCTTCTCTGCGCCGGCCTCCTTCCCACTTCACCGCCCAGGAAGAAAAGCAGATTTTGTATTTGTAAAAACGCAAACACTATTTTGTAATTAGCGCTCCTTCAGAGTAGAGCTATGTAGACCGCTTTGTTTGAGATGATCTAAGAAAGAAAGAAGTCGCAAACACACACTTGTTGACTGTGAGGTAACGATCACTTGTAATCAATTGTTTCAGAATAAATAACTGACATTTCTCTCAGATATTGTATTGTTGTAAAAATGATCAATAAAGAAAAGAGCTGCACTGCAAAAACGTTTACGGTAAAGGTAGGGTCCCTACCCTACCTGTTTTATTGTAAATTGTGTCTTTTCCACATTAAGTCATAATGTAAACACAACACTTTGTGAAATCATCCGATTGTTTGAATTGAATAATAGCAAGAGTTATTTCTCATTTAAAGCCAAAAGCAGTGCTCGGGTGCTCCAGTCTAGTATAATGTCTAAATGTAAGTGGATATTAACAGTTTGAATGTCTGTCACATGAATGACCGACCTGTAAGTCTGTCATGAACATGTCATGGCATCTGTCTATGTGCAATTTACATCTGGACGCTATGATCGAACTCATACTTTAGAACTTGAAAGTGTGATTTGTTGTATTAAATACCAAATACAAGTGAGTTGACTTTAACGACATGCTCGTGTTTACGCTGACATCTACCTCTGTGCACCGACTCATGTTGTCCCCTGTACCACTGACCTGGGACTGTATCTGTCTCAAATATGACTGCCAATACCCCCTTTATAAAACTCACCAGTTCATCTCTCTTTCGCGGACTAACATGTCCTTGTCCTGCTAGATGAGTTGTGTCCCTCTGCTTATGGACTCTGGCTTCACAGTCTTAAGGGGTTATTTTTTCATTTTTTTGTTTATTTTATTTTTATTTTTTTCCTACTCTGAAGCCTAGTTGTGCCTCTGTCTAAGCTCACACTATGGTTTCTATGTCCCTGGTATTAAATGAAAAAAAAAAAAAAAATTCTGATTTAAATATTTAATCACATTACATCATCCAATTGTACAGAATAAAACATTAGCATATGCACTTTTCTAATGAGCCGCCCCCCAGAGCGTGAGCTAAGTCTGCAGAAAGCCTTTCATTTGTGTCCTGACGTCTTTATCCGCCGCACAGCTGGACACGCAAGAGCAGAAAGCAAAAGGTCCAGCTGATTAACAGGGCTATGCTAAGAGAGCGCACGGGGCCAAAGAGGAAGGTACGGGGCCAAAGAGGGAACGCACGGGGCCAAAGAGGGAACGCACGGGGCCAAAGAGGGAAGGTACGGGGCCAAAGAGGGAAGGTACGGGGCCAAAGAGGGAACGCATGGGGCCAAAGAGAGAGAGTGCACGGGGCCAAGAGAGAGAGCACAGGGGGCCAAAGAGAGAGAGTGCACGGGGCCAAAGAGAGAGAGCACAGGGGGCCAAAGAGAGAGAGTGCACGGGGCCAAAGGGACAGGTCAAGGAGAGACCCAGCCCAGCCCAGTCAGACCTGTACTATTTAATTATGTGTCAGTCTGCGGTGGAGGGCAGGGCCAGTTTTAGGCACTGTGTCCCCAGTGTGAAAGTTATGACACACACAAGTTGACACAAATAACTGATTATTCATACATTTTTATTTATTGATGTAATTATTTCTATATTTTTATATAATGTATTTAGAACAAAGACAAATAAATAATAATAATAATAATAATAATAATAATAATAATAATAATAATAATAATAATAATAATAATAATAATACATATTATTATTATCAATAAAATAAGAATTATTATAGTTATAATATAACTTTAATAATAGTTTTATATATATATATATATATTGTGTATATATATTGTATATATTGTATATAATGTGATGTGGATTCCTGGTTGCTACGGTCACAGTTGCAGAGTTACCGATGGATCATTTGCTCATTTCCCAGCAGCTTACTTCTGACGACACGCTGCAGAGATGGTAGCAGTTGTTCATGTTCATACCAAACCAAAACATAATAAATGATACATTATGATTACACCTAAAGAACATCTGGAGACACTGAAGGATTATGGTCAAACAAATACTACGTGAAGGTATAACTATAAACATCACCAAACTTGCCAAAATGGAGGGAAAAAATGTCCAAAATCAAAAACAAACTGTGAATTGTTTTTATTGTGTCACTTTCATTTTTAAGACTTATGGAGTTTCTATTCTCAAATGTAAATGTACTTTCTCTGGGCCCCAGGGTTATTTGTGTTATTATTATTTTTTTGCTTTTTCATTCTTGTCTTTCTTTCAAAAAGTTACACGCACATGAATTCCCATGCCCATAGTTTAGTCGTTATTGACTGTCAGTAACTCACCACCTTCTTCTGAATTGTTCTGTCAGCAGACAACTGCCCTGATGGGGTTTTCCAACGAGGCCAGCACTTTTGACACAAACCCGACTTCTCTGACGCTGTCACAGAACACATTACTCTTTTGTTTGGCGCCGATAGACCTGGTAATCACAGTGATATTAGGCGTAAACTAGGTCAAAACATCTGCATTTGGACACAGTCGGAGCGTGGAATCCCCGCCTGCCCTCCGCCTCGCTCCCCTTTTACAATGTTATGACATCACATGAAGGCACCCTAAGTGACAGCAGCACCCCGAGGTCCGCCGACGCCACGCCGACCGTCAAACAGCAGATTAGAGAGGGGCCAAAATGAAAATATGAGGGGATAAAGCAGCCCCTCCCACACATCCAGGGAGAGAGGACAGGTAGCTAATATTAGACAAGCCTTGAGCCTAGTTAGCAGAGAGGCAGCGGCAGCGTTCCACTCTCTCAGCGCTGGTCAAAAGGGCAGCCTGCCTTTGGAATTGCTTTATTGGGGGAAATATATTACAGTAGAGGCCCGGAGAAGCGCCTTATTAAGGAGGCAGGGAAGAGGAGTGAACCCTGTGACATATAGAGATGCAGCCCCGGAGATTTCCATATTAGCCAATCAGAGGGCGTTCTGACATGGAGATTTATTTTTATGAAAAGTCAAGACAATGAGCGAGCAAATATTACGTGAAAGAATTTGTGTGAAATAGTACAAGTTTAAAGTGTGGTTAGTGCCAGAGAAAAAGGTTTTTGGTTCAATAGAAACTGAAGTGGAATAAGAATTTAGCCAATTAATAAATTAAAAAGCAAAATGTGTGGGTTATGATGTGTTTTTCTCCCAAAAGGATTCTTGCAGTAAACTAAGATTAGAATGTGAGTGAAAGAAGTGACATTCATCTTCATTTGTGTCGTTAGCCAATAGAACAAGGATGTATGTCAAGTCTGTTTTTTTTTTTTATCAAGTTTTTCACGTTTTTCTAGTGCACTGAAAATAAAGTTAATTCAGATAATAAAGTATGATTTGCCAATGTAACACGCAATAAATACCATTTGTTTTTATTTAATTCTTACATTTGTACTTAACATCTTTGAAATGAAAAATAAATGGTCACTTCACTAATATAAATTCAGAATGTGCCAGAATCAACATATTTATGACTTAAAAATGTATTATTATTATTATTATTATTATTATTATTATTATTATTATTATTATTATTAATAATAATAATTATTATTAGTATTATTATTAATAATATTAATAATAACAATAACCATAATAATAATAATAATAATAATTATTATTATTATTATTGTTTTCCTTGTACAAAATGTGCCGGCTTCATTTCTATTGAAGGCAGTCGTATGAAGTTTATCTAAAAATCTTTTGTCACAAATATAAAATGTTTAAATCTGTGATTCCATAAAACTGTTGAAGTGAGTCTGTAATCTTTGAGCACTGACATAAAATGTAAATATGTGTATATTCTGTGTTCAAATATTTGAACAGCTCAGAAAGGTTTTTATTGTGTTTTCATGGCTACGCTGCCTTGTCTACATTGACCTGGATTCAGTATTTCATTGTGGGTTTGAGTCGTTTTAAGACAATTTTGAACATTTGAAATAAGGAAATGAGTTTGTCATTTTCTTAACTCATAAGAAAACCCATTGAGAAGTAAGAAGAAAGCCATTAGAGTGTGTTTTCTTCTAGATCATGTGAATACTTTAAGAAGACAACCTCAGTAAAGCCCAGGTGTGGAAAAGGAGGCTGAATAGTAGTTTTAGTGCTTTGTGAATGGTGAGGGGTGCTTTAGAATTCTGCAGCGTTTAAAATAATAAGTGTGAAAGTTCATGACCCGCCTCCCCCGACCCGGCCGCTCCCTTCATTAAAGCGCCGGCCTGGGCACATGGGGCGCTCCACCGGCCACTTTCACACTGCACTCTCCCCCGCTCCAATCAAAACATCATCCACACACTGAGAATGAGAGAAAGACTTCACCAGACACACTGGATCTGAATCTGACCATGGGATTAGACAGACACCAAGGAACTGGTCGCTATATATATATATATATATATATATATATATATATATATATATATATATATATATATATATATATATATATATATATATATATATATATATATGTGCTTTTTTTTTTTTTTTACATCATTAACTCTAAATAATGAACTCTGGAAAGCTAAGATGTATCACAAGAATATTGTATGATCTGGACTTTTTGGCATTAAAGTAAAAAAAAAATTAAATAAAAAAAACTGTCAAAATGTTTTGCTTAATTTATAGGAAAATCAAAAAACAAACAATCAGTAAATAGACATTTAAATTTGGCAATAAAGTCTGCTTAAATCAAGAGGATATGTTATTTATGTATTTATTTATTTATTTATTTATTTTAATTACAGAAATAATAACTGCCTGAAAATGGAGTGTCTATTTAGTCAAAGTGAATGTGTTTTTATGATAATATAATTTTATGGAGCAGATTTGAACAAAGGAGCGATGATTCCACGGAGTTGGATTGTGATTTGGGTTTTCCATGTGCACAATAATGACGGTAATGGCCACAGGAATGTTCATGTTCCCGTTTCGGTCATGCTGCCGCTCTAATAAAGACATCACATGGACACAAAGGAGAGGGGGGGGGTGTCAATCAAACACCAGCAGCAGCTCCGGCCCCAAACCAGGAACCAGTCCGAAACATGTTTGAACTGAGTCTGAACACTCACATAACAACATGTTTGGTTTTTGTGTTGCTGTGTGATGTGTCATGTGTCGGTTATATTTGGTTTCTTAATAAAGGAAAAGAATAAACCTGATATGAAGTAAAGCAGACGATGGATGGCAGTTTTGTTGTAATTTAAGTCAATAAAAGAAATCACCAGATTCAAAAAGTCTGAACTTGTATTTTAATAATTCTATGGTAAATTGCAATATTGTTTGCGTTGCTCTCTCAGTAACACAGAAGGTTTTCACCCACTGATCTGTTCATATCTAATATAGTTTAAATTCAAATGCACTTAAGCTAAACTCTGGTTCTGTCCATGCTTCTGATGTTGGAAGAATGGACACAACCATGGAGTCTATAGTGAGAGCACATTTAGACACGTAAATCATATTCCTACATGACATTTGTTAAACATTGTCTCCTTACAGTTCCACAATGAGAGCAAGAAATGTTTTACCATTCACCTGCAGCCTCTCACCTTCATAATAATAATTATAATATTAATAATATTAATAATAATAATAATAACAATAATAATATATTAATAATAATAATGACAATAATAATAATAACAATAACAATAGCAATAATAATGATAACAATAATAATAATAATAATGACAATAACAATAATAATAATAACAATAATAATAATAATAATAATAATAATAATAATAATAATAATATAATAATAACAATAATAACAACAAAAATAATAACAATAATATAAATAATAAATAAACATGAGAAGTCATTGTGCAGGCATGTAAACCGTAGTTTGATCGTGTTGGTTCATTATCAGCTGGACTGTGTCTCTAGTGTTCCTTTTACATTTCAAATATTACAGTTCACAAAGTGCTTCAAACCAGCCTGAGTGGATTACAAAACTTTACTGGAGCTTTGTCACTGTCTGATCCGTCTGTCGACACAAAGTTAGAGAAGGAAAGTGTCCTGGACTTTGTAGGTGCTAAATGTCCTGGAGCATTTCTCGCTGAATGTGATCCTATTGTGTAGTGTGTGTGCGGTGTGTGTGTGTGTGTTGTGTGTGTGTGAGCCGGCCTGGTGTGTGCGGTCTGCGGGACACGGACTATAATCCCTGTGGAAGTGGCCCACCCAGAGCAGCACAATGCATTCAAGCCTAAGCCAACTTATCAACTGCATTCAAACGCAGCGCTGAGGACGCGGCGCACGCTTTTGCCACTTTTTTTGCAGATCTATTAAAAATGCTCTTATCTGTATTTAGCATATGCTGTGTATGTCAGCGCTGGCAGCTTTGCAGGATTTAGTCTCTCCAAACCTCCTCCAGCTATTCTCCAGCTCAGCCGCAGATAACATTGGTGTAAAAAGTTGTGCGGACAAGCCCATTTTATTTCTTTATTTTTTACCAAATAAAATGCATTCAAGCTTCTATCAGTTTGGCTTGTTATTGTGGAATCTGGTGCAAGGACGGGTTTTCAATACATGTTTTCTCTCTCTCTCCTTCTCTTGCACTGCAAAAAGTGTGAGTCTAGTCTTGTTTAAAATGTCTTGGCTTGAGCATTTGGGTCCAGATTTGACTCATTTTAACTTGATGTTAGTTATTTGCTCATGTAATGTAGAATGTTTCACTAGTTTCAAGGCGTTTTTGACTTGTATGAAAATGTAGTTTCAAACCGCAAAATCAAATTGCCAATGGAGTTCTTGAGCAAATCATTTGTCTCAAAAGAATAAGTAATGTCTTCATACAGATGAAATAATTGAACTCTGTGAATTAAGAGATTCTAAAAGTGTCAAGAATCCTGAAAAAAAAAAAAAAAAAAAAAAAAAAAAAAAAAAAAATTATAACATATGTAAAAATGATTAAATCAAGCAATTTAAACTTGTCTTGAAATTCATTTTTCCAGTGTGGTGTTTTCTCTCTGGTTTGGTGTGCAGATTGACTGCTGAGACCTCAAATGCAATGCTCTTCAAAATAAAATAAATAAACCGGTGATGTTTGACACTGGCTGGAGAATATGCGGTTGTTCTAGTTTAGTGTGAGGTATTTGGATGGAACACTGGCTGGAGAATATGTGGTTGTGCTAGTTTATTGTGAGGTATTTGGATGGAACACTGGCTGGAGAATGTGCGGTTGTTCTAGTTTAGTGTGAGGTATTTGGATGGAACACTGGCTGGAGAATGTGCGGTTGTTCTAGTTTAGTGTGAGGTATTTGGTTGGAACACTGGCTGGAGAATGTGCGGTTGTTCTAGTTTAGTGTGAGGTATTTGGATGGAACACTGACTGGAGAATGTGCGGTTGTTCTAGTTTAGTGTGAGGTATTTGGATGGAACACTGGCTGGAGAATGTGCGGTTGTTCTAGTTTAGTGTGAGGTATTTGGATGGAACACTGACTGGAGAATGTGCGGTTGTTCTAGTTTAGTGTGAGGTATTTGGATGGAACACTGACTGGAGAATGTGCGGTTGTTCTAGTTTAGTGTGAGGTATTTGGACGGAACGCTTCCTGGAGAATGTGCGGTTGTTCTAGTTTATTGTGAGGTATTTGGATGGAACACTTGCTGGAGAATGTGCGGTTGCTCCAGTTTAGTGTGAGGTATTTGGATGTAACACTGGCTGGAGAATGTGTGGTTGCTCCAGTTTAGTGTGAGGTATTTGGATGGAACACTGGCTGGAGATCGTGCGGTTGTTCTAGTTTATTGTGAGGTATTTGGACGGAACACTGGCTGGAGAATGTGCGGTTGTTCTAGTTTAGTGTGAGGTATTTGGTTGGAACACTGGCTGGAGAATGTGCGGTTGTTCTAGTTTAGTGTGAGGTATTTGGATGGAACACTGACTGGAGAATGTGCGGTTGTTCTAGTTTAGTGTGAGGTATTTGGATGGAACACTGGCTGGAGAATGTGCGGTTGTTCTAGTTTAGTGTGAGGTATTTGGATGGAACACTGGCTGGAGAATGTGCGGTTGTTCTAGTTTAGTGTGAGGTATTTGGATGGAACACTGACTGGAGAATGTGCGGTTGTTCTAGTTTAGTGTGAGGTATTTGGACGGAACACTTCCTGGAGAATGTGCGGTTGTTCTAGTTTATTGTGAGGTATTTGGATGGAACACTGGCTGGAGAATGTGTGGTTGCTCCAGTTTAGTGTGAGGTATTTGGATGGAACACTGGCTGGAGAATGTGCGGTTGTTCTAGTTTAGTGTGAGGTATTTGGATGGAACACTGGCTGGAGAATGTGCGGTTGTTCTAGTTTATTGTGAGGTATTTGGATGGAACACTTGCTGGAGAATGTGCGGTTGCTCCAGTTTAGTGTGAGGTATTTGGATGTAACACTGGCTGGAGAATGTGTGGTTGCTCCAGTTTAGTGTGAGGTATTTGGATGGAACACTGGCTGGAGATCGTGCGGTTGTTCTAGTTTATTGTGAGGTATTTGGACGGAACACTGGCTGGAGAATGTGCGGTTACTCCAGTTTAGTGTGAGGTATTTGGATGGAACACTGGCTGGAGATCGTGCGGTTGTTCTAGTTTATTGTGAGGTATTTGGACGGAACACTGGCTGGAGAATATGCGGTTGCTCCAGTTTAGTGTGAGGTATTTGGGCTGTAACAGCGTGGAAGTAACGTGCGCACATGGAGCTGCGACAGCACCGAGCCGTTCTTCTCTTTGTTACATAAAAGGCTTTTGATGGAACCACACAAAAGCACTGAGACCAAACCAAACACAAAATCTACTCCAAATATCATTACAGAAGTGACAGAATAAACTCCTATTTATCTGACTTTATTTATTCAGTTAATAATGTTTGGTCTAATTTCAAGTGAAGCAGCATCAGATTTTATCAATCAGAATCAGAAAGGATTTTATTGCCATTGTCAGTGAGTTACAAAATTCACAAAGTAGGAACTTGCTTTGATGCTAATGTGAAACATACAACACAGAAAACACAAATAAAGAATAACAAATATCAACTATAGTAAAAATATCAACTATAATAAGAATATTTAAGATAAATAAATTCAAATAAAGGGCATGCAAAAAAAAGCCAATACAAAATTTGGCAATAAAAAATATGCAGAACAGTAGCGCAAGATGTCAGTGCAAGAGATAATACTAACAACCTACTTGTTGTTGTTAGTTGTAACAACAATTCTACTTGTTCTGTGCATTTGACAAAGAAATTATTCAATAAAACATCCCACCTGTATTTAAACTCACTGATACCAACAGTACTGCAGTAGTATAACTGCTGAATACAAAGAAAGGTTCACAGTGACGTAGCATGTTTATTTGGAATATATATATATATATATATATATATATATATATATATATATATATAATTTATTATATATACTAATAAATAAGACTTGAAGGGAAAGAGATTTTAGTTCATGTGTCCTGTTTGGACTGTCCTTCTGATCATTGGACAGGTTGTCTCATTGTATTTGTCTAACCCTATTTATTTAAATGCTTTGTAATTTTTATTATTATTATTATTATTATTATTATTATTATTATTATTATTGTTATTGTTATTATTAGTATTTTATGTTATGTGGACTCTCTGGTCCTTTCTGTGCTCTGGTCCTTTCTGTGTGCTCTTTGGTCCTTTCTGTGTACTATCTGGTCCTTTCTGTGTGCTCTCTGGTCCTTTCTGTGTACTATCTGGTCCTTTCTGTGTACTCTCTGGTCCTTTCTGTGTACTATCTGGTCCTTTCTGTGTGCTCTCTGGTCCTTTCTGTGCTCTAGTCCTTTCTGTACTCTGGTCTTTTCTGTGCTCTGGTCCTTTCTGTGTACTCTCTGGTCCTTTCTGTGTGCTCTCTGGTCCTTTCTGTACTCTGGTCTTTTCTGTGCTCTGGTCTTTTCTGTGCTCTGGTCCTTTCTGTGTACTCTCTGGTTCTTTCTGTGTACTCTCTGGTCCTTTCTGTGTGCGCTCGGGGCCAGTCTCGGTGCGATCTGGGGGCCGCTCCGTCCTTTTCAGAGCGTGCCGTGCCTTGCTGTGCCGGGCCTTTGAAGAGCCCGCGCCGGCATTGAGCTGCTCCTGTATAGAAGCTCCGACGCGGCCAAAAGCAGAGGCGCAGCGCGCACATACCTGTTGAGTACACTTTCATGCTTAATGGCCTCATTAGACACATTGTAAACTAAGTGCTATTCACAACTGCATCAAAGCTCAGAATAATTGTTTACTTACTTCGAGCTTCAGGATCGGCCTGCAGCTGAAACATCTCACCATCACACTGAAACACACTCACACATTTTTACCACTTTGATTCATGTGTTTTCATCTAAAATCTTCAGAAACTATTTGGAAAGATGAGAACTCACAATGATTATCTTATTTGTGAGTAGTTTTAGTTAAATAAGAGGGAATTGCTAAAATAAGGCAGCATATTTCACCTATTTATAAAAAAATATAAAATAATAATTAAAATAATAATAATAATAATAATAATAATAATAATAATAATAATAATAATAATAATAATAATAATAATAAAATATTAGAATAGATTACATAGATTTTTTTTTTTTTTTAACTAGGGTCAAACAATTGATAATAATTGATAGAATTGAAATAATTGATTTTGAAGTAAAAGGTAATGTGTTCATTTTGAAACCAGTAAAAGAATATTTATTTATCACATCCACACATGATGTCTGAAAAAAAAAATGTCTGAAAGTAAATTTAAATGTTTGAATTAAAAAGTGCCTGTCTGGAATTTCATTTTTTTTTTTTTTTAATTTGTTGTGTTTTTTTTTTTTTTTCTGTGCTTATGCTTATGTTTTTATTTCTTTTGAAAACACAAAGAATTTTCTCTTCAAATGTCATTTATTAGATCAGGCAATTTGCAGGTAGAACTGAAAAAGAAATTGCTCAGTTTGACTGACAAGTTTGTAATAAAGCATCATTTATCATCCAAATCTAATTGTAATAAAGGAGCAGAAGATCAGAGAAAATATGTCATATTTTTTCTCTGAAAAAAAATTGTAATATGTTTATATGTAATTATTGTATATATATATATATATATATATACTGATACACTGATAATAATAATAACAATAATAAATAATGATAACATAATAATAGTATTATTACTAGTAATCCTGTGTGCAGCAGTTGCGTGTGTGGCTCCTCTCCTTCTCTCCACACGCTGCTGACATATTAGTGGATAATGGGATCCCAAAATGGAAGCTAACTCGTCGGAATTAAATTTATCAGCGTGTGCTCAGCGGTAATAAGCTGTCAGTTACAACGTGAAGATTTGTATTTAGATATATGACAGCAAACGGCTAAAGAAATGAACCTGCAGCACAATCATGATCCTGATTATTGCATATATTCTTTTATTAGTATAGTGTTTTTTGTGGGACAAATCTGAAATAATGACGAGCCGCCAAAGGCAGGGTGAAATATAATGTAGATGATCTAATTAGGAGCCAAAGATGTGTTTTGTTGATTCGACGTCAAATGTATAATTACGTCTTTTTGCATAAACCTATAGTTTTGTTCAGTTAGTTTGTCACATCCAATAAGAGTCTGTTTTCAGGGAGAAAGCCGGAGCTGCTTTTTTTCCCATCTGAATTTGAATTGATTAGCCTGGCCGTGCACAATGAAAGTTTCACAAACGACATCACAGCCCCCAACATTTCAAACAAGAGACACAGATGAGAAACAGAAAACACAGCACTGCTAGAGCACAGACACTCACTTCTGTTATTATCCTATTATTTCATTTACAAAAAAACAGACGTGCAAAAAAAAAACAAAAAAAAAAAAACAAAAAAAAACAGACCGGTATTTTTCAGAAACAAGAAAGCACAATGTTAATAATTGACAAAATACCAACAGAAAACTCAAACCCTGAACTCGGGAAAACACAGGGAAAATACAATGATCAAAATAAAACAAAAACACACACACACATATATATATATATATATATATATATATATATATATATATATATATATATATATATATATATATATATAATGTGTATATATATATATATATATATATTATATATATATATATATATATATATATATATATATATATATATATACAATGAATTATCCTTTGGTACTCCTGGTGTATGATGCATGCAATTGTGTACATATATATACTTGTGTACATATATATTTGTGTACATATATTTGTGTACATATTTATGTGTGTACATATATATTTGTTACATATTTATGTGAGTACATATATATATTTGTCTACATATTTATGTGTGTACATATATATTTGTTACATATTTATGTGTGTACATATATATTTGTTACATATTTATGTGTGTACATATATATTTGTTACATATTTATGTGTGTACATATATATATTTGTCTACATATTTATGTGAGTACATATATATATTTGTCTACATATTTATGTGTGTACATATATATTTGTTACATATTTATGTGTGTACATATATATTTGTTACATATTTATGTGTGTACATATATATTTGTTACATATTTATGTGTGTACATATATGTTTGTGTACATATATATTTGTGTACATATTTATGTGTGTACATGCTATTTTTTAGAATACTTTTGTGTGTGTAATGACTTGATGTATGTACACATCTGAATAAGCAGTAAACGAGAAGAAGTGCAATCATCTCAACCAAATAAATACATACACGTAAATAAATACAAATGCATTAGGCTGTTTATTTAGATACTTTATTCATCTGTTTGTTTATTTGGATGGTTGTTGTGATCATACATTTATTTAATTTGTGTACATACAATAATAATAATAATAATAATGAATAATAATAATAACAATAATAATAATAATAGTATTTATATAGATAACAATAATAATAATTATTATTATCATTATTATTATTAGTAGTAGTAGTAATAGTAATAGTATCTGTGGTGTTATTATTATTATTATGTCTATTATTATTTCTATTATTAAGTATTATTATATATATTTTTTATTCTTATTCTTTTTGACAGAAACTCTTGCATGCCCCTGTACCTGCCTTTAGCACACGCCTGTAGTTATTACAGATATGTTTATGAGAGCGCTGTAAACACGCAGACAACAGCTGTATGAAAGTGTCCAGAGCGTCTGAAAAGTGTCAAATCAGACAAATCCAACTGTTAAGGATCAGTAATAGTGTGGGGCCAACTCCAGGCCTTTTGTGAGTTTATATCCCGATACAATCTGCTCATATTTCTGCACCAAACCAGCTGATGAAAAGCCTGCCCAGTATTACACCTTTTTTTTTTCGTTTTGGCCCTAACGCCTCACCGTAGGAATTGGAAAGGTAATGAGAAAGCCGCGCACACTGCTTTCTCCTGTGCCTGCGAGGTTTGGCTGTTTTTAATAAGTCTCTATCTATTGTTGCTAGCATCACGCTTAATACGAGAAGCTAGCAGGCATTTCAATAGCGCTAATACAGAGCACGCTATTACACCAACGCGCGTGATAACGACTGAACAAAGGACGAAAAATGAGACTGTTCTCCCATAGCCTTCTCTCCTTCAAGAATGTGTGATCGCAATTAAGATAGACAGCTTTACCAAATCTATGAAACGGAAAGAAAGAAAAAAAATCATTTCTGGGGAGTTGCTAATTAGCTAGCCCACTTATTTTGCATTGGGAACTTGACAGACACATTCAAAGTGACATAGGATTTTTTTTTTTTTTTCCTTTTAAAGAATGATCACACTTGGCACGTTTTTTTTTTTTTTTTTTTTTTTTTTACGTCTTTAGGATGGACTAGTAAGTTGTCAAAGTACATTTTGAAAATCTGGTTGATCACTTCATTCTCACAAGAAGTTGAAAGCAAAGCAGCCTGGAGGAAAATGAATTAAAATGCAAAAAGCAGCTGATGAATTGAGAATTAAGGCTTTGGAGCGACTTTTGACACGTGTTTGATGAAAGGCAGAGTTAGAAAACGGAAAGATGTGGTGTTTTTTGTACAGTGTGACACATTAGGATATAATGGCCATGTTTTGCATTCTGACAGCAGAGACCAGAGCTATCTTTTGTCTGCGTGTCATTGCCTCTGGGTATGCATGAAAACAACAGCCTTTACATGTGTATGTGCTGGAGCCGGCGTCTGGCTCAGAGGCACGCAGGCAGCCAAGGCGAGGCAGGGGCAAACAGGAGGAGCTCCACAACCTTCAACCTTTCACACCACGTCTTTGTTTCCAGCGCCGCACACTTCCCCATGTATAAAGTGTCTTCAAGGATCTACAGTCTGTCCACTTTTTTCTTCTTCACAAACACACGTGTTTATTACAAATGAACTTCTGTCAGTCTGAAAACACACTCTTTCACTTCATGATGTCATTACCTGTGTTTTTAAACTCCATTTGAACCACATCAGCTGTGAATTTGTGTTGTTTGGTAACTACAGCTAATGTTTTAGCCTCGTTTACACTGCTCAATGTCACTGACAGAATATTGGACACATTGTATACATTTCAAGTTTGTTTAAGTGGTGTGCATAAATCCTTTTACTAAAATGGCTGTTTAACTGTAGAGACACATGATGACATCACAAGGTGGAATGAAGCATTCAGAGATTTGCAAATGGAGACAGCTGAGACATCAGAAAGTATTTGTGAATGAAAGAAAACTACTACTACTACTACTACTACTACTACAACAATTACTGTTAATAATAATAATAATAATAATAACAATAATAATAATAATAATAATAATAATAATAATAATAATAATAATAAAGTTTTACAAAAGATATTTAGGAAATAATGGAAAAGTAGAACTAAACTCAGACTTGGGTCTAAACTAGGTCTAAGTCTAACTAGGTCTAAATCTAAACTAAGTCTAAGTCTAAACTAGGTCTAAATCTAAACTAAGTCTAAGTCTAAACTAGGTCTAAGTCTAAACTAGGTCTAAATCTAAACTAAGTCTAAGTCTAAACTAGGTCTAAGTCTAAACTAGGTCTAAGTCTAAACTAAGTCTAAGTCTAAACTAGGTCTAAGTCTAAACTAGGTCTAAGGCTAAACTAGGTCTAAGTCTAAACTAGATCTAAGTCTAAACTAAGTCTAAGTCTAAACTAAGTCTAAATCTAAACTAGATCTAAGTCTAAACTAGGTCTAAATCTAAACTAAGTCTAAATCTAAACTAGATCTAAGTCTAAACTAGGTCTAAGTCTAAACTAGGTCTAAGTCCAAACTAAGTCTAAACTAGGTCTAAATCTAAACTAAGTCTAAATCTAAACTAGATCTAAGTCTAAACTAGGTCTAAGTCTAAACTAAGTCTAAACTAGGTCTAAGTCTAAACTAGGTCTAAGTCTAAACTAGGTCTAAGTCTAAACTAAGTCTAAGTCAAAACTAGGTCTAAATCTAAACTAGGTCTAAGTCTAAACTAGATCTAAGTCTAAACTAAGTCTAAGTCTAAACTAGGTCTAAGTCTAAACTAAGTCTAAACTAGGTCTAAGTCTAAACTAGGTCTAAGTCTAAACTAAGTCTAAGTCTAAACTAGGTCTAAGGCTAAACTAGGTCTAAGTCTAAACTAGGTCTAAATCTAAACTAAGTCTAAATCTAAACTAGATCTAAGTCTAAACTAGGTCTAAGTCTAAACTAGGTCTAAGTCCAAACTAAGTCTAAACTAGGTCTAAATCTAAACTAAGTCTAAATCTAACTAGATCTAAGTCTAAACTAGGTCTAAGTCTAAACTAAGTCTAAACTAGGTCTAAGTCTAAACTAGGTCTAAGTCTAAACTAGGTCTAAGTCTAAACTAAGTCTAAGTCAAAACTAGGTCTAAATCTAAACTAGGTCTAAGTCTAAACTAGATCTAAGTCTAAACTAGGTCTAAGTCTAAACTAGGTCTAAGTCTAAACTAGTTTATGTCTAAACAATATAAACAAACAAATAAAACGTGCATTTATTCAAAGACTTTATTGTACTAAAGTCCAAACTACAAATTAAAGTGTAGAGAAGTTTAAGCAGAAAGGTGCAAAGGTAGAAGACAGGAGTCAGAGTTAGGACTGACAGGTGCAGACAGACAGGAGCAGACAGACAGGAGCAGACTGACAGGAGCAGACTGACAGGAGCAGACAGACAGGAGCAGACAGACAGGAGCAGACTGACAGGAGCAGACTGACAGGAGCAGACAGGTGCAGACTGACAGGAGCAGACAGGAGCAGACTGACAGGAGCAGACAGGAGCAGACTGACAGGTGCAGACAGGAGCAGACTGACAGGTGCAGACAGGAGCAGACTGACAGGTGCAGACAGGAGCAGACTGACAGGTGCAGACAGGAGCAGACTGACAGGAGCAGACTGACAGGAGCAGACAGGAGCAGAATGACAGGTGCAGACAGGAGCAGGCTGGAGGTGGCAGCAGTAGTAGTAGAAGTGCAGAGCTGTGAGGCGTGTGCGTCGGTTTTTAACATGGAAATTGGCTTTGAACTCCATCTGCGCAGGTCGCGGCGCGCACAGGCAGAGCTGACAGGCAAAATGGAGCATCAATTCCTCCTAATGTGGACTGATGATTATCCTACTTACCCCCGCCAGCGCCAAATCCCGGGAATGTGTGAGGCCTGGAGAAAGCGGGAGGAGTATCAGGAAAAGCACTCCATTTTCTATGTGATTTTCAAATATCAGCAAACACTAGCAGAAGGTTTGAGTCTCTTCTCCTCGTGTCCCAGGATGCATCAGTGTTCAGCAGCAGGCTTTCAGAGGCCGTGTTCACAGAGACAAAAGACACGTCCAGACGTCGTTTCAGTTGGACCAAGTCATTACAACTGATTTTTATTTTAAATGGAAAAAGAAAAAAATGTACTTTGAAGAAAATTAAATCCTTTCAGATCTTTGTTGTGTTTTGCTGTAGTTTATTAGTAAATGATAAAAAAGACAACATATTTAATGGATGCATAGGTGGGTTTCACTCTTAGAGCTCTCGACAGTTATAAGCCCTGTGGAGGCAAGAGGCACTTTTCCTGCTTGTACTTTGCTATGAAATAATCATTTGAAAATATTAATTTAAAAATATATATATATATTACGCTAGTGATTTCTAGGATGACTAGACCCATTAGATACATTGGTCTGTGGAATAATGTGATGTCACATGAGACCAACCTGTTGCAGAACAGACAGTGACAATGTTCCTTGCATTGTGTTTGTGTGAAATAAGAATAGTAGATATCCCAGTGTATCCTAGCAACAAATCAAACATGCATTTATTTAATGACTTCTTTATACTAAAGTTCAGTATTCATGAACATTTTCAAAAGACTATAAATATACAGCTGTAAAGTCCAGTTGATATTTGTAGTTTTCAGTAAAGTCTGCCCATCATGTTCTTTGTTCTAAATGGCAGTGGGCCAATCAGAAGCATGTATTTTCTATCTTTAAAAACAATTAAGAAAGTTTAGTTTTTTGTTTTGTTTTACATAGTAGACATCCAGAGTTGTGTTTCAGCTCTTACCTGAGAGGATGAGTGCAAGCCGGAGACAGTCTGCTGCAGGAGCTGTCACAGTCAGCCGGAGATGTCTTTATTTGTGTCCCCTCCTTGTCCCCGCTCTGCCCCCCCCCCACACACGTCCTCTTCACCCGCAGCAGCTGGGCCTTGACCCTTCTCCCGTCCAAACTTTGTCCTCACACAGTCATCTTTGTGTCCACTTGAATGAAGCTGCAGTCTCACAGTCTGATGATGTCTTCATTTTCAACTACTGCTTTTATTTACTCTGTGCATTTCAGGATTTAGACCGTTCAACTTTTGGGTTAACCTCGGTACAATGAAGAAGCTCCAGGGCTCACTCCATTAACAGAGACTAATGTCAACTTAGTATAGTTTAAGCTGAGCTCTAGAGCAGGTCTAAATCTGGTCTACCTGGAGTTCTAAACCTGGTCCACACTGGGCACTAGAGCAGGTTTAAACCTGGTCCGTCCGGAGTTCTAAACCTGGTCCACACTGAGCACTAGAGCAGGTCTAACCCCGGGCTCACACTGCCTCCAGTCCAACTCCGGTGCAGTCACCGGACCGGTCTTGCTACGGTGGGTGACTCACATTAGCTCCGGTGGTTTGCAGTCCTGCTGCAGCCACAGGCTCTGCTGCCGACCTCGCCAGACCCTGAACTCCCGGAGGTTCACGCCCAACGTGGGAGAATACGTGATCGCTGAGCACATGTGTATGTAAACAAAGAACACATGCGCCGAGTTTTGGGCTTATTTAACATCAGTTGATTTTCTGTTTGATTTTTCGCCGCACAGTGGGTGAGTACGGAGGTTTATTTACATTCTATGTGTTACATAATCGTGTAAATGTCGTATTTTGCATTTTTAGTGGTAACGTAATGATTTATTTTGAAAACTACCGGATTCACTTCACCCGCGCTCGCTTGGTTTCCTGTTTATTGTGTCTTGTTTTCACAACTTCATCAAAAAGAGCTCCGGTGCGCTCCGGCGTCCGGCCAAAATTTGAAACAAACGAAACGTATTCGGAGCGCCGGATTGGCCGTACCGGAGTCTCCGGCCTGGACTGTACGCCGTGTGAGCCACTCTCGGAATTTTCAAGTTAAGTAAAGACTCCGGTGGCTGCACCGGAGTTAGACTGGATGCAGTGTGAGCCCGGGGTAAACCTGGTCCACACTGAGCACTAGAGCAGGTCTAAACCCAATCCACCTGGAGGTCTAAACCTGGTCCATCTGGAGGTCTAAACCTGGTCCACACTGAGCACTAAAGCAGGTCTAAACCTGGTCCACATTGAGGTCACATTGAGGACTTGTGCAGGTTTTAATTGTCAGTGTGCTGGAGTTCTGCAGCTTGCCGTGGCAGTTTGTGTGCTCTGGAGTGATGTTTGCTCTGATTACATGTTTTTCATAAAAAAAGACATAATTTTGCCAAGAGAAATTCAAATCAATAGTTTTTTGTATAATTACGGGCTGCGTTTGTAGACTGGTGCGCGTGTGGACTGGTGCGCGTGTGGACTGGCGGACTGGTGTGTGTGCGGACTGGTGCGTGGCGGCGCGAGCTGCAGCTGCCCAGCGCACCTCTTCACCTGAACAAAATCAATCCTGCAGTAAAAAAAAATGTCTTTGTCCAATTAACCAAACCAAATGAACTGAAATGTTTTAAACCTGAGAACATTATATATACACTACTCACAAAAAGTTAGGGATATTTGGCTTTCAGGTGAAATTTATAGAAAGTGCAACAAGTTCATGCTATGGCGATATCATATCATTAACATGAGACATTTAAGCAGAAGAATGCACTGGTGATTTCTTCATTTCAAAACATTTATTGCAACAAAAAGTAACAACAATGGTAGCTACACCACAACAAAAAATTCAAACGTCTCAATATCTGGTCATGTGCCCTTAAACATCAATTACAGTTTGACAACGACGTCTCATGCTGTTCACAAGGCAACTTAGCGGTCACCAGCACGGGATGTGGCCAAAGAACGTCCACTTCTACGCCTTTCTGTGGCTCTTCCAGTCTCTCGATATCTCTGTTGAACCTGCTGATGACATTCTGTGACACTCCAAGCTCAGTGGCCACTTCCGTCTGAGAACGTCCAGTTTGAAGCATCGCGATGGTCAGGGACTGTTGACCCATTGTTAGGTGTCGTCTTGGTCTCATGATGTCAAAATGTGAAAAGCATGATGACTGTTTAAACACCAACTCTAATTGAACCAGGACATTTATTGGTCAATTTAAGGATCACACACCTGCTGTGATTTTTGTTGTTAAACTCCTTGTTAGAGAACAGCAACTTGTGCAAAATGACTGAAACTTTTTAACAGTTGGATATGTGCATTCAAAGCTTAGAGAAGGTCACATTAAGTTCACCTGTAGTAGTTTGAATACATTTTAGGCTTGTCGTGAAATTTCACCCAAAAGCTAAATATCCCTAACTTTTGTTTGAGTAGTGTATATATGAAGATCATTCATGACACAGTTGGCCATGGTCTCTCTGATGCTCGTGCTGACTTTGTCTACAGTCAAATACATGATGCAGTTTCACAGATGCACCAGCAGAGGGGGAACAGTGTGAGCACAAGGACCCAGAGGAGGTCACATGACCAGGAAATACATGTGCTCTTAAGTCACCCAGTCGTCTCTGTTTTACATGATCAGCTGCTTCTGGAGGCCGACTTTCTTTTCAAACTGATTACAGACAAAACATGTTGGAGCAGATATTTGATCTTTAAAATGAAGAGGAGACGATCCTACTGGACTAGCACTCGGAAGAGAACGACACATAGAAACATCCTCTTCTGTGAGCCAGTGAAAAGTGTCAGAGGAAATCAAACTACTGGATTTATTCAGTCTAATCTCTGTTCCATGAAAGAGGCTGAATCTAAAGCATCTGCATCAGAAACACAGCTGTTGGTTTAAAGATGAAAAAGACACTCGTCCTCATTGTTTTATTCATGTAAAGATCTGATTTATAATGGATCTTTTTTTAATTATAGTGGCTCATATTCTTTCACCAAAAAGTAGAACAGAGGAAAACAACACTGACACGAGGTTTGATTTAGAAAAAGGATTTGTTCTCAAGTTTGCCGCCAAACACTGAAATCTAATGAAAACAAGGAAGTTCAAATGTTTAGTTTAGTTTATGTAAATGTCTATAAAAGGACAACAGATTAATGTTGAATAACAAGTCATTTTTGTATTGAAAGTAGACACTTGTTGGTCTCTTTTGATGTACCACCAGTTCTGACAGAGTATTTATGAAGCAACTGTGTTAAAGTACAGTTACTGACAATCAAGCAGAACGTACTTTGTCAGACACAACTTTCAGAGTTGTAATCAATATTTAAATCTGTCATTGTCATTATCACAGGGCCTTTCCAACATGTTCACATATTTGTTCAAGACCCACAGCTGAAGAGACTCAGAGGGAGTAAAGGCAGCTTATTGTCAGTAAAGTCTTGAAATATGAACTTTTTTAGACATTATTGTAGAAAACTCCTGACTTAAAATTACAAAAATGACATTATTGCAGTAAGCAAGTTATTTTTTTGTAAATCAAATGTATTGTTCCCCATATGGAGACAAGAATCATCTCAGTCTTAGAATCCTGTCAAGTGAAGAGACACTGAGGGACCACCCTGCTCTGCTGCATCATTCACATTCAAGCCGCGCCTCTCGACCAGTGTGCTGATCTCACTCATGTTTTGTGTGGGACCCTTCAGTCAGGAGGCCGACTTCACCCGAGGAGAGCACGGAACGCCCGACTTCACCCGAGCACGGAACGCCCGACTTCACCCGAGCACGGAACGCCCGACTTCACCCGAGGAGAGCACGGAACGCCCAACTTCACCCGAGGAGAGCACGGAACGCCCGACTTCACCCGAGGAGAGCACGGAACGCCCGACTTCACCCGAGGAGAGCACGGAACGCCCGACTTCACCCGAGGAGAGCACGGAACGCCCGACTTCACCCGAAAGAGAGGGAGTCAGCTCATGTTCAGACTGACATCTAAATGTCATGTATGTTCAACTCCACCTGTGTTAAAAAATAAATAAAAATACATGAATGTCTCAAAGCCTTTTTGCAAAGAGCCACTGACTAAAATTAAATATTCAACATTGAATCAGAACAGGATTATTACAAACGCTTGTCTTTTTGAATGTGTGCGATTAGCTTCCAAAAAAGAGTTAGGGTTAGTTCTTTTCCACTGGCTGCTGCCCCGACGAGATGCCAAAATATGAATCATGGTGCAGTTTTGCCAAACCCTGCGTGGGATCAGTCCTCAGAGGGCTGGGGGCTGTGATACCCCAGAAGAGAGAGGTTTATACATTTTAGCGCTGCAGTTGCAAAACACTGTTGATATTCAAATGATTATTGTGCAAAATCTGGGATAAGCTTGTATGTGAGGGCCCTTCTAAGTGTCTACAACTATTGCTAATTCCCCTCTGCATTGTAGCGCTCACAAAGGGCCTAATCCCATTTCACTTTGGCTGAAGGCTGGGGCTATTCTTCTCCCGCTAAAGTAAACACTCCCCCTGGCCGCCCGGCGAAAAGCAGCCCCCAGCCCTCGCCGACTTCAAGGCGTTTTTGTGTCCCACTTTGGCCCGAGCTCTGGCTAAACTTTTAAGTGGTCCCTATAGGCCTCCAGCACCTTTGCCAACTGCAGTAAGCCAGCGCAACTGCAGAAAGAGGAAACCAAACACGCTCTTAACCTGGACAATGCCAAAGAAAATATATGAAGGTTTTTTTTAGAAGTCAGAGCCAGGATTTCTCCCTCTTTGGTGTGAAAGCTGCATTGTAAAGGCTTTAATACATGATTTCTATCAGGACGGCCCAGCAGCACTCGGAGCTTTGACATCATATTTCCCTTTGTTACTCAAACCACTTCACTCACTGTAAACTCACACGATCACGCTCAGCTCAACAGCTGACTCAGGTTTACTTGAAATGAGAAAAGATGTTCTATTAACTTCAAAATAAATAAGAACTCCTAATGTTTGCCCTTTTTCATTCATTTTCCACAACTTTCAGCACAGTCTCTAAAGAAAACAGATTTTTTTTACATCAATATGTTTCAAAAAGTCAAAACGTAAAATAACTGTGAGTTTTGGTTGAATCTATGTGGCGACATGTTCTTTGGGTTTAGCGAGTAAGTTTAAGCTTCTAGTGACTAAAATAAGTAGGTTTGGACTGAGGCTTGGAGAAGGTTAAGATTTACCTGTGAACAAAAACTCGTAGGTATAAGATGTTTTGGCTTTTTGTAACATTAACGTCAAAACCCTCGTACCATCGTCGTGAACATGTATATGAAACAAAATGGTAATTTGATAGAAAACATGAAGCAAATGTTTTATATATATATATATATATATATATATATATATATAATATATATATATATATATATATTTTTTTTTTTTTTTTTATTTTTTTTTTTTTTTGATTACACTTTGTGTTTCTTACACAAAAAGGACATATCAAGTCTATTTTCCTAAAAGACTAATTAAAGATCATTTTAGCAGAATTGTGTTTTATTGAACCAATAACTTGTTATATACATATTATTACTTTTGTCCAACTAAGGAGAGATTGGGCACCTCTGCAAAGTCTTACTTTGTTGCTGTAGTTGTGACGCTTGTTGTGGTCAGTTCAGTTGTAGACGTGGTTGTGGTTCGCTTTTTTTTTTTTTAGAGGCTAATTTGCAAACCTTTATGTAAAGTTGTTTAAACATTTAGCCAAATGTATTTTTTTTTTTATAGAAAACAACTGAATTGTGGACATTAGTTACCACAACCAGCACAGCGACCAACCAAAACCCTGCCCTTACAACCGGGTGTTTGCAATTTATCGAATTTTAGATAATATCTTGATTGTTGTTTTTAAGATATCCAAAAAATAAATATTAAGTATATTGTTTGTAATACAAAATTACACAATACGAGATGTTTAACAAGACAAAGGAAGAAAGTTACATTGTCAACTTTCAAATAAGGGTTGAAATGTAATATTTGTCAATTATTCACTCATTTGGGTCTTTGTTGACCAAAATCTGTGTTAGTCTGACTTTTATACTCCACAATCTTGTTTAATTGCATATTATTTAAAATGACTAGCCTATGGTGTTGTGAGTGCAGTTTGGGTCAGATGTTTGGTCAGTCATTGAAACACACGTCTTAAGTCGACTACAGCCCTATTAGTTTGATCATTACACTTCAAATAATACATTTAAAGACACATTTGAACTGTTTCTTATTGGTTTGACATAATATCGGCAGAATATTGTAACTGTGATATTCCAAAAAATGTTATAGATATCTATTTTTATCAATATTGCCCAGCCCTACTTACAACCATCCCACAACCAACCACAACCACCCATATCCACAATCACCCTCACCAGCACCAACAACCAACTATCAACCACAAACAACCACAGCCAACCACAACCACCAACCAAAACCTACCACAACCCACAATCAACCACAACCATGCACCAACCACAGCTACCACAAACAATCACAACCACTCCCTCAATTAGAGCTAGGCAATACTGTATATCAATATTCAAATGTTCTTTTGGAAAAAAAAAAAAAAAAAAAAAATTGGATATTGAGTATATCTTATTTCTGCTTTGCTTAAAATACAAATGAAAAAAAAAATATATATATATATATATATATATATATATATATATATATATATATATATATATATATATATATATATATATATATATCCCAATACGCTATAAAAAGATGACATTTCCATCTATTTAAATTTTTGCACTCACTCATTGGTGTCTTTACAAAATTTATTTTTTTAACATATCAAAATCTTGTTTACTTGCATTTTTTTTTTGTGTAACCAACCAAATCAACCACAACAAGGTGAGACTTTACAGAGAAGCCAAAACATTTCTTCAGATGGACAAATAAATACACAGTAACATGTCAAGGGCGGAATACTTTTTTTACTTAAATAAATAAACAAATAAATAAATACATTTTTTGCACTAAGATGTTTAATAAAATAACCTTTTAATGGGGTTTTAGGGAAATGAACTTGATATTTGAAAAAAAAAAAGAAAATGAAAAATGTATTAAAATAAAATTAAGTCCCACTGGAGGGCCAAGTTCGGATGGTATTTGATTCAAATTGTATGGGTTTTTCGTTTCCATTTAACGACATCATGCTTTGTCAGAGATTATCTACTTTGCCTAATAGTTATCAGGCATTCCATACAATTGTATAGAAGGCCTAGGCTAGATAATAACACATTTATTTCCTACTTTGCCTGAAAACACCATAGAGTGCCTGGATTATCAACTTTGCCTGTAAAACATGCAAAAAGAGACATTTAAACGTAAGTCACCAGTTGCTTATGATACTACGTAAGCACAATTCAAAATGGTAATTTTGTATTTAAGCTACACAAATATCAGTTCACATATTCAAAAAGGAGTGGGAAGAAGTATAACTTATTTAACCCCACCCCCTTTCCTAATTAGAACATATTTATAACGTTTTCAGTTTCCTGTTACATATTATTGTGGTCATTACATTAACACGACAAAACAAGACATATCTACACATATATATGAAAACAAAAATTAAAAAAACAACACCATTCTGACCAGTGTTCAGTTTGAAAGTGAACATGTTCATTTAGTGTAACTTTTAACCCTAATGAGACTTGAACAAAAGCAGGTATTTGATCTAAGTGAAATCTAATAATAATCTGTGTTTATGAGGTTGTTTCTATAGAAAAGTGGTTTGTGCAGCTGTTAGTTACAATGCCCCAGTCTGCTTTAAACCTTCTTATTCCAGTGAACTGTGTAGTTGACTTTTACCTCCAGAAAGTTACACAGTGCAGCTTTAACTCATGTCTGATTTAAGTTACTTAAACTTTTCATTGATATCTGAATAAAAAGTACATTCTGTAGGGCTCTGGTCCTGGTCGACTGTCATCAGTTTAGCATAACTGATGACTCGTTTGGACCAGGAAAGATCAAAGGTATTATTGCCTGGACCTCAACTCAATTCCTGATGTGGGAAGTACTTGACTGTGTGTTGGTTCCGGTGCGTTTGTCTCAGGAGCAGAACACAGATCTTCAGTCCGGCTGTATCTTCACAGATGTAATAAAACATTAGTGAGCTGAACACTGACATGTTTCCAGCTGGGCCCTTCTTTTCTTCAATATTGCTTTTGCTTTTTCAATAAACGTGTCCACTTTGAGCTTGAACATTCATCTGTCTCCTGTATTATTTGAAGTATCCGTGGTGTAGAACACACAGATAAATTGCTTTCCAAGTTGGACATGAAAAGCTCTGTTTCACTTTCATTTGAAACGTAAAAAAAAAAAAATCCTTGATAACATCCGCGCTGCTTGTGATGTAAGTTTTAATGACGCATAAATGGGCCAACGGTGAATGAAGTGGTTTGACTAACAAAGAGAAATATTATGTCAAAGCTAAGCTAACGCTACAAAGAGCTCAGTGCGGTTCTTCTGCTGCTGTGGCTTTGATAGTGGACCGCGTATGAAAGGATTTACAATGACACTTTCTTCTGGTCCTGGAACTTAGTGAGAGTTAATGCAATGAAAATATATATACCAAACAAAACAAACAAAAAAGATCATAAGATAAGCTTACTCAATTTTCTCTTCTCTGATATGACAGGTTGAACGAAATATATATATATATATATATATATATATATATATTATATATATATATATATATATATATATATATATATATATATATATATATATATATATATATACACACACATACACACGCACACAGTAGATGTGCTGTATATATATGGTGCCTCTCAGTGTTGGTGTCTCAGTGTCAGTGTTGGTGTCTGTCAGTGTCAGTGTCAGTGTTGGTGTCTCTCAGTGTCAGTGTTGGTGTCTCTCAGTGTCAGTGTTGGTGTCTCTCAGTGTCAGTGTCAGTGTTTGGTGTCTCTCAGTGTCAGTGTTGGTGTCTCTCAGTGTCAGTGTTGGTGTCTCTCAGTGTCAGTGTCAGTGTTGGTGTCTCTCAGTGTCAGTGTTGGTGTCTCTCAGTGTCAGTGTTGGTGTCTGTCAGTGTCAGTGTTGGTGTCTCTCAGTGTCAGTGTCAGTGTTGGTGTCTCTCAGTGTCAGTGTTGGTGTCTCTCAGTGTCAGTGTTGGTGTCTCTCAGTGTCAGTGTCAGTGTTGGTGTCTCTCAGTGTCAGTGTTGGTGTCTCTCAGTGTCAGTGTCAGTGTTGGTGTCTCTCAGTGTCAGTGTTGGTGTCTCTCAGTGTCAGTGTTGGTGTCTCTCAGTGTCAGTGTTGGTGTCTCAGTGTCAGTGTTGGTGTCTGTCAGTGTTGGTGTCTGTCAGTGTTGGTGTCTCTCAGTGTCAGTGTTGGTGTCTCTCAGTGTCAGTGTTGGTGTCTCTCAGTGTCAGTGTTGGTGTCTGTCAGTGTCAGTGTTGGTGTCTCTCAGTGTCAGTGTTGGTGTCTCTCGGTGTTGGTGTTGGTGTCTCTCAGTGTCAGTGTTGGTGTCTGTCAGTGTCAGTGTTGGTGTCTCTCAGTGTCAGTGTTGGTGTCTCTCAGTGTCAGTGTTGGTGTCTGTCAGTGTTAGTGTTGGTGTCTCTCGGTGTTGGTGTTGGTGTCTCTCAGTGTCAGTGTTGGTGTCTGTCAGTGTCAGTGTTGGTGTCTCTCAGTGTCAGTGTTGGTGTCTCTCAGTGTCAGTGTTGGTGTCTCTCAGTGTCAGTGTCAGTGTTGGTGTCTCTCAGTGTCAGTGCTGGTGTCTCTCAGTGTCAGTGTTGGTGTCTCTCAGTGTCAGTGTCAGTGCTGGTGTCTGTCAGTAAGTAAGTAAGTAAGTAATCTTTATTTGTATAGCGCATTTCACAGACACAGAGTCACAAAGCGCTTCACAGTGAGATGAACCCCTCCCCTCCCCACTCAGTGACAGTAAGCTGCCCTGGGGCAACTCAGCGGAGGCGATTCACCTAACACCTGGCGCCTCAACCTCCGACTATCACCAAGTGTTCCCTAACATGCATGTTATCAGTTGGTGGGGAAACCAGAGTGCCCGGAGGAAACCACCCAGACACGGGGAGAAATATGCAAACTACACACAGAAAGGTCCGGGCCTGAGCGGGAATCGAACCCACGACCTTCTTGCTGTGAGGCAGAGCGCTATCCGCTCTGCCACCGTGCCGCAGTCAGTGTCAATGTTGGTGTCTCTCAGTGTCAGTGTTGGTGTCTCTCAGTGTCAGTGTTGGTGTCTCTCAGTGTCAGTGTTGGTGTCTCTCAGTGTCAGTGTTGGTGTCTCTCAGTGTTGGTGTCTCTCAGTGTCAGTGTTGGCGTCTGTCAGTGTCAGTGTTGGTGTCTCTCAGTGTCAGTGTTGGTGTTTGTCAGTGTCAGTGTTGGTGTCTGTCAGTGTCAGTGTTGGTGTCTCTCAGTGTCAGTGTTGGTGTCTCTCAGTGTTGGTGTCTCTCAGTGTCAGTGTTGGTGTCTCTCAGTGTCAGTGTTGGTGTCTCAGTGTCAGTGTTGGTGTCTGTCAGTGTCAGTGTTGGTGTCTGTCAGTGTTGGTGTCTGTCAGTGTCAGTGTTGGTGTCTGTCAGTGTCGGTGTTGGTGTCTGTCAGTGTTGGTGTCTGTCAGTGTCAGTGTTGGTGTCTGTCAGTGTCAGTGTTGGTGTCTGTCAGTGTCGGTGTTGGTGTCTCTCAGTGTCAGTGTTGGTTGTGTAGTGACAGCAGATGAATAACACTGTGTATTTTCTCTGTGTCTGGGTGGGGCTCTGGAGAAGTTCCCCTGAGGAGCTGCTCCAGGAAAGGACAGAGTGCGTTTCCCTTCAGGACAATCAAGTGAACCAGCAATAGATAATTGTGTTTAGACCTGCTTTGGACGTGTTGATTTTGTATGTTAATATTTTATTTTTTGTTGAACAAAAAAGAAAAAAGTATACAATGTCTGAGCAGACTTAATGTCCCTCCAAACTAACGTTTAACCTTTCTTTTAAGTAACTCAAAGTCATGTTGCATTTATCTCTCGAGTATTACAATAGTACAGTGTAGCGTCCGCTCTTTCTGTGAACCTTGATGTTTAGGAGCAGCTGAGTGCAAACTTGTGTCACATCTCTTCTCACTCTAAGCCCTGTGCAGAACATCTGATTTAATTAATAACAAAGCCAAACAAAAGCATTCGAGTTGGAGCTCATTTGGAGCGCTGGGCATATCTCCACAGCACAGGGGCCTAATCTTTGGCACACAGGTGAAAAGTGGTGTTAATAGTGGAAGGGAGCGCACAGACAGGTAGAGCTAGCCCAGGGAACGCCGTGTTAATTGGGTAGGTGCGCTAAGCTAACCCCAGCCCCCTGCCAAATCCGTTCTACCTGGAGTTGTGCAGCTCAGGAGACGGGATGCATAAGGATGAGGGCCAATCAGGAGAGGAGCAGGAGGTCATGTGACGCAGAGGGATGATGGGAGAGCAGCAGTTCACGACAGCAGTGGTGATTAGGAGGATTTCTACAGGGAAAAGGAAGACGAGCTTGTGAAATATGAAGACTATAACATGGCTTAGAGCCCAGGTTTACAGAGTCTGCTGTGAAATCTGTCAACATCACATTTTGACTTTAATGTGATGAACTTTCTAAAAGGTCCTTTTTTCTTCAAACAGACTGAGACTCTGCAGTTCTGGCCTCTTTTTAAAAATGTACATTCCTGTTAGTTGTATTTATTGTTTGATAATACAGTTATTTATCTTCATTTGGAGTTATTGTTATTTGAAGATTTAGACTACAAACTGATTTTCTCTAGAATTCAACCTTATGTTTTCCTTGCACATTTCCAGAGTGTGACACTGGCCTGGGCATCTTAGCCTTTTTTAAATGTTTTTCAGGCCCCTCCAAATCCTTTTGTGGTTAAATAACCTTCAGCTTTTGTCTGCCCACGACTGTCAAGTAACCCGACCAGGCAGATGGATTCTCTCCTGATAATTGTGAATTCACAAACTCAAATAATCCATCTGACCTTCCAGTGTGTTGGCCCAATCACATTGCAGCAGGGCCAAATCAAAATGGATAGATGTGTTTCTGCTGCGTTTGATTCTGTTTACCAGAAATACAGTATGTTCTGTTTGAAAGTGGACATTGGATATTATTATGATTTCTTGCTGTTATTGGTTAAGCATAAATAAGGTCGGCCGCACATTCAATCAGCTCGATGTATTTCATTGAACGTCTCACCTTTTCCCCAAAACAACAAGATGGAGACTGTGGAGGAACAGCTTTACCAAAGAGCATTCAACCTTTGGAAATGGCTGAATGCATGTACAGGATGTACTGTTTTTTTTCAAAACAGTACATCCTGTACACACAACCACTTCCTGTTTAGTGCTTTTCAATGAGGTTTTCACTCCATCAGTTTAAAACAAATAAATCCTGTTTAGATCAGACAGTTGTGGTGAAAGTTACAGAAAACATGTTAAAGACTTTACATATCAGAGGAATATTTCATCAGAGACACTTGTGTGTTTAAAAGAGACTAACGCTAACAGGAAGTGGTCGTATGTACAGAAGTGAGCTATTTTGAACGTACACAAGCCAACTGAAGTTCTGTGCACAGAGCCTATTGTAATGTTTCCTCTGTGCAGAGCTTGTTCTCACTTGTGATTAAAGTCAAACAGAATCAGAGGCTAAAAGTACAAATCCTCAGAAAAACAAACAGTCCAACTGTTTCAGTTTGATTTTAGTCAGACTGAGTTGTAGGGAAAATAGGCTGGAATGATGCGAGGATAAACTGGTGCTTAAATACATATGTAAGGGTCACGCCTAGAAAATGTGAGAGACAAACTGTTATAAAAACTGTATGTGTTTATGTATGTGTCTCATTATTTCCTCCTTTGTGCATGTTTTAAATGCCTCTGTTGGTGAAAGCGTTGAGGATGTGCTAACTTCTTTACCAGATCCTGAGCGTTTGAAACGGTCCCGAGGCAGCAGCTCCATATGACAGACACGCAGCCAAAACTCATCTTTGTTTTATGTTTCATCCTCACTCAAGTGTCCCGTCCACTTGTTTTATGTGCGCTCAATTCAGAAAAAAAACGTAAATGTATCAGGCGTGATCGTCTGATTCTTCTCGCTCTCTGATGAACAAACATGATCCAAATTCAAAACAAATGCGTTTGTCACTGTCAATATTCCCCGCTCAGATTCTGCGCCGTGGCTAATGTGGACGCTGAGTATTCGGTTTGATATTTGCTGTAATTTACGGGAATAATCAGACAAATATTTCATTAATTCAGCGGCGCGTTTCGTTTGTGAAAACCCTCAGAAGCAAACAGAAGCTGAGAGAGAATGTTCATTTAATCTGATGGTGAATTAAAAATGTTTGTGTTTGGACGGAGCTCAAGGATACCTTGACCTTACTTGCTCTGAACGGGATTGAAGATGATCATTTGTCAGATTAGTTTTCCTACAGACATGGCCTGCTCTGGACCTTTAGTGGCTCTAGGACTACTGAACCACAGCCTTTCAAACATTAAACACAGTCATGTTTTCTTCATTGGTTTGCACACTACAGGACTTTTGGCCCTGGTTAGTTGAGTGAGGCGTGGCCAGAGGAGGGAGTTTGTCGTTTCTCTTTATGTCTGTGTCACTGAGTGTTTGTCAGGAGCATCATGGTGAGGTTCACTGCTGCAGAGGCACAAACAATAAAGATAAACATCGCCTCATCATCTGTAAATACTCGTAGTCAAAGTGTGTACACTATATCATCTCCAACACACCTGCTCTTTAAAGTTGCAGTAACCCACTTTTTTAGTTTACATAGTTTACATTTGTAAACTTGTAAAAATTTGTAAAAACAAAAATTGCAAAAGATCCTAAACTCCTCGAGTGTGCAGGCCTCCACTTGTAGCTCTACTTCAGCATCCAAAGGTTTGTTTTTTGTTTTTAGCCAAAAGGTTAGGAAAATTCCATCAAATATAAAAGGTTCAGGGCTGTTTCTGACCATTATTTCACGACTTCATTATTCACCAATATTCATTTTATTGATCAATTATTTCTAATTTACACTGACCAAACTGACTTAAAAAGGCTTACAGTAGAAGCATGTTTGATACATTATTGCTAATCCCAGTAGAGTCTTCTTTTTAGTCTTTAATGTAAACTGTACAGACTGTACCGTTCCTTCCCTTTGAGAACTGCTCCTCTCCCAGTGCAGCAGTACAGCCCATCTCACAGATTCATACTGAACATCCAGATTGATTTCCATCTTTAGAATAGTGTTCTTAAGCACATGTGTGGTTTGTGTGCTGGGCAAAACAAACTGTCGTCCGTACTGTAAAAGCCGTCAATAGACTGAATGTAAATGTGCCTGTGTTGGCCCCTGGAATGCTCCGGGCTTTCATGTTGAATGTGTCTGATGCTGGACCGCTCCACACAACCTTCAGTTTAACCTCAGCCATTGTGAAGAGAGCGCACTAGCCTCTCCATTGTCCAAGAGGCTGCATCCTATTTTTTAATAAGCAAAGGGATTAAATGAAAGCTCGTGCAATCCAAATGAAATGGGGATTCTTGGCGCTTTACGACAAAATGTGTCTGGAGAAGATAATTCCACGTAATGGCAGCGTTTGGAGCCAGTACCGACTGCATCTGGGATTAGATCTTTATTCTCTGCAGCTTTAGGCTCCATAATAACCTAACACAATTATTATATTTGTATTCATTAAGTAAACAGTGTGATTACCCTATTTCCTTCCATTATTGTTGGTGTTATTTTGATAGCTGCCATATTAAGCCGTCTATCTGTGCTGGCGGAATAAGCTTAAAGGTTTTAAAAAGTCAATTTGAAGTGGCTATGTGAATTGCATAAAGGAATGCTTGGAGAATCAGACGCTAATTTAGTAATATTTGGTCAATCTAGTAAACAAGAAGTCAGAGGGAGTGTTTGGAGCTGTGGAGCTGACGGGGGCCTGTCCGTGGGGTTTACTTGGGTTTGCCACATCTAAACTCTAAGTTATGTGAGAGTGGTTTGAACACGTTACAAGTGGAAGATGTACACAGAGCTAGAGCTGGGACGAGACGAGCCACGAGATTTAAAGATAATGTTAAGTTATTATTAATTGTATTTGATTTACATTTCATCCGGTCGCTAACATTTTTCTTTTGACTTTGACTGAACTCCGCCCTTTCTCTTCTGCAGACAGACGTCTGTCCTACTTTTGACAATGAGCTCAAATCTCTCCTTGTGGATCCATTTTAAATGATCTTTAAGTGTGAACATGGATGATATTACCCAGTGTCATATGAACACAATTTCTATTTTGTGCGTGTGTATTTCACAGGTTTCTGTCCCAGTTTATTTTATTATTCATGAATACTAACACAATCCTAATCCTAACCTTAACCAGCTCCGAGACACAGACCTAAACTTTGTAACTTCAAACCTAAAATTAGTTACTCAAATAAAACCTCCTGTTTGTCCTGAACCACAGCGCGTGTCTACACCACAACACACAGTCTGACACCCAACAGATCAGCACCACACAAGACACACATATCAGCTGTGTCAAGTTGTTGCAACACATTTTGCACCTGAGCAAATGTTTGATAAATTGTGCCTGAAGTTTGGTTTATGTGGGCCCCATGTGGACTGCCTGAGTACAACCCTCCCTGTTCTACTCATATGGCTGCCATATTGGCAGACCCTGGAGGGCCCATATACATATGCTTAAAGGCCAGAGCCACTCACCCCACATGGAGCCCGAATGAGGCCCAGATTGCCCTATATGGTTCCCAAATTTTCAAACCCATGTGGGGCCCAGTTCCATTCACAAACCTATAGTCAATGTCCACACAGCACACTTTCCTCCTGTATGAGGCCCTTTTATGTTTTTCTTACTCACTTTCCATCTAAACACATAATGAGAAAAATACTTCAAAGTTAATACTGCTGTGGAAACGTTGTTGGAGACGTTGTTAGAAATGACATGAGCCTTTGCCAGTTTGTGCCAGTTTTGACCTGAAGCTTCCTCGTCTGTTCAGTTTGCACAGAACATGTCTGGTAAGACTCAGAACAGGAGGCTACGCTATTTAAACACCATATACACTGTTTAACAGCAAAAAAATAAAACATACACTCTGGTTTCCCCCACCAACCAATAACATGCATGTTAGGGTAAAATCCTCCAGCTACGGTAGTCCTGACCAAGCCTAGTAAAAACACCTGGAGATGGGTCCCCGAGCGCTGCACTGTGGAGTCACTGCTCCTGAGGTGATGCTCCAGAGGCATTGAAGGATCCAGGGTCAAATGCAGAGGACAAATTTCCCTACAGGGACAATTAAGGATACCTTAACCTACCTTACCTTACCTTAAATAAATAAATACATAAATATGTCTGCTGTGGAATACTCACTTAACTCACTTGGTGCCAAGACAATCATCTCCAACTGAACACATCCAAAACTCAGGAAATCATTGTGAACTTCTCCCGCACTTCCACTCCAAAATCACCCGTGTACATCTCAACCAATCACTATCATCGATTCCTTCACATTTCAAGGCACACACATCTCCAACACACTCAGATCACGCCTACAAGAAAGCAAATCAAAGATGATTTTTCCTTAGGCAGCTCAAGAACTTCAGAGTCAGACCCAACTTTCTCACACAGTTCTACACCTCCATCACTGAAAGCACACTCACCTTCTCAATAATTGTATGGTTTGGTCATTTAGATGAAAATACTACAGCACATTGTCAATAAATCCTGTAAAGTGATTGGTCACCCCCTCCCATCCATGGACACTTTATATCAGCGACGCATCACACAAAGAGCATCAGGATCATATCAGACCAAACCCATCGTCTACATCTCACCCTCCGGCCCTCAGGGAGGCGCTGCAGAGCTCTGCCAGCTCAGTCTGGAAGATTCAACAACAGTTTTATCCCGTCTGCCATAAGGACACTCACTCAAACCATGAACTGAACATGTCGTTGTCATGTTTGTCCTGATGTTACTGTTACTGTCTTCTATGTTCTGACAACACATGTGTCAATGCTGTTCCCAAACCAAATTCCACCAATGTATGTGTGTGGCCATTAATAAAGATTCTGATTCTAAATAATAATAAAACAAAACACAGTTTTGTTTGTCATGTCATGTCTTCATATAAATGAGGCATTTTATGTAAAAATGTAACAAAATTACACAGAGAATTACAAAGAGAGAGAAATGGACAGAGCCACATTTGATGGATTCACATTGTTTCCACATTAAATTCAAAGTTGTTATTTTACCAAATCAATTTGACATTTTTTTAATTCATTTATTTGTGTATTTATTTATTTAGATTAATGTTAAAAAAATATTAAAAATAAAAGACTGTATTTGATATAAGAAGTCTTCTTTTGGTGCATTTCAAACTTCAGTAAGTCAAGCTAAGAATGTTTTTGTGTCCAAACTGTCTGTATCTGGCAGTGTAGAAACAAACATGCAATGTACAAAGTTCCATTGAACTCTATGGACCAACAGGACACATTTTATACATATCCTGCAGTGTTTCACTTTAATTAAATTTAAACTTGGCTCTGTCCATATTTGCAGTTTTTAATCACCAGTGCAGTTTTGGCCTGTTTGTTTCACATAAGATCCCTCATTTCAACATGTTATATTACATTTTTACAGTGATGGTTACAAGAGGTTCACCTAATACAAATGTTATGTTTTCTGTTCACTTGTCTGTATCACACTTGAAATGAATCATGTTTGTGTGTAAACCTGCCGACCTGCAGCTACAGTCTGAACGTGTGAATGACTATTGACAGAACATCTCTTCATCACAAACCAAAGTAAGAAACTCATTTAGACAGGTGTTTATTAGAATATTTCTTTCATAATAGTATGGCTCTGTTTATTCATTTTTATGCTTGTTCTGTACGTCTCATCTCTAATGCGCTCGTCTAATGCGCAGCCGTATTTATCGATGTTTTGTGACGCCGTATAATAGCTTCATTATGAGGACTTTGTAAAGGCCGTATGGATTTCCTTGAACCTGTCAGATGCAGCGCTGATATCTCAATTAAGCCCAGCCTTTGTGGTGAGGGAGTGTCCGGGGACAAGAATGTGCCCGGTCAGCCCGAACCCGAGCGGGACAGGGCGGCTCTTCCACCCTCTTTGTGCCGCGGGAGCTCACACCATAATGAATTGTATTATAATTACAAAGCCTGGTCTGTAGAAAGTGAACAATGTGGATATTTGGAAGGCATGGGGGGGTGAGGCGGGGGTGGAGCGTGCTGCCCCTCCAGACGACCGCACTCATTCACACCGCTCACTCCAACAGCCACCAATCTCAATGGGAATGAATAAGGCTCATTGTCGGAGGAATCACAACATTTGATCAAGGCCGTCCCATTTCCTCACATCGTCCCTCGCATGTCTCCTCATCTCCTCATCTCCTCACATGTATCCTCATCTTCTCACATGTCTCCTCATCTCCTCGCATGTCTCCTCATCTCCTCGCATGTCTCCTCATCTCTTCACATGTCTCCTCATCTCCTCACATGTCTCCTCATCTCTTCACATGTCTCCTCATCTCCTCACATGTCTCCTCACATGTCTCCTCATCTCCCCACATGTCTCCTCATCTCCCCACATGTCTCCTCATCTCCTCACATGTCTCCTCATCTCTTCACATGTCTCCTCATCTCTTCACATGTCTCCTCATCTCCTCACATGTCTCCTCATCTCTTCACATGTCTCCTCATCTCTTCACATGTCTCCTCATCTCCTCACATGTCTCCTCACATGTCTCCTCATCTCCCCACATGTCTCCTCATCTCCCCACATGTCTCCTCATCTCCTCACATGTCTCCTCATCTCTTCACATGTCTCCTCATCTCTTCACATGTCTCCTCATCTCCCCACATGTCTCCTCATCTCCCCACATGTCTCCTCATCTCTTCACATGTCTCCTCATCTCTTCACACGTCTCCTCATCTCCTCACATGTCTCCTCATCTCTTCACATGTCTCCTCATCTCTTCACATGTCTCCTCATCTCCTCACATGTCTCCTCATCTCTTCACATGTCTCCTCATCTCTTCACATGTCTCCTCATCTCTTCACATGTCTCCTCATCTCCTCACATGTCTCCTCATCTCCTCACATGTCTCCTCATCTCCTCACATGTCTCCTCATCTCCTCACATGTCTCCTCATCTCCTCACATGTCTCCTCATCTCCTCACATGTCTCCTCATCTCCTCACATGTCTCCTCATCTCTTCACACGTCTCCTCATCTCCTCACATGTCTCCTCATCTCCTCACATGTCTCCTCATCTCCTCACATGTCTCCTCATCTCCCCACATGTCTCCTCATCTCCTCATCTCTTCACATGTCTCCTCATCTCCTCACATGTCTCCTCATCTCCTCACATGTCTCCTTGTGTCTTCACCTTCACAAAGTGTGCATATATATATATATATATATTTCTTCTTATTATTATTTTTATTATTAATAAACATAATAATAACTTTACTTTTTTGTAGTTGTGTGTTTGATTTTTTTCTTTTTTGTGATGACAAATGGAGAGCTTGTTCGATCTGAGCCTAACAGTCTGCACAGACACACAGAGAGAGAGAGGAACAGACAGTGAGTGAGGAGATGAGGATGTGAGGCAGGTTAGCTCAGGTTCACACAGAATGAGCCTGGTAGATTAGCAGCACTCTGCCCGATGACAGGTGCCATCTCCCAGGGCCAAGTGTCATTCTGCCGCCTGTCACTCACTCTACTGCGCTAAGACCGAGTGAGCCTGAGCACCGCGCGGGCCTACACATGTCACTCTTTAAACAGCGAGTGTGCGCTGAGACCTGAACGCTGCACAGGCCTACACATGTCACTCTTTATACAGCGAGTGTGCGCTGAGACCTGAACGCTGCACAGGCCTACACATGTCACTCTTTATACAGTGAGTGTGCGCTGAGACCTGAACGCTGCACAGGCCTACACATGTCGCTCTTTATACAGCGAGTGTGCATTGAGACCTGAGCACCGCGCGGGCCTACACACGTCACTCTTTAAACAGCGAGTGTGCGCTGAGTCCTGAACGCTGCACAGGCCTACACATGTCACTCTTTATACAGCGAATGTGCGCTGAGACCTGAACGCTGCACAGGCCTACACATGTCACTCTTTATACAGCGAGTGTGCGCTGAGACCTGAACGCTGCACAGGCCTACACATGTCACTCTTTATACAGCGAGTGTGCGCTGAGACCTGAACGCTGCACAGGCCTACACATGTCACTCTTTATACAGCAAGTGTGCGCTGAGTCCTCAACGCTGCACAGGCCTACACATGTCACTCTTTATACAGCGAGTGTGCGCTGAGTCCTCAACGCTGCACAGGCCTACACATGTCACTCTTTATACAGCGAATGTGCGCTGAGACCTGAACGCTGCACAGGCCTACACATGTCACTCTTTATACAGCGAGTGTGCGCTGAGTCCTGAACGCTGCACAGGCCTACACATGTCACTCTTTATACAGCGAGTGTGCGCTGAGACCTGAACGCTGCACAGGCCTACACATGTCACTCTTTATACAGCGAGTGTGCGCTGAGACCTGAACGCTGCACAGGCCTACACATGTCACTCTTTATACAGCAAGTGTGCGCTGAGTCCTCAACGCTGCACAGGCCTACACATGTCACTCTTTATACAGCGAGTGTGCGCTGAGACCTGAACGCTGCACAGGTCTACACATGTCACTCTTTATACAGCGAGTGTGCGCTGAGTCCTGAACGCTGCACGGGCCTACACATGTCACTCTTTATACAGTGAGTGTGCGCTGAGACCTGAACGCTGCACGGGCCTACACATGTCACTCTTTATACAGTGAGTGTGCGCTGAGACCTGAACGCTGCACAGGCCTACACATGTCACTCTTTATACAGCGAGTGTGCGCTGAGACCTGAACGCTGCACGGGCCTACACATATCACTCTTTAAACAGCGAGTGTGCGCTGAGACCTGAACGCTGCACAGGCCTACACATATCACTCTTTAAACAGTGAGTGTGCGCTGAGACCTGAACGCTGCACAGGCCTACACATATCACTCTTTAAACAGTGAGTGTGCGCTGAGACCTGAACGCTGCACGGGCCTACACATGTCACTCTTTATACAGCGAGTGTGCGCTGAGACCTGAACGCTGCACGGGCCTACACATGTCACTCTTTATACAGCGAGTGTGCGCTGAGACCTGAACGCTGCACGGGCCTACACATGTCACTGTTTATACAACGAGTGTGCGCTGAGACCTGAACGCTGCACGGGCCTACACATATCACTGTTTATACAACGAGTGTGCGCTGAGTCCTGAACGCTGCACAGGCCTACACATGTCACTCTTTATACAGCGAGTGTGCGCTGAGACCTGAACGCTGCACGGGCCTACACATGTCACTCTTTCAGCTAAGGCAGCGTGTGAGCCACTTTCTGCTGTTTCCACCACACTCACCCCTTCACCAGAGCCACTCACCCTGCTGAGGATTGTTGTGGGTGATTTGATTGTTTGCAGGGATGTGATTGATGGTTGAGTGGTTGTGGACGGTTGTGGGATGGTTGTTATTGATGATGGGAGCGGTTGTGGGATGGTTGTGATTGATGATGGGAGTGGTTGTGGTCGGTTGTGGGATGGTTGTGATTGATGATGGGAGTGGTTGTGGTCGGTTGTGGGATGGTTGTGATTGATGATGGGAGTGGTTGTGATTGGTTGTGGTTGGTTGGTTGGTTGGTTGGTTGTGGTTGGTTGGTTGGTTGGTTGTGGTTGGTTGGTTGGTTGGTTGGTTGTGGTTGGTTGTGGTTGGTTGGTTGGTTGTGGTTGGTTGGTTGGTTGGTTGGTTGGTTGGTTGGTTGGTTGTGGTTGGTTGGTTGGTTGTGGTTGGTTGGTTGGTTGGTTGGTTGGTTTGGTTGGTTGGTTGGTTGGTTGGTTGTGGTTGGTTGGTTGGTTGGTTGGTTGGTTGTGGTTGGTTGGTTGGTTGGTTGGTTGTGGCTGTTGATGGGATGGTTGTGTTTTTTGTTTTTTTCTTTTCAATAATATCATAAATGAAACAGGGATCTTGTGTTGTAGGGACCAGACTGGATGTAGAGAAACACAAACTGTAACAAACGTAAGTGAAGTTCTATAAACATGTTTCCAAGCAGAGTTGTGTCTTTCCTAGACTCATGCAGAGGAGCTTTGACTTGTCACTTCAATCAACCATTTCAAACTCTAGTTCAGACTGAGTCAGCTTCAGGTCTGATCCTGAACTCAACACAGTTTCCAATCATTAGATTTATTCTAATCTGTCAGGTTTATATAATACAAGGTTAATATAAGATACTGGATAACAATACCTTATATTTAATTTGATTCTTTTTTGGTTCTGTTTTTTTTTTTTTTTCTGCTTTAGACGTACGTAGTTTGGTTCTGGTTCAGACCCTGTTTAGTGCTGGTGTATTCCAGGTCAGGTTCAAATGTGGGGAATTTAGTTTAGTTATTTCTAATCTAATCCTCGTTTAAATCTGTTTCTGTTCTCGCTAGATAATTTTCTAAAGCACTAAAAATAAATAAATAAATAAATAACATACTATAGATCTTTTCTTATTTGTATTTTATGTAATCGGAATTTTGTCAAACGAGGTGAAGTGTTGAGCCTTACCAGGCCCACAGGCCTTGAAAACATCCGCCGTTCTAGAAGAAAGGTTGAATATTCCTGCACTAACTGTGAACGTATTGTTTCTTTTTTTTCTTTTTTTTTTGCATTATTTTCAATCTTGTTGAAATAAAGGGATACATTATTTAAGTACATCATTTCTAAAAAATGTCCAACTTCCATTAGACCTATCCAGTTTCAGCTCCTCCATAAACAATACAAGTGTTGTTTTACAGTAAAGAGCTCATGTTGGGCTGTGTGCAGTTGAAAGCTCTCTGTTCTGGAAGTCTGTGCACCGCTGAGCTCGGGGTCTGCTTTGGTCTGTGGGGTCTGGGGGGGTACCAGCACCCGCGGCACACTGTAGTGGACTGAGTAATGATCCAGCTCCTCCACCATTACCATCCCGCTTCAGGCACAAACCCCGTCTGATACCTCCGTGTACAGTCTGTAGTCACATCAAAAGGAACTTATTAGCTTCATTTCTTTATCAGAGCTACACTCGCAGTACCTCTGGGTAAATATTTCAGCACACTTTTGTGAGAATAGTAGTCAGCTAAGTCCGATTGATTGTACCACAGCAAAGGAAAGAAATGTGTATTCCTATTGATGTGTCTTCAAACTCAATTCCACTTAAATAGATTTTTTTACAGCACTTATGACGCCTTCTGTATCTTCTGTCAGTGTTATTTGTTTCCACAGATCACCTGCTCTTCATCACAGAGCCTGATGAACAGATTAAGATTATTAGTTCTGATGACGCTGGTACTTCATGTGGTACCTCCACACACACCTTTAAAACATTAACATAAGCTAAACTTTGTGTTATTAATAATAACAAATGTACTTAGTGCTAGTGAATTAACAGTAACACTTATATTATAATGTGGAAAGTACCATTAAAAGAACTATTAACGATCAATCACTATAAGTACTAAAACTATCACTATAATTAATACTATACTTACCTCTAACTATCTCTTTAGTTACTACTTTTAGGTAAGTTTTTTATTAAGGACAATGCACAATTGCATTGAGATGATTTTAGTCCCACCACAAGTACCTCTCTAAATAAAGGTCCACAGTGGAACTTCAAAAATAGACTTGAATAAAAGCTTGTTTTTGCCCTTTAGGTTTCTTTGTTGCACTAAATAAAATACAAATCTGCGTTAGGCTTGCATGAGCACATAATGTAGAGTCATTTGTGCTGGAGGAGGCCCGCTCATCTTGGTTTCTACAGAAAAGTGGTTATGGTAGCTGTATTTTTTACAATATGGCATAAAATGTGTTTAGATCCATTTAGAATATGTCAACGTGTGGTTTTAAGTTTATAATTCTAGTGAATTGTGTAGTTCACTTTTTACCTCCAGAAAGTTACACTTTGCAATTGTAAGTATCATATTATCTAACAAGCAGTTGTATAAGGTACTGCTAAATCAATGTATTAGTTATGGTTCTAAACAGGTGACAGTGTTGGTTCTACTGACTAAAGTGTGGCCTTCGATACAGTAAACCACACTATTCTTTTCAACAGACTCAAGTATCTGGTTGGTCTCTTTTACCTGCCGCCTCACGCACAGAACTCTTGTGGTCAGATGTGTGCGTGTAAATTGGGGATTCTTTGGCTGTGGGGGTTTGTGGGCGTGTGGGGGGGATCTGAAAGCACTGTAAAGCACTTTATCCTTTATTGTCACTCATATAAACTCTGTTTGTTTGGTTGATAAATTGATTGATTTATAATATCTTCCATCAGTATATCAGTATATGAGCACAATCACAACAGCTGTCAAAGTTTTTTAGTTTGTTTTTGTTTGTTTGTTTGTTTGTTTTTTCATATTTCAGGGCCCTTTGCACATGTGGGTTTCCTTCCCCATTGTGGCGGATCTGTGTGTAGTAATCAGTTAAGTCCCACTGGTTGTACCATGGTAAGTACGCAAAGGAAACAAACGTGTATTCCTATTGACGTGCCTTCAAAACCAATTCCACACACACTGCAAATAGATTCCTTTACCGCACTTGTGACGGACTAAAGACGCCTTTGTGTATCTTCTGTCATATTGCTGTCATTTGGAGTTTTCTCTGTGGGCCCAATTCTTTTCATCACTGAGCTTGATAAACATATTAGTAATATCATCCAGCAGTATACGAGCTTGAGCAATCTGCCAGCTCTTTTTGAAATACGTGTTTTCATCCACCATCACACGTACGCACACTTTTTTTTCCATTAATCTCATTCTGGAGTGGATTATTTTGAATTTACCCAACAGCTTTCATATCTGGGTGACTTTGAATTGGGATATTGCAGGATGGAGCGCTATCAGAGGAGAATTATTTTCCCTCAACTCAGCAAGAGGAGAGCTGGGCTTTACAGCAGCGGCTGTATTTTAGCGGCGTATGTATGGAAGCGCGGCGGTATAACTCATGAGTGGCACCTCATTTCACACAGTCTAATGGTTTGACACCGGGAGCACACCGGGGATCTGGCCGCGCATTTTTGTGCTCCAACTTTTATGAGATACAAGGATTAGGGTTGATTGAAAGTGGCTGCGTGGCTTTGCTCGGCGGACCAGGCTCCATATTAAGCTATACCTTGATGATGGAGCATTAGTGCCAGTGATTTTTTTCAACCTGGATCAATGTAACTCCTTAAGTGTCCCTAAAACTTTGATATGACCACAATTGCACGGACAATGAATGGAAAGTATTGACATTTGAGCATTCTAGTCTAAATCTAGTTACAAGAGTAAATGAGCAGGCAATCCAATTGACCACGTCCAATAGTCTAAGTTTGTTTGTAGTTTGTTTGTAGAGAATCACTATACTTGCAGCTCAAAGCATTTTCCAATATAACCAGCTATCTGTTCTTGAAGTTCTTGAAATATGATATTTAATAATACCATATTTCAACAAACAATACAATAAAAAAATAATAATAATAATTTAAAAAACATGAAAACAACAACAGTAGACAGAAAAATAACATTCAAAACACTAACAGCATGCTCCTTAAAAGGTATAGGTTTTAAAATCTTTAGCTTAAGATAATAATAATAATAATAATAATAATAATAATAATAATAATAATAATAATAATAATAATAATAAAAATTACAATTCAAAAAAATAATAATAACGATACTTAAATTAAAATAATAATAATAGATAATAAATAATAATGATAATAAATAACACACAATAATAGTAATACTAATACTAATAATAATAATAATAATAATAATAATAATAATAATAATAATAATAATAATAATAATAATAATAATAATAAAGACAAACACAGAGATAATCCAATAGAAATAACACTAAATATAAATGTGTCACCACATTTGTGAAATGCAGTAAATAAATAAATAAGGAAACAAACAAACAAACAAAACCAAACTATATTTTCATGGACTGACCAAGAGCCACATTGGTCCCAGGGCGAGTATTTGGATGAACATGTGGTCCATGTGTCGAGTGTGTTTTGTGTCAGACACATTTTATCTGGAGTCAGGAGGCCCAGACCTCCTGAAACACCGTCCCACCGACATGTCCCTGCACTGTCGGGCCTGAAGGTGACTCGACTTGATCTAGTTGTGCTTTGAATACTCCTAACTGACCAGAAAATGTCTTAAAAGAGCAAAAAAGTATGATTTTTCCAGTAACTCAGCAGAGATATTTCCCATCGAATCTACAAGTACAGAAAACTTTACACCCTCTCCTCTCTCCACATCTCCTCTTCTCTTTACTCTTCTCTCCTCATGTCTTCTCTCCCTCTCATCTCTCACCCTCATCTTTCTCCTGTCTTTTTCCTCTCCTCTTCTCTCATGTTTCCTCTCCTCCAATGTTTCCTCTGCCTCCTCCCCTCCTCTCGTGTCCTACCCACCTGCCCGTGACAGACAGCCCTTCCCCTCCAGCGTGGTGTCGTACAGAGGTGCCCGTTGGCCCCTGTCAGAACCCTGTGCAGGATAATTGTACCGTGACACTGTGAACCCGCCGGCGCTGTAGAGACATGTTAATTTTCTGATAGCACACGGGGCCTGTGGAATCCCGTTATGATGGCTGTAATTTGTGACTCTGAAAGGAGCGGGTCACGCGGGGATAAATACAAATTAAAATGGATGCCGGGCTGGTTTTGGGTTGGAGGGGTCTCTGCGGTTCGGACTTGACGCAGCCTGGAGGTATGAAAGTCCCGCTCTCGTGTGTGTAGTATCGCAGGCAGATGAAGAGGTGAGGACCAGGATGTAAACTATCAAAGAGAGCTGAAGCGCTCCGTCATGTAACACCTGCTCAACCAACAGTCAGCCAAGTCACCAAGAGACTTGTCCATTTCTGCTGTGACTCGTGTTTTAGCCAGGGTCTCACACTCCAATGGAGCTGGGTCCAAATGACCAAAGTCAGAGTAGGTGGAGGACCACATGAGCCTGACTGTTGTTTACAAATGATTGTGCTTGCTAAAGCTCAGTGTAACATATAAAACACCTCCAAGTTCATTCTCTTGTATTGTTATATATTGTTTTGAATGAATTTGGTAACTAAGGTCACACTGTCCTCCCACACACATTTTGGACAACCTGTATGTACGTAACTGTAAAGCAACATGTTTAGAACTGTACACTAAAGATCATCAACGGTTTTTTGCTCTGTGATTGAGGCTGGTCCATGTTTAGTCCTGACTCAGGGCACCATATTTACTGTACTTCTGCTCTCCCTGGTTTTGCTCAGGACTAATGTGATGGTACTTCCTGGTTCTGGTCAGGACTAATGTGATGGTACTTCCTGGTTCTGGTCAGGACTAATGTGATGGTACTTCCTGGTTCTGCTCAGGACTAATGCGATGGTACTTCCTGGTTCTGGTCAGGACTAATGCGATGGTACTTCCTGGTTCTAGTCAGGACTAATGTGATGGTACTTCCTGGTTCTGCTCAGGACTAATGTGATGGTACTTCCTGGTTCTGCTCAGGGCTAATGTGATGGTACTTCCTGGTTCTAGTCAGGACTAATGTCATGGTACTTCCTGGTTCTGGTCAGGACTAATGTGATGGTACTTCCTGGTTCTGGTCAGGACTAATGTGATGGTACTTCCTGGTTCTGGTCAGGACTAATGTGATGGTACTTCCTGGTTCTGGTCAGGACTAATGTGATGGTACTTCCTGGTTCTGGTCAGGACTAATGTGATGGTACTTCCTGGTTCTGGTCAGGACTAATGTGATGGTACTTCCTGGTTCTGGTCAGGACTAATGTGATGGTACTTCCTGGTTCTGGTCAGGACTAATGTGATGGTACTTCCTGGTTCTGGTCAGGATTAATGTGATGGTACTTTCTGGTTCTGCTCAGGACTAATGGTCAGGACTACCAAATAATAATTATTTAAAAAATGTTTGGGTGTTGTGGGCATGTTTGGGTTTACAAGACAAAGTGAAAATCATTAACAAGATTGACCAACCCAGTTTGATTCTGTATTTGATCCACAAAAGTTACATACCACTCTTTAAAATAAATAAATCCATCCATAAGGCTGAGGTTTTTACAGTGCATAGATGACCAGCCCAGTTTGATTCTATTGTATTCGCTGGCTGAATAATTGGAATATATTTTTCTTATTTGATTGGAGTGTGTAAAAGCAGGCAGATGTAAATTGGTCACATGCGAGTCTATTCATATCTGTGGTTAAACGTGTCATGGCGGCGCGTCCGTCAAACAAAGCTCCAAATCCACTGATATCATAATTCCACTCTCCTCAGTCTTTAGTGGAGGTTGATTGTTCTGGCTGTGAGCTAACACACTTAATTGTAGTATGCAAATGAGAGCAATTACAAAGCTTTTAGGAGCAGATATGACAGATGAGGTGGCTCCTAATGGACGCGTCGCCATGGAGACCGCATAGAATAACAACAACTGTCAAATGGGACATAATCTCATGATATGTGCTGAAATGAAAGAGAGAGGCAGTGATTACGCAGCTAATTGTCAATTTGGTTTGTACAAGAGGAAAAACACGAGACCATGTTGGACTGGACTGAAGCTGCAAAAAGAGATGGTGGTGTCAACAACTGGAGCATCATTTATCTAAAAAGTCTTTTTCAAGTTATCTGAATTTAGCATTTTTTCACATTTTGGCCAGATCCCTGAGAGATAGAGGGCCCACCCTCTCATTTACTTTATTTTCCTTTGTTCGGCAAAAAACATAAAAATAAAAAAAATCAAGCTCCAGAAAATGGCCACAATGAACCACAGCAAAACCTGAAGAACGGGTGTGTTACTGCTCTGCTTTTTTATCAGAAGAAATGTTGTTGGACTTGAGAATCTGAAGTTCTTTTGTGCAGAGCTTGTGCTCATGTATATCTTGAGTCAGTCAGAATCAGAGGCTAAAGCTCCAGAGGCTTTTGAGTTTCACTTAGCGTCTTTCACTTGTTTGGAAACATTTTGCAGGTTTACAAGATATTTTTCAATTTGAAATAAATGTGTCCTTCAGATTAGTAAAAAGGTTTCATTTACAGAAGCTATATTCAAGATTTAAAGTAAACATGTGGTTTCTTAGTCACACAGATCCTGCCAATCCAAACCCACTAACATGTGTTCAAACTGTGACACTCATAATAGATTGTTTTGTTATTGGATCCACACTGGGTGAAGTGTCTTGTCTAAGGACACAACAAGTAGTTTCTCCTGTTTGTCCCACTGTGGCTCCTGAGGCTCCTCCAGCGGTCTCCCATCCAAGTACTGCCCAGGCCCAACATGCTTATCTTCTGAGAAATGACAGGATCAGGCTTTGACAAGCAGGTAGCATCGCATCACAGCTCTACCTATGACGTCACAGATCTACCTATGACACCACAGATCTACCTATGACATCACAGATCTACCTATGACATCACAGATCTACCTATGAAACCACAGATCTACCTATGACATCACAGATCTACCTATGACATCACAGATCTACCTATGACATCACAGATCTACCTATGACACCACAGATCTACCTATGACATCACAGATCTACCTATGACACCACAGATCTACCTATGACATCACAGAACCTTATTGATCCTAAGTTTTTGTTTTTTACAGAGATGTCTCTCTAGCTTTAGCTTGAGTTGAGAATTCAAAATTGTGTTGTGCAGTTTGGTGTTTGGAGGAGCAACTTTAAGGCTCATTGATGAGTGTGTGAAGGCCAATGCATTAAAGTGCCCATTGTTCACAGATCTCTGTAAAAAAAACACAAAACAGAAGAGAGAAACCATTGTGATGTTTCCACCAACTGACCATAAACAAACAAACAAACAACTGAATACAAATGAATTCTACGTGTCGTGTAATAATAACCATTTATACTAAAAGTGTTAACTAACACAAGGAAATAAATGAAGTAAAATACATGCTATTTGAAGTAATTGTAACATTGAATGTCATCACTAAAACATTTTTAATTTGACACATTTTCATTCTTTCTGACTTTTTGTTCATTTGTTCCTGGTGTTGTGCACAATCGGAGAGCACAGCTGTGATCAGACTGTTCACAAAGTCATTAAGCGTATTCTGATTACAACATGTACTTATTTAAATGCTCATTACTGTCCCAGGCTCCACGGCGAGCATACGTTCTCCTCCAGCCCACATTACTGTTGCCGCGGCGATCATGCATTTAAACATGAGCTGTGTCTGGGAATGAGATGTTATTGGAGCTAAATGACAGAGGCAGTGTTTAATTGAGACGGGCTAATCCCAGGCTGGGTCACATGGCACGCCTCTGAGCCAATGGCAGGGCTCCGGCTCCAGCACAAAGCCGGGGCAGCTGGGAAAATTGATTTCTCATCTGAGCTCCTGTTTGATAGCTTCTGAAATCAAAAATTAAAATGAACTAACCTCCGGCCTGTCATCACAAAAGAGCAAATTAAAGTGTCCCGGGACAGAAGCGAGGGCCCCAGGAATGAAGCGAGAGCACGAGGGCCCCAGGACTGAAGCGAGGGCCCCAGGACTGAAACGAGGGCCCCCAGGACTGAAGCGAGAGTACGAGGGCCCCAGAACTGAAGCGAGGGCCCCCAGGACTGAAGTGAGGGCCCCAGGACTGAAGCGAGGGCCCCAGGACTGAAGCGAGGGCCTCCAGGACTGAAGCGAGGGCCCCAGGACTGAAGCGAGGGCCTCCAGGACTGAAGCGAGGGCCCCAGGACTGAAACAAGGGCCCCAGGACTGAAGAGAGAACACAATGGCTCCAGGACTGAGGCGAAAGGTCAAGGACCCCGAAATCACATTTTTTGATTCTTTCTATACAGTACGCACCATTCATAGCTGTCAATGTGAAACTGGTGCCGGTGTTTACTCACATAAATGGAAGAACTGTTTGCTCTGCGTATAAATTAAAGATGTTTTAAATGTTTCATCCCCAGAGTTCTGTGGAACAGTGTACATGTTTCTCAGATGCATTGTCCTTCACGAGGTCGTCAATAAGAGTCTCTTAAACACTTGGAACGGCCAAACTGAATATTATTGACCTTCAGAAACTGTGATATCACATGAACACAACCTTTTCTTTTTATAAGCGTTTACTCAAACCAACAAACATAAGACTTAATACACCTTCTTTGAACTACTTGATTTCTTGCGGACGTCAGTGCTGTAGGAGCAAACAGGCCTTCTTCCAAATCTCCACATCATCGAGAACAATGGAGCCGGGAAAGTGCAAACAAGCTAGCTCCGGCAGCCTGGCTAACGAAGGCGCCAACAGCTGGTCCCGCAGGTGCACGCACCATCAATCCAGCCCTGACAGTTACCTGCACCACGCTAACATGCACCAGATGCTAACCACGCGCTGCCCCGACAGTCTCATCAATGGACAGCGGCAGATGGGACAGCGCGCCGCAGCACTGTTAGCAACATCAAATAATAAGAGTCAACTTTTTGATATGCAGATGTCGGCCGTGCTAACAACTGCACAAACTTCAGCTAACTCCGACAGAAAGTTTTAGAAGAGGAGGCTGCTCGGCTTCATGAAACTGGGTTGGTTTTAAAAACATGGAGAAGCCTCTTTGTTTGTGCCTCAGCTGCGTCATGACAGGAAAGTGTAAAATGTACATTTGATCAGACTCACTTGTTGGCTCATGAGCTGCCCTGTGTTTATTGTTTGTACCTGATCATTCGACTGCTGGAAATGTGTTCAGACTTTGTTCTTTCAAACCTAAATATTTGCCAATAGATTAAGACACTGGCAAAAAATGTAAGCTAAAACATCAGTTTTACTCTGCAGCCATAAAGCTAACATGCCTGCTCACTTTCCTTTAGCGCTAACTTTTGCTAACTTAGACAAGCAATTTCCCCGAGTCCAGATGATTAGCTGTCTCGCAAACAGGAAGTAGAAACATCCCATTATTACAAGCGTGTGAAAGCTACGAATTCAGCACTTTTATCACCTCCAACTTTTCAAACTGCTCTAATTAGCGGCAGTAATAGGTGGTGTGGGGCGGCATGCTAACAGCCTATCACCTTTAGCTGCCATTAGTGAATTAAGTGCAGAGCAGCTAGCACACGTCTGGGCCATCACCACTGGGTATAGCCCCCATTAGCATTAGCACTCTAGCCAATGCCAGGACGGCGCGGGAACGGCATGTCAAGTGTAAAATGTAGAGTGCTGCGTCCGTCATGCCCGGAAAACTCCTCCTGCAGTAATTAGGCTGAGGCTAAAGCTAGCTCAGGCCCAGTTCCAAGGACTTGGACAGACGCACGTGTCCGGGATGAAAAGTGTCCTCCCATAAGCACAGAGGACACAGATGATTATTGTTCATTCTTTAAGATAAAAAAGACTTGGTAGCACTTTAAAAGACCTCCACGGTACCTACCAGTTAAGTACCATGTCAGTTACTAGTAACTAACAATGACACTTACTAGTACTTACTCTGGTACTTACTGTGGTACTTACACTGGTACCTAGAGTGGTACTTTGAGTGGTACTTGTACCAGCAGTTACTGGTACATACCACTGGTACTTACTGTGGTATTTACACTGGTACTTACACTGGTACCTACAGTGGTACTTGCAACAGCAGTTACTGGTACATACCACTGGTAGTTACTGGTACTTACTGTGGTACATACACTGGTACCTACAGTGGTACTTTGAGTGGTACTTGTACCAGCAGTTACTGGTACATACCACTGGTAGTTACTGTGGTACTTACTGCGGTACTTACACTGGTACTTACACTGGTATCTATAGTGGTACTTGTACCAGCAGTTACTGGTACATAACACTGATAGTTACTGGTACTTACTGTGGTACTTACTGTAGTACTTACACTGGTACTTAAGGTGGTACTTGTGTCATCAGTGACTGGTACTTACAGTGGTAACTATTAGTACACTTACCACTTTTAATAATTTGTGGCACACACATACGTTTCAGTGGTGGTATTATTGGTACCTAATTAAAAAAGTAGAGCTTATACATTATGAATAACAATAAAATGCAAATGTTAAAAAAGCACCACTGTCTTTATTTATGTCACAACAATATTGGGTATTGACAAGTACCAAAGTAATTATTTGTTTCAGTAAACAAAACAACAGAAAACAATTTACAACAATCTTAGCTTAATTCCAACATTTATTGATAAACACCATGATACATAATGGTAAATAGTAGTACTACAATGGTACTTATTACAGTAGTTGACAGTCAACTACTAGTAACAACGGGACCTGTTCTAAAGTGACACATACTGGTACTTGAGTGGTACTTACTACAGTAGTTGACCGTCAACTACTAGTAACAATGGGACCTGTTCTAAAGTGACACATACTGGTACTTCAGTTGTACTTACTACAGTAGTTGACAGTTAAGTACTAGTAACAACGGGACCTGTTCTAAAGTGACACATACTGGTACTTCAGTGGTACTTACTACAGTAGTTGACAGTTAAGTACTAGTAACAACGGGACCTGTTCTAAAGTGACACATGCTGGTACTTCAGTGGTACTTACTACAGTAGTTGACTGTCAACTACTGTAGTAAGTACCACTGAAGTTGCCCCACTGTGGCACCTGAGGTTCTTCTGTGGTTTCCCATCCGAGTACTGCCGAGGCCCAACCCTGCTTAGCTTCTGAGATCTGACTGGATCAGGCTTTGGCATGCTGGTATGGCTACGACCATACCAGCATGCCAATACTGGTGGTAAAAGTACCACTGTAGGTACCAGTGTAAGTACCACAGTAAGTACCACAGTAAGTACCAGTTACTACCAGTGGTATGTACCAGTAACTGCTGGTACAAGTACCACTCAAAGTACCACTGTAGGTACCAGTGTAAGTACCACAGTAAGTACCAGTAACTACCAGTGGTATGTACTAGTAACTGCTGGTACAAGTACCACTCAAAGTACCACTGTAGGTACCAGTGTAAGTACCACAGTAAGTACCAGTGGTATGTACTAGTAACTGCTGGTACAAGTACCACTCAAAGTACCACTGTAGGTACCAGTGTAAGTACCACAGCAAGTACCACAGTAACTACCACTGGTATGTACCAGTAACTGCTGGTACAAGTACCACTCAAAGTACCACTCTAGGTACCAGTGTAAGTACCACAGTAAGTACCAGAGTAAGTACTAGTAAGTGTCACTGTTAGTTACTAGTAACTGACACGGTACTTAACTGGTAGGTACCGTGGAGG
>CM076411.1:11303719-11306219 GCA_038363315.1 Mugilogobius chulae
GGACACTGGTCCCTGTGGCAGCAGGTGTGTTCTGTGAGTCTCTCTGGACACTGGTCCCTGTGGCAGCAGGTGTGTTCTGTGGGTCTCTCTGGACACTGGTCCCTGTGGCTGCAGGTGTGTTCTGTGAGTCTCTCTGGACACTGGTCCCTGTGGCTGCAGGTGTGTTCTGTGAGTCTCTCTGGACACTGGTCCTTGTGGCTGCAGGTGTGTTCTGTGAGTCTCTCTGGACACTGGTCCCTGTGGCAGCAGGTGTGTTCTGTGAGTCTCTCTGGACACTGGTCCCTGTGGCTGCAGGTGTGTTCTGTGAGTCTCTCTGGACACTGGTCCCGGTGGCTGCAGGTGTGTTCTGTGGGTCTCTCTGGACACTGGTCCTTGTGGTTGCAGGTGTGTTCTGTGGGTCTCTCTGGACACTGGTCCTTGTGGTTGCAGGTGTGTTCTGTTAGTCTCTCTGGACACTGGTCCTTGTGGCTGCAGGTGTGTTCTGTGGGTCTCTCTGGACACTGGTCCTTGTGGCTGCAGGTGTGTTCTGTGAGTCTCTCTGGACACTGGTCCCGGTGGCTGCAGGTGTGTTCTGTGAGTCTCTCTGGACACGGCCCTGGTCCCTGTGGCAGCAGGTTCTGTGAGTCTCTCTGGACACTGGTCCCGGTGGCAGCAGGTGTGTTCTGTGAGTCTCTCTGGACACGGCCCTGGTCCCTGTGGCAGCAGGTGTGTTCTGTGAGTCTCTCTGGACACTGGTCCCTGTGGCTGCAGGTGTGTTCTGTGGGTCTCTCTGGACACTGGTCCCTGTGGCTGCAGGTGTGTTCTGTGAGTCTCTCTGGACACTGGTCCCTGTGGCTGCAGGTGTGTTCTGTGAGTCTCTCTGGACACTGGTCCCGGTGGCTGCAGGTGTGTTCTGTGGGTCTCTCTGGACACTGGTCCTTGTGGTTGCAGGTGTGTTCTGTGAGTCTCTCTGGACACTGGTCCCTGTGGCTGCAGGTGTGTTCTGTGAGTCTCTCTGGACACTGGTCCCTGTGGCTGCAGGTGTGTTCTGTGAGTCTCTCTGGACACTGGTCCTTGTGGTTGCAGGTGTGTTCTGTGCGTCTGTCTGGACACTGGTCCCGGTGGCAGCAGGTGTGTTCTGTGGGTCTCTCTGGACACGGCCCTGGTCCCTGTGGCTGCTCTGTCCACAGCCTGTACCTCTGATAACCTGATACAGTCTTTATCTTGTCGGAGGCTGGAGAGTGGAGCGGTGGAGAGCTGTACTTCCCCCAGAGCCTTGTCCTCACACATCTTCTCACATCTCCAGCGAGTCAGTATTCATGTGTGCATGTTTTATGTCGGCGCGCTGATATGACGGCCCTGACACGGTGCTGATTTCAATCAACTCGTCCACCCGGAGACTCGGTGACAGCTGCGCGGATCAACACAGACACCCCCACACACACACACACATGCACACGCACACACAAAGGCCAGGGATGGGGGGACATTTTTCTGAACTTTAATATGTGTTAAGGACAGACCCTGCAGGTGAATAGAACTAAATAAATACAATTCTATGGAAAATATCTGCTGTAGTTTTGCCCCATGAATAAATAAAATCATCATGTCTCGTTTTCAATAACAATAAAAAAAAAAAAAAAAAAAAAAAGTCAGGCAATGTGGCCAACATATGAATCTTTCCTTTCTAGACATGTTTTGTCTAGAAACATATTTTCTATTGCAATATGAATTGATTTGTATTGTCATTGATTTGTAATATATTATCATATTTTATAATTCTGTGTATATTTATGACATATTTTTTCCCTTCAGCGAACACTATATAAATATATTTTCATAACGTTTTTTAGAAGATGTTTTATATGAAATTGTGTTATATGTTTTGAAGGACCCCAGGAAGACTAGCTGGCCCTTGGGTACAGCTAATGGGGATCCTAATAAATAAATTGACATATTCACATAATTTATTGTAACATCACATTGCACATATTAGTACTCAATACAATTTAGATGACAATTTGTAATAAGAAACGTCACAATGTGTAAAACATGAGTTTATAACTGACCATAACTTTTTATTCTTAAGTCTCATCACATTTAGTTTTAAACTTCAGACATTATTACATATCAAACTGGATTATTACACAGCACAATGTATTATTACAAATCACATTTTAATAAACAACTTCACATTGTCAAGTATTAATATTGCACTTACATTTTAGCTTGAACTCTCACATTGTATTATTCATCTTGTTACTCTGGTTTATTGTTTCCACACAAAACCTAGAGCTTTGTTTTACTCGTCATTTATTTTTGGAGAACTTCTTATCATCTATCGAGGTGGTTGCTACTCTTTCTGAAGATACAATAATGCAACAACGCAACAATTATATTTATTTTACATACTATTAAAATCTTATGACGCTAAATGAAATGGTATGTGTAAGAATTCATTGTATGTAAAGTAATTCCCTTTTCCTTCCACTGCAATAGGAGACAGTCTTTTCCAATCAAC
>CM076411.1:11308719-11348719 GCA_038363315.1 Mugilogobius chulae
AGGTGTCATCGCCGCGTTGTGTTATCACGGATAATTGATCCATCAGAAAGCGTGAGTCCCAGGCAGTAACGGGCTGGAGTCTGGAACACGCAGAAAATCCACCTTAACCCCGTGTTGACTGCGGCGCTGCTCCGCTCTGTCGATCAGCCGTGTCTCCTCTTGACAGCGCCGTTAAATAATCTGAAGAAACATGAAAGAAAGCCATGTCAGGAGCCGCGGCGGGGGAATGCCTTTTCACATTTTAATTCCACACTAGTTGGACGGAGCTGCTGAGTGACTGGGTCCATGGGGTTCAGGACCCGAGGAGCTGACCCTCCCTCACCCACATGTCACCCAACTGACAGAGGCTGAGAGTGTGCAGGCGCAGGCAACAGTCCCACGCTGCAGCTGCACTCACAACAAACATCTGCAACACACACAGCAGGATTCAGTAAAACACATCTAATGTAAGAACACTAAATGAGCTCAAACTGTTTTTTTTTTTCTGTATCTGAGGCACAACATAGTGCTGGGTTTATGAAATGATTTGTGAGTGTTTTTTGAATGAAAAAAGCTTCTGTCAGTAACGTGCTCTGGAGCAGTTCATGTTCATAAAATCTTTACAAAGTTAGTTTTATTTAGTGTTTAAATCAATCAATACAAACCACTTGACATGGCTCTAACCAACGTTTATTACAATGTTTGAGTCTTTTTTATGTTAAGGTTAGTAGGCTACCAAATAATGTTTTTTTGTTTGTTTGTTTTCTAAGTTTAACCATTTCTAAACCTGTCCTAAGCCTAAGCCTGGAGCCTATAATAAACATTCAGTTAGACCGGGGCTGTCCAAACCACAGCCTTCATCAAACATTAACCCAAACAATCAAGTCAGTATTAGACAAATAAAGTATTTTTATAGACAGCGTGTGTAACATATCAGTTCCAATATTGACATTAGACAAAGTCTGCAGCAACATCAAACTAAAGACTCCACATCATGAATCATCCTTAAATCATGATTTCTCTTGTCCTGCAGTGATGGGGCAGCGTGCAGTCAGTGTGAGAGTGCAGCCGGTGTGAGAGTGCAGTCAGTGTGAGAGTGCAGTCAGTGTGAGAGTGCAGTCAGTGTGGGAGTGCAGCCGGTGTGGGAGCGCCGTGCCTCCGTCCTGCCGCGTTACACCCGAGTCAGCTCCAGTTCGACGAGACGGGACAGGCCGCGCAATCAAAACAGGTTGCAAAAGGAAGAGAATTTGCTTTCAAAATGTATTTGGCCTGTGACCCGGCGCGTCTAACCCGGTGGCCCCTCTGTCTTTGAAGCCCAGCAGATTTTTGGTGAGAGAGGGGAGGGCTGATATGAATAATGTGACAGCTTTATCTGCGCTTTGAGGCTCGGCAGTGACAGGCGCACAATGGGGCGCGCTGTAGTTGTCCTAGCGCGCTCGGCTTTCCTGTCCCGACAACACGCACACTTTATTAAGACATCACACTCCTGCCAAACATCGATCGGCCCGCTCTGTGTCACTTACTGTAGGACAAGTGACAGACGCATGGATCTGTGCGCGCTCAGGTGGGTTTGACATCACACTCAGGCGCTCGATGGGACTCTGGGGACGGGACACAACCATGCACTGCAAAAACACATTTCTCTCATTTCAAGCACAGTAGAAGTAGTTAGACTTTTACAATCAAGTCCATTCAAGAAGATGAGAAGACTCAGGAATAAAAACCAGGTCCACGTTTTGTATAAAGAAACAAAACAAAAAAATCTTTGAACAACTTTGTATATGATTTTTAAAAGCTGACTAAACCTGGACTAAACCAGGACTACACCAGGACTAAACTTGGACTAAAACAAGACTTAACCTGGATTAAACCAGGACTGAACAAGGCTATATCCGCTATAAAGAAGCGCTAAAGCTAGGACTATTATTAAAATGACACTTGACACACACACATATACACTTTTGAGTGTTATTTTATCTCTGTCAATTTTTGAGATTCAAATATGGAAAATATTTGCATATTTAGTCCCATTTTGTGCAAATAAAATGTTTCCTTTTGGTTCAGAATCCCAGTCATAACATCGTCACAGTTTTACTCTGTTGCCTTCTTTTATTTCATGTTCTTCTTGAACTTTGCGTTGCAACACTGCACTTCCCTTTGTGGGATATTTGCCCTTACCTTAAGCCTCTCTCAGTTTGTTCACCGACATGTCTGGTGTGTTTAAATCCAGAGCCTGTGTTCTTTAATCCACACTCTTCCTCCTAATCACACCACCAAGTCCAAATATGGCTTTGATTCTGTATTAATACATTCCTTTTTGTTAGCGTACATTGTAATTGTGGGTGCAGTGTGGTGTGTGTGCGGGGCAGGCGGGGTCACGGTGCACTCGGGTCAAACCGGGAGCACAGGTAATTGCACGGGCCCCTCCTCTCCGGGTCTCCCCCCTTTAGCCCGGCCCATCCTCACAGCGGGGACAATTACGCTCCCATGGCCCCGCTGATCCCGACTCCTCTGACCAAACGCGACTCCACCGGGGCCCGCGCTCTTAACCTCGCAGACCCCCCTCCCAAAACGGGACATCACAGCAGATTAAGCAGGAGAGAGGAGTCCTGCCGAGCTCCTCCACTGTGTTTGCACTGCGTCCAATTAAACAGCACAACATTCAACAGGCCCGGCCCGCTTCAGCTCCCATCACGTCACCAAAGCTCCTGTTACAAATACACACGTTACACACTTCTAACCTTCGTTTATTTTAAATCACCGTCTAGAGATTGTCTCAGGCTTTTCTTCATGTTTGCAACTAGAAACCCACAAAACATCACTGTTCTGATCCGACAACAACATGAGCGGAGGACGGGATGTGTAGAGGTGTGTTCATGTTGTGTGAGCATTCAGTCTAAACTCATGTCTGCAGATTTGTGTTTTACTTTACATTATGCACTGAACAAATCAATAATTGGCATTCATTCATCTTTTTAAGCACATTTTTACAAACATCTCTTTTAAAATGCAGCTTAGAAATGTCCGTGTGCATTCAAACTGAAAACCATTTATAAAGCATTTCTTTAGCTTTATTTACCTAATAGGGTTGAATTCACAAAGGAGAATGTGATCATGTTTTTTTTTTATTTTGTATTAGTACTCTTGTAAATCATCAACACATTTCTAAAAAATAATAATAATAATAAATTCAGATATTTATAATTTAGTACTATACTTTTTTTATTATTATAAACTCATGACTGACACGTATTTGAGATCTTTCCCTGTCGAATGAACACAACTTATTTCCACAACACATGTTTGCTTAATGAACCAAACGCACTCATTTACATTCTATTTTTAGTTACACTTTCTTCTATTGAAACTTGTCTGTTGATTATAAAAGGTAATCAAGGCAGTAAAATTGCCACATTTTGAGCTCTGAAACGCGGGCACACAGTGACTTGAAAGTGCGTGCGCGCGCCGCTGTTTTACATCAAACTCTAATAGTCTTTTAAATCTGGCTGTAATAGCTATCAGCACGCATGTTAATTGTGTGTCTTGAAATAGCCCGGTGTGATCGCGTTCCTCCAGCACGCTCCGAGTGTCTCTTGACAGACACTGTTTTCACTCCGTCCCTTCACATTAATGAGTGGGACGGCGTTATTACCTGAAATAATACCATATGGCCAAACGTAAACAACATCTGCATATTCATGTCATAACTTCATCTGTTTAATTAGTTCCGGCGAAGCAGTTTAGCCCGCGCGGCCCTCCCCTGTCAGCGCCGCGCCGCTCCTGACACTCCTCCATTGTTCAGTTGTGAGGCAGGAGCAGGTGAGGGCCGACAGAGCCCCCTTCAGCCGGACACGGGCCGGGGTGTAAACACGAGCGCGCTGGTTAAAAGCCAAACCTGCACCAAAGCGTTACTAAAATACGTATGTTTTCCCCAGCGCTTGCATATGATATTGTTTACGTCCCTGTTTGAGTCCTGGCTCGGCTTACCGTAAAGCTGCCTCCCTAAGGTTCTCACCGTCGTTATACGTGTTTATTCTGCTGTGATTTGGCACTGGTTTATTCAAGCGCGTGAGCAATGAGGACAATAAGAGACAACAGAGTCAGCGTCTAACATAAATAAGTGACCGTGATGGTACATTTAGAAGTCGTTCCATTCATACTCATATATGTGTCCTATTGACAGAAGATACTGGGGCATTCCAGCTGCCCTGACACACACAACGCTCACGTAGGTTTAAAAACAGTAACTAAAAGCACACACACATTTCAAACCATGCACTGAAACAGATTCCACAAGAGAAAAAAACACAAAGGCAAACTCGACTTTCAAAACACACACCCAAGTTCAAAATCACACACACACTTTTGTGTACATTCAAAACATTCATTTAAAACCAAGCAACAAAATATCAGAAACACCATATGCAACAAAATAAAAAAAATAAAAAAAACACATTTGAAATCACAAAACACCAACTCAAAAAAAAACACAAATAAATGACATTTGGTGTTATGAATGCATCGTTCAATGCAAATACTCACATTTCAAACTCAAATGTTTTTGTTTTGTTGAAAAATAACAGTGCCACAATTTACAGTAATAAAGAGTGTGAAGGTAAAACCATGTTGTGTGTAGTACAAGTACAATTAGCAGTGCATCTCAATGAGTTTATTACACCTCACACGTTTTCACAATATGTACTTTGGAAAAATATGTAGATTTATTTATTTATTTTTACTGACATTATATATATATATATATATATATATATATATATATATATATATATATATATAATATATATATATATATATATATATATATATGTATATTTATATATATATATATATATATATATATATATATATATATATATATATATATATATATATATATATATATATATATATATATATAGTTCATCTCTGTGGCTACAAATGCCAAACTATCTTTTCACAGTCCTTTTGTACAAGCTTGAAAACAAAGCCTGCGCTGCCCAAAAACAATTTGAAATGCAATGTTTCCAGCGACTAAAGGTGTGGGAGCTGTGTGGAGCTGGAGTGGGCATTCTCTAATTAAATCCCTTCATCAGAAGCTGGTTTGTGCTCATGGATTCTACTTGTGACCTCACGGAGCCGCTCTGCCAACATGCCTGAGGACGCACGGGGAAATGAAAGAGAAAAACATGAAGGAGTATCTTATTAGGGGAGTCAGGCATGTTTTTGGCCCCCGCTCCGTGATGGCTGCTCCGAGTGTCGCGACCTACTGGCGTCGAGCTAATACGACGAGTGTACGCTGGCCTATTGTTCTCAATCAATAACTAATTATCAAAGTACTGGCTCCGGCTTGTATTGTCCTCTTCGCTGGGAGCCCCCGAAAAAGAGGAATTGAAAGGAGGGTGGCTTTTCGCTGGCCGCCATAACATCCTGGGCCAGCACTTTGCCGTCAGATCGCATCACCGTCGCCTACTAATTGATACGAATTAGAACAGTGGAAATAATGTTGGTGCTACATGTCATATCCTCAGTGCAATGACTGGAGACTAAACCAAGTCCTTCTGCGAACTCCACACACAAAGGGAGAGTTAGAGTGAATGTTGTAATGCTTGAGTCTTGTTAGCGGCTGTCGTACTGCAAAAAGATGGCAGCTTAAAGATACAAAAGACTGATCGCTGCAGGTTAAACTTGGCTTGAAAGAAAAGAAATTATGCACAAGTAGAGCAGGTGAACAAATACAGAAATAAAAATGTAGTTTATCTAGATTCTAAATGAAAACACTATCAACACTCCAAAACATAAGACTAATGGAACCATTAAACATGACAGTAAAAGCTAGGCACAAACAGTTACAAATGTGTAGAAACTAAATGAAGCTGTTCAGACATTTCCTACACATGTTGGTTTTGAAACGATACACAGTCCTTTTAGAAAATATATCAATACTCAATACTACTAAAGAGGTTTAAGAATCATCTAAACGTAAATAACATTCTCCTAACGCCGCTGTGTCTGACACAAAAGGGTCTCATTTCCATATGCTAATGAGCGCTGCTATTTGCATGTGAGTATCAATACTGACACTTTACTCTGAGTGTGCATACTTCCATCCCCAATCACACGGTGCACATTCTAAAATATGAGTCTGCTGAGTTTTGTCTTACAAAAGAAAACGGTATTTAAACAAGAGTCATTTAATCAGCCAAGCATGTGTATCAAACATGAATAGAAGTGGAACAAACCCTGCTGGGTGAGGAAACCCACACTTTGACTGTCACAAGTGCACATGTAGATGAACATGGCCCCAGTCTGAAGCCAGCGTCCTCCTTTCACCTTGTCATTGTTGGTTGTTTTACAAATGACTTGACAGAAAGAAGAAGTGGTCAGTGACGGAGCGAGAGCTGGCACGAGCCCCGCGCTGGTGCCGGGATGTCTCCGAAACCGAGCACAGTTCACTAGTCCGCAGTCCGCCTGGTGCCACGGTCGAGGGAGGGGGGGGGGGGGGGCAGGGGTCAGCGCTGAAAACCCGCCCGCCCCGTCCCAAACTGTTTAATCTCACGGCATCTGGAGCAGCCCATCCGTTCAGCCTAATCATATCACTTGCACCAGTTTGTGCTGTCTGACCTCATTACTGGGGTTTAATTGTGTTTCTAACAGACTTTCACTGATTTCTCACTGGCCTCTCCCTGTTTTTGACAAACCTCCAAGAAAATTTAGACTTGGCTAATTGTGTGCATTTTGAGCCGGTTAACACATTTTCAACAGGAACTTGCCGGTTGTAGATGATGAATTTTTCGACTAAAAGCACAAAGACATTTCTGTGTGAACATGAGTTTAACAAAACAACACATTTGGTTTGGGTTAGTCTGGAGAAGTTAGCACAGTTTAGGTCTTCTACTTTTGGACTAAAACATGCATAAACGTCTTTACCTCACAAAAGATGGTTATGCAGCAGTATTTCTCAAACTGTGGTCCAAGTACCAGCGCAGTTTGACCTGTTTGTGTTCCTCTTTGGGGTGAGTTTTGAATAAGAACTAACTCAACCACAATGAAACCTTATTTTAGAACTAGTTGAGTCCAGTCTTTTAGCGAAGAGTTTGTCAAAGTGTTTCAGAGAAGGAGGTCTGGCTTTCTGGAGACAGATCGAGAAAAGTGTGAGAAGCACTGCTATAAACATCATTTAGCATTCCTAAGAAAGAAAGAAAGATCCATCCATGTCTGTTATTTTGCAGTTTGGGGCCAAGAGGCAGCTTTTCCTTTTAATTCCATTGGACTTTGTAATTAAATATTTCCAGAAGATACCCTACACGTTTGAAAAGTGGTGATTTCTACGTTGACTAGACCCATCAAACGTATGTATCAGAAGAAAAAAAAACAAAAAACATTCATTTATTGTGATTGAAAGTGCATTGGCCTGTAGAATGTGATGAAACTCCTGGAACAGGTTGTGTTCATATTTCAACCACGGTCTTTGTCTCATCACCAGACTGAAAAGAGTTTTTGTCTAGATTTTTTCATTTTTCTTCAAGTGTTTTTACTGTAATATGAAAAAAACAAAAAAACATCTGGCCTCATGGCAAAAGTCCACCTGAACACTCTGAGAGTTTTGTATCTGTGGCTTTTGCTCACCAGTCGCCACGTCTTCAGTCAGACTTAGACAAAAGGATCAGACTTGTGATTGGACTTGTCACTCTGCTGGTTTTCATCAGTTTGTCTGTTGCAATGAACTTTAAATGTGTTTTTTGTCCAGTAAATATGACATATGCAGAGGGAATTCCACAACTGTTACTTAGCAACCACATTGTAAACCAAACTCCACAGACATTACACAGAGGTTACCGTTTGACAAATGCAATAAACTTGTGTTAAATAAACTCCAGACAGATTCTGTTTTGCAGCCCAAATGATTTCCTGTCATTGAACACTTTTACTCATCCATACGTCGCTGCTGTAAAACTGATAAAGAGCAAACTCAGGATTAGAAAAAGGAGATGATCTGTGGTTTGGTTGAAATGTTTACATGCACACACTTTACAGGCTGGATTTTAAAGTGACTGCTCCAAACGAGTCCATAAATACATAGATTAGCTCCAGTGTGCCGTCCCTTCTGTCAGCGAGTCGACAGGTGCTTGTTTAAAGTTTGAAATCTACAGATCATTATCACCTTTAAATATACCTGTTTTTATCACTTTGAGTTCATTACAGATACGTGTGAATGACTGGACTGCTGTTCGCACTTTTAATGAGTGCCTGTATTTTTTCTGCCTTTACAGTTTCTCCACACTGCTCTGACTCCGATGTGACAAGCCGCTATAGGAATCTCGGCAACGGATTTACGCCGTGTTCCCGATGCCGGTTCGTGATCTCTCCGGGGAAATATTTATATGAATATTTTCCTGCGGCTTGTTTTGATGCTTTTGAATTTTGAAAAGCCACCCCCGGCCCCGACGTGTTATGGAGTGTGGAGACCTTAGCGCTAACTGTAAGGCCGCCTGCCTGCTGCCCTCCGCCGGGAAGCAAATAGAACGGGCTTTTCATAGTGAGTAAAAATGTGAATAATGAAATGAGTGTGTGAAAAGGAAGCTCGGCAGTGGCTGCATTCTGCCTCCCACACAGCTCCAGAGCCCGTGTCACCCTTGTTTCTCGCCCGAGACTTGGCCCCTGGTGCGAGTCTCTGCTCCACGAGGAGGTCACAGGGAAAGATCTGCACCCAGCGCTTAATGGAGCTGCTTTTGAAAACAGCACAACAACAGTAAACAGGGAGCTCCGCCGAGGATAAGAGCAGGGAAAGTTTGAGAGAAAGTATCCCGGGTGAGAGAGGTGAGAGTGGGGAGAGAAACATGGAGCACAGACTCAGGTAAAGTGCTGTGTTTTGGAAGAAAGTGGATCCCCTGTCCAAAAGAATCAGCACTTTGTGACAAAAAACAAAAAAAAACAAAAAAATGAATGTGTAGTTATTTCAAAACAAATCTTTAGTTGTCCCAAACAAAATAATGTGGTTTGGTCCCAGGAGCCTTACCTCACTCTTTAGTTTCTAAAAAGAAAAGGGAAGTACTGGACTTTAGAAGAAGAAGAAAACAAGGATTACATTTGTAATTTCTGTTTTATGAAAAGAATTCACTGTCAAGAAGCACAAGTTCCAGCCTGATCTCACAAGAAAGTGTACATATACCACGACATAACGCAACATGTAAATTGCGTATGATTAGCACGAGTTTAAGGCTCTTTTGCGTAATTATAGTACGCGTCACTGTCCCCGTTCATTTCAATGGTGGTTGTTAAGACGTGTTCTTATTCATGAAAATTAACAAAATCACACATCTAATCTTAACCTACCCCAAGCCCCAACCCTAATCTTACCCATTTTAGTAACTTTTTGCCTGAACTTAACCGTTTCACCTGAAGAAAACGTCTCCACGTGGACAAGACCAAAACTCGTGGCATTTTTACGCGGTGAAATCTCGTGTCATTTTTACGCTTTTTCCTATCGTGCTATATGTACGGCGTAACATAAGTACGCAAAACAGGACTGATATCGTGCTAAAAATACGCTATTTTTGTGTCGTGCTAAATGTACGCCTTCTTGTGAGACTGTGTTGCAAGTTCAGAGTGTTAGTCTACAACAGAGCGTACATAACCCAGGGCACGCTCTGCAGCCCCACTTCATTTCTATGGTGGAAGAAAAGATGGTATTTATGAATATTAATGAAATCCTGATCTTAATCTTAACCTGCCCCAAGCCCCATTTTAGTAACCTGAGGCCTAAAGCGGCCCGCTAACCCTAAATGTCCCCACGGGTCTTCAACCAAATCCTGGGTGTATTTTACTATTTTATATCATATATACAATATATATATATATATAGAGTATATATATAGAGAGAGTATATATATATATATATATATATATATATATATATATATATATATATTAAATAAAATTAAAATTATTTTTTAATTTTATTTAATAGCACATTTCACAAGTGAATTCACAGAAAATAAATACATAAATTATTTAATTATACACAGTTTACAATTCTGTTTGCTGTGGTATAACATCTGTTAGTATCTTAGCCCGGCTCAGAGAGAGAGAGCGTGGAGTTGAGTGGGGCTGTTGTAGGTTCTTGTATTTTAAAAGACACTTGTAGTCTGTTCAGTTACAACTCAGAACAAATGTGCTGCAATTGAATCAACTGTTCCTCATGTGGATTCAGAGCCACTAGAAGTTTCACTTTCACTTTCTCGCCTCACGCTGTAACAAAGGAGCGACACCACAGTTGCTTTTGACACTAAAACCTTTCCTCTCTTGGCAGCAGGAGCATGTTCCAGTGAAGTCTGGTTCATATGATATGTTATGGAGACATTCTTACGTGTTAACTTCACTTTGGAGACCCTGTTTGCAGCTGAGTGTTCTTTGTTTCTTCTGTTTTAGAAGGCTTAAGCAGACACACTGCACTTTGTTTGGAAAAATGCAGATTGTACAGGATCTACACACAATCTGTCTGTTAGAAGAATGATGTGAATGGCTGTGATATGGATCATAGTTGTCTCTACTCTTGTCACTTTGGCCCTGAGGTAAAGCAGGGACTAAAAAAGTACCTGGTCCCAGGGATCAGCCCCAAATGGACAAGAACCGCACCAGAGCTAAGTCACACTGAGTAGAGTAGAGCAGGGTCAAGCAGGTCTTTTCATTTACATATTAAACCTGTTATTGGAGTGGTTATTAAAGTCGCTATCTCAATATTAGAATCAGTGAAAGAACTCAAGCAGTGTCTGGGACTGGGACGGAAACAGACATTGTCAAACTGATCAGGTTTGTCTGGGCTAACTCCAGGGTCAGGGTTAGGGTTAGATCTGAGCTTTCTTCAAGCACACGTCATAAGAAAACCGCCACAAAAATACTGGCTTTTGTTGTTTGCTGAATGCAATTTGGATTTGTTTTTTGATTCCTATGCAGCCCTAAGCAGGACATGTGGAGACTATGGGGTTTGGTGGGGAAAACACGTGCATGCTTAGGCACAGTTTAATTCTCCTTCCTTAGAGGAGTTTTCTCAGGGAGCATTGGGGTAAAGGGAATACGGGAGCTTATGGGTCTTTTTTATTATTATTATTACTTTTTTTTTTCTCTTACTTTTTCCCTGTGTGTCTACAGTCTTCTTTCTTTCTTTCTTCTTCTTATTCTGTACATTTTTCTGTGCTTTTCTTTTCCTATGGGCTATACATTATGCAGCTTATATGGGGAAAAAAACACATAATATCACATTATAAGTACAAACTTTACAGTTAAATTTACATCTTGGAATTACAAAAACTAAAAAATACAAAAATTATGCAAAGTTAAACAGGTCATGAAAATGTTAAAGGATAAAAAGTCACACATTGTTTGTCTTCAAGAAACACATCTCACAGCTGATAAAGAGACTGATGTACTCTGCATCACTTTCCACAAGGGCTAGAGGGGTCGTGACTTTAATGCACAAATCCATTCCACTAAATGTCACAAAAGTGATCTCAGACGATTTTTAATAATTCAAGGAATTCTATTTTCAAACCTAATTAATATAGTCAATTTATATGCACCGAACAAGGATGATCCTGATTTTTTCAATAATTTATTTCTCAATATATCCACTTTAAAGGGACAATTTATAATATCTGGAGATTTTAATTGTACATTAGATCCAACCTTCGATAGATCAACTCCGGTGGATAAATCTCATAAACGCAGCCGTGATATTCTAAACCAATATATGGAAACTTTGAACTTAATAGACATCTGGAGATACCATAACCCAAATGTTTCTCTTCAACTTATAATTCATATTTTTTTACAATATGTTGACCTTGGTATACAGTCTGACCCCCCAAGGAGGAAAATGCAAGAACGATGGTTAAGTGACCCGGATTTCATAGTTTTTTTGAAAAAGAAATTGATTAATATTTTTTACCAAATACATCTGAAACATCAGCAGGTATAAGATGGGAAGCCTGCAAAGCTTTTATTAGAGGCCAGATAATTAGTTCTACTAGTACTCACTCCAAGCAAAATAAACAACAATTGATAATGTTGGAATCCAAAATAAAAGCTTTGGGAGTAAGTTACTTCCAGAATCTTTGTCCTATGATTCACCAACAACTATTAACTCTTAGAGCCCAATATAATGAAACTTCTTCTTCAAAGGCAGCTGAGAGCCTTCTTAGATTAAAGCAGGTGGTCTTCTGACGTAACCTCACAGCCTTTCTTCAATCATATACAATTCCTCAAGATTTCAAAGCATCAAAGTGAAACTTTGGTAACAGTTCCATTCGTTGAAGACATCTCAATAGCCATAAAATGTATGAAATCTGGCAAAGCGGCAGGGTCTGATGGCCTGCCCATTGATTTTTATTAAAAATTGGAGTCTAAAATTTCCAAGCCTCTATTAGAAATGTTTTAGAATGCTTCCTAGCTCTTTCAGAGGAGCATTAATAACACCACTTCCTAAACCAGGCAAAGCAAAGGATAGGTGCGAGAATTTCCACCCTAATGGTACGTTCACATATAACGCGAACGGGCGTACGCGTCCCATGTAAAGTCTATGTAGAAGCGCGAAGAGTAGCGTTTTCAGCGTTGCGAAGCGTCTCACACTGGCGGCGCGGCGCGGTGTTCACTGTGGAGCGTTTCAAACGAGCGTCTAGTGCGACCATGAGCGAGCAGTGGGCATGGCCTGCGAGTGGTAGAAGCAGAGCAGTCGCTGTGAATGTACACGCCCCCGACTGGACGTGGCGGCAGCAATGTGAACAGGTGCAGCGAGCCGAGCAGCGAGGAGGAGACGCTGTTCGCGCTGTAAGCAACAGGAAAGTACGACACATCATCCCTCTTCTACAGAGACGGACAAACAAAGACATAGTTTGGAGACAATCAGCGCCACGCTGGACAGCCAGGTAAATGTTTATTTAGGCCACCAGGCTGTAGGGTTTAAGCGTTCATAATAATAGCACACCCTAGAATATTTAGACCCATAGTCCACTTGGTCCGTTTTAAAAGAATACAGTGATGTTTCAATTATAGCCTATTGAAACTGAATTAAGTTAAACACGTTTTGTATTTGGAAATCGGTAAAAAGAATTAGAGTCTCAATACGTGCATGAACGTAACTTGTATGAAAAATATAGCCTATGTTTTTTATCCGGTACAGTTTGATAGCAAGGCTGCAGCCCAATTATCGTACATGAGCAAAAATAATGCCATTCATGATAATCATTTATGCACCTAGAAGTAAGAAACGAAAAATGTAACGTGAACAGAACTGTTCATACTCGCACAAGACGTAGCCTACTCGACCTCTACACGTGGCCTGCAACAGTAAATCGCTTGTTCCTCTGTGATTGATAGGTTTATGAACAGAGGAAAAGTTATTTTTAGCTATGTATTTCATGATTTCCATTTGGTTCCGTTTGCCTCAATCCATAAATTAAGAGCGCATGATGGCTAGACCAGCTGTCATAATATTATATAATCTTACATTTATGTGTAAAGACACATTATTTTTTTATTCAATCCCTTCGCATTAGGCCTATATTCACATAAACAACCCTTGGCCATTATTTGTGCACAGGCGGCAGGTTTGCGGTTGAAGGCCTTGATCTGTCGGGCATTAAATTTTTTGTTTAATTTTGCATTTTTGTCAATGTATGAAACTTTTTATTGAATTCGGTTAATATTTCTCCTAATTTTGGTATAAGGCCTTGTACTTGAAAGTACAAACTTTTGGCAGAATAGTGCTTAAAAAAATAAAATAAAATAAAAAGTTTGTGGATGTAAGAATTAGGCCTAACTGATTTTAAAATATAGGGAGTAGGCCTACAAAGCAAGGGCGGATTGGCCATAGGGTCACGGCCGCCGGAGTTCTTCTGTGCAACTAAAAACTGCAACTGTGCGACAAACAGCGGCCGAGGAGCAGAGAGAAGACAGACGCTGTCTCTCTCTCTCTCTCTCTCTCTCTCTCTCTCTCTCACTCTCTCTCTCTCTCTCTCTCTCTCTCTCTCTCTCTCTCTCTCTCTCACTCTCTCTCTCTCTCTCTTTTACGCGCTCACATGTCACATATGCATAGCAGGATCCACTCGTGTGCAAAGTATAGCCTAAATATTAGCAAATGTAATCTTACACTTAGTAACACTTATACTTGCCACGTCTAAATGATTTTCTTTACAAAAGTGGCCAAAATGGCTCTAGCCCTGAAAAGCATGCATAGGTTTATAGGCTAGGTCTGTTCATTGTCCTTGCAGGTGCAGCGTTCTCACCTGCAAATGTAGACTGCGTCACTCATGATGATAATCTGTTTATAGCCTCCTGCAAAAGAATATTCTGATTACAGACACGAGTGCTGCCTGCCTTGGAAAAATATGTTTTATACTTATTTTACATATAGGCCTATAATAAAACGTACCTATTTTACATATATAATAAAACGTAATTATTTTACATATTCAATAAAACGTAATTATTTTACATATATAATAAAACATACTTATTTTACATATATAATAAAACGTAATAATTTTACATGTATATGCCTAATAAAATGTACTTATTTTACATTTTTAATAAAACGTACTAATTTTACATGGGCCTATGTAATGAAACATACTTATTTTATTATATGTAAAATGAGTACGTTTTATTAAAAATGGGTATGTTTTGCCGTTACTGCGCAAAAGCTTTGAAAATGTCGGGAATGTACGTAATTTGATGAAGTGGTCATTTTACGTAATTTGCTTATAAATACGTTCAGTGGGCGCGTAAAATGACTTTGCAAAAATGTAAATAGGCCTATAGAACATATTTTTATAGAGACTGGGTTGGTCTATTGACTGTGTTTCTCATGAACAAAGTCTGCATTTTACGCACTTTGTTTTCACCAAGAAACGTACGCGCTTTGCTGCCACCAAGAAACAAGCTGATGCTGATACCGCCGTTATTTTCTCTTCTGTGTTTAGCGGTAAATAGGCTGTTTTAAAAGTCTTTAATAAGCAGACAAAATTCATGCTATTATTTTTCTTAAAGTGTACCTCTAAATTATAATAATAAAATAATGTTACTGTTAATGAAATAATAATTAATATGCAATAAACCCAAATATGCAAAAATATAAAAATTACAAATAATACAAATTAAAATAAAGAAATAATGATTGGTAAAATAAATCTAAGGTTACATTACCAGGCAGTATTTGACGTTGCACCAGGCAAATTCATTGCTTGTAAATAGTGTTCATCCTCACAAACAGTTCACAATAAATGTTTGTCTGATTCGGATTTATTTGTTCCATTTATTTGACCTCAGGACAATTAAATGAACATGTAGGCACCGTCAAAAGCTTCAATATACAGTAGGTTAACCGACAATTTTCATTTACGTATTGTATTTTGCTTTGACGGAAAATTTCCAAGGCTCTCCATCATTTTAACGGATTGAAAATTATTTTTAAACAGGCTATAATAGTCTACTAATTTAGAGAGCTGCATCCCTCCGCTCCTCCGCTCTCCCGCTCTCTCAATTAGAACACAAAGACAGAAAAATGCCGCTTTGCGGGCTGCTGTTCCGTCTGGGAGGCCGTGAGACTGGCGCCTGTGCTGCGCAAAGTGTTCATGTGCAAATACGTAATCTATGAGTCTGTCAGGAGGCTGCCGTTTCACGGACCACACTTTAGCTCCGGGCCGCGCGGATAAGGCTTCATTTCTCAAAAACAACTGAATGGACAGAGTTTTGACGGTCTGATTTCAAGAGGATTTGTGCTTTTAACCAGGATCGCTGGACAGACAAACACTGATGTTTATTCAGATTTATAAACTTGGCAACAAATCGCACCTGCAGTTTCCAGTTTCCTGGTTTGGTTTCCACGCATCGGCTCGCACCAGAGAACCGAGAGCTCCTCCTTTTTATGACGTTGAAGCGAATAGACGCCTGGCGGACAACGCGTTTTATTCGCGCGTCTGACGCGGCTTCTTGGCTTGTTTTCTGCGTTCAGCGCTAGGCGTCTGGTGCGTTTTTGACGCCCCATGTCTGAACGTACCATAACAGTTTGTTAAACACAGACCTCAAAATGTTATGCAAAATTTTGGCCAAAAGGCTGGAAGTCGTTTTGCCAGACATAATACACAGTGACCAAAACGGTTTTATAAAAGGCTATCATAATGTTAGAAGGATTCTGAACATGTTAATTACAAAAAAAGATACAGAAGATGCAGCTTTCCTGTCTTTGGATGCGGAGAAAGCTTTTGATAGGGTGGAATGGGAATATTGATTTAATGTATTAGATAGATTTGGTTTGGGACTTGATTTTAGTAAATGAGTGAAGCAGAAATTATTACCAATAACAATATAGCTACACCTATAAAAATCAGTAGAGAATGCCGCCAAGGGTGTCCGTTATCACCGCTATTATTTACACTTGCTATTGAGCCTCTGGCTTTAGTTATTAGAAATCACCATTTGATATCAGGTATTATGTCTTTTTGCTGACGATGTTATATTAATATTAAAAAATCTTTCCGTATCTATTCCAGCCCTTTCTGACATCCTTTCTAAGTTAGTAGTGTATCGGGTTATAAGGTAAACTGCCACAAATCCTCTATATTGTTGCTTAATTTTATAAAAGTGATAGTCTACCTGAATGTGTTAAAGGATTCAATATGGTCAATGTATTTTCATAGTCAGGTATAAAATAAGCAACAAAATAGAAGATAACCCTAACCCCATATTATTCCTCAATAGTTTCATTGGTTTCTAATCATTTAAAAAGTTGGTCACTATATCTCGAATAGGTAGAATTAACTTGCTTAAAATGAATATTTTACCACAAATACTGTATATATTTCAGAACATTCCACTGCCACTTCTTTCCACTTTCTTTTCAACTATGAAAACATTTTTTAATGACTTTATCTGGTTGAACAGAGATTACATCTTTCGCTGCTGTACTTGCCGTTTGATAGAGGGAGACTACAATGTCCTAGTCAGCAATGGTATTATTACTGGGCAACTCAACTCAAAACTATGATGTTTTACTATTCCTGTAATTCACAAGCATGGAAGACACTGAATGTCTCTCGGTGGATTTACCTTTTCCTGAATATCTATACTCTGACAGTTTGAAAAACTTAAAAAATAGAACTTTGAATCCAATAGTGAGGAATATGATATCAGATTTTTATGAGGCTCATAAATACGTAAAAGAAAATGTTATCCTGTCTAGTTTTAGCCCAATTTGGGGAAATAAAAAGAAAAATTCTTACCTGGCCGGGCAGATGGGGGATTTAAAATTTGGGCTGATCGTGGAATAAAAGAAATTAAAGACATGTATCATAGAGAAAATGGTTTATTAAAACCTTTGAAGAAATTGTTAATGATTATCATCTTCCATCAAAATATTTATTTCAAATACTTACAAGTGATCCTCCCAGTCCCTCCATGCTCCACTTAGAAACCCAATGCAAAAGGGTCTGAATGCAAAGCTTTATAGTATATTAAGCTGTGACTCATCTGAGTCAACTAGATTCCATCTTAAGGCATTTGACAGTCAATACACATCAGTATAAATGGTTGATGAGAATATATTTAACACCTGTGAAAATGAAAAAAATTTAGTCAGAATTCTGACCTGTGCTATAGATGTGCTAAAGAAAAAGGAACATTTACACATTGTATTTGGAGCTGCACATACAGTAAGTACTAGAATTTTGGAAGCAAGTGGTGGGTTATATATATATATTATATTATTATATTAAAAACATTAGCGGTTACAATCCCCCTTGATCCTAAAGTACTCTTACTAGGTATTTTAGCAATTGATTATGAAATTGGACATGCTAAAAAGATCCTATTAAATTAAAATAAATAGCCTCTACTTGGAAGAATGTGAGTACATATTTGTTATTGGATCAAGGAAATGGCTGAAAAGCTTCTACTTGAAAGAATCTCCTTCACTTAAAAAAACAAACAGACAAACAGCTGCCTCTGTTCAACCAGATCTGGGATCCATTCATAAATCTGTTCAAGAATTATGATCTGATGAATGTACTGACTGAAAGTATGCCTTAAATGTAAATGTTACATGTGTATCCATAATAGTTGAATATACCTCACTGACTTTAGTGGACCTCTGTGGACTGTAAGGCCTGTGTCTGTTGTACGCTGTTTATATGTATGGCCCTTTTTAGATTTATGTTCAGTATATGTATATCTTTGTTCTCTTTTTTTCCACTTTTTATTCATTTTTCTTTTTATATTTTCTTTTTTTAACTTTTCTTTCCTTTTCTTTGTTTCTTTCCTTTTTTCTCTCTCTCTAGATTTTTTCCTACATTCTTTGTATCTCTATTGCCTTTAAATTCCACTTTTCTTCTGTGTTTTACTTTTCTTCTTTCCTGTCGTCTTCCCATTCCTCCTCATCTCTGTCCTTACATTCATTATTTATTTATTTTTTTATGATTATTGTTTTTATTCATATTTTTCTTTTCTTTTTTTTTGTCTCTGACTTTGTTGTTGTTGTAGTTTTTGTTTTACTTTGTTAATTTTTGTTTAGTTAAATTTAATTTTGGTTTAGTTTTTTTTATATAATAATAATAATAATAATAATAATAATAATATTTATTTATTTATTTTTGTTGTATTTATTTATTTTTTATAACAGTTTAAAAGACAAAAAGGTTAGAAATGAACAATATTTTGTACCCTTATATGTAACAACTATTACTAATAAATATATATTAAAAAAACAAAAAAAAAGAACGGTGGAGCTTCTCATACTGAGTCCTACTGAGAACATGTTTGTTCTGGTTTGGAGAGTTTTATGTTGTTTTTGAGTGATGGTCTTAAACTTCTGATCAGCTGAAAAACAGCCTATTTCAGTTTAACTGTTGTTTTAAATAAATTACTTTTTCAAAGTGCCTTTGTCACACTCCTCCTTCTTGTTTTTGCAGAATGTAACTCTGCTTAAAACCTCATTAGGATCCAAATGTGTCAAAGGTCAATTCTAGCCATTTTCAACCGGTCTTAAGATTTTGATCTGGAGTATATATATTTATTTCACTATTTCCTTTTACATTTCATGATGGTGCTGTGATCTTGAAATGAACCTGTCATTCTAAACTCATCAAACTCAGTGGGCGGGACTTCCTCCACTTTGGATCAGTCCATTTCTGTGCGGGGGTTTCTCCCTGGTCCATGTCCCACCTGCTAACACTGATATGAGTGCCCTGTCTCTGCCTGCAGTTCTGATCGTCAATAAATTACTTGTGCTTTATGAAAAAAAGTACTGTAATACATTCTTAAGATGCCACATTTTTCATGAAGCACGAGTATTTTATTGACAGTCCCTAAGCACATACCAACAGTAGCGACACTTCACAGCTAAGCTCCCCACACAAAGTTAAAGCTGTTGGGCTACAGTCAGGCTAAGCTCCAGCTGTAGCTGTGGAGCCAAACATCAAACACAGAACTCCACCTCGTACCACGGCGAGTGAGGGTTGTTCCATGTTCCCCTGTCCACACAACCATAAAGGCTCTCAGCGGCTCATTGTCCCTCTGAGCCTCAGACTGAACCGGTGAGAGGCTGTTGCCTCGTCACAGACGGTGAGCGAGTGTCACAGGCCCAGAACCCACCTGCCGCAGCACGTACCCCAGGCCCAGGTCACGTATCTGTCCACGGGAGGATGGCTCCACATCCCCCGAAAACGGTGATATGTCCCAGCAAACGCTACGAAACGCACTACCCGGAGCACGATCAGAACTGCAGGCAGAGACAGGGCACTCATATCAGCGAGAGCAGGTGGGACATGGACCAGAGAGAAACCCCCGCACAGAAATGGACTGATCCAAAGTGGAGGAAGTCCCGCCCACTGAGTTTGATGAGTGAGACTGACAGATTTATTTCAAGATCGCAGCACCATCATGAAATGTAAAAGGAAATAGGGAAATAAATATACTGTAAATATATACTAAATGTTTCTTTAAAATATTTATTGACACATTTATTTATTTAAAGATGTATTTAAACATATATTGACACATTTATTTATTTAATACGTTATTTATATAATTATTGCCACATTTAATTATTTAATTAATTATTTAAGCATTTAATCATTTATTTAATGATTTATTTGTACAATACATTATTTAATTAATTAAATACATAATTTTCCATTAAATTAAATATTTAATTGTACAATTAATAATTGATTTCTTTATTTAATTCAAAACGTATTTATTGACATAATTCATTATTTAATAGTGTATTTATATATTGAATCCTCCGTACGCAGCACTTTTGAGACACGCTCATTTGCACATATAAAAAACATTGCACACATTTGTATTTTTAAAAATTATTTATTAAAAATAGCACTGGGTGGGCACTTCCGGTAATGGTGGCGGCCGGTCTGCGGAGGTAAACACAAACGAACTGGTAAGGTAAGGTACACTTTATTGTCCCCGTAGAGAAATTTGTCCTCTGCATTTGACCCTGGATCCTTCACTGCCTCTGGGGCATCTCTTCAGGAGCAGTGATCGCCGCAGTGCAGCGCTCGAGGACCCATCTCCAGATGTACTTGCTAGGCTTGGTCAGGACTACTGTAGCTGGAGGATATTACCCTAACATGCATGTTATTGGTTGGTGGGGAAACCGGAGTGCCCGGAGAAAACCCACCCAGACACGGGGAGAAACATGCAAACTCCACACAGAAAGGCCCGGCCCGTGCGGGAATCGAACCCGCGACCTTAGCTGTGAGGCCAGACTGCTAACCGCTCTGCCACCGTGCCGCAAATTGAGCAACGTGCAATAATATATTGATTGTGTCTTGAATGGGCTTGTGTGTGTGTAATGGAAATGGTTTTAGGAGTGAATGTGGTATGAATGTAGCGATGTGATGTTTTTAAGCTGTTTCTTACCTGTTCCGGGCCAGTTCAAGATGACAGACGGAGCAGGGGGATTTAGGCCTATTTTAATCAGGATTTTTGTTAGTTATTTTATTGGTGCTATGGTTTTAGGGTTTATCTTTTGTATTTGGGTTTTAGATGATTTGTTTGGTTATGTTTATTTTTAATGGAGGATTTTAACTTAGTTTTAACAAACTAAAGTTAACAATTACACCTACAGAGTTTTATGGATTTTATCTGCAGTACAGAATAAAAAAACTGTTATTGTTCTGCTGCTGGAAGACCCCAAGCTCTTGTTTTTATCCTTCATGCACTTTAGCACTTTGCACTTTTGATTTGTGCACTTTATTTTTGTATACTTGAAAATGGAAAATAAAAACAAGAAAAGACGTGGACCACAGAAAGCCTCAGTCTCTCACTCAGTGACATCCAGCCGCTCAAAGCCTGTCCTGTCCACAGTAGGGTTACTGTCAACGAAGACGTGCATCCTTTCTTGTATTTGTGCCAAAAAAAAAAAAAAAGTTTCATGAATTCATAACAAATAGAATTTTGTAAAATTAAAACACAAATAATTTTGTAATTCTGGTGTATATAGTTACCCGCATTTAGTTTAGCAAAGACCTTTATTGTAGCCGGTCAACTTCCTGCCCAATTGCCTCACTTCCTCGAAGTAGGAAGTTTCGTGCTTGACTTCCTCCTCTGGCTCCGCTGTGGCTGTGGCGTGGTCAGGTCGGCGTCTCAAACTGCTCACTTGCATACGCTGAAACTTAGGTGAGTGTTTTGCCGATTAATAAGCTCTTGCCCCAATCTCCCATAGCGCCTCTGTGTATTTTCCCGATCAGGCCGGGCATGGAGAGGAGGATTAAAAGGTAACACACACTGTATCTTTAAATATAAGAAAGCCGAATTGCAGGCAATGCCTTTGTTTGTTGAATTAATGATCTTTCAGTCATTTAGTGTGCATTGTTTTGTGCCGATGAGCACTTTTACCAGCGCTCACTACAAAGCAGTGAGGTCAGTTCTCAGTTGAAATGAACATGAATGATGTATAGGTGATTGAATGAACCCTAACCCGAATACTTCTGAATACTTCTGAACACTTTATGAACACGTTTGAACTCAGAGATCACTTTATTCTCTGCTTGAGTTTGTTTAAACCAAACATTTTGATGAAGTTTAATGAATAATATGAAGTGCACTTAAATATTTTCTAGTTAATTGTTAACTAGCTGTTTATAGACAGATTTTGTTATTTACTGTTTAATGTGGTTTTTGCCGTCATTGTTAGCTCTGATTGCATTTTATTTACTCAATGATATTTTTTACCTTAATTCTAAATGAAGTAATTAAATTATTAATTCAGTAATTGACTATGACATCATAATCACAACATTATTTGTTTTTGTCAATTGCTTCTATAATTTTCAATATATTTACGTAAACCTACATTACCTCTTGTGTTATTCTTTCACCCTCACCATGGGCTCCTCAAAGAACAGGTCTTCTGTTGCAGCTCAATTAGGTAAACTAGCATTACAATGTGCTATTTGCATCTGTAATTTCTAAAACACAGCCTTGTAACAAAGCTCGGTCAAATGTAAAACTTTCAGCAACTGAAGAATCTCAAAAGGATTTTGTGAGTAAGAAAACCTGATTTCAGTGGCCTGATGTGTCTGTTCTAGATTCAAAGTGAATCTGGCTTTCAGAAGGGGCTATATCATACTTGTCTTAAAAATGGCTTATTCTTCATCACAGGACACGGTTTGCATGAACATGTGGACAAACTGAAGACAAGAGTGAGGAAGAAACTGAAAACACCTATTCAGAATATTAAACTAGAGTACATCAAGAGTACATTTAGGCACAGTTTAGGTCATGCATACGCATCGGTTTTCACAACACTGTTTGTTTAAAATGAAATCTTTTGCAAAGTTCTGCTGTTCATTTATAGATAATGTGTCATTCTCACACTGAACACTCGCCTCATTAGCGATGCCCTCCAAAACAAACCCCAGTGCGTTCTTTGCATTGGACTCTTGTTTGTAGATTTCGCCACATATTCCCATCATGAAGGAGCAATTAGAAGTCCATGATTCATACGCACACTCCATCTCTGGGCCCGTCCTTTTGTCAGTTGTCAGAGTGGTGGAGGAGAGGAACCCATGAAAGGGCCTAATCCTGTGACGGCCGCGGGCTTTTTAATGAGGCTGGTCCGTGTGATGCCCGGGCCTCGGCTGGACCTCGCTACACCGGGGTCACACTTTAATGGAACGCTGGCTGTGAAGGGCGGATCCCTCTTACTTTGACCCACTAAGTCAAGCTGCTCCTCTGTGACCCTACAAAAGATGCCTGGATGTGAGAGATTGTCGAAAATGATCAGGGAGGAAAGAGTGCAAACTGTGACCAAACGCACTGCTTACAAATGGAGAAAAAAAAAAGAAAGGAAAATGAGTAGAAGAGCATGTGAAAGATGTAAATCCAAAGAACAAGAACTTTAACCTATGGGCTTTTATACTGCGAGTGAAACAGCACTGCCGCTTGGAATTAGATGACAAAAGGGAGTTCAGGCAGGGGCGTTTAACCAGTGGACATGTAGTGTATCAGATGGCCATCTTAATGACAGGGTCGCCCGCTAACCCTGGCAAACTTTGATCTCGGCTGGTATAAAAAGCCATCGCATGGGAGCCTGGGGGATTAGTCAGATATACAAGGCGAAAGAAGAAAATCAAAGATAATGAAAATAGGTTATGAGAAAGCAGATTTTTATAAGCGGAGAAGCAGAGGCCTGAAAGCAGTGCAAATAGTCACGGGATTGTAAAGTCAATAAAAAGGAGCTATTGCCACGGACACAAAGCTACGATCAAAAAAAGAAATCTATATTGAGGTTGAATGCCAGAGTTTGCCCCAAATGTCAAAGAAGGATGTTTGCAGAAGGGCAGCCATGACAGATGAAGAGTCCAGGGTGAGGAGGGGGGGGCGTGATGAGGTCCCGGAGCAGTGCCCGGCCTGAGAGTTCAGAGGTTCAGGGCAGACGAGGGCAGCTAGCAGGCTAATGCTAACAAGCACAGGGCATTATAGAATAGAAGAATAGAATAGAATAGAATATCTTGTCATTGTACAACCTGCACAACGAAATCTAAAATAGAATTGTGAATGATGTTTTAAGTATTACAAATGTTGTTTAGAGTAGAACTGTAAAGGAGATATTTCTACTACAGAACACAAATGCAGACACAGGTAAGGCAGTCAAAACAGAACTAAAAGATGAGGGTCACATGTGGTCCGCGGGCCGCAGTTTGTCCAGGTCTACTCTACAGGCAGGAAGGCTTTTTCTGTTTTTTTCATGAAAGCCAATGGGAACAGTGAAAACAGGAGAAAGAACATGTACAGCTTTAACACTGTTGCATCTTGTGGCAATCTGTCCCTATTTACACAAACTGAACTTTTTTTCCACTTCAAAAGTCTTACATTTGGTTTGAAAAGCTTTAGCTTTGGCTAACCCTGTGAGTTCTCGCTCTGATTGGTCAGAATGGTCAGGTGAGCTCTGTTAGAAGGAAGTGTGCCCTTGTTTGATTCATATTTGAACTGAATCATTGTCAGTGAGTTTGGCTTGTATTCACATTCACACATAACCATACACAAATGTGAGAACCAGCGCTCTCATTGGACAGACGTGATGCTGGGGCGGGGCTTATCAGACGCTAAAATGAAAAAAAAACAAAAACACAAAAACAAATAGCAATAGCAGCCCATTATTTGTTCAGCTCATGACATAAACAGTCTTATGACAACTACCATTGCCTTGTAATCAGGCCTATGCAGTTTGTCAGTGTGGCCGAGAAAATGGAGCAGGTTCAACAGTCCACAAGTCAGAATTCAAATGTGTGCTTCAGGTGACTGTGTTCATGTGCAGAGAACCATGTGGAGGGAGTTTGTAGCTGATCGTCTGGTTTGTGTATTCTTACTTCATCACAGTTAGTGTTTACAACAGAACTGTCTGGCTGTTGATGTGCACTACCAACCTGATCTCATAAGACAGCGATCATACACCACAACAGGACCTGCCATCAGCGCAGGCCTTTTCTCTGTGTACATATGGCAGTCCCAGTTCATTAGTGGTTGTAAAGATGTATTTATATTATAAAATCCAGATCCTAATCTTAACCTGCCCAAAGCCCCAGACCTAAACTTATCCATAGTAGTAACTTGAAGCTACATTTACCAGTTAAAACTACGTGGCTTCAACCAAAACCCGTGCACGGCTCGGTTGGAGGTCGCAGCGATCTGAACCAGACTTTGTTTGCAATGGACTGAGGTCCAATTGTTTTTTGTTTGTTTTTTTCGGAGCAGAGTTCACACCTGAAAGCAAAGGAACTCTTTTTAATTGGTCTGAATGATGCAGTTGTGAACCCTCTGGTGCTTCCTCTGCGTCTCTTTGACCAATCAGCTTCTTTATGGCATTCTGTTTTGTTTGTTTGTTTGTTTGTTTGTTTGTTTGTTTGTTTGTTTTAGAGAGCTGAGCTCAGTAGCATGAGGAAGGCTAACAGACGCTTGCTTTTGATGACATTCCAAAAAGCTTCTCATAGTAATGCCGTTCTCCAAATGGCATTACTATGTTTCAACCAAGGTCAGTGTTGCTTCTAAATGCCTTTTGCTTTTCTTCCCAGTGCTGCCTTGTACACGCTGCAAACATAATGGTACAGAAAAAAAAAAGTCTTTACAATCACCCAAGGCAAATTGTGCCACATCGTCTTGTACACCTCCAACATATATCTCCTTTGTTCATTTGTGAGTTCAAAAACCAAGTGGATGATAAAGTCCCAGGCAGAAGCTGTGAGAAAAGCACAAAACAGAGTCATTTGGACCGTGTGCCTTTGTGCGCTGCAGTTACCATCTCCTTTGACTGGTGTGAACCGGGCTGACCTGTGCCATTCCATAGTGCTCTATAACATCCCATAATGCCTCCGGAGCGGCCCAGGCTAAAGTGGCCGATCGCTCAGGAAAGTCTGCCTGCACTTAAGTCATTCCAAGGATATAGATATTTCCCATTTTGTGCTGGGACAAAACTGCGCTCAAATACAGGCTCCATTTTTCCCCTGTTCGATTTCTCTCTTGTAAATCCTTTTCAGGCCTGGTTCCTATTCTTCCTTTGAGGTCTTTTAAGTCATTATAATTTTTTTCTCTCTCTCTCTCTCTCTCTCCCCTCCTTCTCGTCTTGTGAATAAAATAAGTGCAGATTTGCTGAAAATCAGTGGCTTTTGTGTGTGGCTGCGGGAGCATGGTGAAATGTTTGGACACTAATACCCATTCATTTCGGTAGCGCCGTAAATAAAAGCTGCCAGCTCCGCGGCTAGCGTGAAGTGCTATTCTTTGGTGCCCAGCGGGATGTCCTGTTCACATTAGCACTGCGGGAAAAACTGGCCAGACAACTAAATCAAGACATTGTCAACTTCTGACAAAATTGCTGTGGGGGAGAGCTGGTTTAAAGAGGCTGGAGCTGTGTGCACACGAGAGGACTCCAGCACAGCTAGGCATGGGACACAGATTCACAACGCGTCTGATTGTGAAATGAGCGGCCGTGCGCTAACACCATGGGGCTGTGATGAGTGAGCAGGTCTGACTCATCACGGCTGCTGTGATTAGTCAGTCTGTGAATAATGGAAGGAAGAGGGTAAAAGTGTCTCTGACAGGTCGGACCGTTGAGTTTGAAAAGTGACGACGCAGTCAGCTGTGGCGAGTGTAGCAGTTTTTAAGGGCTGTTGATCCTTATGTAGGCAGGACGGCCCACCAGGCTAACAGTGTGTCTTTAGTTTGAGAGATTTATTATATGCTGCAAGGATCCTAATCTAAGACGTGTCATGCCAGTTTAAGTAACAAAAGTCACCAAAAACAGCTAAATCTAAATCTGAACTATAAAGGTCTATATACAGCCCTGCCCCTAAACATGGAGGGAAGAGTGTCTTCATCTATACATTTGCTTAATCGGTCGTTCATCCAATCTAGTTTTTTTGTTTGTTTGTTTGTTTGTTTATTTTAGACAAACAAAACGACATCAGAATGTGCATGTTGCTTCCAGGCTCATAAACAGGTCAAATGCAGCTAAAATCATCCCATCACACGTCTGAACTCTCTCTGAAGCTGAGGCTCTGTAGTTTTAGCCTGACTCTAAGTGAGAAGAAGCTCTGCACAAAAGAACATCAGGTCTGAAAGTCTGCCTATTATATCTTTGGTAAATATAAGAAGTCAGAGCTGGGGCCTGACAGACACTCGTTTTGTCTGTCTCTTTTGAAGCTGAAGCTATTTTCATTCAAAATAAACCTGACGTTACAATAAAAACCTGTTTTTATCTTAACGTCAGACAGCTTAATATATTCTTTTTATTTATGTTTTTTAAATTAGGTGGTGGACAAAACGGAATGAATTAAGAACGTGGGAGGTGGTGATGAGATTAGGAAGAATTCTGTATTAAACAAGTAGTGACACATAGAAATGTCTGAAAAGGAAAACAAAACAAAACAAAAAAACACTTGAGAATGTTGTGGGAAATTCCTATTAACAGACGTTCCGGGGTAAATTTAATCTTGTCCACCTCTGCAAACATGGCCTGGCGTGTTTCTTCCACTAGAATCACTTCAGACTATAGCAGTGCCATCTGTACGCAAACAAAAGCAGGCAGGGAGAAGATCCGTGTTTGAAATGTGGGTCAGAGGGCCGAGGTAAGCAGGCGGCAGGACCTTGATAGCGAAGGCCCCGAGTGTGCACCAAACGCAGAGGTTAATTAGCAGACCAGGGGTTAGCACAACTGAAAGGACTCCAGGTGGTCTGCTGTGAGCCCAGGCCAAGGGAAAGCCGTGTGTCCCAGGGTCAATTAGTCACATTAACAGCAATTAACAAAGGCAGGCTTAAAATGGTTTTATTCCGTATTGCTTTAGTGGCTAGAGGCATTTTTGAAGCTTAGTATACTGTGTTTTGTGAATTGTTAAAGATTATTCAAATAGTTGAGAGCTGTTCAGTTCACATAGTGTGTTATGTTTTATGTGCATGATTCAAACACGTTGTTCCTTCCATCAGAATCACATTTAGCTTCAGCTCTCTAACCATCCATTTTCTTGAGTTTTACGTTGCAAAGAAGTTAATTTCATGCATTATTGTATTGTGTTACAACAACATTAAGACTTATTTTTTTAAGTAAATAATTAATCTTTATCTAGAAAACAGTAACTTAAAACATGATTGTAATGAATAGTGCACAACAACATAACCGTCAGAGTAAAGGCTGGAGTTTTACTTTGAGTCAGCTGGTGTCTGGTTTTGTTACAGGTCATAATTGTTAGTAAGAATGCAGTGTATTTATACAGCATTTTTTATGATCCCCATAGACGCTTCATATGTTGCATGATTCTACACTGGAAACCCAAATTAGTAATGATTACTTAAACTCCCGGGGTAACCCGTTACAGCGGGTTTTGCAGAAACAAAAACTTAACCAATCAAGTTGTCAACATTAAATCTTAAGTGTAAGAAGAAAAAAAAAAATAATAACAAATATAGGTTCTCATTTTTATTGACCTTTATTTAACCAGGGAAGTCCCACTGAGATTCAGAATCTCTTTTGCAGGGGAGCCCTGGGGGACTAGTATGTGCTCACAAAAACTCTTTATCAGTAACAAATAATCATCTTTCTAAGCAATCATAACTGTTCAAAGACATGATGCTACTTATGTTACTGTGGTTTCATGACTAGATAATTGTTGTGTGTAATACCCTAATATCTTTATAAGAAAAACAAACCAAGTCCAGTACATTGTGTAAACATGTTTTCATGTGTAATTTTAAAACTGTGCAAAATGTTATCTTCTCATGTAACAACTAAAGCACTTTGATTACAGGCAATGCCAGCAAATCTAATGACTTTACAGTGCACACTGTGGAACAATGGCTTCAAGAAATACAAATGTGGATATTAGAATAGATCCATGATGCATATGAGAGCACATTCTGTGTACTAGCATTTGTTAGTACACCAAATATACTGAAATATGTTGGATTTGACAAACTTTGGACATTTACTTTACAGTGTAACAAATGGCAGAGGTGTCCAGATTATTAGGTTGATCTTTAAAGGTGCACTGCACAACGTTTTACACATCTTGTTTTGAAGAACTTGTCGGGAATGTCACAAATACATGAGGAAGTCGTCTGAGAATGTTGGGATCCTTGACTGCAAGATACAAAATGAATAGTATTAAATACAATATTTATTTGTGTGTATTGTTTTGCCTTTAAAGAGAAATACATTACCTGTATTTGTTGCAAAAGTTGTGCCAATTTGTCATTTCTAAAAGACGAGGAGTGTGCAAATCAAGAATAGAATAGTACTCCTGCTGCAAGCTAATTAAAAACACAAAAAATATCAAATTAGTACACCAAGTACACCATTTAAAAACAATATGAACATAGAAAATGTTAGGTATACCTGTTCTTGTGTGTGTTGAATGCAGGACGGTCTGAAGTCTAGTGTCACTTTTTAAATGTCTGATGTCTTGTGGTCATCTTTGCCAATGAAGCCACCTTGTAAAAATACATTATAAAGGTTAGTTACACCACACATTTGTAAAAATGCCACATTTTAAATGTATGTTAACTTTATTTGCAACAATTATTCTTAGAAAAACAATCTCTCGCTCATTTGGCCTGATCTTCAAATTTCAATTCAATATATTATATATATATATATATATATATATATATATATATAATATATATATATTTGTAAAGCCCAAACTCACAACAGCAGTTATCTCAGTGGACTTCACATTATCGTTGAACTGAATTGCTGATGACATCATTGAATTAGAACAACATTAGAACAATCAACTGTCTTTTTCTTTTTATATAATTGAATCAAACACTTTGATTGAGCACACACACAGGAGCAGCCCCGTCTCTGACGTGTTTATGAACGGAGACCTGAGGACACACAAAACAAACATGAATATAAGATTTGAATAAACCTGTCTGAAGGTCAGAGAGAAAACATTGACCTGATGTTGTACTTTCACTGTCTTCATCTTGTGCACTGCAGAAAGCTCCTGGACAAAACACATTCTATTCAAAATGCACATACTTTGATACTTTTATATTCACATTTTCTCACTGCCTCAGTTTATCAGCCTATTTTTAAGTTGAAAGTGTGAACATGTCAGTAGGATAATAAACATGAACTGTATTGTCCTTTAATACTGGCTAAACACAACAGGAGATTGTACCTATTCAAAGTAGATCATCTCACATACAGATAATAACATAAGCATTATAACTGTTAACTAGGTGCAAATGAAGAGAAAAACTCACCAGCAGCAGCTTTCTTTGTGTAAGCAGCAGAACTGTTACAGTTTGAATTTGAAGCTCCTCCCTCTGACTGAAACATATCATGTTTAGTTGTCATTACTAAGGTTCTTTCAACATTGGAACCTGAGGTAAAAACTAGTTCAAACTAGTTCAAACTGCTTAACTTGTTTAGTGATAATACAAAACAAAACATAATAGGCTATCACAACTAAAAAAATGTATCCGGGTTTACAGTGTACATTCGGTAGTGGTAAGCTAGTATTGGAGCCACAGCTGCCCTGGGACACGCTGACAGAGGCGAGGCTGTGTCCGAGCACCACTAACCATTCAAGCCTGCTTAGCTTCTGGGATGTGACAGAACCAGGCTTTGACAAGCTGGTTTGACAACTAAGTTGCACAAACTTGTAACGGTGTACTTATTTGTGTTCTCTGTAGTGTGTCCTGTCTCTTGGATCCTCTGTAGTGTGTCCTTTTTTTTGGACCCTCTGTAGTGTGTCCTCTGTAGTGTGTCCTGTCTCTTGGATCCTCTGTAGTGTGTCCTCTGTAGTGTGTCCTGTCTCTTGGATCCTCTGTAGTGTGTCCTGTCTCTTGGATCCTCTGTAGTGTGTCCTGTCTCTTGGATCCTCTCTTCTCTCTCCTGCTGCTTCAGTGGAGCTTGAGAAAACAGAGAAAATGTGTCACCAACACGTCTCCAGGGGCCACTCTCGGGGCCACTTGTAAGGCTGCACTGACCCCTGCTTTGACCCCGGCTCAGCCACTGGGACAGAGTGACCCGGGTCAGCTCTCCACACATCACACCTCTTCAAACGCCCAGGATGGACAGGTTTGAAACTGCAGCCTTCCATTCACTGCACTAAAGAACACACTTTATTATCTGTTAGTTAAGGCCAGACACAACGGCAGAGATCCTTTTATTCCATTCTGTGGCCCTGGGAATCAGGACCAACCTAAAATAAGCTTGAACAAGTTCAGAGTGGAACAAGAACATTTGATCTTATTAGTAGTAGTAGTAGTAGTTTATTCAGCCACATACACAAACAAATCAACAAGACATTGTCACGATCAATCAAATACAGTTTGTTCATTGTGACTGAAAGGCATAGGCTGAAGCAAAGCTTGTATATGCCTGTCTGATTCCACTTATAAAAAGTGAATAACATTAAGATTTATTAAGATTAGTTATTCATTTTGCATTTGCATTTATTTATATTGTTTATTTTTATTTAGTCCTTTAGAGCTTGAAATATGGTAAAAAGGCTAATTTTCAGTAAGTATTGATTAGTTACGACTCAAAACAAGCATGTGTGTATAATCTGAAAGCTGATACTTTATCTACACACTGCACATATAAGTTTTAATCCTGATAGTCCTGATTTAGTCCAGTGTAAGTCCTGGTCTCCTGGATCAGACTCCTTGCTTTTACATTCTGGTTTAGTTCTGGATATATACAGGGGAACACCCTGGACAGTGATCAACTCGTCACAGTGTTAAAAAGACAAACATTCACTCTCTCATTCACTCATAGGGAAATTTACAGTGATGCCCATTTAACCTAAACATGTATGTGCTTGGAAGTGGGAGGAAACTGGAGAAAACCCACAGTGACACGGGGAAAACATCATGAGATGTCATGTTTTATTGTGTAGGAGCCACTGTTATTTACTCTCAACAGATCCGTCTGTTGAGAGTAAGGTTATCAATTTTCCATCTTTCTGAATATTAATCATCATCATCATCATCATCATCATCATAAACATGCATCAATAAATAAATACCTAAAAGATAAATCATAGAGTGCTGGGTGAGTCAAGTTATCCAAACCTGTTTTTGTAGGCTTTTTTACACATTGATTGATTGATTGATTGATTGATTGATGTGTGGCTGATTTGAGGTGTAAAGGTGGGACTGATGTGAGTGAGGACAGTGTGATGCTGAGACTGTGTCAGAATCACAGCTCAGCTCAGTCCAGATGGTTTTTAATTGGCTGCCACAAAGAGCAGAGGTCCTTTTTGTTTTCTCTCTGTGCTCCAAGCCCCCCGCCCGCCCCAGTGTGACTGTAGCTGGAGAGAGAGAGAGAGAGAGAGAGAGAGAGAGAGAGAGAGAGAGAGACGAGGGGGTTGAAGAGAGAAGAGAGGAGGGAAAGGGGTGGAGACTGAGGAGAGAGAGGACACTGTCTTCATCCAATTATTAAACGTTTGTTTTGCTGTTTCCACGTGAGTCACTTTCTGACTCTTTGGGATGAGAGCTGATTGGCTGTGCAGAGGGGACAAGGTTTAAGGCGTGATCATGTCCAGAAAGTTTAGGAATGTTTTAAACTGTTTCTACTGCTCACGTCACCTGTCTGTCTTTGGCCGGGGAAACCTCTTTGGTAAAAACAACAAATCCAGATGAGAGGCTGTTTGGATCAGGTCTGAACCGGTCTGGTACTGAAGCTTCGGTGTTTTTTCATTCACCTGCATGTAACGCCAGTCGTAAAGACAAATGTTGATTTAGCAGCAGAACTTTAGTTTTCTCACAGAGATTAACTCTTGTAGTTAATGACAACAGCACTGGTGAGTGTTGCTGCTACAGCTGCTGCTCTTTCTGCTGTCAGGCTGTGCACGTCCCCAGTCTTGAGAAACAAAGTATACAAGCTTTCAGGTGGAAACTGCCTTGATCACATTATCAATGGAGTTCAATGGAACTTCTAACAACATGATTTAACATGGATGATAAATATAAGGATGTAGAGTGTGGTGTGCAGTTGTGGAATGACCTCTGAATGTCAGCTTTAACCACAAGTCTAAACCTCATCACAACAAGCCCATTGTTTAGTGAAAACTGTGGCCCAACCCACTTTAACCTGTCATGGGCATGTGTGTGTGCAGGGGGTCACACTATAGGTTGCCATAGAAACCGTGTCTCTGGTCAGTGTTTTACTGTATCAAGCCACTGTTGAATACTCTACAGTGCTAATAATGTAATGTGCCCCTCCCGCTGGGACAGCTCCTCTGCCGGGTCAGGCCACTATTAAAAGGGTTAAGGGTGCACACTAAATTTACTGTGGCGGTGCAGGCAGAGCGAGGGGCTGAGCGAGGGGCTGGAGCACTAATGGATGACCTTGGGCTTTTGCAGCTCCAGACTGGGCCAGATCATGTCTCCTGCACCAGGCTGACCCCAGGACCCTCTCTGCCCCAGCCTCCACCTCTGCCTCTCTGATCTTTGACCGAATTATTAAGCACACACCTGCTTTCCGGTTGCGCCCCTGAGCTGTGGGCTGTGGGGGGTGTAGATGTGTCCACACTGTCCATCTGACCCACAGCTGTTCACACCTCGGATCAGCTCCCATAATGCCTCACTCAGTATGAGCATACTGCTCATGTCTCCACTGTTTGACTGTGTATATATATATATATATATATATATATATATATATATATATATATATATATATATTATATATATATATATATATATATATATATATATATATACTGTATAAGCCAGGAGAGGAGTGTGTTTGCTCTTCTCAGTAAAGCTTCAAGTATGTTTTATTCCTTTTATGTCCTTTTGTGATGTTCATTATGACACTGCACCAAACTTATTTTCAAATCATTGTTTTGCAAATCTATGGTAAGTTTCTCAACTCAAGTCCAAGTCAAGACCCAACACAAGTCCAAGTTGAGTCCAAATCCTGTGCCTTTAGTCTTTTCAAGTCTCCAATTTCACTAACTTTTACAAATGACCCATTTAGAAGAAGAAGAAGAAGACGAAGACGAAGACGAAGAAGAAGAAGAAGAAGAAGAAGAAGAAGAAGAAGAAGAAGAAGAAGAAGAAGAAGAAGAAGAAGAAGAAGAAGAAGAAGAAGAAGACATACAAATTTGTTCATGCAAAATTACTTCTTTTTTTATTATTTATTTTTTTAAGAGGAAACATCAAGTTGTCTCAAGTCACAGAACTCCAAGTCAAGTCCCAAGTCTTAGTCTTAAGTCTTCAAAAAAGTCATCAAAATAGTGATTCAACTCTGACTTAAGTCCACAGCTCTGATAACAAGCCTGGGTGGGCACTGTAATGGTCTCAGTGTTGGTACTGGTCAATATTTATAATACTTTGGGATCAGCCAATGTAAGACGGTTCAGTGTTGATATTTTTAGAGAGGGTTATCTCGTTTCTGAGTGAAAAGTGTCAGAACGATCATTTTAAAATCACTTTGCATAAACATGGAGCTGGCTCCAGGCCAGTTGACAGACGTGCTGGGGCCCGGGACAAGAAGACCTCACATGGGCCCCCCTCGCCGCCACCAAACACACATGCAAGCGCGCCGAGATTCTGCTTATTAATAATTGTTTAGATGTATACTGTATATATATTATTTTTTTAAAATTCTAATATTATTATATTTTATAGATATCAATCGTTATTATTAACATAATTGGCTATTTTATTGTATGCCCTTTTTTTGCATGTCCTTATAATTCATAATTATAATTAATTTGATTCTATAATTTTTTTTTTTTTTTTCATAGTTGACATATATATTTTGTTTTTTATTAGTATCATCAGTGTTACATGATGCACCTTATTATCAAACGAAGTTCCTAGTTTGTGAATTTAGTTTTGTTCACTTGCAATGGCAATGAAAGCTCTTCAGATTCTGAAGTCAGTCCTCTTTGCTCAGAGTGACATGTCTCTGAGGGCCTTCAGATGCAGGTGCCAGGTTTACAGATTCTCAAACTGCAGGTTGTGAGACTGCTGCATCCAGCTCTGCGTCTGCTGTCTTTAGCGCTGCCTCTGGCTGTGAACGGCTGCAAACAGACGCCTCAAACAACAGGTCAGCCTAAAACCTTTGTCCAGACTCTTCAAGGACCTTTGCGTGTTGTGTTGTTTTTATTGGAATTCAGAATCTTTTCGGATTCGCGGTGCGTGCTTCGCCGCCGTATATAGAATTTACAAACTTATTGTTTGATCAGCTGTTTGCTCATAACTTTGCAAATACACAACAGATTTTGATCAAATAAAAAATGGCTAAAAGCTTAGGCTGTGTAGAACATCTCTAACCCTAACCCAAACTGTTCCTACACTCTCTTATTCCGTGCTATTTGCTGTAATGCGACTGGTTAATTCATGCACAGATGATGGATCCTGTCGCTGGTTAATTCCTGACCTGCACACTCTCGTTTACAGGAATTTATCAGTGGTGTCATTACCTATGGCCAATAATTATGCTATTGTTAAACGCATTCACTGTGTCTTCGGACATAGCTCATGGACAACAGCTTGAGCGAGTGCAAGAGAGAGAGAGAGAGAAAGGGGGATAGAGAGCGGAGTGAAGTAGCAGCATCTATCTTAAAGTTCTGAGAAGCTTAATAAAGCATTTTACATGACTGCTGTCCACCGAAAAGTGACAATTCAAACAAAAAAATAAGCTGACCAGTTTAAAAATAATTTCACATGCTCTGGAGCAGGGGATGCGTCGGCAGCACCCAGCGCACCTCCACTTCCCACGGCCTTGAGCGTACGGTGCGTGATAGTAGGATTGAACCATTTTGAAAACAGGAGGGGGACAGTTAAGAAAAAAATGCTCGATTTTACACTTGCACCATATTATTTTTCAGGTTTTGAGTAAATTTTAAGTATAAAATCAGAATAAAATAAATAATAATAATTAAAAAAAATATATTAAAAAATAAAAAAATAAAAAAGGAGGAGACGTTGATGGGCCCTCCTAGTCCTGAGGCCCGGGACAAAAACCCGGTTGTCCCCCCCTGTTGACGGGCTTGGCTGGCTCAATACTTGTGAGTGTCCACGAGTCACTAAAACAGCCAAGTGCTACAGTGCTTTGAACTGTCCACCCTGTGGCGCTGTGACACTGAAACAGACAGTCACAATACTAGAAGATGACATGACACTGAGCATGTGCAGAAAATGTGCTATATGTAAACAGAACCTTTGCAGATATTTCTTCTAAACCTATCCAATCTTCTGAAAGAGCAACATCAACAGAAGAGACACAGAAACTGGATTCATGCTTAAAATTCTTTTGAATAGAACGACAAAGCTTCAAACGGACTCAGTGGAGACAAAGTATGTAGGGGAGTATTTATTCTTTTGTGTGTGGTGAAGTGAAACGTGAGATATTATTCTGTAGACATCATTATACAGATTAGTCAGAACGCAGCAGCGATGTCATCATGAAGAGAAGATGTAACTACAGAGACATATGAAGCAGGTTTCAGAAGTGTCCAATCTCAGGCTCCTGAAACACCTGCTTCACGTGGACGATGCGTAACCTGTCCAGCCAGATGGTTTATCTCGCGGTATTTGTGAATTCACAAACACGAGATAAACCATCTGGCCTTCGTTCAGCTCGATTGGTTTGAGAGTCCGAAACGGCCGTGATTCGGCTCACTCACATCACAGCAGCGTGGTTTTGAACCAATCACATTGTAGCAGGGCGGGGCTAACAGGGCCGTTAGCTCCCCGGTGTCACAGCCGAGTCTGATTCAAGCTAAACAAGACGGCGGCTCCCGTGGATGTTTGTGTTTCTGCTGCTTTTGATGCGGTTTTAGCAGAAATACGGAGTCATTTCTTTTTGAAAGAAGAGCAGTATGTGTGACACTTGTTCTATCTCACATAGACATTGGATACACCATTACGAGTTGTTGCTGTGATTGGCTAAGCTCAAATAAGGTCGGCCCCACACCCAATCAGCTCCAAGTAATTCACTAAACGCCCCGCCTTTTCTTGAACGTTTCAGCGAGTCAAGTCCCAGATGGATATAGTGAGAACTCAGATAGGAGTTCAACACAGATCCATCTGGACTGAGCCAGGTTAGACGATGCGTGGTTTAGGTCAGATCTTTAGACTGAAACGAGTCGTTTCCCTCTGCTTATGGACTCTGGCTCTACAAACTTAAACTCTATAACTGCTATTACATCTGTGTTAGTCTTAGTTACATCTACAGCCTGTCTGTCCATGTGAGTGGATCTCTTCTTCACTGTGGTTCTCATCCACGTTTCTCTTTTCCCCTTAGGGTGTTTTAGGGTGTGTCTTCGTGCATTAAAAACAGTCCTTCATTCATTCTTCGGAAAACTTCCTCCGCGCTGCTTCCGCTGTTGATCTCGAGTCCTCATCGTTGGTGAACAGCTTTCCACGCTTGTTACCTGTGTTTGACAAATGTTTCCTCCTACACAAATTATATTAAAACAAAAAATATGTTCACACAATTTTCCACTTTTATATTTTTTGAACGAGCTCCAGGGAGCCACAAGGGGGGCGCTAAAGAGCCACGGGTTGCCGACCCCCTGTCTAAAGACAGAAGGAGGGTCTAAGGACAGAAGGAGGGTCTAAGGACAGAAGGAGGGTCTAAGGACAGGGGATGCTCTGGACAATCATTCATTTGCTCTACTAATAATCTGCTTTGACATGCTTGATCAGTCACTGCTTCTGAATGTTTATTGTTTCATTGCATGTGTATTGTTTTATTTTTATTTCCTACTGTTTTGCTAAATTAATCATCTTGGGAAGTCGTCAGAGACGACTGTTGTTGTGATTTTGGGCTATTTAAAAATAAAATGATTTGATTTGATATCCATATTGGTCAATTTCTAATACAAGAATAAAAAAATATTTTTCAACACAACCTACAAAAGCCACATAGACTTTTGTGAACAATCATGTTTTAACGTTGTTTCTACATCAAAGCAATCCAAGTGGAGTTAGAATACACTGTTGAATGTCCCAGTTTTGTCATGTGGTAGATCTCTGAGACCTTCTACGCTGCTGTTTGGAGTTTTTTTCCAGCATTAGCTCAACAAGCAAAGGCAGTTGATTTTGAACAAGATAGTAACTTAGACTCAAATGCTGCAACAACATGTCTGTGACTCACACTGTAGCTAGTCAGACGAGTTCAGCAGGAGGAACCATCCTAATCCAGACAAAACAAGACGTCCAGCTCCAGGTGTGCTTGGGGCCAGGCCGTGTGCGCTTTGTGATAGGCCCATTCCTCCGTCATCATAGTCTCTCCGTGCGTACGGCGTTTGCTCGTGCGGATAAGCACACTTTCCTGGACACGGGATCTTAGGAGGACTTCTTTGAACGGCGGAGTCTCCTAATCTCCCCCTGCGGCTTCACGGATTTACAGGCTGGCATCGTAACTGACCAGCCAGATCAGATATCCAGGCGGCTTCAGAGGGCCCGACACGATGGGGGTCAGGTCCAGACACTCTCCAGTCACCGGGATCAGGCTGGGCATCGTCGATAGTCCCGCCGCGAAACAGATGCACAGCTCCGAGGCCTGCGTGTGTGGGATTTGAGGAGAGATGTTGCCAAAAAGGTTTAAAGAAATGATAATTCTGATTTCACGGCTGACACTCTGGATGTGGAGTTTGGCCAGAGCTTCTGCTGCTGTCTCACATTCATTCTGTTTTGTAAAGATACAAGTCAATCATCATGAAAGTTAGATGTTTGTAAATGAGAATTTGTTCTCAACCAACTTACCTGTTAAATAAAGGTTAAATAAATACATTAAAAATACTGTATATAGATACATTTTTTTATTTTTTGCACTAAGCAATCAATTCAAAATCCAGTCCCCAGTTTTTAATGGCCACGCACAGCCGTACAACTGACATTGATCTCACGATGCCTCCAGTCCAGATCCAGATCCGTCTGGGTCCGAGGGTCACTCACACTGCGACCAGAATATGCATGTGTATGTACCTCGCGAGGTTCACAATCAACTTAGGAGTTTACACAAGAACAACACCTTCACTTTTACTTCAGAAGACCAGAGAGGAGGGCTGGGCATTTCGTTCCAAATGCCTAGAGTAAAACAGAACAAAAAGTTCATCTGTGAGAGTAAATCTGACTGTGAAAGGTCTGTCTCTGCTCATTTAGCTTTAGAACTTAATATTAGATGAATATAGACTATTTCCTACAGTAATGTGAGCTGTGAACATGTTTCTGTATTTGCTTCTATCTAAGTTAGAACTGTGATATACAGTCATGTAATCATAATTCTACCTGAATCCTTCTGTTACTCTCATGTGTTTTTGTGTATTATTTGTCTCTGAGTTTGTTGTGATTGTGAGCCTCACGTGTGTCTCAGCCTGGATCACGTCTCTGTTCACTTCCTGATTTTGTTCTACTTTGTGTTCACAACACAAACGAACTGCTCCAGAGACCGACTTCTCCAAGTGACCGTCGAAACTAGTCAGGTAATAAGTTAGTAGTAATAGTATAGAAGAAAACACTTTCTTATGTATTACTCTATGTTTGGAGGGTTCAATCTAATCTATGCCACATGAAAGAGGCTGGATCTATAGAATCTGCATCTGGAACACAACTTTTACTGGTTTAAAGATAAAAAAGACGCTCGACCTCATTGTTTTAATCAATTGTATTTGTATCATAAAGACATTATTTTAGTTTAGTAGTTCTTTTTCTTTTACCAAAATGAAGACCAGAGTAAAACTGCACTGACATGAAGTCAGACACGAAGACACTGCTGTTTTATTTCTTTATTTGAAAGGGACAATGCACATTATTGAACACCAGTACACACGATACATGTGTAAATGTGCTGAAATTAGCGAACAGCTAGTTTACATTCATAGTCCCTTTACATTTAGGACAAGACAAGACAACAAGTCATAAAGGCCACACTCACTCAAGGTACTAAAGTGCACATTTTGTAAGGTGCAAATGTGGTAAAGGTGCTTTAAGTAATTTTAAAGTGCTGCAGTTTTAAATCTATTAAATAAGTTAAATTAGTTTA
>CM076411.1:11351219-11656856 GCA_038363315.1 Mugilogobius chulae
CAGACCTGTGACGTTACGTTCCAGACAGATCTGTGTGTGTCCTGAGTCAGACCTGTGACGTTACGTTCCAGACAGATCTGTGTGTGTCCTGAGTCAGACCTGTGACGTTACGTTCCAGACAGATCTGTGTGGTCCTGAGTCAGACCTGTGACGTTACGTTCCAGACAGATCTGTGTGTGTCCTGAGTCAGACCTGTGACGTTACGTTCCAGACAGATCTGTGTGTGTCCTGAGTCAGACCTGTGACGTTACGTTCCAGACAGATCTGAGTCCTAGTAACCTGTACCTTAGATCGTCTCAACCTTAAGAAGCCTGTGTCTTTCTGAAATCCAGATACGACATGTTGCACCTGAGGCTCTGCTCACAGATAACACTGAGATCAAATGTTCCCAATCAGCCCCAAACTTCCAGCGCGTGATCCCGGTGCATGTGCCGACAGCCTGGGAACGACCAATCCATAAAGAGGACGGAAGCAGCTCGCCTTGCAGATTCCCAGTTTCCAGTTTCACGCAGGGGGCATTACACGCTCATTATTTACAGTGGGCCAATAGAATGTGGAAGAAGAGGATCAAGTTCAGCTCTCTCTAATGACAAACCTCTCCGGAGAAAACAAATGGAGCCCCCAAGGTGATGTTTCAATATCGCTAACTACTTGGGTGTCCCAGAGCAGATGTGGGCTTGAGGAGGGGGCCAGGAGGGGGAGAGAGGGGTGAGCCGCGGGTCAAGGTCACCATACGCCAAGGTGAGGGTCAGATAAGCACGGCCGGCTGCAGGGGCCAAAGGGGCTCTGCAAATGCACCAGAGCGGCCCCGGGCTGTGGACAGAGAGAGAGGGGAGGGAGGGCTGAGAGCGAGGGAGGGCATCAGGGTTACGAGGGCCACAGGGTTCACAGCGTCATATGCCCGGGTTCGACGGTTCACACACTGCAGAGAGAGAGAAGATTTACTCAAGACGGACAGATGAGGAGCTGCTCAGGGAAAGTGGCTGAGGATTGAGTTTAGCTTCAGTGTCAAAACACATGACAGTCGTGTACAGAATAGTACGTTCACTGTGTGAAGAAGGAACAAAGTCAAATGTAGGCCTTTTTTGATTTACTATTTTCATATTATTTGTTTCTTTATATATATATATATATATATATATATATATATATATATATATATATATATATTTTTTTATTATAATTTTTTTTTTCCCAATTCAAATAAAACAGAAATCATTAGACTGAAATGGTGACTACAGAAAGTGTCATGTGAACATTCTTTGTTATGGTAGAATAGTTAATATAAAGAGCCCCCCCCCCCCCCCCCCCCCCCCAGCTCCATGTGAACTGTCGAACTCAGACATATGACACCGTGAACTTTAACCTCCTCGATGAGTAAAGTGCCTTGCCCAAGGGCAGAACAACAGTTGTTAATTGCAGAATGTGTAATAGTGCAACATTTAACTTTGGGTCAAGAGAAAGAAAAGAAACATCCGGATCACAGCCCCGGTATCTGACACCAACAACTCCAAACACAGTAAATGTAACTGTTCTGAATACATGTTCACTGGTCCTGTCTGACTGCACTGACACTTCTGTGTGTACATTCAATTTACTCTTTCCTTCTTCCCAGGGTCCGTCCTGTTCTCTTCCCTCTCAGGCCATTTTGCTAATGTTAAGTTATATTCAAAGCTCCACAAAAAAACCTTTGTGCAATTGAAATCATGACATGTTGTTCATCAAATGAGACCTACAAGTGTCTACTTTCTATATAAAAAATAAAGGTTTTTCTACTAGGGATGGCACGATTCACTTAAGTCACGATTCAGGGCCCTTTAGTCTTTTCTACGAACCTTGATCAGTCAAGCCAAAGCAGCACTAAATTGACTTTTCATTAGAATTAATTTTATTTCTTTTAAAATAAGTGTAAGCTAAATAATATTTCTCACAATAAACAGAGAGTTTAAAGATCATTTTTATAGACACAGATGATTCACACAGGATTAGAAACTCTTAGACGTCCCTAAATACTATATTTGACATGAGTTCAATACGACCTTGTGTGAATCAGACACTAGTCTTCAGATGGATGAGATGTGCAAACTCCAAACCAACATGGCTGCTTCTACCATTCTGGATTTCTACCAGCGGATGTGTTTGTTTGTGTTCTATACCATTTCCATATCTCTTTGTTATTCAAAACTTCAATAAAGCAGGTCATATGTGAGCGCAGACAATTAATTATCACTGATATGATACACAAAAGAAAAGAAAAAAGCACACAATTACCTCAATCTAATTAAAATCTACTAGTACATTTGTCAATATTTGAATACTAAGAATGACTTAGTACCACTAAAGGCTTAAATACAAATGTATCTGTTTTTACTGACACAGGCAGTGAGTTAATAAATGCAGTAAACGTGGTCTAATTGGTTCAATCTAAAGGCATTACTGTAGGTTATTTGTTGAGTGTAAATGTCAGCCGCCGTCATTAGCTGCTCCGATGATATTTGGAGAGAATAAATTAGCTGCAGTTCGTTCGTTTGGACTTAATTAATAAGATAACCTGTGTGATTCATCTGATTGTGTAAAGCACAATAACAAGAGTCTGGAGGAGAGAGGGCTGTCGAGGCGGTCCTCAGTGTGGGGCTTTAATTGGGAGTATTAGTACATTTACTCAGTAGACCTTCCTCTGTGTCTTCTACTGTGACAGACTCACTGACAGTGCATCCAGGGAGTGTGTGGTACATAACAGGACATGTCCATATGTTCAGCTGAGTTTTGTGTAAATATGACACGTGATCATTTCTATGGCGGGATAAAAATGTGTTCTTCTTGATTCTTAACAACATCCTTCTAATCTTAACCTGCTCCAAGCCTCAGCCCTAAACTTACTTATTTGTGTAAACTTTGTCATTAAATCTAAAGAAAATGTATCCATGTCTTCAACCTAAACGTGTGTCTATTTGATCCTTTTACGGTGTAACACATAAACCTACAAAAAGCCTGACATCAGAGGATTTCTTTGATGCTTTCTTGTGATCTTCGTATCCAGACACACATTGCAGATGGTTCAGACCTCTTTATCCTTTAGTATGTGTTACTAATTCTTCACGTGTCTGTCAGACAACGCCTCAGACTGTGAGCGCTGAAACTAGCCCCTAGAGGCAGGAAATGGGCCTTCTACACAGACTGGTTCACTTTGGAGCAGTTTGAGCCGCTTGTGGTAATGATTGTCAGTGTTTTTTAACAAGTATGTTGCGTAAAAGGATGAACAATGTCAATAGGTCGTAAACAAAACTAACTGAACCAAAATGGTATGTAATATCTAGATTATAATTGTGTAAAACCGACAGGCTGGAAATCAGAACAGGAACGAGTCAGAGAGAGAGGAGCAACAAACAACACTAAACAATAAATATTAGAAGGATGGATGTTCAGTGGATCCACATCCTCCAATAGAGATTCAATAAAGAATTCAAATGTTCATCTGAACTGTTCTGTAGCTCATAGAAGGACCTCTAGACTCAGTCCAACTCTACAGCTCCTGTGACCCAGCAGCGGTTCAAAGTTCAGACTGTGTCCACGCAGGGCAGTGAAAACACATAACTGTGTGTGTGTGTGTGAGTGCAAGAGTCAATGTCCCAGCCCAGACTGCACACAGGGGCAGGGGAGGCTTAGGCCCGATCTGGACTCCAGCTGAGTCAGGTTCTTTGGGCATCAAGATCTGGCCTGTCTATGAACAGGACCAGTACTAATCCATGTGTACACATGTCCATTCATTCTAAACACCAAACCCAAAGAACTTTATTTAAGAACACAATTATAAAGTAGATAAGTATTTTACACAATTCAAGTTTTTATATTGTACAATATAAATGGATTCCAAAAACGTTTGATTCATTAATCAAACAATCCAAAGTAATCTAGTTGAATTATTGAATAACTTTCCATACACATAATAATAGCACAAGACTGTGTTTCAGTCTCAGCAGAGAGACAGAGAAAGTGTTTTTAAGTGCATTTCAATAGAACCAAGTAAGAGCAAAACAAAAGCTACAAACCATCCATAAAGTGCACAGTTAAACACCTGATAAACAAGTTTATTCAAAATAAACATATCAAGTGTGTTTCATTTGGACAACAACATTGTAAGAAAAGTGCACACATATGGCAAAGATGGCAAATGCTAACTGACCCATGCTAAACCAATGGAGCGGCTACATGCTAAGCTAGCCAAATAGAAGCATGTTCTCATTGGTTACACTTCAAATGCATGGCTCATACGACAGATATATGAGTTAATAAAACAGTAACAAGGCAAACTCACTACGCAGCAAGCATTTGTTTGGTTTGTGCCGCCTGCAACTTCCGGTAGCTTCCGCGGAGCACCTAATAAAACTAGCTAATTGATCGGGCATGGTCACATGACCAGACGTACGGTAAGTAATATGAAAGAGTAAAAACGCAGCAGGAGAATACAGTTAAGTGTGGTTTTTGCTCCCGGGTTCCAGTTGTACTGCAGATCCTGGCTCCTGAGGTTCTGCTACGTCTGTCACACACTACACATACAATCTCATGTACCTACACAGTGTAAAGGTGCTTACACACCGGAGGCATCAGTTCACGCCTGATGTGTTGTGTTGGTCTTCTGAACACTCGAATTTGGTCACCTGTGGTCACTTGTCCCAAGACTTTCAGCTTTAACTGATGTGTTCATGCAGATACAGGTGCTCCTGCTGTCAGCTGCTCCAGTCATTCTGCTGTGAACAGACCTCATGGGCCCATCCTGCACATGGCACAAGCTTAATGCAGTACGAAGTTGAAAAGGCGTCCCACCAGGGTAGAGCTTTGGCCCACATGAGCACGCCCTGGTCATTGTCAGAGAGAACGTGTCAAGAAAAGCAGCAATTACGCTAATACATAGATTTGTTTTAGTATTGACATAATAAAGGCTACCTGCTTCACCAAACGTGTGGGCCTACTCTGTGTGCAGGTCTAATGATCACTCAAAATGAGAAGGCCACTGTTTTTTAATTAATAATAGCCTAATAATAGCACACAGAAGACACAAACCCAAGAGAAAAATGAAGGAGCCTATGCATTGATTTTAGGCCATGTAGCCTATTGGTCTTTTTGGAGGCCTTTTAATCTACTCACAAAACTGCAACTGCCTAAATTAGTCTCATTTGATTTGATTCTCCAGACACTTTTTTCAAACTGGCACATGAGTGTGAAAGTCGACTGTCCACTTGATTGATCTGTGCTTTATGGCATACGTCTGCTCTACACCAGTGAATCTCAAAGTGTGGTCCGCGGACCACTAGTGGTCCGCCAGCGCCACCTATGTCCGCGTGAAGATTGACAGTAAAATAGAGTTTAGACCGGCCCAAAAAAATCCAGCATTCCTGGCCTGAGCCCGCGCACGTGTCCAACCCAAACTGATAATTCTCTGTTTTTGATATCAATATTTTTTTTTGTTCAACAGCAATTTCTACCGCACGTCTCTCTCTAAAAAATGATGTCCATTTATGCAGCTATTAACCTAGGCTTATCAGAGGCTATACTTGATGCTCTGAGCACAAATTGCCAGACACATTTAGAAGGTTGGACCCCCTCTAAAACGAGATGGCACATCTCAGAGGCATTCCTTAAAATAAATAAAAAATAGACATAAAGCAGAAAATAGGTCAACTGAAATGAAAAGGGAACGTGAGTTATGCTCTCAGTCAATAACCAACAGCAAGAGTCAAGCTGTGTGCTTTGTCATAACCTAGGCCAGAACTTGGATTGGTCAGATGGATCCATGCCAATTTGATTTTTTTTCAAAACACAATCAAGTTGTAACAGAAAAGCAAAAGTAACACCAGGTTTAAGCACGAGCAAGCAGACTCGACACGCTCCTCCTGTGAGAACGTAGCGCTTCCATGTCAAGCACGATAAAGAAAACGGGTCTTAAAGTTCTGTCAGAGTGCTGCTGCTGTGTCTCTGCTCCAAGGGTTCACTTTCACAGCTCCTTACAAACCCTGCACCTTGCCCAGGAAACATCTCCAATGCTTCTGAGTCATGTCTATGGTAAAAGTGTTGACGCAGGCTTGATTCACAACTACAACATTGGTCCAGTTTGTTTCTTGGAAAGTCTGAACTTTATTTTCTGAATCTATTCTATTCATCTATTTCAACTATCAATTTTATTTCTATTTTACTATTATTAAACATTAAGTAAAATTGTAATATTAATTTATTTTATAATTTTTCCTCCTTTATTCCTTGTTCTTGTTTTTAGCCTTCCTATTATATTTTATCTTAACTTTCTCTAAATCTTTTTTCTAGTGACTGTCTTTAATCTTGTCCCTTGTCCCTCTCCCCTTTGGGAGTGTGTCTGTCCTAGGACGTTCCAGTGTCGAGGCTCGGACCTTGGAGGCCCGCTGGTTGTCAGGACCCGGTCCCTCCCCGCGTGGACTCCTCCCCAATCTCCCTGTCCCTGTGAAGTCCTTTGAGATGACTGTTGTTGTGATTCTGGGCTATACAAAAATAAATTGAATTGAATTGAATTGAAAAGTGAATTGAATAAAGACAAGCAAACTCTGATCCGAATCAAACAACCTCTCCAGGTCGGTCTCTGGTGCAGATCACTCATGGTCTGAACACAAACGGCCTCAATTCAATCCTCATTTTTTTGGACGTCGTAACTCACAGAGAGACGGGAGAAGCACCAGGACAAGGGCACAGCTGGCCCACAGCTACAGTGACATAACTGTGGTTTTGTCTGTCAGATTATCAGACTACTGAAGATGTGTTTTCTAAGCATAATTTCACACCTACGTTGTTTATTCTGTTGTTTACAAGATTTCAGCTTGCGTCCTTGATTGATATATTAATTGCAGTGGGTTCCAGCTCTCTGATGCCCTAGACCCAGGTTTTAGGAGACTGACTGGACCTGACAGGATTGTCCTGTTCATTTTGGGTCTTTTCTCTGTATATATAAGGAGTATAATTTGCACAAAAGAAAGACCAAAATGAAGCTCCAGTTTCACAGAGTATCACTGGGAGTTTGAAATGTGTCTCAAAGTAACGATCTGTCTGTTAAACTGCTCTGCTGTGACGCTGCCCTGACAGTTGCACACGGCTTCACAAAGGAGAGAAGCAAATGTTTCAGAATGAGTCAAAGAGCCTGCAGATCACCACACTGGTCTGACAGTGTTCTCTCCAAACTGTAGCAGGGTCTTTCATTTACTTAGTGCTGTGAATGATCAGACTCATGTATCAGACGTCTGTCACCCTCAGCTCAGCATCTCCGGAGCAGCAGCGGCAATTTTAAAAATGATCATATCGGATAACACTTTAATATTGTTAAATATTGTAAGGGTCATATAAGGGTCATCCAGGTTTCTTCTTTAACACAGACACTAAGGTCTTAAAGTGTGTAGTGTTTTACCCAATGTGGTTGTATTGCTGTGGTGAAGTTCATTATTGTAAATATGACACATGTGGAGGGAATCCACAAGTGTTACCTAGCAACCACATTGTAAATCTGGGTCAAAATCAACATAAATAACACACGAGTGACAAATGAATATAACGTTTAACACTTTAAATGTGTTAAATGATTGAGGAACTCAAATGACCCTCTGTAGTTCTGTAATGTTCTGCTTTTATTTGTCAGTTCTTCATAAACTGGAACTTAACTGGTTTAAAACTACCACAAAAGACTATCTCACTCTCAGTCTAAATTGTAAAATGTTATAATCAGTCACATGGACAGTACAAAGCGTAAACAGGATTTGTCCCAGAACAGAACCTTGTGGCATCACATAGGTCCCATTCGAACACTGGGAGGCGCTCTGGTTCACAGTTACAAAACAGTTCTTATCAAATAAACAGGATTGAGATGAGCAAAGGGCAGTTTCAATGAAAGCCACTGATTTTTTGGAGTGAGGCCCTGATGAGGCGCTTAGGTGTAAACTCCTCCCACAACAGGCCCACAGAGGCATCTGGAGCAGCGCCTCAAAGGTCACTGCTTTTTCCTATTGCAGATCTGACATTTAAACACACCTTTGCAGCCTGTCTGATAAAGCTCAGGCAAAGAATGGAGCCAGCCTGTGCAATTAGAACATAACGAGATGCACAAATGCTAATGATGATGTCTGTGTGGGTGACGACAAACCAAACTCACATCATACTCCAAAAATACAAAATCACACTTTAAAAACAAAATCACTCTCCAAAAACACTAAATCACACCTTAAAAACACAAAATCATCACATCATAGGCTTAGGGAATGTGCAATTAAGGTAGAATTGAATCCAATGCTGCAGTCACTTGTGCCCTTGTGTTCTTTGGTCTTTTTTATGTTCACTTGTGGTGGTGTTGTGTAAATTATGTCTTAAAGCATGAGTTCCCCTGTCCCCAAGACAAATTTCTCCTACAGGAGACAATCAAGGCTTATCTTATCTTGTCTTAAAATCACACTCCAAAAACACAAAATCACTAACCCTGGCTCAGTCCAGATGGATCTGTGTTGAACTCCTATCTGAGTTCTCACTATATCCATCTGGGACTTGACTCACTGAAAGCGTTAGAGAAAAGGTGGGGCGTTTAGTGAAATACTTCTAGCTGATTGGGTGTGGGGCCTACCTTATTTGAGCTTAGCCAATCACAGCAACAACTCATAATGGTGTATCCAATGTCCACGTGAGATAGAACAAGTGTCACACATACTGCTCTTCTTTCAAAAAGAAATGACTCCGTATTTCTGCTGAAACCGCATCAAAAGCAGCAGAAACACAAACATCCACGAGAGCAGCCATCTTTGTTTAGCTTGAATCAGACTCGGCTGCGGCACCGGGGAGCTAACGGCCCGTGTTAGCCCGCCCTGCTACAATGTGATTGGTTCAAAACCACGCTGCTGTGATGTGATTGGGCTGGTCATCGCTTGGTTGGGACTCTCAAACCAATCGAGCCGGACGAAGGCCAGATGGTTTATCTAGTGTTTGTGAATTCACAAATACCGCGAGATAAACCATCTGGCTGGACAGGTTACAAAATCACTGCAAAAACACAAAATCACACTTTGAAAAAACACAAATCAAACTGTAAAAGCACAAAATCACACTTTGAAAGCACAAACTTAAAAAGCTTTGTCTGATCCAAAAAGTCTAACTGTGAAATTTCATGATTGTAATATGATGCTGACTTATGTGTATATTGTATATTTCAACTGCTTATTAACTTCTTATGAACTGTCCTTTTATCTGTCTGTGCAGTGAATGTGTGAGGCCTTGTGTGACTGTCCTTTTTTCTGTCCTAGATGTTCTTGACATCAACCTGCCGAGGGACTGAAGATGGAAATTAGCCACGTTGGCTATAATCTTTACATGTTTACATGTAAATGTTCATTAATATGTGTTGTGCCTTTATAAATAAATAAATAAGAAATAAACTTGTCTCATAACAGTCTTTACCTTGTTTGTGTAGCATCACAAAAAGAACCACCAAGTACACAATTAAGTATCACTAGAGGTACCGGTATAAGTACCACTAATTAGTACAAATGATGCCACCATAATCCCTAATTATCACTCCAAGAGTATCACAAAAGTACCAGTAATTACCAGTAACTATCACTATAATTAATACTTAACTTGCTGGTAACTGTCACTTTAGTTACCAGTACTTGTGACTCTAAGTACCACTACAAGTACCACTGTAGTTACCAGTAAGTACCACTGGTACTAACACCAGAAGTACCAGTAAGTATCCCTGTAGTTACGTATTAACTAGCGGGCGGTACTTTAAAGTGTTACCCATATATGTACATATACAGTGCCTTATATGGCACTGTATATGTACATATATAGGTAACACTTATACATATATAAGTGTTACCTATATATGTACATATACAGTGCCTTGCAAAAGTATTCAACCCCCTTGAACTTTTCTTTTCTCTTATTATGACCTCAAAAATCAAACATATTTCACTGAAACTTTGTGTGAAAGACCAACACTAAGTTGCACACAATTGTGAAGTGGAAGGACACTCATACATGATCTTTTTTTTTTTTTTTTACAACTAAAAACCTGAAAAGTAGGCCCTCTGAGTCAATATTTTCTGGAACCGCCTTTTGATGCAATTACAGCTCCAAGTCTCTTTGGGTATGTTTCTACCAGCTTTCCACATCTTTAGACTGACATTTTTGCCCATTCTTCTTTGCATAATAGCTCCAGCTCAGTCAGATTAGATGGAGTGTGTTTGTGAACAGCAGTTTTCAGATCTTGCCACAGATTCTCGATTGGATTTAGGTCTGGGCTTTGTCTGGGCCATTCTAAGACATGAATATGTTTTGTTTTAAACCATTCCAATGTAGCCTTGGCTTTATGTTTGGGGTCGTTGTCCTGTTGAAAGCTCCGCCCCAGTCTCAAGTGTTTTGCAGACTCCAATAAGTTTTCTTCCAACATTGCCTTGTATTTGGCTCCATCCATCTTTCCATCAACTCTGACCATATTCCCTGTCCCTGCTGAAGAAAAGCATGTGCAGAAAATAATGCTGCAAATTTTATTGTTGAATCAGAATCAGAAAGAATGTTATTGCCATTGTCAGTGAACATATATATATATATATATATATATATACTATATATACTGTATGTGTGTATGTATGTATGTACAAAGAGTATCGTCTCGGCTCACGGGCGTGGCTCCTCAGCGGCTCCTCAGCACAAGAGAACGGCTCCTGGTGTTTGTGATTGGAGTGTAAAGCGCTCTCTTTCAGCTCCTTTGCTTTTGTGCACTAAATCCCAGTGTTCTGAGCCGCAGAGCAGAGAAGATTATCCCGGAGCAGTTAAGCATGTAATCGCTCAAATGAGTCGAAATCCCTTCAAAAGTGTGTCTGCGCACCTCATCACACCACTTCATTCACTCAAATATTTGACAATTGACAAAGATAAAGCCAAAAAGAGGAGCTGCAGGAATGTGTGGGTGTGTGTGTGTGTGAGAGAGAGAGAGAGAGAGAGAGAGAGAGAGAGAGAGAGAGAGAGAGAGAGAGAGAGAGAGAGAGAGAGAGAGAGAGAGAGAGATAGTGAGAGAGAGAGAGAGAGAGAGAGAGAGAGAGAGAGAGAGAGAGAGAGAGAGATCTTCACACACAGGGATTTGGAACTTTAAAGAGCTTTGATGAAGAAGTGCTTTACCTGTTCAACTTACTGAGCTGCACCATATTTCTAAAGGACTTTTTGTTTGGTCAGAAGTTTGTGCTAATGACAAGACGACACTACCCACCTCCTTTTTTGGTCCCATGATTTTTTTTTTTTTTTTTTTTTTTTCACCAACAAACAAGAGGAAACATCCAAACTGCAGGAACAGGTTGTGTTTAGCTGACTTAATGTTTCTTAAAACACAGTGAGATTGAAGCTACTGAATTCAGGGTTTGTCAGTTCATATAAGGATTCCAAATACTCTAAATATCTCCCGCAGTAAGTAAGTAGGTAAGTAAATATGTAAGCAAGCAAAGTAAACCTTCTTTATAAAGAGCCTTATTATTGCTTCATGATAAAATTACAACAAGTTATAAAATGCAATGAAGAGTCAATCAAAAGCCTTCCTGGATAAACGCGTCCCAGTGTAGAGCTTCATAGAGGGATTGTCCAGAGTCTTAGTCTGCATTCACAATACACTTTTGATTTGGATCAGGATTCGTTTGCCTGGATAGTTCGGTTCGATTGAGTAAATGTGAACGTACAAACGAACTCTGATCTGGTCCAAATGCCCAAATCTGGTTCGGTTGGAGAGGTCGGTTTTGACTCGGATGAATCGAGCTCTGGAGCGGTTTGTTTGTTTTGTGAAGCAAACGGAGCGAGAGCAGAACAAAACCAGGAAGTGAACGCTAACGTTGAAGAAGGACGGGGGATGATTCGAGTATAATTCATTATGATCACTCGATGGTATGTCACCGTTTTCTCACGTTATTTACAAAAATAACAAAGTTATAACTCTTAGATGAAAGTGAAGACAGAAAGTAACACTACAGCTCACATTACTGCAGGAAATAGTCTATATTCATCTAATATTTAGTTCTACAGCTAAGTAAGCAGAGACATACCTTTCAGAGCCAGAATTACTCAAATAGATTAACTTTTTGTAATGTTTTAGCCTTCCTCTCTCGTCTTCTGAAGTGAAAGTCCACATTGTCTTTGCTCCGACACGTTGTCTGTCACTCACTCTGGTCTCGTTAATGTGAAAGAAGTTGTGATAGATCCATAAAACACAAATCTAAAGTCCAGCAGTGTGTTTGTTTCTGATGTAAGTTAGCCGTAGCCGCTGTTAGCCGTGAAGCCGGGTGTCTTCTTTGCTGCTGACGTAACATGTCACTATCACAGCGCCTCTACAGGCGAGGAGCAGATGTGTCTCGACTGCGCTGGTTCCATTGGTAAAAAGTGTATTGTGAACAGAACCAGGCCAGTTTACAGAAAGATACAATGTTGCAATTTTGGTTCTCAATCGCGCCGAGCCCGGTTTGGTTTGTGAATGCAGCTTTAGTATCACTGTCTGAAAGGCCAGCTCTCTCTGAGTTTTAAACTTAGTTTTGGGAGTCACAAGCAAGTTCTGACTGGAAAATGGAAGGGTTTGTGCAGAGGAGAGAGGAGTAAAATCAATCCAGAACTTGACTGGAAGCCAGTTAAGAGGAGACAAAACAAGGTGACGTGGGCCTTTCTGGGAGCTGCTGTTTATAGCCTGGCACCAGTGTTTTACATCCTTTGGAGTCTGTTAGGAACTGACTTATTCAAACATGTCAATAATGTTACAATGGCTTTTGTGTTTTCTGTGTTATATGTTGCACATTAGCATCGTAGCAAGTTCCTAGTTTGTGAATTGTGTTTGTTCACTGACAATGGCAATACATTTCTTAAATTCTTTCTGATTCTGAAAAATCATGAAACGCTTTTTTTTTTTTTTTTTTTCAGATGAGACTTCAACAACAACAACTGTCTGCACCTTAGAAATGTTCTAGAGTTTTGACCATCTGTTTGGAAGCACCACTGACCAGTGTTAATGAGAGAACGTGTGTTTTCCTCCAGGCCTGGTACTAGACCAACCTACACGCAGCAAACACAAGTCTATCACATCACCACAGCCGTGTAGTACACTGGTGCGACGTTAGTGAGCTTGTGAGATGTTTGGAGATGCCCTGAATCTGTGAGTCTTATGTGTAGGAGAAAACTGGAATGTGTTGTCAACAATGGCTGGACTTTATAGTGAGTCTAAAGTATACATAACATACACTGAAACACAAGTTATCAAGTTATTCCAGTTTAGTGATTGTTCTAGGATTCAAATTGTACTTTCTGTTCAGAAATGATGACATCACACAAGGAAGTTGCTTAGCAACCGTGTAGTAAATTGGACCTAATTATTTATTCGTCATTTTGTAAATGTATTTTAATGTATAGTTTTGTTAACTCTTTCAGTGCCTCACTTTGACTCTTCTTTTCTGTGCCAGGCCTTTTTGCTCATTTTAAACTGTGTGAGACATGAATCATGTTGATGTGCACATGTTGTACATCAGAGGAAGCCTAAGTGTCTCCTTTCAATAACAAAAAAGAATGAACTATTGTTCTGTTCTAATCCATTCCCTTTAATAGAATTATGCACTTTGAGAAAAAAAAATGTTCTAAGTCAACTTTTGTGTCCGTGTTCTTTTCCTCTGTTCTACTTCAGGGTGAAAGAATATGAGCAACATCAGGATAAAAATACAAGGTTTACATGATTAAAACAGTGTCTTTTTCATCTTCAAACCAACTAAAGCACAACAGTTGTCCACTTTCTGATGCAGATTATATAGATTTGGCCTTTTCTATGGAGCATAGATGATATTTACCCCTCTGTAGTAAAACAACAGTAGTTTTACTTCTTCGGATCATTTTAAGCTTGCTCACTGGAGAGTAAGACTAGTGTTAGTCTTTCTTTCCTTTGGCTGTGCGTCTCCTTCTGTCTGTGTGTCACTGTGACTCTGTTAGGACTGCTTGTCAGGATCATGTTGAGGTTCACCTGCTGCACGAGCGAGAACCTTTACAACAGAAGTATCTGGTGCATCTGCCTTGTGACGGTTTCAAATGTCAAATAAAGAAGAAACATCATCTGTAAATAAATGTAACTCTTTGTGCTCGTAGTCAAAGTGCAGGATTCTTTTCTATGAGCATTACCAACGTGTTCTCATGGCTTGCCCATAAATACCACGTCATGACAAACTGCGTGTCATGACGACGCCTTCTGCCATTTACACGCTTGTTTTTTCTGCCGTGGTCTGGACGCGTGATGTGGTTGATGACAGGAGGTTTTTTGGGGGTTAACGGCTCAGTTTAGGTCTGAAGTTACAAAGTTTAGGTCTGAGGCTTGGAGTGAAGGTTAGTATTAGAATTGTGTTAGTATTCATGAATAATAGCACTGTCACAGCGCCTCTACAGGCGAGGATCACCTGTGTCTCAAGGCGCTGGTTTGATTGGCAAAAAGTGTATTGTGAACGCGAACCGGGCCAGTTTAGAGAAAGATACAATGTTGCAGGTTTTGGTTCTCAAATGGCGTGGTATTGACATGCTTATCTGTGAGAACAGGCTGGCATTACTCCTCTAATGAGCCTCTGTTCTCCTGTGGCCTTAAGAAACCTGCTTTAGTCCAATGGCATTTCATCATTGCTGTTGTTGTTTCACTTTTATAAAAGAAAACACTCTGCGCTCGATCAGTGACACACACACTGTTCTTTGCTCGCTCTGTTATTCTGACACATGATGCCACTGTCAAACTAATAATTCTGTAAATGTCTATATGTCTGTGGCCACTTCTGTTTGTGGCTAAAGTCTAAAAATCATAAAAGATCTTAAACTCCTCCAGTGCACAGCCGGCTCAACTGCTCCAGTGTAAAGTCAATGAGAGCAGCTATCGTTTGGATAAGGACGCAGAAGCAGAATTATGAATTAACCTGCAGTTCAAGTCTCCCCTGGCATCTCCATCTGAACCAATGGAATCTCTATGACATGATAAACATACAGGAAAGGAAGGGCCAGATCACGTGACTGCGCAGCGACACCAGACAGTGTCATCAGGCAGCGACACCAGACAGTGTCATCAGGCAGCGACACCAGACAGTGTCATCAGGCAGCGACACCAGACAGTGTCATCAGGCAGCGACACCAGACAGCGTCACCGCGCAGCAACACCAGACAGCGTCACCGCGCAGCAACACCAGGCAGCGTCACCGCGCAGCGTCACCACGCAGCGTCACCAGGCAGCGTCACCAGACAGCGTCACCGCGCAGCAACACCAGACAGCGTCACCAGGCAGCGTCACCGCGCAGCTTCACTAACTATGTGCTGACTGACTAAACCAACGTGCGTGAATACGTGGTAATGCACAGAAGATAAGCAGGTTTTTCCTGTTCAGTTCTTGGATGGGAGACCACTGGAAGACTGGAGGAGAAACTGTTCTTGTGTCTTAAGGCAAAAAAAAATTCAAAATTTCTGACTCAAAATTTGAGTCAGAACTCAACCCATATTACAAATATATACTTTTTTTTCTGTAAACTTTATTTAGGTCCCATTTTAGTTTTGGCATATTTGTTCTTTCGACAAGCCCTGGTTTTGACCTCATAATGGTTACTCTTGGTCCAGATCAATTCCTTGTTTAATTGATGTTGCTTGATGTTGCTTTTTGTAGAGCAACAATAGTGGAGTCCAGGAGAAAGTGCACATACATATCCTCCCTGAGGCGTAGAGGCTTCACAAATAAAATCATCTGACCAAGATTGAAGATTACAAGAGCAAAGAAATTTGACATCAGCAATTGGAGAATGTAATTTTGTATTTGCCTTCTTCTTCTTCTTCTTCTTCTTCTTCTTCTTCTTCTTCTTCTTCTTCTTCTTATTCTTCTTCTTCTTATTATTCTTATTCTTATTATTATTTATTTTTTTATTTATTTTGTTAATTGTGAACATGGTGTGGGTACTTTATCAGCAAATCAGTGCTCTGCAAAACCGATAATGACGAAAACGGAAAAACAGTATTTAGCTGGATTTGGAGTATGAATTGTTATTACTTGCACGGGTTCAAATGTGACGTCAGTACAGAGAACAACTACTATTTGGACAGAAAATGTGGCCAGAACACGCTGACCGGACTGTGGTGAGAACACGCTGGATGGGTGGATGGATGGATGGATGGATGGGTGGGTGGGTGGCTGGATGGATGGGTGGGTGGCTGGATGGGTGGATGGATGTATGGGTGGGTGGATGGGTGAGTGGATGGGCGGGTGGATGGATGGATGGATGGGTGGGTGGATGGATGGGCAGGTGGATGGATGGATGGGCGGGTGGATGGGTGGGTGGATGGGTGGATGGATGGGTGGGTGGATGGGTGGATGGATGAGCGGGTGGATGGATGGATGGGTGGATGGATATGTGGGTGGATGGATGGATGGGTGGATGGATATGTGGGTGGATGGATGGATGGATGGGTGGATGGATGGATGGATGGGTGGATGGGTAGGTGGAAGGATGGATGGATGGATGGATGGGTGGATGGGTAGGTGGATGGATGGATGGATGGGCGGGTGGATGGATGGATGGGTGGATGGATGGGCGGGTGGATGGGCGGGTGGATGGATGGGTGGATGGATGGGCGGGTGGATGGGCGGGTGGATGGATGGGCGGGTGGATGGGTGGATGGATGGTTGGATGGACAGGTGGATGGATGGGCGGGTGGATGGATGGATGGATGGGTGGATGGATGGATGGATGGGTGGATGGATGGATGGGCGGGTGGATGGATGGACAGGTGGATGGATGGATGGGCGGGTGGATGGATGGTTGGATGGACAGGTGGATGGATAGATAGAGCTGAGTCTTTTGCACATACAGGGTTCATCTCAGACACAGAACAGGTGAGGTCAGCAGGGTCTACCTCAGCTGTCAATCCATTAATGACAATTACTGAGCAAGGACGGTGGTAGGAGGTAGGAGAAGGAGGGAGAGGGACGGAGGGGAGGGTGTGTGTGGGAGGGCAAGTGGAGATGGAAGAATAATGGGCAATGTGAAGGTGACGTTCAAAGTGTGATGAGCTGCTGTCAATCAAATGGGTTGAATATCCGATTGTTTTGTGAACAATCTTGATGACAAAATTGGAAACAACGTGTTGCAAAAAAGTGAAAGAAGCAAAATGTGTTCAAAATTAAGGTTGTTTATTATTCTAAACATTTCAAATATATCTGGATAAGGTCAAACCTGATATATTTATTTATTTTCTGGTTGGTGGGGAAACTGGAGTGCCCGAAGGGAATTACCCAGACACAGGGAGGAACATGCAAACTCCACAAAGAAAGGCCCAGGCCGAGTGGGAATCGAACCCACAACCTTCTTGCTGTGAGGCCAGAGCACTATGCACTCTGCCACCATGATTATTTTATTTCATTTTGTAAGCTTAAAAACAAAGTGCATCTGGTTCCTGTCAAAATGGCTTTTTTTTTTTTTTTTCAGATTTTGGACATGATTGTGGCCATACCTGCTTGTCAAAGCCTGATCCCGTCAGATCTCAGAAGCTAAGCAAGAAAGGGCCTGGTTAGTACTTGGATGGGAGACCGTTAGAACACCAGGTGCCACATTGGGACGACAGGATTAGATTGTCGTTGTGTCCGTGGGCAAGACACTTAACCCACACTGCCTCAGTGTCTGCGTACACTGGGTGAGTGGATGCTAGATTGTAAAGCGCTTTGAGTGCCTGGAAAGGTAGAAAAGCGCTATATAAATAGACCATTTATTTATTATTTATTTATTAATTGAACTAAGCAAAAGTTGGAAGAGTTAAAACATGCATCAAAGTTAGTTTAATAAAAGGCCCTTTATTCATAACAGTTTGATATTTGTCTTAAAAAGAATATATATATATATATATATATATATATATATATATATATATATATATATATATATATATATATATATATATATATATATATATATATATATATATATATACAAAAAAATGAAGTGTAATAGAAAACGGCTGTGGCTGTCTATCGTTAAAAGACACTTTGGTGGTCTGTCTACAGCCCCACGCTGAGCCACACTCAGGCCTGCTCAGACCAGGAGGGAGGGACTGTTGTCGAACTCTCCAGCTGGCAGCCTTTCATTTCCCTCCTTTCTAATTAAAATGCAAATTACAGTTATAATTAGCAACCACAGTATCCCACAAACCACCTTGTGTTCGGCTAAACATATGGACCGAACAGAGGCGGGCAGAGGGAACTGCCAGGAGGTGGGTGGCACAGCAAGGGGGCGGGGCTTCTTCACCAGGAGGAGGGGCTTATAGAACAAGGGGAGGGGCTTAGTCACCGGGGGGGGGGGGGCTTGTCAACTGACCTCAGACAGTCAGAGCAGTGGGCAAAAGGAGAGCAAAGAAATGTGAAAGAAGAAAAAACAAAACAAAGATATGTTAGCTGGAAATTTTGTAATTTTTTTTCTGAGGAAAAATATATATGTATATATTTGTGATACAAATTTGCTCAAACGTGCAGTTTTGAACTTAGCCCTAACAATGTCACAACTGGTTGAAACAAGTGTATTTGAAGTCATGTAATGCATGTTATTCTCATCACCAGCTTTTCGGCCAGCCTGTTCTCACAGATATGCACATCTTTAGCACACAATGTTAAACAGTGTGTCATATGAACACAAGTTCTGTTATTTGTGTGCCTATTTCATGTGTAGGTTACCTCAGTTTATTTGTATGGTGGCTGTAAAGAAGTGTTATTATTCAGGAATATAAATAAACTCCTAATCCTAACCTTAATCAACTCCAGACCTCAGACCTAAACTTACCCATATTTGTAACTTCTGACCTAAAGTTTGTTGTTAAGCCAAAATAAAACCTTCTGTGTACCTTCAACCAAAACACGTGTCTATACCACGCCAAGAAAATGGGAGTGTAATCGACACACAAGAACTGTAACCCCTGGGACACACTGCAAGTGTATTTCGCGCTACGCAAGTGTAACCGGTGTAAGCCCACATGAGGTACCAGGTTGAAGTGTGTGGTGGTATGGGATAAACTCACCTCCTCAGGTATAAGAACCCACAAACAAACTGAGCTAAGGGGAGCGTTCCCTTTAGCTCAATGAGTTTGTCAGTCGACCGCCACGCGGGAGACCCGGGTTCAACTCCCGCTCAGGGCAAGTGCAAAACCCAAACAGTCACACAAGCCCTACGTGCATTAAAAATGGCCACGCGATGCACGCGTATCATTTAGAAAACATGCAAAGTCAATGACACCGGCCACACCACCAGCGCTTGTCGCGCGTAGCGAGCGTGACGTCGTGCGAGCGTTGCGCGCGCGAGAATCGGGAGCGAAAGAATCCAACCTATTTTTTTTGTCGCTTGCCATCAGCTCCACACGTCCTGGGACAGATCTGGACTGTGTGAAGGATCCAGCCTTAGAAAGACGGTCTGCTTAAGTTTTCATATTTACTTTTGAAAACCTCGCGTATGCCATGATCAGCCTGTCCGGAGGGAAAATATAAACCCATTCATGTGATTATTTTCACTACAGACCGGATACAAGAGCAGAAACACAGACAGACAAACTTGAACAGCTTTCCCATAGAGAAACACAGGGTGAGTGGCTCGCGTTGACGCACCACAGACGCGCACAGGCCATGCACACATATTCTGCTGCAACTGGCGCTGTGGTCACTCATGCGTGGACGCACAGCTGTGGTTTCGCTTGTTCACGCACGTCATTTTTGTCGCTTCCTGTGTGTCTGGGCCCTAAGAAGCATCGCCATGACACACTTTAGTGGCCATACCTGCTTGTTGTGGCCATACCTGTTTGTCAAAGCCTGATCCCATAAGATCTCAGAAGCTAAGCAAGAAAGGACCTGGTTAGTACTTGGATGGGAGACAGGTGCCACAGTGGGACGACAGAAGTAGATTGTCGTTGTGTCCTTGGGCAAGACACTTAACCCACACTGCCTCAGTGTCTGTTGCACTAGGTGAGTGGATACTAGATTGTAAAGCGCTTTGAGTGCCTGGAAAGGTAGAAAAGCGCTATATAACTAGACCATTTTAAACAGACCATTTACTTTTTTACATAGATACACAATCCATGAGAAGATGATGTTTCAGTGGCTGATCTTGTTAGGTCTCAGGAACTAAGCAGGTTGGATCTTGGCAGTAATTGGATTGAAGACCACTGGAACACCAGGAGCCACATCGGGATAAATAGCGGAGGAACTGTCACCTTTAGTCAAGACACTTCACCCACATTTCAGAGGGGCTGATGACACAAACTGCAGCCTTGCTTCAGTCAGTCAAACATCTGGATCACCATGACGAGTGTTAGTTTTGCTAAAAAACACTGCAACGGTTTTGGATGTGTTTTGTTTAAGGCAGGAGTGATCTAACCAGGATGAGGTCTGAGAGTTTGTATGAGAGATATTATTGCCGTGAATGTATTTTACAGCATGCATCAATATGGAGACATTACAGACTGAGGGGAGGTCAGTAATGTAGTGAAAATAACAGTGACACAGTGGACCATTGTGGAAGAACGGTGGACCGTGGAAATAGAGATGTTTTTATCTAGAAGGGCCGGCGCTGGAGCATTCCTGTCAGAGGTCAGAGGTCAGCACAAGTGTCAGCGAGGCCAGCAGCGAGGGTCAGGCTGGGCCGATCGAAAGCCCCCCGAACAACATTAACCTTTGCTGACTCACACGTAATTAATTTTTCATTGATGCAGATTTTTTGAAAACACTAGCAGAGCTCATCATTGACCTTTCCCACAAACACTCTGAACATGTCCCACAAACATGTCCCCCAACCACTCTGAACATGTCTCACAAACATGTCTCACAAACACTATGAACATGTCCCACAAACACTCTGAACATGTCTCACAAACATGTCTCACAAACACTATGAACATGTCCCACAAACACTCTGAACATGTCTCACAAACACTCTGAACATGTCTCACAAACATGTCCCACAAACACTCTGAACATGTCCACAACATGTCCCACAAACATGTCCCACAAACATGTCCCACAAACACTCTGAACATGTCCCACAAACATGTTCAGAGTGTTTGTGAACATGTGGGACATGTTTGTGGGAACATGTCCCACAAACATGTCCCACAAACACTCTGAACATGTCCCACAAACATGTCCCACAAACACTCTGAACATGTCTCACAAACATGTCCCACAAACATGTCCCACAAACACTCTGAACATGTCCCACAAACATGTCCCACAAACATGTCCCCCAACCACTCTGAACATGTTCCACAAACACTCTGAACATGTCTCACAAACACTCTGAACATGTCCCCCAAACACTCTGAACATGTCTCACAAACACTCTGAACATGTCCCACAAACACTCTGAACATGTCTCACAAACACTCTGAACATGTCTCACAAACACTCTGAACATGTCTCACAAACACTCTGAACATGTCTCACAAACACTCTGAACATGTCTCACAAACACTCTGAACATGTCTCACAAACATGTCCCCCAAACACTCTGAACATGTCTCACAAACATGTCTCACAAACACTCTGAACATGTCTCACAAACACTCTGAACATGTCTCACAAACATGTCCCCAAACACTCTGAACATGTCTCACAAACATGTCCCCCAAACACTCTGAACATGTCTCACAAACACTCTGAATATGTCTCACAAACATGTCCCACAAACATGTCCCACTAACACTCTGAACATGTCTCACAAACATGTCCCCAAACACTCTGAACATATCCCACAAACACTCTGAACATGTCCCACAAACATGTCCCACAAACACTCTGAACATGTCCCACAAACACTCTGAACATGTCTCACAAACACTCTGAACATGTCCCCCAAACACTCTGAACATGTCTCACAAACACTCTGAACATGTCCCACAAACACTCTGAACATGTCTCACAAACACTCTGAACATGTCCCCCAAACACTCTGAACATGTCTCACAAACACTCTGAACATGTCTCACAAACACTCTGAACATGTCTCACAAACACTCTGAACATGTCTCACAAACACTCTGAACATGTCCCACAAACACTCTGAACATGTCCCACAAACACTCTGAACATGTCTCACAAACACTCTTAACATGTCCCACAAACACTCTGAACATGTCTCACAAACACTCTGAACATGTCTCACAAACACTCTGAACATGTCTCACAAACACTCTGAACATGTCTCACAAACACTCTGAACATGTCTCACAAACATGTCCCCCAAACACTCTGAACATGTCTCACAAACATGTCCCCCAAACACTCTGAACATGTCCCACAAACACTCTGAACATGTCCCACAAACATGTCCCACAAACACTCTGAACATGTCCCACAAACACTCTGAACATGTCTCACAAACACTCTGAACATGTCCCCAAACACTCTGAACATGACTCACAAACACTCTGAACATGTCCACAAACACTCTGAACATGTCCCACAAACACTCTGAACATGTCCCACAAACATGTTCCACAAACACTCTGAACATGTTGCACAAACACTCTGAACATGTCTCACAAACATGTTCCACAAACACTCTGAACATGTTGCACAAACACTCTGAACATGTCTCACAAACATGTCCCACAAACACTCTGAACATGTCCCACAAACACTCTGAACATGTCCCACAAACATGTCCCACAAACACTCTGAACATGTTGCACAAACACACACCCACACATACGTGTCTTTAACATATTGTAGGGACGCATGACTAGAACATGCCTTATGGGAACGTCCCTTTCTGCTGGTTCTACCGGAGCCCAAAAAAAAATAGAATATGGTTCTCTAAATTTCCTTAACAGAAATCAGACTTCAAAACACTTTTTTTTTCATTAAAAAAAAACGTTTCAACCAGACTAGTCACTGACTTATGGGAACATTTCAGGGATAGAGATAGTTATGAGACCCAACCATGTACACTGGTTATCGGAATGAATTTTTATGAAATAATGACACACAAAAATAAATCAAACTAAATCTTTATTAACATAAATTGAATTATAATTATTAAACTGTTCTTTTAAGAGCTGTGATTCGATTCTTCACATTGCCTGGGACACGACAGGAGTTTATGAAGTGCATCAAGTGCTTTTCCACGGCATTGACCTCTTCTTGGTTCAACGTTCTCTTTACGACTGTCCGGCGAGCTGAAGTGGGGGTGCATGACGGTCTTTGGACCGCTTGCAGTGAAGGATGGTTGGATGTTTCAATTGTAACAGGCTGAGATGTTGCATTTGTTTCGTCTGGCATTTCAGTATCCAGATCCTCTTCTATGTTCTGGTTCTCGTCTTCACTGTCCTTCAGGGCATTATCTGTCAAAAATAAAGAAATATTTTAGTCAAGACAAAATGTATGTACTTACTTTATGTATGTCTTTACCTTCTGGGTCAATAGTGATGTCATCCAGGCCTTTTCCCTTGAATTCAGCCATACGTCCCTGCTCCAAAGCCATGAGGATCTTGCTCACTTTAGCCAGTTGAAGGGTGCCTTCTGGAAGTCTGTAGAACTGTCGGTGGACTCTTACATCAGGCCCCAGGAAATCGGCCAGCTGATCCAACTCTGTGTTGCTCAGGTTTAGAACCTGAGCCAAAGTTGGAGTTTGTTTGTGCAGTTTTGTGGAGGTGAGGCTTTTTGGGTTTTTTGCCCCACACATCTTGGCAAAATGCTGGAGACAGTAAGACCCACGAAAGTATGAACATGCTTGTGGTCTGGCAAAAAGGTAATTGTTTCCCGGTACAACCCCACACATCTCTCGCTTGCTGACAAGAAGATCCAATGCTTCCTGCATGGTTGGTGTCAAAAGAACCGGCACCTTCCTTCCTCTCTTCCCCGCTATCTCCAGTCTTCTGAAGTGTTGACACAGTTTCTTTTCTAAATCAGAGAGTGCATCACCCAGGTCTTCCAGCGCATCCTGGCTATGCGGAGACATATATGCTGACAGAGGCATTTTTGACACCTCGCCGGACCGACGTCTATTAAAGAGAATTATCTGAGTCAGGGTGACTTTTGCTAATCCAGCCCAGTCCTGGGTTGACACTTGAGAAGACAACATGGAGTGAAGTTTCTGCTGCTCTGCATCCAAAAATGAATGAAGCACCTGGACATCTCTTGTGAATGGAAGTAAAAGTGGAGCATTAAACTTAGCTTCTTGAAGTGTTCTCAGTGACGCTGCAGATATCATTTCATGCCATCTTGCTTCATAGATTTGTCGGAATGTACGGGCATTTTTAGCTGCAACACTGTTGTTCTGGATGTTTGAACGACTTTCAACCAACATGGAAATCTTTGACAGACTATGCCCTAATTTGAGAGCCAGACTTGGGGGTTTTTATGTATTGTTTTGTCTGTCATAACCAGCTACACATTTCACAGATTCTACAACATGCATGAAATTTGAAGGCAAAACATGGTCCTCAATAGTCTTTAGCTCCGGGTTTTTACTTGAGCATAACAGAAGCCTTCCCAACTCCCTCAGTTTTTGACGAATATACTCATGTTTCCCAGGATCATGGCCAAAACGACTAAAAAGATTTTCACCAAATTCTAGAATACATGGATCTGTTTTTTACTATGGAAGAAACTTTATTGTTTATCATGTTGCTTAGCAGCTTCCAGAAGTCTTCTTTGACCCCCGGAGGTGGTGGTACAGCAAATGCACAGAGCGCCTGAACACATCTTCTTCCTCGATTTGGCTCACCGCTAGGCTTAAACTTGCATTTTGAGACATGTTTAAAAAGAATCTTCTTTCTAAATAGGCCTTGGCAGTGAACACAGTGCATGTAATCCTGGGCTTCTGTTTTTACTGATGGTTTCCTTTGGGGAACAAATTCACCTGCACCTCCACCTCCATTTAAAACCTCAATATATATAATAATGTGACATCCACTTTTCCAAGCTCGGGGCCTCTACCAGACCCAGGGAGCTTGAGGGTTCTGCGCAGTATTCTTACTGTTCTTAGGACTGCACTTTTCTGGACTGAGATGTCTGATGTTCTTCCAGAAATCTGTTGTAGCGACTCCGCCAGTTTGGGGGTCACTGCCCCCAGTGCACCGATCACCACAAGCACCACTGTTGCCTTCACCTTCCAAGACTTCTCCAGCACTTCTCTGAGCCCTTGGTATTTCTCTAGTTTCTCATGCTCCTTTTCTGCTTGGGAGGTGTTTCCCACTTAGATCTTGGGGTTTCCAGTCAATACTCCACATAGATGTTCCTGTATATTATGCCAGCCACTTGATTGTGGTGTTTCATGTATGCTTTCCCTGCCAGCATCTTCCACCTGCAGTTATGTGCTGGACTGTCCCAGCGACCTCACCTTGGGTCTTGTCTGGTGTGGTAGATCTGGGCCTCTATGGCTCTGGTGCTGAAGGCCTGCTCCTGTGCAGCCAAGATGAGTGCCTCTGTGCTACTTGCTTGCCTCTGGAGTCCAGAGATGAAAATCAGGATTTGACATCACCTGTCAGGAGTGTTATGGAGAGAACATGTCTGCCGAGGAAATCACGCACGGGCCCGGGGAAAACGAAAGAGATCACACACACGCAGACGGGAATATCAAAGAGGCCTATTTATGGGACAAGGATCAGCAAAGGAGGCAACAAGAGGAAATGTCTCTGCAGAGGTTGTAACGTCTGCACACGTGTCTGCAGAGGACAAATGGTAGGTAGGTAGGTAGTTTATTGCCATTTGTAGTTAAAAACGACATTGGGAAAGAAGCTCAGTGCTCATGTGTGACCAGGAGAGGGATTAGCGCCCTATAGATCAATAATGTTTTGTAAAGGATATGGTTCGTCAACAACGCCACTCTAGGTTTGCCCCTTTAACCTAGAGAAATGATTACAATTTCATATGCATTCTATAGGCAACACAAGTTCGTGACTGAAATTTACAGAGACAATAATTATTTCTTTTACAAGGTTTATTAATAAATAGGAACTTTGTTAAATAGTCCATCTTTAAAATAGAAGTTCATGTTAGAAGAAGCGCTGGTTCAGTCCAGGCCAGCACAGTTCATACAATTCAGCTTTCAGTCATTCCAATTGAACACAGACGAACATGTAAAGAGAGGGGAGGCCCACCGCCAGCAGGAGCCTACAAATAAGGGGAAATCAGTATACAATATGGGCCCACAATACTACACTACTCTTGACCAAACATACCGTAGTAAAATGGCACAAGGCGCAGCATCGCCGTACCGCTATTCATGCCATACACCCAGGAGGACACCATGCAGCGCAGCTCTACCTGGTCCGCCACTACGAACATAATTTTCCGGTTAGCTTTACGCATAAATGCATGGACAACGAGAAAATCAACTGACGCCTATTCACCGCGATGTCTGCAACACCTGACATGCCACAGAGCTTTACGCCTTCATGTGGCACTGTGCTACCAGGCTGACAACGTCTCGCTACCATGTCGCAGCCGGCTCATAGCCGGCTCCTCTGCGTCTGACGTCAGGAGCGGAAGTTCAGGTAGGAGGCTGAACTGCACATAGTGCCTTTTTATAGGCTACCTGGGCTGCGAATCAACGTCACCACCCAAATGGACATAACCAAACAAACAAGTAACACAGACACAGCTGACACAATAACACAATGACACTGTGAAATCAATCAATAAAAAATCACTTAAAAAAGTACAGTTTTAAAAAAATAATTTAAAGTGCATTATTCACGCTGGTAACAGCTTGTGGAAATAAGCTCTTAGACCTACATTTAATAGAGCGACACGTCTGACCTGATGGAAGCAGCTCAGACATGTCCCTTCCAGGGTGAGATTTATGATCTGAAGAGCTCCATTTCAAAGTCTGCTTTTGTAAAGAGTTTCCAGCACAGTCAGGTCTCTGTGTACAGTTCTCTTGGCTGAACGAACCACTTTGTAAAGAGCTCTCTTTTCTTTGTCTGTGATGTTTCCAAACCACACAGTGACAGAGCTCACAAGAAGACTTTCAATGGTACAGCGATACAAGTTCAACAGAATCTTAGAGTTTTGGCTGAATTCTCCAAGTTTCCACAAAAAGAAGAGACGCTGTCGAGACTTTTTTACAATGTTATTTATTTATTGACCTTTATTTAACCAGGGAAGTTTATTCGTTGTTATCCGTGCGTTTGCTCCAGTTCAGATTTTTAGACAAGGTTGGCTCCATAGACCCGTTTGGCAGCCTTAATTGACCGCTCAAAGGAGTATCTGGACAATTTATAAGCAAGCACGTCCCCGGATTTAAAAGCCAGTGCTCGTTCTTTCATATATACCAGCTCGCCAAAGTCTGATCCTGTCAGATCTCAGAAGCTAAGCAAGGTTGGGCCTGGGCAGTACTCGGATGGGAGACTGTGGAGGAACCTCAGGTGCCACAGTGGGGCAACAGAGGAGGAACTCGTTGTTGTGTCCTTAGGCAAGACACTTCACCCACATGGCCTGGTCTGGATCTGGTGTGTGTATGAGTGGTTGGTGGTGGTCGGAGGGGCAGATGGCGCAAAATGGCAGCCTCGCTTCCGTCAGTCTGCCCAAGGCAGCTGTGGCTACAAGAGTAGCTTACCACTACCCAGTGTGGGATGAATGAATAATGCAGAATGTGAAGCGTTGTATAAATCCAATGCATTATTATTATTGGGCCTTATTCATGACACGTTCTTACAAACACATTTGTTCTTAATAGCTCCTTACGAACATTTTTGGCATTCACAAAATTTGTTCTTAACAGAAAATGTTCGTCTGTAAGAACAAATCCTACGAACACTAAGGAGCACTCGTAAGAACAAAAAAACAGCTGTTTCAGAATTTTATTTCTTATATAATTCAGTCAAAAATTTTAATTCTTACATGATTGAACATGACGTATTTTTTGCTAATTATTGTATTTTAAATAATTTTAGAAACAAAAACAAAAGTTCAGTGATGCAATCGAATGACCCCAGTCCTTTTACCAACTACATCAGGTGTTTGATGTTTTATTGAAATATAGGATTGTTATGGATTGTTATACAGTATATATATATATATATATACTGTATATATATATATATATATATATATATATATATATATATATAATATATATATATATATATATATATATATATATACATATATATACTGTATATATATATATATATATATATATATATATATATATATATATACAGTATATATATATATATATATACTGTATATATATATATATATATATATATATATATATATATATATATATATACATATATATACAGTATATATATATATATATATATATATACAGTATATATATATATATATATATATATATATATATATATATACTGGGGCGACTCCTGTTCCCTGAGGCGCTCCTCTTTCTGTCTGAGTCATGTCTGCTCGCCGTGGGACCTGCTTTGATGCTTGTCGTGTCTGTCTCCTCTCGTCAGCAGCAGGGTCGCACTTACATTCCTACAGAAGTGTCAGTGTGTGGAGATGTAGATGTATGCGTGACTGACAGGTAAGGTCAAAGGTCAGCTCCACCACAGTCAAATGACAATCAAACACAGAAGCATTAGTGCGGCTGGGCAGAGGAAGCCAAGTGTGAAGCCTTCAGACAAGAGCCAGTGTCAAAACAAGCTCTGTGCTTTCATTCTACTGTCCTGCCTTTTACAATGTTTAGACCATGTACATGAGCAGTGTGCTCACTACTACAATACTAATGTGAAGAACAGTTGCCATAATACCTTTTGTTAGCACGCAGACACATTTATTCAGTTAATTAATAGCAGTAGAGTGTAAGGAGAGACACTACAAACATTTTTTATTTATTTATTTATTTTGTTATCTGGTTGACTTTCATGTGGAAACAACTGTCCAGTGTCTAAAGGATTACTTCACAGAATTACAAAAAACATAGCATTTTCTTTTGCAGACTGGTTAGTCTCAGCCTCTAAAAAAGTGACACATATTGTGATTGTGAAGGATTTTGTAGAATGATGTGTTAATACTAAATAAAAAATATATATATATAAAAATAAAAACAATAAAGATTTTGGTCATTCTGTTTTTGTGTGAGTAACAGTCACACAGACGAACAAGCGCAGCAGCAGCAGGCTCTTAACTTGCTTCAGAAAGTCTGGCCATATTTCTCACAGTTTAGTAAAGATTGCGTTCTAGAACTTTTTTTCATGGTTCTCCTAAAAGAATGCAAGCAAAAGGTTTCCACTCTGCCACCGCTGTGCATTTATTTTGACCCAACATCTGAAAACTTCCGGCATCTACCTCGACCCCCAACAGATCCCCCAAAACATTTTGTGTGTATCCAAACTGCAGCGCTCAGCACAAAAGTCAAGATGATGTATGGCCCGGACAACACACAGCTCCCAAATATAATCCTCCTTTGTCCCGACTCCTTCTTCTTCTGTTTAGCTTAGAACCACCTGTTGTCGTGTCAATCCCGTCCGCACACATACCCATAAATCATAACACTCTTCAATTAATCAATCTGTCTTGGTCTAGGTGAGGAGGTCGCGAGCGAAGGAGACTCTGGGTCAAACGCGGCTGGTGAAAGAGGCATCTCTTCTTCTCGGGAGGTGTCAACGCTTTGGAGCTGATGAGACAATGGAGGAATCAACGTCCAAGGGGGAGCGAGCGGAAAGGCGGGGGTAAGGGAGCAGCATAAAGACAGTCAAATTGACCTGTCACCACCATGCCCGGGCTGGGTATTATCAGCCTGCCCACAGCCGGCCCCGCGTCACACAGTTCCAGCAGCTTACAGGTTTGAGGAGCCGACCCCCATTTGCATAATTAACAAGTCATTCATGTGTCATTCATTCAGAAGGAGAAAGTGAAAGTGGCATGCACCGCTGGCATGGCTGATATTCACCAAAGGACAGGAGATTAGAGCTAAAAACACACATTACGCTCTATTAAAAAGACATTAGGCCACGCCGTGTTCCAGAAGCCCACATACGTGAGTGACGGCAGCGACGTGCAAAACACTTACATTCGTTTAAAAAAGAACAGGCAATCGGCAGGCACATCTTACACATCCAAAAGGAAAGATTTCTATAAACATTTTGTTTTGACAAATTATATTTCAATGTAAAAAAAAATACAAGTAATAAACATCTTTTTCACAACAAAATGTTAGTTTACTACAGACTTGTGCTTTGCTGTATGAGAGCATACACTGGCACACAGCTCAGCTCAGTTACACACAGAGGAGTTCCTTCATTTGGACTTCATATTGTTGTGTTTCTAATAAAAGATTGTGGGAGGTTTATGTCTCTGTGTAACCTTAAACTGTAACATGCTAAACAAACGCACTGCTGTCAGTGGCGCTGGCTGTGTTTGCATATGTTCTATTAAAACTGATCTCAGCACTGTGCCATAGACCGTGAACTGCAGATTCAAACAGAAATACAAAATACTTCAGCTTCAAAACAAATATTAGAAAATATATTTCTGTAAACAATTAACACACATTTGTCTGTAGATCTCAATACTCTTTATTAATTAAACATCATACGTTATAACAGTCGGAGGGCCACTTTTTCTTTAAAAATTCAATTTTGTTGAGTGTCTGAAAAAAGCATACTATGAAGCACCTGGAAAGGTTAAATATAAATATCCCATTGTATCCCTTTTATTTAGAGCAAAATCAACCATTCTGGGATGATCCAGACTCAGATTTCAGCTCTAAGCCTCCAAATAAAAAAAAGTCCTCAAAAATTCAAAAATTTTAATAGGACTTTTGTATTGGCTCCGCCTAAATTTTTTTGAGTAATTATGGGTCCCTAAAACTCATTTTTACCTCAATTGCCTTCAGCTTTTACAGAGGAATTGTCAAAACCCCAAATATGCCAAATCTAGTGTCATTTATGTCTCAGCTGTTAACACCAGCTATGACAATCCTTATATCTTCCAAAAAAAATTTAGGCGGAATTTAGATTTTGTTTTTCTTTTGCTTGGAGAAAGTTCTCACTTCTGATGAGAGCCTGTTGGACATCAGAAGCAAAGACTGCAGGGATACAGCTTTAAAAAGACCCCAGCCATTTGCCTGTGCTCTAAGGGGTTCAGGAACAGTTTTAGTTTGAATTTTTACCGATTTTAGTCAGACGTGTGAGGTAAAAAAGGCCCGCTTGAGAAGGGGTTAAAATAGTGAAGTGAAAACAAATGACAGGGAGTTGACTTAAACTGACAGAGCTGACTTAAAGTGACAGAGTTGACTTAAACTGCCGGAGTTGACTTAAACTGCCGGAGTTGACTTAAACTGACAGAGTTGACTTAAACTGACAGAGCTGACTTAAACTGACAGAGCTGACTTAAACTGACAGAGTTGACTTAAACTGACAGAGTTGACTTAAACTGACGGAGTTGACTTAAACTGACAGAGTTGACTTAAACTGACTGAGTTGACTTAAACTGACGGAGTTGACTTAAACTGACAGAGTTGACTTAAACTGACGGAGTTGACTTAAACTGACAGAGTTGACTTAAACTGACGGAGTTGACTTAAACTGACAGAGTTGACTTAAACTGACAGAGTTGACTTAAACTGACGAGTTGACTTAACTGACGAGTTGACTTAAACTGACGGAGTTGACTTAAACTGACGGAGTTGACTTAAACTGACGGAGTTGACTTAAACTGACGGAGTTGACTTAAACTGACGGAGTTGACTTAAACTGACGGAGTTGACTTAAACTGACGGAGTTGACTTAAACTGACGGAGTTGACTTAAACTGACGGAGTTGACTTAAACTGACGGAGTTGACTTAAACTGACGGAGTTGACTTAAACTGACGGAGTTGACTTAAACTGACAGAGTTGACTTAAACTGACGGAGTTGATTTAAAATGACAGATCTGACATAAACAGTCCACACTGGACCTCCTGAGTCACTTTATGCTCCTACAGTCTTTCTCTCCTTATCTTCAGTCTCGTTCTACATTTTTTTCTGATATCAGTTATTTTACACATTTGACATTCATTTGAATATTCAAAGATCTACTTTCACAACATGACTGAGCTGAAATAGACTCAATATATAAGTAACAACTGACACAACTATATAAGGAGATTAGAACTGTGTATTTAGCACAAGACACATTTGTTAAGAAGCCAAGTTGGAGTTTTCTTCAAGTCTGTCTTTCTAAAATGTCAACTCTGTCACACATTCAGCTCACAGACTAAATGTTTCTCCATTCTCCATTATAAAACAGTCAACTGTAGCTTTATGTCCCATGTGTGAGTGTCCTGGAGGAAACCTAACCAGACACGAGGAGAACATGCCTGATTCACATACACTGGGCCGGGCTGCTCAGGAGTCAAAGCCAGCGTCTCGAAGTAAAAAGCACCAGAAAACCAGCGCAATGTGCAGGACTGACATGTTCAGAAGTCAAGGACACTTTAGCTGAAACATTCTAACAGACAGAATTCAGTCAATTCAAAAATCAACTTACAGTAAATAAACTATTTTAGTTTGTTTTCTATATTCAACTTTTATAGTTTTTATAAACAAGAAAAAACATTGGACACTTGAAGCTTATATAAAAGTGGTGTCTAAAGAAATGTTAAGTTCTGCTTTGCCCCAGTGTTCATCTTACACTGAGTGATTTTTGCACATTTACTGCACAGAACAGCTCCTTTTAACCCAGACGCCGGGTCACACATGGTGAATAATTACAACATGTGTCATTTCCTATCTGAACGTTCTATACATCAGTCTGAACTTTAGCAATGCACTTCATGGATTTGCCTTTCGCATTAGTGAGTTTGAATGACATTTAAGTGTAGCTGTCTGTGCCCACTCAGCCCCTCGTCTGAGCCCATTTTACAGCTGATCCCACCACGCACAAAACACTCTTCAAATGTCATTAACACAACGATGCTTTGTTTGAAATAAAAAGCACAATTCATGTTTGCTGCAGAGGAATCTGCAAAGATCAGTGAGCTGTCTGCCTGGTGCTTTGGAAATATGTGTCCAACCCAAAAGACAACACCTGTGAATGTTTGTGTTTGTAGTCATACACTAGTAGTGTACTACTAATATATATATATATATATATATATATATATATATATATATATATATATATATATATATATATATATATATATATATATATATATATATATATATATATATAGCAATAAGCCCCTCCTCTTTATAGTAATAAGTCCCGCCTCTTTATAGTGTCAAGCCACTCCTCTTCCACTTCCTGCTTCTGTACAGTGCAGACGTCTTTCTGACTTATCCCATCTGTCTCTTGCTTTTTCCTGCTTTGCTGTCTTGTTTTTTGTTCCATCTGACTTTTCTTGGACACTATCGGCCTGCTGTTCTCCCAAAAATAAACATGGATTTGATTACCTGGTCTCTCAGTGCGATTGGCAACTTTTTTTCACCAAAAGAGGCGACAGGGAGCCTGCCTTTTCACACTGCTTATGGAGACACACGGACGCTTTTAACACCTCAAGCCATGTGTTTCTGTGACTGTGTCTGGGTAGGATACTGATACTGATACTGATTATTTATTTGGATCTTGGATAGAGGAACACCTGCATTGACTCCGGGCTGTTTTACTCTGTACATTTTACAAGACAAATCAAATCAACCCATCAGCTGTCTGGATTTAAAAGAGCACTTTTGGAGCATGAATGACCGACGGAAAGATTACACCAGAAAGTGGCACAGAAAAGACTGGTTTAGTTATGATATGGAGACACACGGACGCTTTTAAGACCTGGCGCTGGAGTGTTTCTGTCACAGGACTGATTATGTTGGACAGTTTGTCGTGTTACTCATGAACTGGATGTGTGGACCCGACACTGGGATTCCAGAACTCACTGATCGACTCTGATCAAAGTCAAATTAACTTGAGATCAATCTAAACATGGATTATAATATTTATCCCACACCACTCCCTTTCCATCCTCCAGGGAGAAATCAATAGTCTGTCTCGTATCTCCAGTGCATTCGACTGTCCTTTATGATCACGCCACAGCAACTGTCAACATCCAGGTTGTTTTGGCTCTTACTTCCAAACACACTCTCAGACTCACACTCTCAGATACTCTCCTGAAGGTCACTGGCACAGACTGTTCTGTAAACATCTTGGACTGTCCTGTTAACATCTTCGCCGTAGCCCCTCCCCTACCCGTCCCCTGTCTATGACGTCTGTCGCCTCTTGCCTTTCGTTCCTTGTCCCACTCCTCACAAAAAATCCCATCACGTGACCACGTATACTGTGTTTTGTTATGTGCTTGTATTTTTCTTGTGTACTTGCTTTGCATTTCATGTTCGGAAGAGCGAGTGGCGGCGCGCATAAGGTGCAGCGGCCCGGGGGCTCACTCCAAACGTAATTTCGTACTCTGTGACAATGACAATAAATGTTTCTGTTCTGTTCTCTTTACAGCGATAAGCCCCGCCTCTTTATGAAGATAAGTCCTACCTCTCTACAACGATAAGCCTCTCTTCTTTATTGTAAAACATACATTTAATTCACAAACAATTTGGACATACACATTTTTTACAAACTTTTCAAATTCCCTGGAAATTCACAATAAAGACCTCTAAAACTACTGAGGCTGGTAAACACTTTATAACACAAATAAGGAACATTTTATTAAATCCAATCCAATTTTCTGAAATAATTTAAAATTCAAATTTATTTTAAATGCATATATAAGAAAGAATCTCAGGTATGAAAAACTGTACAGCACCAGGCCCTGACATGATCCACTCCTACTGGCTAAAGAAACTCACTTGCACTCCATGAGCGCCGAGCAGCACAAATGAACCAGCTGCTAAGGGATGGGACTCACCCTGAATGGCTAACCGAAGGGCGAATGATCCTGAAACTGAAAGATCCTTTAAAAGGTCCCATCCAACTATCGGCCAATAACCTGTGTCTCCACAACATGGAAGCTCATGTCAGGCATCATTGCGGCTGAGATAAGCGGGCACATGGGTTAATACATGAGCAAAGCACAGAGGGCCATTGGTAAAGATACCAGAGGAGCCAAACACCAACTCCTGGTGGACAGAACAGTCGCCCAAGACTTTTAACTTTAAGAATGTTTCAGAACCTGACATATCGCGAGCAATTAACTCACTAAGATCATCTTCATCGAAAGATATTTTTGGTATGAACTCCATAATGCTGAAAGATATTTGTCTGTCTCTCTCTCAGCCCATTTCATACATAATCAATGCCTCTCTTTCCCAAGGACAACTTCCAGGTGTCTGGAAATCTGCTGTTGTTGTTCCAATATTCACTCACTCTCTGACCAATTATAGACCAATTAGCATACTGCAGATTATGTCTAAAATTGCTGAAAGATTAGTATCAGAACAGATCATTGACCACTTAAACACCACCTCATTTGCTCTGCATCCAATGCAGTTTGGATTCAGAGCCAACCACTCCACTGAAACAGCTACTGTACCTGTTATTTCACTGAGAACATTCGTCAACTTTTGGACAAGGGTGGGTTTGTCAGTGCAGTCTTCCTGGACCTGAAGAAAGCTTTCGACACTGTCAATCATAACATCCTGTTGTCAAAACAGAACTTCAACTTCTCCGTAAATACAGTTAAATGGATTGAATCTTATCTAACCAACCACTCACAATGTGTTAGAATCCAGTCTCATCAGTCTTCTGCCCTCAGTCTCTCCACCGGCGTTCCACAGGGTTCAATTCTGGCTCCGTTACTTTTCTCCATGTACATTAATGATCTCCCAACAGCTTGTCCTAATGTCTCAGTCCAAATGTACGCAGATGACACGGTTCGTTACAATACTCATGCTTACAGTTAAACACATCTAAAACAGTTTCTATGTTCTTCACAAAGCAGTTCCATCATTGATCCTAATGTCTTTGAGGCAGGCGGACGGCTTCAGGTGGTGCAAGAATACAAATACCTCGGCATTACACTTGATTCATCTCTTTCATTTAGGTCTCACATAAAAATGATCAGCAACCAAATTAGATTCAATATCAACGACTTTAAACACATTCAATACCAAATGACAACTAGAGCTGCCAAAATGTTTATGCATTCTATGATTTTCTCACACATTACGTACTGTTTAACTGTCTGGTCCCACACTAATAAATCAGCCCTAAAACTCATCCACACTCTGTACAAACGCATTCTGAAAATCTTTGACCAGAAACCATACTCACATCACTACTGTTCAATATTGCAAAAGCACAAATTACTTACCAGGGAAAACATGATCACTTACCTGTGTTTCCTGTACAAAATCATCCATGGTCTGTCATCTCCTCCTCTCAGTCAGTTTATTCAAATCCGGACCACAGAACACAGCAGAACCAGAGGGGCAGCAAGAGGGGACTGTATCATTCCCCTACGAAAAGTCTGTTTGGACAATTCACCTTTTCTGTTCAAGCTGCCCATGACTGGAACAATACCCCCATAACCATCAGAAACCTCTCCACATACACCTCCTTTAAAACACAGCTAAAGCAATGGCTCATAGAAAATCAAACCTGTCAGCATTAACCAAACTTCCTCTTGCTGCCCCCTGCTGGACCATCTGTATGAATTTTATAATCTGCGAATGAGTAAGAGAGTGAATGTTTTGAATGTGACTGTTTTGTATGTGTGAGTAATTCCACTATGTGACAGAGTGATCATTTTTAATCTCTTACACAATGTAAATAGATTGTATATTGTTCTTTGTACCTTGTTGTTTGTTGGACACCCAACATCTGTCCCGGGATTACAGATGAAAAATAGCCGCCTGGCTAATTCTGGCATATTTACATGTAAATGTTAATTTATATGCATTGTCCCATTAATAATTAAAAAAAAAAAAAAACTGTGCAAGCCTGGATGACTCAATTCCACACACATGAATCATTGAATTCTTGGAGCTTTACAACATCAACAGAACTCTGAGGGCTTCACTGCAAACTCGATGTGGTTGTGGAAAACCACCCTTAAAGCCAATGGGAAGCCACTTGCCCAAGTGTCCATCAAATGTGGCATATACCAAGAAGATGCACTGTCCCCACTGCTGTTCTGCATAGGTCTGAACCCCCTCAGCCAAATAATCAACAACACTGGCTATAGATAACGACTCAGAAACGTGGCCACCATAAGTCACCTCCTCTACATGGATGACATCAAGCTGTATGCTAAGAGCAAGTAAGGCATCGACTCCCAGATCCACACCACCAGGATCTACAGCTCTGACATTGGGATGTCATTCGGGCTTGAGAAATGTAGTAGGATGGTGACAAAGAAAGGGAAGGTAATCCACACAGAAGGGGTCTCACTCCCAGACGGAACAATAGCAGACATTGAGGACAGTTACAAGTACCTTAGAATACCACAGGCAAATGGCAACCTTGAACAGGCAACAAGAGAAGCGGCAACAGCCAAATACCTCCAACGAGTAAGGCAAGTCCTCAGAAGTCAGCTCAATGGCAAGAACAAGTCCCGGGAAATAAACAGCTACGCCCTGCCAGTGATCAGACACCCTGCAGGAATAATAAGGTGGCCAAAGGAAGAGATACAGACCACAGATGTTAAGACACGAAAGCTCCTCACCATGCACGGAGGGTTCCACCCCAAATCCAGCACCTGTACGGTAGCTGTAAGGAAGGAGGCCGAGGACTAGTGAGTGTGAGAGCCACTATGCAGGATGAAACATCCGAGATCCATAAGTACATCAAGGACAAGGCCCCAACAGATAGCGTGCTCAGTGAATGTCTCAGACAGTGGAGAACAGAGGTGCTGGAGGAGGGACCATCATGGGAGGACAGGACCCTACATGTGGACCCCAGGAAGAATAGTTATTGCCACGATAATAACTAACGGGGATCCAAAATAAAATAAATAAATACATGGGATGTACCACCGGAACATCTCTTCAGTCATGTTCCGGTGGTGCTGATCTCAAGAAATCCTACCAATGGCTTGAAAGGGCTGGGCTAAAGGACAGCACAGAGGCGCTCATCCTGGAGCACAGGAGCAGGCCTTGAGCACCAGAGCCATAGAGGCCCAAATCTACCACACCAGACAAGACCCAAGGTGTAGGTTGTGCAAAGAGTCCCCCGAGATGGTCCAGCACATAACTGCAGGGTGTAAGATGCTGGCAGGTAAAGTTTAGTTTACTTTAGTTTAGTTTATTAGTTTATTTATCAGGGACAGTGCACAAAAAACATTATCCTATACAAAAGAGGAGAGATGCTTGTGCCAGGTTGTAGCAAAGTTGCTATTTTCCACCTGGAGTCCCTGGACAGGTTTTTGTCAAAAATGGCATACATGCCAATAAATACATATTTACATACAAAAGTAGTTAAATCATTCTCTCATCCAGTCATGCATTTCATAAAACTTCATGTACTTCTACAAGACTGTCACACACATCCAGACACTATTTACATTATTTACACTCATACAGACACAGTTAAATGTGTACATGTTTGTTTGTCTAAAGCCATTGCTTGGTCAGGCGTGTAAATATTTTATAATCTGTACATGAGATAATCTCATGTGGTAGATTGTTCCAGAGGCTTATGGCCTGATAAGAAAATGATGACTGACCAAAGGAGGTTCTGCGCTTGATTGTGTGGCTCGGCAGCTTTTTTCAGATGTAAGCATAACAAAATTTCTCAGGGGGGGGGCAACAACGTTATGAATAATTTTAAACAACATTATTATGTTATTAATGTTATTATTACATTTAATTTGATTTTCTAAATTTAACATTTTGTATTTAATAAAGTGTCAGTGATGGTGCCGATCAGATTTTTTATCATGAATTTTTAAGGCCCTTTTATATAATGTTTTGATTGGCTTAAGAGTAGTTTTACATGCCTGTGACCAGCTTGTTTGACAATATCTAAGATGTGAGATCATCATTGCATTTAAATATGTACAGTATATCAGGCCTCAGTAGTTAAAAAAATCGAATATGCTTAAAATTCATTAAATTGAACTTGAGTTTATTTTGTAATTTTTTTACATGACTTCTAAAAGTAAGTTTTGTGTAAAGTATTAAACCTAAATATTTAGATTCATTTACATTCTTTACAGTTTGTCCATTAACTATACTTTGCTGTACATCAAGGGATTTACGCTTATTTGAAAAAAAAAAAAAAAAACATTGACAGTTTAATCAATATTTAAAGTAAGGCAAGAGTTCTGATGCCATCTTGAAAGATTTTCCATTTCCGAATTCAATTTAACTGTAACCTCCAGCTCATTCTTTCCTTAAGTGAAGAGCACTATATCATCAGCATACACTATTATATCGATATCAGTGCACACACTAGGCAGATCATTGATATAGATGCTAAAGAGCAAGGGACCAAGAATAGACCCCTGAGGTACACCCATAGAGGTAGCTCTAAATGGGGACAGAGTGTTGCTAACCCTAACACACTGACGTCTGTCACTTAAATAAGATTTGATAGATTTTTGAGTGTGCATGGAAAGGTTGTAGTTATTCAGCTTATTAAGGAGTATCTGGTGATTAACAGTATCGAAGGCTTTACGAAGATCAAGGAAGACTGCCCCCACTACCCTTCCCTGATCAACGTGTGTCCTGATCATTTCAACAAAATAGCAGCATGCTAAATCAGTTGAATATTTTTGTCTAAAACCAAACTGCATTGGGTGTAGAAGGGAGTTTAAATCAAAGTGTTCAGTAAGCTGCTCTGCCACAACTTTTTCCAGCACTTTTGAGGCAACTGGGAGAAAGTGTACATAGAACGCCACAACCAAGTGGCTGGCATAGTATACAGAAACATCTGTGCGGAGTATGGACTGGAAACTGGTCAAAGTAGGAATTACCTCAGAAGGTGGTAGAGAATGACCGAGCCAAGATCCTGTGGGACTTCCAGATACAGACAGACAGAATGGTAATGGCGAACCAACCAGACATCGTGGTGGTGGATAAAGAGCAGAGGAGAGCCGTGGTGGTGGATGTGGCAATACCAAGTGATGGTAGTATCAGGAGAAAGGAGCATGAGAAACTAGAGAAATACCAAGGGCTCAGAGAAGAGCTGGAGAAGGCTTGGAAGGTGAAGGCAACAGTAGTGCCCGTGGTTATCGGTGCACTGGGGGCCGTGACCCCCAAACTGGATGAGTGGCTACAACAGATCCCTGGAAATACATCCGACATCTCAGTCCAGAAAAGTGCAGTCCAAGGAACAGCAAGGATACTGCGCAGAACCCTCAGGCTCCCTGAAAACGAATAAAGCATGTTGTTAAATCATTTTGTAATCAAAAGTTTTCATGGGGCCCCAACCTAGGTCCTTGACCCTGTAAACCGCGTTCAGAAGCTTCAGTGTGATGAGACTGTACCATGTGATCAGGACTGTCCCGTGTGTTAAGACTGTCCCGTGTGTTCAGACTGTCCCGTGTGTTTAGACTGTCCCGTGTGTTCAGACTGTCCCGTGTGTTCAGACTGTCCCGTGTGTTCAGACTGTCCGCATCCACTTTTCGGACTTTTTCTCTGCAGATACAAGGCAGATTTGCACAAATGAAGCATCAGTATAAAGCTCCAGTTTCGTGGAATGTCGCTGGAACGCTTCTTTAAAGAAACAATCTGTTACTAAAGAGTTTTACACGGCACAGACACACGCAGCCTCTGAAGTGAGAATGGGAGAGAAAGAAAGTTTCTTCCTGTAATGATGAGGGCGGATCCACTATATCATTTTTTTAATATTTTTTAAATAATATTTTGCATTGTAATTCTAATGCATGTCTCTGTGCTTCTCACACGTACCAGGTCTCTGTTTGAGTGCTTCTGTAGGTGTTCCTCACACTTACCAGGTCTGTCTCTGTTTAAACCTTTGACTAAACTCTCTAATCAATCACCGTCCGGCTCAGCGCGTTCATCACTTCATCCAGCAGCTGATGCGTTGCTCTTTCTAATGGACTCATTTATTGTGATATCTGCTCCCTTCAGGCTCAGGTAAAGGCTGTGCATGCATGAGGCTGGGAATAGACTCAAACACGCATGGGGCCGAGCGCATGGAGCTGAACATTGATCGTTTTGCTGCTCAACATTATAAGATTATAAGATTAAAATGTAAAATCTTATTTGTTTTTGTTTTTATTTAACCAAGACTAAATTAGTAATTTTAAAATTAAAGTTGAAGAAGAAAAAGATGCATTTTCTACTTTTAAGTGCAAACGGGTCTTTTGGAAAAATTGGTCGAACTGTCTCTGGTAAGCTCTATGTGGCTTCAGGCTGAAATTGATGAATCTAATCCTGACAGATACAAAAGTCAATCATTAACTGGAGTATATTTATATAAACACTGCTACAACGCCACTCGAAATGTGACATAATGTTTTTGTTTGTTTGTTTTTTTCTCACCAAACAAACCTAGTTGTACTACATTTTACAATCGAAGACATGAAAAGCTATAAGAACATCGTTGAAACGCAAAATGTGCTTTAAAATACAAACTCACATACAAGTGAACATAAACGTGATAAATTGCAAGTTTGCAAATAATCACTAGACACATTGTTGGCAGTTTCTCTTTGTCCTACTACAGTGCAGATGTCCAGTAAAACAGCCCAGAGCATGATGCCTCACTGTGGGTCTGGTATTATTAGGATGATACTTATCTTTCTTTTTCCTTCAGGACATTGTCCCAGTCCTTCTCAGGATCATCCAGATGGTCCCTGACAAACCTCAGATGGGCCTGGACATGGGCTGGTTTGAGCTGGAGATTCTCTGTGTGATGCAGGATTTTCCCAACTTTCCTCAAGTCACTGATCAGCTCCTCCCAAGTAGTTTTGGGCTGATTCTTCACCGTTCTTACCATCATCTCACCATGAGGTGACAGCTCGCATGGATCCCAGTCATCATTAGCCTCTGACAAGCGCTCCAAGCTACTTGGCATTGGCCCCGGAGCCCTTTCCAGCTTTGTGAAGGTCTACAGCTCTTTTCTGTCATGTTGATAGTTAGACTTTGGACTGATTGTGGTTTGCACAGACGTCTTTATGAATGCAGGTTCTACTTAACCTGACTTTCGCAGAGTGTAGTTGTGAAACTTACAGCAGAACAACTTGTATTTAGGGGTCCGAAATCTGAGTGAAAATCACGTGATCAGACACTTACTTGACACAGTCATATATACCAATAAATTGTTAAACAATACAATGTTAATTCTGATTTTACAATAGAATTGTTTTGTTGTTTTTTTAATTAGGGGGGTGCACAGTAGCAGAGTGGTTAGAGCTCTGGCTTCCCAATAAGGAGGTCGTGGGTTCAACTCCCGGGTCGGACCATTTTCAACATCTCACAATCTCTCTGGGTGGAGTTTGCATGTTTTCCCCGTGTCACCGTGGGTTTTCTCCGGTTTCCTCCCACCTCCAAAAACATGTATGTTTAGGTTAATTGGGCATCACTGTAAATTTCCCTGTGAGTGAATGAGAGAGTGAATGTTTGTCTGTCTAACCCTGCGGCAAGTTGGCCACTGTCCAGGGTGTTTCCCCGCCTAAGGCCCAAAGTCACTGGGATAGGCTCCAGTCACCCGCGACCCAATGAATGAATGAATGAATGAATGAACAATAGCATTTTTAGACCCCTTTATCATTTCTAAGTGGATTACTTGAAAAACTGCAATATATATATATATATATATATATATATATATATATATATATATAATATATATATATATATATATATATATATTATATTATATTTATGTGGGTGCTGGTAAATAAATGCTGATGCCAGTCTTGCTCCAGTCTGTTTTAGCCTGTGAATGAACACAGACAGAATCTATTGTACTTCACTGTCTCTTCTTCAGTCACGCACCAGAGTGGCCATTGAACCCGCCAAGTTCTGACCACAATTAGCAAACAATCCTGGGCATCGAAGCGCTCCTCAGACAGGCTCCATGCGTGTCCCGTCTGGCCTCTTCTCTTCTCTGCTCAAAAACACCTTTGTCTGATAAACTGCACATCTCCTCCACAGCCATGCAGATGACAGGGCACACACGCTGAATGGAAAATTGTGCTTAAGTGCGCTCCTCCTGGTGTCACCCGCTCAACTCTGACCTCCTCCACACGAGAAGGATTCAGGAGGGCAGAGCGACGGGCCAATGGCAAAAACTTGAAAGCAGGTTTTGGAACAAGAGGCATTTCACACCTGACGCAGCAGTGGGCTCTGTGGGGCCCCTGGGTGTTTAATTGGCTCTCGCTTCACAGGCCGGTTAGCTGCGCTCCTATTATGGAGCAGAAGTATGCAGAGTGATGAGGGTCCTTCTCCTAAAAGTGCTCCGTAGTGGTGTTAAAAAGTGGCCCTATCACTCGTGGTGTTGACTGGCAGAGCTAATGCAGATGTATGCGCCTTCACAAACACCGGCAATCAGACGTGTGGGGTGTGTGTGGAGCAGCCTGGCTTATAGCATGGCATGGAGAACGTGTCACATAATAAATATATATATATATATATATATAATATATATATATATATATATATTATATATATATATATATATATATATATATAATATATATATATAATGCCATTACATTGCCATTTCCTTAAAAATAAATAAATATATAAATAATAAATAAATAATAAATATATATTGTTTCTATAAATACAATAATCCAGAATAACAAGCCAGACTTTTTCCCTTGAATTGAAAACACTGCTTGCACCTTGTGATGTCATTATGGGGTGCTTCACTTTCCTTTTAAATCCACAATTATGAAGACTACCCATTTGACTTGAGATTTGTACAAGAAACCAGTGTGTAAACTCTAGTATTACCACATACCGACGTCACATTATTAAACAATGCATTCCCAGTTTTGGAGATGTTGGAAGCTATAAAACACGAGCACTTTAAGCTGTTCTCTCACCTCTGCGCATGACTCCACACTGTTCTCTCACCACAGCGCATGACTCCACACTGTTCTCTCACCACAGCGCATGACTCCACACTGTTCTCTCACCTCTGCGCATGACTCCACACTGTTCTCTCACCACAGCGCATGACTCCACACTGTTCTCTCACCTCTGCGCATGACTCCACACTGTTCTCTCACCACAGCGCATGACTCCACACTGTTCTCCCACCACTGCGCATGACTCCACACTAGAGGTAAGATCGGGCCTAAAAAATCGAGCCCAACCCGGCTCAGGCCTGCTATTAAAGGCCGACCTGGCCCGAGCCCGACCAATTAAATTGATTTGCAGGCCCAAGCCTGAAGCAAGTCTGAAATGTATATTTTATTTATGAGGACTCAGAAGGAGGAGGTGGCAGGCAATGCATGCTCTGACTCTGCGGCTCCTGCACAGCGCCATCCCTGTTTTATCCAAATTATGTATTTTATTACAAATATTCCTTAGTTTAGTATCCATACATCGTTTTAGTATGCAGTGTTCCCTTGTTTATCGCGGGGGTTACGTTCTGAAAATACCCTGCGAAAGGCGAAATCCGCAAAGTGGTCATGTTTATTTTTTACAGTAATTTCAGTCGCCAACAGCCTAGTATGAACGTTCACAGGCATTCACAATTTCTCTCTTGTTTAAACAAACAAAAGCCCAAACCTTTGTACACATGCGCAGGTTCGGGTGGATCAGGTTCGTGGCCAAGACGTGCGTGGGTTTTACAGCGGATGGAGGATCTTGTTAGGACCGGTGCATGGACTGCACAGATTGCACGGACTGTTTTTGGACGCTGTGAGGGGACACGCCTCTGCCAAGACTTTAAACACGATGGACAGTGTTCGTTTTGTGGATATATTTCTTCAGGAAAGGATTATTCTCAGTGAGGTAAGTGACCGTGCGCTTAGTTGCAGCTCATACGTGGATTCGTACTCGTAGTAGTTTTGCATGGTAAATGCGACCCTGTAGTGTTTTGGACACAGATTATTAGTGCGTTAATGTTTAATGCTCATTCACCGTTGTGTCAGTGCGCCCTTTGCACAGTTCTGGGTTATTTCTGGTTTTGTCCTGGTTGAGTTCTCGGTTGGTCCTGAGGCTGTGTCAGGTCAGTTTCTCCTGCGTGATCCAAGCAGCCGTACGTTTTCTAAAAGAGCTTCTGTGCTGTTGACTGTGAATGCTGGTGCCTTGAATCTGTCCCCAAACATTGTGTTTTAGTGCAAAAGACGCTTATGTTTTAACACAGCGTAGACCCAGACAAGGGCCGCGCGCTGTGCACTGTAAAAAACGGCAAATAGCGAGGGAACACTGTACATAATTTATAAATACATATATTCATTAAACAAAAGTCAGCGAGAGAGGCACAAGCCCGACCAGACCTGGTCCGAAAGTATAATTTACATTTCTGGGCCCGACCCAACCTGAAATTCTAGGCTCGGGCTTAAGATCTTACCTCTACTCCACACTGTTCTCTCACCACAGCGCATGACTCCACACTGTTCTCTCACCACTGCGCATGACTCCACACTGTTCTCTCACCTCTGCGCATGACTCCACACTGTTCTCTCACCTCTGCGCATGACTCCACACTGTTCTCTCACCACTGCGCATGACTCCACACTGTTCTCTCACCTCTGCGCATGACTCCACACTGTTCTCTCACCTCTGCGCATGACTCCACACTGTTCTCTCACCTCTGCGCATGACTCCACACTGTTCTCTCACCTCTGCGCATGACTCCACACTGTTCTCTCACTCTGCGCATGACTCCACACTGTTCTCTCACCTCTGCGCATGACTCCACACTGTTCTCTTAGCACAGCGCATGACTCCACACTGTTCTCTCACCACAGCGCATGACTCCACACTGTTCTCTTAGCACAGCGCATGACTCCACACTGTTCTCTCACCACTGCGCATGACTCCACACTGTTCTCTCACCACAGCGCATGACTCCACACTGTTCTCTCACCACAGCGCATGACTCCACACTGTTCTCTCACCTCTGCGCATGACTCCACACTGTTCTCTCACCACAGCGCATGACTCCACACTGTTCTCTCACCACAGCGCATGACTCCACACTGTTCTCTCACCTCTGCGCATGACTCCACACTGTTCTCTCACCACAGCGCATGACTCCACTCTGTTCTTGTCCTGGTCTAAACTGTCCTGCTAGCGCCTTCACACGTCTTAAAGTTTTCCCGGAGCTGGAGGCGAGTGGCGGGGCTGTCCCACTTTCCTGTCCCGTCACTGTTTCGTCCTCTCTTCACACTACCATCTGCATATTGGCCCCAGGCGCTGTGCTGCATGCCAGTGTTTCTCAAGCAGAGGTACGGGGGGGACACAAGCTTTTACCAGGGGGTATTTAGAATAGTTACAGACTTTAAAACATTTTTTAGACATATTTCTGTCATTTGGTCATTTCTCCTGAACATGAATAAAATTAGAACTTTTAACAGAATTTCATTGCTAATAAATTGCAAAAGCAGACAAAAAAATCAGAATTAGATTTTTACTTTTTTGTTTGTTCGTTTTCCCCAAACTTGTGCAGCTCTAATAAAAAAAAACTTTTGGCTGAAATTCCAAATTAGGAGGTCTTTAAAGTCAATACAATTCAGTTCATTGATAGATTTCTGCAATAATTCTGTCCCAAACAAAAGAAAACATATACATAAAAAATAACGAAAAAAAAAAAAAAAACTACTTAGAGTGTACTCTGAACTCTGGACAAACTCTCAGGTTCAAGAACCCCCAGCGTGGCCCCACCTCAAGGAGGAGATGGAGGTGTTAGGGATGGTGGGGTGAATGGGGAGAGGCTCATGGGAAATCTAGCATGAAAACTTATTATGCAGAGGGTGATGACAACATGTAGAGGTAGAGGAGGCAGGAGGAAGACACAGAGGAGGAAGAGGAAGAGGAGGATGAGGAGACAGGCAGAGGAGGAGGTAGAATAGGAAGACGAGGAGGACACAGAGGAGGAGGAGGAGGAGGAGGAGGAAGAGGAGACAGGCAGAGGAGGAGGAGGTAGTTTTTTTTGTCTTTGTTTTTGTCCTGATTTAGTCCTGAATGGAGGTGTGGCTCTGGAATGGCTAATCCCTCATTAAGTGTTTGATGTAGCACAGCTGTCAGTCTCACTTGGGGGAAAGCCTCTTAAAAACAGGTTAGTTCACAAATGATCTGCTATATTTGTATTAGCGCCTCAGCTGGAGACGCAGACAGACGTCACACACACACCTATGTATTTCCTAGAGAATGATTAGAATCTTATTCTAACCTTAGAGCTGGGCCACCTAACTTTTGGGTGTGTAAATAATGAGTGTAAATGAGGTTTGAGGTTTTGTCACCTGAGCACACATCCTCTGACCTGAGCCCTGGGGTTCGAATCCCAGAAGAACAAAAAACAAAACAAAAACTAAGAGAGCACAAATACAGGATTATAGAAGACGTATTTGTGTTTATGTTACCCATTCAAAGTTCGAAATGTTCAATAAATAAATACTATATAATATAATGAAATATTATTTACTGTATAACGACAGATTTGTACAGCTGTACAGCTCTCTCAGCTGCAACCTCACGTCAGGACCTGGACCGCTCCGACACAAAACTCACATCATTCACAAGCTCACAGTTCATATTTGGTGCTGTCAATCAAAGTCTGTTCACACCCACTGGGCGTCTCCCACTTTTGTGAGTCTGTTTGAGGTTCAGTTGTGGGCGGAGTTAGTCTCTGAAAGCGCGTTTAGCCTCACTTTAAAAAGTATAGCATATTATGTTGAAGTCATTCCACAACTGTTACCTAGCAATCACGTTATAAATCCTGGCCATAAACCACATACATGACACAAATGATGTTATTTTGCAACAATTCAGTTGTGTTAAATAATTGTTTCAACTCCAGAAAACTGTGTGGTGTGTCAATTGTCTTTTTGACAACAGATGTGGGGGAATTCTGTTTAACAAATCATTTTCAACATTTAGTAGTCAGTTTCTTCATAATTTGTAACTTAGCTGCTGTAAAACTATGTAAGTAACTACATAAGAACTCCCACACTCTCACACCAAGTCAGCATTTGCAAAATGTAATCATTTGTCATCTGTATGTTGAAGTGTAGTTACACCACTCCTTTAATAGGAGCAAAGAGATGACGACCAAAACTAAAACAAAAAATGTTTGAAAGATAATGTTCACATTCATTATTTTATTTTTTATTTACCTTTATTTAACCAGGAAGTCCCATTGAGATTCAGAATCTCTTTTGCAAGGAAGACCTGGCCGAGGTAGAAGCCAACACCAACAATAAAAAATATATATATATAACAATTAAGACAATATTACATTACAAAAACAACTCTCTCAAGAAAAACATACTGTACACACTTTTCAATCTCAACACTCTTTACAATTCTCCTGAACTTCTCCAGAGACACCATGGCTTGGAATTTGAGCTCTTTTTGTAACTCATTCCAAGACCACGGTGCAAAGTGCGAGAAGGCACTTTTTCCAAGTTTAGTAGAGCGCCGAGGCACGTTGTAAAGCAGGTGAGAAGATGAACGCAGCCGGTAACTACTTGAGCTGACAGTGAGGAGATCACTCAGGTAACCAGGAAGTTTCCTCAGTATTCCTTTGTAAGTGAAAATATACCAATGTTGTTTTCTGCGAAATGACAAGGATGACCAACCAACCAAATCATACAAAGTGCAGTGATGAGTGAGAGACTTTGCATTAGTGATAAAACGTAATGCACCATGATACACAGAGTCCAGCTTGTGTAAAGAGGATAACGGATAGTCAGTCACAGAAAGAAAGGTGGCCTCAACCAGTTTTTTCTTAGCGCTGAAAGAAATTCATTAGAGTTGATTCTAAAGAATAGAATTCTGCTTGTAATTTTTGAGTGGCCACTTCAATAGACGGACATTCAGAGTAGACCACAGTGTCGTCTGCATATAGGTGGAGTTTGGCTTGTTGGTCTTTCCCCAGGTCATTTATGAAGATGGTGAATAGTGTAGGCGCAAGAATTGATCCCTGCGGGACACCCTTTTTGATGGTAAGAGACTCTGAGGAAAAGCCCTCTGTAATAACACATTGGGTCCGGTCTGTGAGGGTATTTCGGAACCACTCAATAGACCTAAGACCAAAACCACAAAAACAATTTATTTAAAAGCAGGATGTGATCTACTGAATCAAAAGCTTTTGAAAGATCCACAAACAGAGTGGCTACATGTTTTTTGTCCAGGGCCTCTATTACATCGTTCACTACTAGAGTGGCTGCCGTGATGATGCAGTGGCCATTTCTAAAGCCAGACTGGACATTACATAAAATTGTATTTTCAATAAGAAATTGTTTTATTTGTGTATTCACACATGCTTCAAAGATTTTTGCTAACATGGAAAGTTTTGAAATTGGTCGATAGTTATTCAAAATTGTTGTTGCGCCTCCTTTGAATAAAGACAGGACTTGAGCTGTTTTCCATATTTTAGGAATAACATTTGAAGCAAGGCTAAGGTTAAAAATATAAGTGATTGGTTCTGCTATTATGTCTGCTGCAATTTTTAAAAGACAAGGCTCAAGTTGATCCGCTCCAGCGGATTGTTTAAGATCAATTTCGGTCAATGCTTTGTGAACCTGATGTACAGAGATGGGTTTGTCAAATAGATCAGGGGCAGATACATTTACATTTTGGTTTTCTATCAAAGAGCCAGCCGAGATAAAATGTTCATTAAACCGATAAACCATATGTTTTTTGTCACTCATTTCTTCTGAGTCGACTATAATATGCTCAGGAAGATTTGAAGTCTTTTGCTTACCTGATAATAATTTCACAGTTTTCCAAAACTTGGAAGGAATATTTTGATTTTCAGTAAGTGAATTAAAGACAAATTCAGATTTAGTTTTACGTAGCAAAAACTAAATCTGAATTTAGTTTTTGCTTGTACCCATAATTTAGCATGTTTCTTTTGGAACCTTGTCCTTCACGGTGACGGATTGGAATTAAGTCTAGTGTAACCACTGGGTCAATGTAGCTTTGTGGAAAAATTAGATCACTGAGTTCTGTCTGAATTGAATAATAAAGAATTTGAGCTCTCGACTTCTTTAGCTGAACGCAGGTCTTTGGTGGGCTGTGCTTGGGTGGTTCGCTCCAGAAGTTTATAAGCTGTAATTGCAACAAAAAAAATAATATTAACCAAGTGTCAAAGGATTTAGGGGAAGAAGTTGTCAGATTTAAACCTAAATCGTGTTTGCAGTGTGAAAATCAGCTACTCCACCTTAAGGTAAAAACAGATTTGAAAGCACAAACATAGAAACACTTGGCAAATGACTGCTGTGTGAAATAAATAAAAATTCAAATACAACAATATGTATTAGGGGCCTCCACAAAGCTTGTACATGCTTCATAACAGCAGGGATGTTTGAAGAGCACTGCCCCTGATGGATGGAGGAGAAAGCCCACAGACAGATGAATCCAGAGTGTTGTGAAAGTGCGTTGGCATGGTGACATACGTCCTGGAGCATTGCGTCTCACATATGTTATCCTGGAACTCATAACATGTTAATGGTGAAGAATCAGACGGAACATTTGTCAGGAGAGAAGTGACAATTACACATCTGTTTTTTTGTTTTTTTTTGTGCGTTTTTTTTTCTTCTTTCAGCTCTGAAGACATTTTAGGAGTTGGTTTTGTGGAAGATTAATGTTTATGAATGTAAAAAAAAAAAAATGTCCTTGCTCTTTCTAGAATCAGTTGTAGCCACTCCTCCAGTTTGGGGGTCAGGGCCCCCAGTGCACCGATCACCACGGGAACCACTGTTGCCTTCACCTTCCAAACCTTCTCCAGTTCTTCTCTGAGCCCTTGATATTTCTCTAGTTTATCATGCTCCTTTCTGTTGTCACATCCAGCACCACGGCTCTCCTCTGTTCTTTATCCACCTCCACGATGTCTGGTTGGTTCGCCATTACCATTCTGTCTGTCTGTATCTGGAAGTCCCACAGGATCTTGGCTCGGTCATTCTCTACCACCTTCGGAGGTGTTTCCCACTTTGACCTTGGGGTTTCCAGTCCGTACTCCACACAGATGTTCCTGTATACTATGCCAGTTACTTGGTTGTGGCGTTCCATGTACACTTTCCCTGCCAGCATCTTGCACCCTGCAGTTATGTGCTGGACCGTCTCAGGAGCTTCACCTTAGGTCTTGTCTGGTGTGGTAGATCTGGGCTTCTATGGCTCTGGTGCTCAAGGCCTGCTCCTGTGCTCCAGGATGAGTGTCTCTGTGCTGTCCTTTAGCCCAGCCCTTTCAAGCCATTGGATTTGAGATCAGCCACTTCAGTTATCTTCTGATGGTACATCCCATGTAGGGGCTTGTCCTGCCATGATGGTTCCTCCTCCAGCACCTCATCATCTGTTCTCCACTGTCTGAGACATTCACTGAGTACGCCATCTGTTGGGGCCTTGTCCTTGATGTACTTATGGATCTTGGATGTTTCATCCTGCATAGTGGCTCTCACGCTCACTAATCCTCGGCCTCCTTCTTTTCGGCTAGCGTACAGTCTCAGGGTGCTGGATTTGGGGTGGAACCCTCCGTGCATGGTGAGGAGCTTTCGTGTCTTAACATCTGTGGTCTGTATCTCTTCCTTTGGCCACCTTATTATTCCTGCAGGGTGTCTGATCACTGGCAGGGCGTAGCTGTTTATTTCTCGGGACTTGTTTTTGCCATTGAGCTCGCTTCTTAGGACTTGCCTTACTCATTGGAGGTATTTGGCTGTTGCCGCTTTCCTTGTTGCTTATTCAAGGTTGCTATTTGCCTGTGGTATCCCAAGGCACTTGTAACTGTCCTCAATGTCTGCTATTGTTCCGTCTGTTTGGATTACCTTCCCTCTTTTTGTCACCATCCTACTACATTTCTCAAGCCTGAATGACATCCCAATGTCAGAGCTGTAGATCCTGGTGGTGTGGATCAGTGAATCAAAGTCTCACTCGCTCTTAGCATACAGCATACAGTTGTCATCCATGTAGAGGAGGTGACTTATGGTGGCCCCATTTCTGAGTCAGTATTCATAGCTAGTCTTGTTGATTATTTGGCTGAGGGGGTTCAGACCTATGCAGAACAGCAGTTGGGACAGTGCATCTCCTTGGTATAAGCCACATTTGATGGACACTTGATTGAGTGGTGAGGTTGGTGTTTTGAGTTTTGCAGTCTTGGGCGACTGTTCTGTCAACCAGGAGTTGATGTTTGGCTTCTCTGGTGTCTTAACCAATGCCCTTATGTGCTTTGCTCTTGTATTATGCCATGTACAACTTATCTTAGCCGCAATGATGCCTGACGGGAGCTTCCATGTCGTGGAGAGACAGATTAATGATCGATAATTGGATAGGTCTGTAGGTCTTTGAGAGGATATTTCATTACTAGGATTACTAGGAGACTCTTTCTTGGATGTCTGCCACTGTGATAGTCACTGGATCTCTTCACTGTTAAACACTGTTCACTGTCACTGCTGTGGTGTGATGCCTACCTCTCCCATATACTTTTCCAGTACTGTTCATTTTCCAGCCTTGGTGGGTCTGCTCTGTCATTGAGAGTACACCTTTGAAGGTTGTGTTGTGAGCAGCTGGTTTATTCTTCTAGCTGCATTATCTTTAGTGTATCTCTTTAGGTGGCTGACCAAGGCTTAGAGCCTTTGCTTGACAGTTTTAGATCCATTTTGATTCAATGTTGAGCAAAATGTGAATGCTTGATCTATGTCATTGTTTGTTCCCAAATTCATCAAATAAAACGCCAAACACCAAAACTTATCATCTCATTTGACTCCATCACCCTCTTGTTCAGATTTAGTGATCTCACTAACCTCACTTGTTTTTCTTCTTTTATGTGAATAGATGTGGTCATTGTAGAGACAGCCCAGGCTCGTCTCCCAGCATGTGCATTGTCCCAGGTAAACTGTGTGCTGCTCCTTGTCCCTGGCCTCCACCTCATTAGAAAAGCTGCGCTCCCTCAGACTGTTGTGACACCAGGTGAGCCCACTCCCACTGCACGTGTGATTGATCCTGACACCACACTGCTCACCACTTACACCATAAACCTCTGAATGTCATGGTCCGCCTCTCAATTACCTCTCACACAACTCTAATCAATGAGGATTCTGATCATAATGTCATAATGCCATGGCGATGCAGGAGTCTGCTCCGGGTTCTTAATCCCGACTCAAATCCTGGGAGACTTCTGGTCCTGTCGGGTTATCGATTTCCTCCCCCAGAGCTTGGAGCAGGGCCTAAACTTAAGAGGCGAGTCTGGTTTACTGAAAGGTCTCATCAGAGAGGTGCTTGAAATGGATGGAGAGGTATGTGCTATTCCCACAGGCTGATCAAGAGGCAGAGGTGAGTGCGATGTCTGTTATGTTCCTATTGTACTCTTTAAACATGTTCTCTTATTCTAAAGCAAATCATTGTGATGTTGAGATGATTCTGTTTAAATGTTGGTCTATTAAAGAAGTGGGGTATGCTAAATGGTTCGTATAAATACTGAAGTATTACATACATTCATTTATAAGACACATTTTATTTCATAAAACATGTTTATTTGCACATATTTTCTGTGCCTTTATTTGATTAAATACATTTGATATAAATGGCAATTCAACTCTTTTATATCTTTACTTTAAGTATTTTTGTTCTTCCAAAACAAAATATTCTGACATGATAAGTTTACAATGTTGACAAAGGAAATAACTGATGAAAAATAATATGAACATACATAAATGTAGTTGAGTAAAGTGTATATATGTGTTTCATTTGAATGAGTTTACCACTTCCCATTTGAAAATGCTCTTTTTCACCTCATGACATCAGTACAGCAGTTCTTATCACTGTAGCCCTGGTCTTATCCAAACGTTTATATTGTAACACATTCCAGGTAAAGCAATAACATTTTTGTGAGACAAGCAGGTTATGTATCCCGCAGCAACTGATAATATAATAATGCTCCATAATGTCATGACAGCCAATAAAACTGACCAATTTTAAATGTAATAAGCCCTCTATAAAGTAATATTAAGACTGACTAAAGCAAGGCTGGTGTTTTACACCATCAGACTCTTCAACCACCGCCAGCCACACACCAGATCCAGACTAGGCATTTACTCCTGTGGCTCCTCAGGTTCCCACAGTCTCCCATCCAAGTACTGCTCAAGCCCAACGTGCTTAGCTTCTGACATCTGACCAGATCAGGTATTAACAAACTGCATAGATCATGAAATAACCAGCAGTTAGTTAGGAGCTATCCCTGTAGCTGGCAGCATTGACTGGCCCACGTTTTTACATTGTTCACTGATTATTATGTTATGAATATATTATAACTGAAAGTGACAGTTTTAGTCATATTATCAGTCATTACATTATCCCTTTTTATGACACTACCCATTGCAAATTAAAAACATGTTGAACCGTGCTTTGTAGACAAGAAACTTGTCGATACATGGAATTACTTGACATGAAGTTAGTTGTAAAAGCAGTAGTGTAGTGTGAACAGTCTCTGGGTCAATCATGTTTGCAGTGATTACTTGTACTTCAAAAACTAATATAAATAACTGGTTTGAAAATTTGCTAAGTCACCTTTAACATACAAGTATGATGACCCCCTGCCTGACCCCTATGACATCATCACAATCTACAACGATCTTATTGGATCTGACACTAGCAGAATCGGTGTGGTGTTTTATATGGACAATCTGAATTAACTGTAGCTGTGTCCTGCTGGCTTAATGCTTCATGTTAGCTCCTGACACACCTTCTCCATGGGAAAGTGCTTTGCTTACATCATTAACTCGCATCAAATCCTCCTAACACATTCTTGTCAGCATGTCTTAACACCATTTTCTCAATAGCGCCCCCTCCTTGCTGTCACAATACATCCATTTGTGAATAATTAAAGGAAAATCTCTCCCTGCCGCTTTCGTGGCAACATTTGTGCCGCATCCAGGCATGCAGCGGTTAAACGTGTGGTGCTGTGAAGGAGAAGGAGGAGGGGCCGGCACAGGGCCTGGTGCGAGGGGCTTATCACGTTTGCAGATAAAGACATGGCCTGGTGCTTATTAGAACTTTGTGTCGTGCTGAGCATGCAAACTCCATAATGTGAGCCACTTCAAGAAAGGCCATTGTGAGGCCCTGTAGTGTGGCTTTAAATGTGTGCTACAGTGTGTGTAACAGCAAGCTAGAGCTACAGTGTGTAACAGCAAGCTAGTGCTACAGTGTGTGTAACAGCAAGCTAGTGCCACAGTGTGTGTAACAGCAAGCTAGTGCCACAGTGTGTGTAACAGCAAGCTAGTGCTACAATGTGTGTAACAGCAAGCTAGTGCCACAGTGTGTGTGTAACAGCAAGCTAGTGCTACAATGTGTGTAACAGCAAGCTAGTGCTACAGTGTGTAACAGCAAGCTAGTGCTACAGTGTGTGTAACAGCAAGCTAGTGCTACAGTGTGTGTAACAGCAAGCTAGAGCTACAGTGTGTGTAACAGCAAGCTAGTGCTACAGTGTGTGTAACAGCAAGCTAGTGCTACAGTGTGTGTAACAGCAAGCTAGAGCTACAGTGTGTGTAACAGCAAGCTAGTGCTACAGTGTGTGTAACAGCAAGCTAGTGCTACAATGAGTTATAATGTGTGTAACAGCAAGTTAGTGTTCAAATGTGTGTAACAATAGGCTGGTGTTTTCATGTGTGCTACAACAGGCTAGAGTTCAAATATGTCTTGCTGAAATGTGTTACATATTGTAAGCTTAAAAGACTACACAGGAATATGTAACTGGGGTTTGAGTGGTTGTGGACATGGACATGTGATCAGGCTATATCCCATTAATCCAGGCATTTTGGGTGGATTGTTTGTTCACAGAAAGTAAGGTTTTGAACAGCTTTGAGCCGCTTTGTAACGCGGACACAACCCAGCAGAGAGCCTCTTTGTAACGCTGACACAACCCAGCAGAGAGCCTCTTTGTAACGCTGACACAACCCAGCAGAGAGCCGCTTTGTAACGCTGACACAACCCAGCAGAGAGCCTCTTTGTAACGCTGACACAACCCAGCAGAGAGCCGCTTTGTAACGCTGACACAACCCAGCAGTGAGCCGCTTTGTAACGCTGACACAACCCAGCAGAGAGCCGCTTTGTAACGCTGACACAACCCAGCAGAGAGCAGCTTTGTAACGCTGACACAACCCAGCAGAGAGCCTCTTTGTAACGCTGACACAACCCAGCAGTGAGCCGCTTTGTAACGCTGACACAACCCAGCAGAGAGCCTCTTTGTAACGCGGACACAACCCAGCAGAGAGCAGCTTTGTAACGCTGACACAACCCAGCAGTGAGCCGCTTTGTAACGCGGACACAACCCAGCAGAGAGCCGCTTTGTAACGCGGACACAACCCAGCAGAGAGCCGCTTTGTAACGCTGACACAACCCAGCAGAGAGCCGCTTTGTAACGCTGACACAACCCAGCAGTGAGCCGCTTTGTAACGCTGACACAACCCAGCAGTGAGCCGCTTTGTAACGCTGACACAACCCAGCAGAGAGCCGCTTTGTAACGCTGACACAACCCAGCAGTGAGCCGCTTTGTAACGCTGACACAACCCAGCAGAGAGCCTCTTTGTAACGCGGACACAACCCAGCAGAGAGCAGCTTTGTAACGCTGACACAACCCAGCAGTGAGCCGCTTTGTAACGCGGACACAACCCAGCAGAGAGCCGCTTTGTAACGCGGACACAACCCAGCAGAGAGCCGCTTTGTAACGCTGACACAACCCAGCAGAGAGCCGCTTTGTAACGCTGACACAACCCAGCAGTGAGCCGCTTTGTAACGCGGACACAACCCAGCAGAGAGCCGCTTTGTAACGCTGACACAACCCAGCAGAGAGCCGCTTTGTAACGCTGACACAACCCAGCAGTGAGCCGCTTTGTAACGCTGACACAACCCAGCAGTGAGCCTCTTTGTAACGCTGACACAACCCAGCAGAGAGCCGCTTTGTAACGCTGACACAACCCAGCAGAGAGCCTCTTTGTAACGCTGACACAACCCAGCAGTGAGCCTCTTTGTAACGCTGACACAACCCAGCAGAGAGCCGCTTTGTAACGCTGACACAACCCAGCAGAGAGCCTCTTTGTAACGCTGACACAACCCAGCAGTGAGCCTCTTTGTAACGCTGACACAACCCAGCAGAGAGCTGAGTGGTAACGCTGGTGGAGACAGTATTATGGTTCAGTTGGAGATGGTTATTGTTTTTACATGTCAACATTAAGCCAAAAGGCACATTTTTTAGAAAACATGGAAAATGTCTTCTCTGAGAAATGACCATTATCAGACATTTGGAGGAAATGATGGTTCAGTGGTCAATGCTTATGCAGAAATAAATCAACAAATACATTAAATACATTAAAAGAAGTTTTATGTTTCTGATGTATGCCCTTTTTGTCATTTTGTGTTTTCTCTTATTTTATTTTTAGGATCCAATGAACAAAGCACTACACACCAAAGCAACAGTCTGCTGACAGTCCTTTTTATATTTAAACTTTCAAACTGTCATATGTAATTTTTCATTCCCAATTCGGTCTGGTCCAGTTGACGAACCTGGCTGTAACTAGGTCTTTGTAATTGAAATTGCATTTTTTTTTTTTTTTCAAAACAACAGAAAGTATTTGTTGGACCTATTTTATTATTGTATTTTTTATTTGTCTTTGGTGATGTTTTATGAAATGTTGCTGTGTCGCACTACAGTCCCACAATATTTTGGTTGTATCTTTTAACTGGACTAAATAAGACAGATCTTAACCCAGTACGTAACCAATTTAAATGTGTGCTTTTAAATTATCTTTTTTTTTTTTTTTTTTTTAAGTAATTTTTTATTGACCATCTTTGTTTTGTAACCCGTTACTTGGAGCTAAATGTTCTTGTTAATGTTCTAAATGTCCTTGTTAAAAAAAAAAAATAAATAAAAAAAATCAAAGTTTTACAGACTGGTCACAAAGAAAGCATCAAAACAAAACCAACATATTTTTCTATAACTTTGTTTTCTGTACTGTACATTGAAAGTGCCATTTGACAATAACCGGCGTGTACACAGTGTGTCCGTTTGCAGAGTGCAGACACACACACACACACACTCCTGCTGCTGTTATCAAAGCCGAGGCCGCGCTGTGATTCATCGCACTCATTTAGGTGATAATTCTCTTTCCTCTGCTCGGAAAACATCAGCGACTCCAAAGCGCAGCCTAAAAGCGCTGATATTACACACAGATAAAGTGACAGCTTCATTTTCAGCGGGATAATGAGAGGAGGGCCCCGGAGCAAGCAGGGGCCGAAACAGGGGCCCTCAGAGCTCTGCCTGGGACGCAGTGCCATCTATCTCTGACAGACGGAACAGCACAGGCCACAGACTCAACATTTATCCTTCTCTGAATCACACTACCTCTGCAGTGTTTTATGCACTTGTTCAAACAAGTGCATAAAACACCATTTAAATAAACACCATTTAATTATAATTATATCAATTGAATTTTATGAATCTGCCTATTTTATTTGTGTATTTCTGGGTATTTATGTGAGGTTAAGGCAAGATGCTGCACATGAATAGGACAACAATAAATAAATATACAATAAATAAATAAATAAATACATACATAAATAAAGCTATCAAGGTGAAACGTGAGCAGTGGTTTACTCACAAATAAACATAAAAAGTGTTTCATCATGTCATGTTTTCAAATAATAAAAAAAGTATTGTGTTAGACTAGAGTCCAAATGGCACATAACAGGGACAACAAAGACCAAAGCTAAATTTAAATGTTTTCATGAACTTTGTTGGAAGATTATAGACTGCCAACAAAGGCTGAATTTATATTTAATTATGGAAAAAACTGATTTGAAAGAAATGAAAAATGATGACAGATTTAGATATTAACACATTCTCGTGTCTATTGTTCAGTCCTGAGCAGTGTGGTGTGTATATGAGCTGCATTAGAGGCTCACATTGACAACCATATGGAGGAAAACACATTTTGTAAAAGCGATCATTGAAATTAAAAATGTAATTGAACTCTGCGGATGAAGTAGATTGAATTAAGTGATAAAACACTGACACGATGAAATGTTCCACAATTACACATTTTCAGTTTTGCAATGCACAGGCTGAAAAGAAAAAAGAAAAAAATACATCTCAATATATCTTAAGACATATAAGTCTCAAAGTCCCACTGTGTTACTTTTGATTCTGAATGTATTTTTGTTGTTGTTGTTGTTGGGTGATTCCCAGTATTACACATGATGACACATGGTAACACAGTATTACACATAGTGACACACGATAACACAGTATTACACATAGTGACACATGGTAACACAGTATTACACATGGTAACACAGTATTACACATGGTAACACAGTATTACACATAGTGACACATGGTAACGCAGTATTACACATAGTGACACATGGTAACGCAGTATTACACATGGTAACACAGTATTACACATGGTGACACATGGTAACAGTATCACACATGGTGACACATGGTAACACAGTATTACACATGGTAACGCAGTATTACACATGGTAACACAGTATTACACATGGTAACACAGTATTACACATAGTGACACACGATAACACAGTATTACACATAGTGACACATGGTAACACAGTATTACACATGGTAACACAGTATTACACATGGTGACACATGGTAACAGTATCACACATGGTGACACATGGTAACACAGTATTACACATGACACACGGTAACGGTATTAACCATGATGACACATGGTAACACAGTATTACACATGATGACACATGGTAACACAGTATTACACATGATGACACATGGTAACACAGTATTACACATGATGACACATGGTAATACAGTATTACACATGATGACACACAGTAACACAGTATTACAAATGATGACACATGGTAACACAGTATTACACATGATGACACATGGTAACACAGTATCACACATGATGACACACGGTAAAACAGTATTACACATAGTGACACAGTATCACACATGATGACACATGGTAACACAGTATTACACATGGTGACACATTGTAACAGTATTAACCATGATGACACATGGTAACACAATATTGTGTTGCCATTCACATGCCATGTGATGTGCAACACAATATCGCACATGCTTACATCATATCAGACGTTAGTGAAATGTTCTCCTGAAGAAAGAAATGAAGAAGAAAGAAAGAAAAAGAAAGAAAGAAAATAAACAAACAAAAAACAGATAGATAGATAGATAGATAGATAGATAGATAGATAGATAGATAGATAGATAGATAGATAGATAGATAGATAGATAGATAGATAGTTTCTTCAAGTTTGGCTTAAAAACTTGAAAAATTGTGTCATATGTTGCTGTCCTAATTAGCACAAATTGGAGCTGATTCTGTCCACACACTGCAAACTCTCTCTCTCTTTCTGTAACTTAATTAGAGGGCGAGCAGAGCGGGTGGCAGAGTGGTTAGCCCTGAGTTCAGCACGTCTCACAGACTGCCACAGGACAGAGCATTATTTAGCATCACTACTACTGTAACTGCTACTACTACTGCTGCTACTGCTACTGAAGCTTAATCTTACTCAGGGGTTGTTAGCCCCAAGGTAAGTTTGTCATGTAGACATGTGTTTGGCTGATATACTGCAGCCAGAGCCCTGTGTACCATCAAACCGCCAGACCTGCAGAGTCTAAAGTCCCTGCATGCTTCAGCAGAATGATGCCCTAGTGCACCACGTGGAGGTGGGGCTGGTTTTTGCACTACTACTACAACAACTACTACTACTACTACTACTACTACTACTACTACTGCTACTACTACTACTGCTGCTGTCGCTAATACTGCTACCACTACTACTACTACTACTACTACTACTACTACTACTACTACTACTACTACTACTACTACTACTACTACTAATAATAATAATAATAATAATTATTATTATTATTGTTATTAATATTATTGTCATTTATTACATGTTCATGTCATGTAATGAATGACATGGACATGTTCTCTGTGACATTGTGAACACTGGGCTGTGTCCTTGTGAGCTGCAGAGTGAGAGGATACGGCCTGGAACAAGGACATCCTCGACCATGTTACCATGGCTGCAGTCAGTTTCGTAAACTTGGAGCTCAAACAAAGTTATTACAAAAACAATATGTTTATGAGCTGCTTTTCTGTTGTAAAGTGATGGGTAACAGAGACAATTTCTAATTGGCTGTGAGTAAATGTACAGCAAATACACAAAAGAAAATCTGAATGAATTTTTGTCGAAGCCTGATCACGGCAGATCTCAGAAGCTAAGCAGGTTATTCCTGGGCAGTACTTGGATGGAACGTCAGCAGCCTCCGTGGACATGCATGAGTGTGGAAAGAACTGTTGTTTTGTCCTTAGGCAAGACACTTTGCCTAAGGACACTTTATTATTTCCCATCTGCAACGATAATGAAAGGGACTGTGCAATGAAGTTATTTATGAAATGTACTTATCTCTTGTTTCCCGCTGTGACCCCGCCCATTTGGACTACGCTGTGTTTACATTCATATTTTTATTTTCATGTCTGTTTATTGACAAGGTCTGTCCCAATCAAATAAGTAAATAAAAAAATTAAATAAATAAAAAAAATCAATGTAATTCATTAAACTGGATGAAAACAAAATAGAAACATTTAGGTTGAGTGTTTTTCTCAGCAATGTTTAAGTGAGATTAAAAGTAGATTGATTAGATGAATAAATTACAAATCATAATTAATTAATTTCTCAAATTTTTTAATCGCTTGACAGCACTAAATAATATACAGTTTTGAGCAATAATTAACACACTAAATACCATTCTCTGCATCACCTATAACTTAAAACAATTTGCCCACATTGTCAAAACCTGGTGCAAAACACCTGCTTTCCACACAATGCCCCAAACTCTTCTTCTTGTGTGTGTAACATTTAAATTTAACAGCATACATGATGCAAAATGTGAACCAACACCTGTCATTTACTCAGAGGTACGAACACTAATGAGCACGCACAAGAGAAGGAACTGGGCAGCGTGGATCAGAGTGGGAAGGACAAGCACTTGTGTTTATTTATTACAACAAAGATGGTGAACTCACCAAGTGTTAAATCTCCTTAGTGTTTGCAAATTTACACAAGGAAATTCAACTTTAGTTTAAAAAGTGTGATTTTGGCTGAAAAGCATTGTGTCTTGTGATGGTCTTCTTTTTTTTTTTTTTTTCCAGTGAGCATTGATCAATTTTATATCCACGTTACACATACAATAGTCTTATTCTTGAAAAACTTGCACTTCAGAGGGAACTTGGAAATCATCTCCATTGCAATATGATGTGGTGTCAAAACAATACAAAAAAGCGTATTTAAAGTGAGGCTAAACATGCATTCAGAGACTAGCTCCGCCCACAACTGCACCTCAAACAGACTCATAATAGATCCCAATATGTAGTTTCTAATGGTGTACAGTCTGACACATGTATAATTGAAAAAGGTGTGCCTCAAGGGTCCACTCTTGGCCCTCTTTTATTCAGCATATTTATTAATGATCTTCCAAGTGTCATCTCAAATTGTTCGATAAATATTTATGCTGATGATACTGTTATTTATAACTCAAACTCTGATCTTTCTGTTGTTAAAAAACAGCTGCAACTTGACTTTAATCTGATTCAAAAATGGCTTCATGAGAACCAACTAATTTTAAACATGAAAAAGTCTTGTTGTATGCTTTTTGGTACTCACCACAAAACACCTATGACTCATATCTCAAACCACTGAATGTTCTTTTCAACTCTCTTTGTAGATTTATTCTTAAATGTCCATACCAAACTCACCATTGTGTTTTATTTGAAAAACTCAACTGGCTGCATCCATCCAAAAGACGTGAATTTCACTGGACTCAGTTAATATTTAAATGTATTTATTTTTATTGTCCACACTACCTCAAACAATTTTTAAGTCCAGTAACTTCATCTTATTCGCTTAGAAGTACCTATTGTCTTACTTTGTCTGTGCCACGAATCTACAAAGAGGTTGGACGAAGGTCATTTCAGTTCAAAGCTCCGTCAGACTGGAACAAGTTACCCACATACTTAAGATCCATAACATCTTTCAGTTTATTTAAGTCATCTTTATCTGTTCATCTTAAAACTTCTTGTCACTGTTTCTAGTACTACTACAATATTAAATTCTGAATAATACACTCCTTTTTGTGGTATTTGTTTATTTATTTATTTTTATTTCTGTTATTGTTTTTAATTTATTTTGTTATTATTGTATTATCATTATTTTATTTATTCATTTATTCTTTAATACCATTGTAATAATGGTAGTATGGTTAATATGAACTTACTTAACTTACTTACCAACTATGTTGGTATTGATGTAACTTGTAATGCTGTTCTACTGTTATCTCTATGGATGTCAATACCTTGTGTATTGGTGCAATTTCTGTGTTTCTGTGCATTTACATTTGCAGGAGTGTGGAGAGGTGTGAGTGAGCAAGTGTGTCTTGTCTTGTTTTGTTTGTTTTTTAAATAGTGTTTTCTGTATAACAATTGTACTGATTATTATGTACTGTTATATGTTTTATGTTTTGGACCCCCTCGAAAACGAGATGGCACATCTCAAGGGGCATTCCATAAATAAATAAATAAATAAATAAATAAAAAGTGGGAGATGCAGGAGGCCTCTTAAGAGATGCTCAGGTGGGTGTGACAACATTGATTGACAGCACCAAATATGAACTTGGTGAATGATGTGACGGAGCGGTCCGGGTCTGACAGCTTAGGAAGCAATACAGCACCAAGTCTTTGCTGACTTGGACGTCAAGATTTTTTTTTTTTACTTTGCAAAACATATTTATTCAATCTTTACTTGAGTCTACATTTGCACAAGTGGTTGTACATCGCACCACTCGCTCATCAAACTGAGCCAAATGACGACTGAAATCAATGCACAGCGAGTGATCACTTTCAGACTCTCCACAGGACCGGTGTCAGAGGGAGGAGGCAGCTCGTCTGTCCAGGTGACGTCGGTGTGAACTGAAAATGCACTGAGAGTGTTTGACCAGCGGCACAGCTGCTGTTTTTGCACACATAACTGCACAAAAAAGGCATAGAAACAGTAGATAGTTCAATTTTGACCATATTCACATTTTCACAATGAAAAAAAGTTGATTCTGAGTTTAGTTTCTCTTTAAATCAGAAATGGCTTTTACTGGAAATTGTGTTGATGTCATAGATTCATAATATTGTACTTAGACTTATTTCACCTATTTAAATGCTGGTCATTTATGAGATGAATCTTTTCTTTTACAAAAATAAACTGTGTAACTATGTTGATTTGAGCTGCTTTCCATCTGATTGAAATATAATCGTTATGATGTAGAGTAGATATTCACTGCTAATTTAAAACACAAATTATCATTTATTTATTCAATAATGTAGTAATTTGTGGCTAAGCTCTGTAAGTAATTTCCTAATATCATGCATGCATACATATTTGAATAAATGTAACATTGCAGAATTCTTTAAATAAAAACAATTTCATCTCCAATTTGGAGTTTTAAACATCTGGAGAAGGCATATTCCAGACCTGACTGACCCATGTAACCTGTCAAAGTCAAAGTGCCGGGGTTGGATTGAAGCATGTGATTGGGAGGAGGCTCTCCTAAAATCAGGAGGGAATAATGAAATTAGTAGTGGGGCTGGAGTGAAGCGCTGACCCTTATCCGGCGCTCAAAAACGACACATTACAAAGTGTTTCATGCTAATTTCCATGGAGATTTGGTCTGTCTGATTTGTCCACACGGCGCTGTCGTCTGGTTGGACTCAGCCCGCGGTGAGATCACTGGAGCAGAGAAGACGTCTCTATCAGCAGTGCTCTGTCCCAACCCCCAGCAGGCCCTGGGACTCTCACACCTCCCTCTGAGCTGTCAGCTGATGGCTTCATTTGGTCTGTTGAAAAAAGTCAACACAATGGGCTCTTCCACACTGCTGAGGCCAGTGCCGGTTTGCCTCAGACCTGCGGATTGTCCCTCCCTGTTTGAGTCATTCTTTAAAGAACATTTGTAGAGAAAAGTTATCCATATTTAAAAACCACAAAGCAGAGAGTGGATTTAAACCTCCACCTACAGTACATACAGTATATATGCTATAAGTTAACAAATACATCATAGACATTTTGATAAACTTACATTCAATGCCAGGCTGATTTTTGTTTACCTTTATTTCGCATTAGCTTCAAAACACCAGAGTTTTCTCGGGTGAAGTTTGTACCTGGTTTGTGAAGGTCTGAATGTGTTAATTCTCCAAAGGGACTAAATAGGACCACAATACAAAATCACACATAGGAACTGAAATGTGTCCAACTGAATCCTTTCCCTCACAAACACCACAAACACACAGTTCATGTCCACTAACATTCATTTGCTCCAATCATGCTTTATATGGTTTTATTATTTTTTTTCTCATACAACAAAGTAAAACTGCCACAGTTTATAGGTTATTGTCCGAGAAAAACATGCGTCCCAAAACTGTGTCTATTGAATAAAAAAAACAAAAAGTTTTTTTTTTCTGAGGCAGTGAGTCCCCTGTAGGTTGGCCATGTGAACATATAAACCGAGATCACCAGCCTCATGTCAATGTTTTATTTTTGTATTTTTTACACTCAGTAATCATCTACGTACAGGCCACCAAACCAAAAGAGACGTAACTACGAAACAGGCGCACACTACGATCGCTGGAGCTGGATCTGCTGCACCGGACAGTGGAAAGGCTCTGTGTTTAATGCACAGTAGCAATTATTTAATGTAAAGACAAACAAAATAAAAAAAAAACAAGATGTAAAAGGTTCATTGCCTTTGACTATGTCATGATGTGTCATAAGCTACTTCGCAGAGACCTGAACAAAATCAGAACCAGATCACTGCACATTAGTGTTTAAAGTCCTGAAAGATCACTGCACATTAGTGTTTAAAGTCCTGAAAGATCACTGCACATTAGTGTTTAAAGTCCTGAAAGATCACTGCACATTAGTGTTTAAAGTCCTGAAAGACTGGGTGCACGGTAGCCAAGTGGTTAGAGCTCTGGCTTCCCAATAAGGAGGTCGTGGGTTCGACTCCCGGGTCGGACCATATCAACATCTCACGATCTCTCTGGGTGGAGTTTGCATGTTCTCCCCGTGTCACCGTGGGTTTTCTCCGGGTACTCCGGTTTCCTCCCACCTCCAAAGACATGTATGTTTAGGTTAATTGGGCATCACTGTAAATTACCCTTAGTGAGTGAATGAGAGAGTGAATGTTTGTCTGTCTAACCCTGCGGCAAGTTGGCCACTGTCCAGGGTGTTCCCCGCCTGAGGCCCAAAGTCACTGGGATAGGCTCCAGTCACCCGCGACCCCTAACGGGATTAAGCGGTAGAAAATGAATGAATGAGTCCTGAAAGATCACTGCACATTAGTGTTTAAAGACCTGAAAGAATATATTGTATATATATATATACAGTATATATATATATATAGTTATATATATACATACAGTATATATATATACATATATATATATATATATACTTTATATGTATATATATATATATATACTGTATATATATATATATATATATATATATACTGTATATGTATATATATATATATATATATATATATATATATATATATACTGTATATATATATATATACTGTATATATATATATACAGTATATATATATATATAGTTATATATATACATACAGTATATATAGATATAGATATATATATATATATATATACATATACAGTATATATATATATATATATATATATATATTATATATATATATATATATATATATATATATATATATATATATATATATATATATATATATATATACATACATATATAGTGGTAGCCTAAAGTAGTGCTCTGATTGGCTGTGCTTGAGACGTCTGTTGGAGTTTTACTTTTCTGTCTGTATGATTTCACATTATGAGTGCAGCCAAAGATAAATGCAGGAAGATATTTAACATGATGAGGATGAAACATCTACTTCTTGTTTTGTAGTTTGAAAATCAGGTCCTTCAGTTTTAGACACAATGGAGACAGTTTCCTTGCATGGCCTCTGTTTTGCCTGAGTATTTCCCAAAGTAAAGCTGTAGACATAGTATAAGAATTGAAATGCCCCATGTCTCATCCTGTCTCCAGTGTTTGCGTGCTTATATACAGAGTGTGTCTATAACCTGCCCTCGTCTCATCAAAGCTCTGCAGGTAAACTGTGCTGGGCCGTCTGGAGACCCAACATATACCTTTTATTTTTCCCTTGTATTTGTGTATTTTCTCCAGTGCAGAAAAAGGCCACAGCACATTCCTATACGTCGGTGTATGTATGAGCCTTATGAAGCTATCTTTAGAGGATTGATTTCCCATACTGCCACGCTGCTGTTTTATTCTACGCCTGTGGCTCCGTGACCCAGGGTTCTCTCTTTGAAGTGGCAGGCAGGAGAAGCAAAGGGAGGGGCGGGCTGAGGGGGAGGTTGTGGGGCGGGTTTGTGGGGGGGCGGTTGGGGAGAGGGAAGCAGCATCCCACCAAATGATGCAAGAGAGACGGGGATGTCAGGATTATTAGGATAATCAATAATCATGATTATTCAAATCACAATAAAACTGTAAGAACAAAAAACAATTGTGATCATATCAGAAAAAAAAATGAAATCCTCTCAGTTCAATGTACAGAAACCAATCAGGTGAGCAAAGCTTGCCTAAGCAGTTAGCCCCTCCTACATTCTGTTACATTCTGTTTGATGCAGAATGGTCTGAAACCGGAGCCTCGGCCAAGAACTTCCTCATCAAATGTTAGGACGATTCTATCAAGCACGGCGATTCTGACACGTGACACTATAAAGTCAGAAGTTGCTGTCAAGCCCCATTTCCAAACATTCAAGAAGGCGAACGGAGGTGATTCGGCTCTTGCTTTGATTTAAACAATGAACGCATCAATTCCTTAAAACCTGAGCAGCAAACCGTGTTGAGGCTTCAGACAGAAAACATCCTCACGCTACATGTAGACGAAAACATCCGAGATAGCGTGTCGCTGTTTTGGTGGAATTTCCGGGTTTTCTGTGATTGGTTGACTCAGGCCACCCCAGAAATTGAACCTCGGTGCTCCGCTCCCAGACCCTCACGGTTTGTAAAGTGTCTGTCAGAGTGTGTAGGTGCAACCGATGCCATGTTCATAGGCCATAGAGCTCAGAGCCGCTCCCTTATCACAAAGAACATACAATGCAATACCAGCAGACAGACAAGCAGACACACAGATAGACAGACAGATGGGATAAGAGAGCCTATGTTTGTCCCACAATCGGAAAGTGCCAGTGTATACACAGTCTAAAGTGCTGGTCATAAAAGTGCATAGAACATCAGGTCATCAGTATTCACCCACTAACGGAGCTTCTAATGGAAGCTCTGTTCTAATGGAAAATATGCCAAATCTCTGAAAATGTCAACTTGGACTTTCACTAAGTCCTCCTCAGGCGTTCGCCCGGGCAGATTCAAAAATGGAGTGTCTCAGGCCCACACTCACTTATTACGCCTTTTTGACTCATATTTTTTTCACTAATTCCTGTTCAAGTGTTCGCCCGAACAAACAAGCTTTTGTTTTTTCTTCCCTGTGGGACAACTTTAGAAACTTTATTATACAGTAGTTTCTCAACTACCACTACTATGACTACGACTACTACTACTTCTACGACTACTACTACTACTACTACTACTACTGCTAATACTACTACTACTACTACTACTTCTACTACTAGTACTACTACTAATAATAATAATAATAATAATAATAATAATAATAATAATAGTTAGTGCTGTCAAGCGATTAAACAAATAGAGAGATTAATTAATTATGATCTGCAATCTGTATTTTTAATCTCACTTAAAAATTGCTGGGAAAAAAACACTCAATTTAAGTGTTTTTGTTTTGTTTTTATCCAGTTTACTTAATTACATTATTGTTGCAGATGACCTAATAATCCGCTGGCAGAGGAGGAAGCCGGACAGACTTAGCTTAGCAGACCCAAACGTATCATGAGGGTCTACAAACAGAAGAAAAGTATCCGAGGCACACTGACTTTCTAAAAGTCCTTTATTGAGGCGAAAGGGACATGCCGACGCGTGTCAACCACAACGTGGTCTTCCTCAGGGCATACAAAGATAAAAAGCGGCCAGGTGGCCTTAAATACTAAGATCACATGGAGTGGTCATGTGACAGAATCACACTCCTGTGGTCACATGATTTTAAAATACAAAACAATGAACTGCAAAAAGACAGTAATGAATTGTAAAAAGACTGTACAATAAACCACAACAGACTATGGAGAAAGACATACAAGAGCATATCCACAAACGAACAGCATCATAAATGACATACATGTATGTTGGTAACTTATAGCATATATACTTTATGTGGAGGTCTAAGCAGTTTAAATCCACTCTCTGCTTTGTGGTTTTTAAATATGGATAACTTTTCTCTACAAATGTTCTTTAAAGAATGACTCAAACAGGGAGGGACAATCCGCAGGTCTGAGGCAAACCGGCACTGGAGGGACTATGTCTCTCAACTGTCTTGGGAACGCCTCGGGATCCTCCCGGAGGAGCTGGAGGAGGTGTGTGTGGACAGGGAAGTCTGGGCGTCCTTGCTCATACTACTGCCCCCGGATAAAGCGGAAGAAAATGGATGGATGGATGGATGGATAATATGTTTTGTTTTTTAGTTGAGAGAAGCTAAAGTTGACCAAAGACCTCAAAGAGTGAAGAGCTGGGGGACATATTTTATGAAACAGTTGACACTGAGTTGATCATGAAAGTGTAGCGGTTTGAGGAAAAACTCTCCTGCAGAAGATCAATCATTTTCCTCTTCATGACAGTTCATTGTATAACAATAAAGAAACACAGAGACAGATTAATCTGTGAAAAACAGAGTTGTGTACATAAACGTGCAGGTCACATCCAGAGGCTGCAGAAGACTTGGGTGTGTGATGACAGGTGTAGGTCACATCCAGAGGCTGCAGAAGGTGACCATTACTAATCATCTTCATCATGACTGTGTCACAAGCTGCAGTAGAGAGCGCTGGACTTCAGTGTGTCTGTCTTTCGTAAATGTTGAATGAAACACCTTCTTTCCTACTTCAACTTGATTGTGATCTGCTGTTATTACAGAGACCTGCTGTGTTCTGCTTTCCAAGGGCACATGGCAGCTATTCTTCTAATGATGTCCAGCTCAAATAACATTTAAAGTTAAAGTTTATGGACCAGAGCAGTTGGCTGAAGATGGAGAGAAGGTTAGGTTATTTGACTTTCAGGCTAGATTTCATTTGAGGAGTTGTTTGCACTTGATGACTTCCATCATGGTGTCAGAGTTCCAATAAGTTAACTGAAAATTTGAGGGGAAAAAAAAAAAGTAAAATGAAAGTCTATACATCAACTGAATATAGAAGCTTTTTTGCTGTTTATGTTAGGTACAATATGAACATCTTAATTTTTCTAAAAAGTAAATTCATAAAATCAGTTACATTCTAGAAAAATTGTAAATGTTCGCCAATGAGGGTGAACTTCAATTGTCTAAGGCCCAAAGTTACTGGGATAGGCTCCAGTCTCTGAATCTGTGGCTGATTGTACCTTCAGATCTAAAAAAAAAAAAAAAAAAAAGTATAAACATTCTTGACAGTTAATTTTTAAATGAAATTGTCTTTTTTTTCTACGATTAAAATGCTAAAAAATAGTCAAACTACAATTAAGGTCGAGAGGATGGAAGTTTGGAGGAAAGCTTGGACAGAAGAGTGGACAGAACGTTGCAAAGTTTGGATGTTTAGATGTTATCACCGTAAATTGATTAAAGGAGAGTCTTTGGCTGATTCAGAAGGAATCTGATGTTGTGAATGTGATTTTGAACGACAAACTGGTCAACGTGTCGAGAAGCTAAGTTTACGTTGTCGCAGCTACAGAAAGCTAAATCATGTTAAAACAAACCGAAAACAAAATAGTGCTCTTTTCATGAATGAAGTAAAATGTCATTGCTATAATCTATCTGTCGCCATTTACGGAAAGTCTGCAAAAACAAGAAAATTACAGACATTGAATATGTCAGAGGTCTTTCATGATCTAAGCCAAGGGTTCTTAACCGTTTTGAATTGATTGACACATGCGATTTGTTCTGTCACTTCTACATGGGGTTTCCTCTAACTCATGTGATTTTTTCTAACACATGTGATTTGTTTTAATACATGTGATTTGTTCTAACACATGTTATTTGTTATAACACGTGATTTTTTTAACACGTGATTTGCTCTAACACTTGATTTGCTTTAACACGTGAGTTGCTCTAATACATGTGATTTGCTTGAAAATGTTGTGATTTTTTTCTAACACATGTGATTTGTTTTAACACATGAGATTTGCTTTCAAACATGTGATTTGCTCTAACACATTTAATAGACCTTGTGCATGAGAAAATGCAAATTTCCGTTTTAGACCGGATAATGATCGACAGACTTCTGCCTGTCATTGCGCTGCTCTTATCTCCACTGCAGTGATGGAATAACTAAAAGATCTACCTATTTTGTAAACTGTAAAAGGTGGAATGAATGTGCACTACCGTGTCCCGCTGTGTATGGCTGGTGGGACATTTAACAAAAAGCTCAGTTTCCACTGGTTCCATCCTGACCTGCGCACTTAATGCGCATGCGATTTGGATTAGTTAATAATAACACTGACGTGGAACAGCGCAGTTGTTTGAGCTGGACATATGAGAGACTTTTTCCTGTGCACGACACAGAAATAGTGTTTGGCAAGTTCCTTCAAAACAGTAATTAGTTATAGTTACGAATTACTTTTTCAAAAAAGCAATTGAGTTAGTAATTGGGTTACTGAGTGATGAAAGTAACTAGATACCAGGCAAAGTAACCATTAAATTACACACAAAACCCAGAAATAGCTTAAACAATAATAATAATTAAAGAAGTCTGACTTTCCAATAGTCCAAATTTACTGCAAACAACCAAACTCAACCAGCGGTGTTATTTTACGCCCTTCTCCTCCAGCACAGTCACAACAACACAGGCCAAACCTCTGGACCAAACAGCACAAGAACCAAACACAAATGGACAACAGAAGATAATAAACATCTGATGCTGTCAACTGCGGTCCGGTTTCGTCCAAAGCCACGTGGAGTCACGTAGATTCCCGCGAGAACGCTCGTATAATGAATTGAAAGCCAGACCGCTGCGGTCTCCGGGAAAATAGACTTCATGCGGATTCTTTCCACAGAGTCGCGCGACTCTCGCACTCCCAGTCGGACATGTCGGAGCACGGTGTAAATCAACGCATTGGTTTTAAGCGCGAGTCACGACTCGCATCCAAGTTGCACTTAGTGTAAATCCACTGTTACTGTGGCTCTGGCTCCAAACACGCGACGTAAATTCCGAACACGCTGAGAGGCATCTGGCTGCAGACCTCCTTGAGTAGGACCCTGCCCGGATGTTCACCCATATTATGTTTACGATACCATGGTACATTAAGTGGCGCTCTATTGCGCTAAAACAAAAACTTTGAAGAGATTAAAGGAGCCCAGGTGATTTTGTCGCTGTGCGTTATCAAACCATAACTGTTATACTTTCATGTAACAAACATGGTACAAGATGCCGCGGGATACATGAGCTGGTTGGATCGGTGGTTGAGTGGGTAGTGCGGTGGTCATCAATACAAGATCTCAGATTCAATTCCTGCACCCCTCAAGTCTACAATGAGAGAGTGCTACAGGACAATTGAGCTGGTTGCCATGAGTATTTTACTGTTGCCAAATGGGCCTAAACGTTCATATTTTCAATTTTAACCTTTACCCAAACCTTTTACCTAAACTTATCCGTTCTACTCCTCACGGTGGAGGAACCTCCTTATAGAGGTCTGCAGCCATGCCCGGATTATCCAATGGGCACCGGCCCAAGGGCCCCGACTCCTGCCCAGGGCCCAATCAGGACACATTTTTACTGAACCCCACTTTTTCTGTTTTGTATATTATTGGTTCCACATTATGTCAGTTTTATTACACTGACACCTAATCAGCCAATAAAATGAAACAAGCTAAAGCTATTGGTTAAAAAAGGCCCCGCCCCCATGCATTCTGGCCAGTTCTCTCTTCATTTTCATCATGTAAACTCGGCAAAACAAGCAGAGTTAAACGCTCGCTGCCTGGGCCCCGCTGAAAGGTCCTCCACCCGCTCACTCCGCGCCTTGCTGGGTGCTATGTCGCCGTTTGCCTGCTTGCTTACCGGGCTCTCCGCGGTCTGTGGCTCCGCTGACCACAGCACCGCTCCTCCGCCCGCTCTCTCCGCACCTCGCTCGGCTGCTATGTCGCCGTCTCCCTCCGTCCTGCTTACAGGACTTTCCTGTCTTTGGCCCCGGCTGCCCCGCTGGCCACAGCTTCTCTGCCCGGAGCGCCTGCTCTTCAAGCCTTGTCCTGGTCCTCCACCCCCTTTTTACACCCCCATCGTGCCTCTCTGTCTCTCTTGACCTGGCCTCGTCAGCGCCGCAACCGGAGCCATCTATGCATTAACAGTATCTTTTAATCTATAGTTTCATGACAAAATACTCTATCAGCCTTTGCAAAAATAGTGTGTGTCTAATAATTTTCCCTTCACATTTTTCTATTGGGTCATTATTGGCAGTAAAACATGATTAAATAATCCCCTGAGTGCCTCCACTTTAAAATGGTTTGATGGCTCGCTCGGTAGGACACATGCCTTGCACCTGGGAGATCCAGGCTCATAATCCTAGCACTGTATACATTTAAACAATACAAATTTAGAATTAAGTCACTAACTTATCAAACCCAAATGCAATCTCCTATTGAAGATATTGTATTAGAAATGATGTATGTATATTAAATATTATTAAGAGTAGTACTGAATTATACCATGTTTTTGTATTTATTAAACAATAGCCTAACATTGTGTTTGTATTTAATTTAATATTAATGCAGCTGTTTTAATAAGTGGAAAGAGTTATGTTGTCACCTCAGAGCTTGAGTCACAGAATTACACTTTAAAAAATAGTTTTTAGTTGTTGTTTTTTTTTTTTCAATTTATCCGTGTATTTAAAAGTATCGGCTCGAAAAAGTAGTAGGGGCCCATTAACATTTGTGCCCAGGGGCCCATAAACTAATCCAGACATGACTGCAGCCAGACACTCGTGAACACGCGAGCTACAAACTCCAAACGCACGTGGCATTCACGCTCTGTCTGTTTGAACTTCCAGGTAATAAATAAAATAACGAGATAAAACCGTAAAATGAACTTGTTTGAGAAGATTTCCTTGACATGTTTTGAAAAAAGAGCACGGACGACATGCGTCGCGCTCAACCAATCGACGATGTCAGTAAAGTCACTGCACCCGCCCAGCTCTGTTTCTGATTGGTTACTACTGCAGTTTTAAGCCAATCCGTGCCTCTTCTCCAACTTTCTCTTCCCCAAACAAACTGGTCAGCTGCTCCAATGACTTGTCTGAATGAGACGACAGCGGCTCTGATCACAGTCACATATCGAGTCGATCACATTGACAGTAACTATAACGGCGTTACCACTGACGGGAAAGTATTTAGATTACACGTAAAAATAACGCAGTTACTAACGCTGTTACTCCCAACACTTGGGTAGGGTTAGAAAGAGCAGTAAACATGTATCTTTGCACTTCTGTGGTCAGCCGCTCGTTGTCCTGGTGTTGAATGACTGATATGAGACTACAACACGCTTTGAGAGGCCATGATGATGTCATATTAACCATGATAAAACACACACAGAACCACAGCAAAAAATAGACTTTATTTTGAAAAATATACCGGATGTGCTTTACTATTGCTCGAAGGATTTCCTCTACTCGTGTTTCATTTCCTCAAATTCACAAAAAAGGGCTCCAGCCACAACTCCAGGTGGCTGCACCGGAGTTGGACTGGATGCTGTGTGAGCCCAGGTCAGGTAGACTGTTAGTGGTTTACTTTTCCTTTGAAGATGTGGCAACAACAAACACTTTAATCAGTTCTGGTGTTTGTTTCTTTTGGCCAAAAAACCTTTCATTCTCACAAAGTTAAGCCTGCATAATGACAGCAAAACAGTGTCCAGTGTTTCTTTTCTGCAGTGTAGAGGAGGAGACACAAAGCAAATCTTCTCAAATATCTCTGAGTGTTAAAAATCTGTAAAGTTCATTGAAATGTGTGTGTTCAGAAGAAAAGAAACTTTGAACCATTCTACAACAAGTATTATTCCACCATGAACATACAGGACAGCTGTTCTCCCCATGTTTGTGTCCAACTGTAGGCGATCTTTTTTGTGTCAGGCTTTCTGCCTTTTCCTCTGGCGCTCCGGGTCCGTGGTGGTCTACACATACGCCTCCTCTCCTCGATCCCTTGCACAGGCTGAATACTGCAGAAGTATCTGGCTCCAGACCTGTACCGCTGGTCTCAGTCTTGGGCCGTGGTAGCCTCGTAAACACAACAGCACACTTGCTGAAACAACTTGCCATCTCTCAGTCTCAGGCACAGCTCTCATTGGTTGATCTGTCATGTCCTGCCTGTCATTCTTTAGAGCAACATGCATTTGTTGTGATATAATAGGAGGATAGTTTGGACAAATTAGCACTAAAATAAATGAAAAAATATGCCTTTTAAAAAAAATGTGCACGTTGTTTGTGAAAATCTAATTCACAAACGAGACTATAACTGCTCACTAAACAAGCCGTCAAGCACACCGGAGACAAAGAAGGTATTAGCGAGTTAACAACCGGAACTAGCATTTGCTAACTAGCATTGTTCTAACACTATTTGCTCTATCACATGTGATTTGTTCTGATGTGATTTGCTCTATCACATGTGATTTGTTCTGATGTGATTTGCTCTATCACATGTGATTTGTTCTAATGTGATTTGTTCTATCACATGTGATTTGTTCTGATGTGATTTGCTCCAACACATGTGATTTGTTCTGATGTGATTTGCTCTAACATGTGATTTGTTCTGATGTGATTTGCTCTATCACATGTGATTTGTTCTGATGTGATTTGCTCTATCACATGTGATTTGTTCTGATGTGATTTGCTCTAACACATGTGATTTGTTCTAATGTGATTTGCTCTAACATGTGATTTGTTCTGATGTGATTTGCTCTAACACATGTGATTTGTTCTGATGTGATTTGCTCTAACACATGTGATTTGTTCTAATGTGATTTGCTCTAACATGTGATTTGTTCTGATGTGATTTGCTCTAACACATGTGATTTGTTCTAATGTGATTAGCTCTATCACATGTGATTTGTTCTAACACTATTTGCTCTATCACATGTGATTTGTTCTAATGTGATTTGCTCTAACACATGTGATTTGTTCTGATGTGATTTGCTCTAACATGTGATTTGTTCTGATGTGATTTGCTCTAACACATGTGATTTGTTCTGATGTGATTTGCTCTAACACATGTGATTTGTTCTGATGTGATTTGCTCTAACACATGTGATTTGTTCTGATGTGATTTGTTCTAACACGTGATTTGTTCTGATGTGATTTGCTCCAACACATGTGATTTGTTCTAATGTGATTTGCTCTGTCACAGACACATTGAGGTCTGCTTGTGTCCTGTTTGTTCCCACTCATCCTCTTGATCAGTTTGTTTACTTTCAAAACCAGCCACAAAACACAACTGTCCACAAGCTTCCACTCTTGAACTTTCCCAAGCTCGGAGATAAGTATTTCTCTGCAAAATCAATGCTCCCGAAGAGACAATGGAAAGGCACTAAGTGGTGGTTGGAAGCGACCCCATAAGGCTGAGGCGGAGCACTTTATTAGCCAGCAGGAGGGGTCAGCAGCCCGGCCCAGGACACGCATTGATTAGGCTCCCACAATGCACCACAGCTGCACTCCATCCACATGTTCTCACTGCAAACATGCACCTTTGAAGTGAAGACTGCCCAAGGTCCAGTCCAGTCAGAGAGAGAGAGAGGGAGGGAGGGAGGGAGGGAGAGAGAGAGAGAGAGAGAACATGGAGAGGAGAGAGAGAAGGAGGGGGGGCAGGTAGAGTGGGGTGAATGTGAGAGAGAGACAGGCAGAGGAAGAGCTAGAAGGGGGGGAGGGAGAGAGGACAGGGAGAGGTGAGAGAGAAGGAGGGGGGGCAGGTAGAGTGGGGTGAATGTGAGAGAGAGAGAGACAGGCAGAGGAGGAGCAAGAAGGGGGGGAGGGAGAGAGAGAGAGGGAGAGAGAGAGAGGGGGCCAGGTAGAGAAGGGGAGAGGAGAGAGAGAAAAGGAGAGAGAAGTGGGAGGGCTGTACTTACGGGAAGGATCAATGGTGCAGGCATTAGGAGAGACAGGAGGAGAGAGAGAGAAAGAGACATGAGAGAGAGGAGAGCAGCAGAGAAAGAGAGAGGAAAGAGAAGGCAGAACATAGATTAAGATAGAGGGGCGAGAGAGAAAGAGGAGAGAGCTTGAGATAAAGAAACAATGTGAGAGAAGGGGAGATGAAAAGACAAAAGAGAGAAGAGGAAAAGAGGAGATAAATATTAAAGAAGTGGGAGAGAGGGAGAGGGGTGACGAGAGTTGAGAGAGAGGAGGAGTGAGATAAGAGACAGGAGGAGTGAGAGGACAGGAGGGAGAGAAAATTAGAGGAAAAAAGGGGAGAGAGGAAGAGCAGAAATGGAAAAGAGCTAAAGTAGATGGGCGAAAGGAAAAGAGATAGTATAGATAGATAGCAGAGTAAGATAAAGAGACATAGTGGAGAGAGAGAGAGGGATTAGAGATGAAAAAGAGGAATAGTAAGTAAGTAAGTAATAATCTTTATTTGTATAGCACCATACACAGACAGAGTCACCAGGCGCCTCAACCTCTGACCAACACAAAGTGTCCCTAACCTAACGAAAAATTCCGAACTGACAAATTTCAAAACTGAAAACCGAACCGAATATGATTTCAGCGTACCGTTACACCACTAATATATAATAAGTCACAGGACTTTCACTCAGGGAACTCCAGTTCGAATCCCCGTCAGGGCAGAATAAGCATCCAGTGTGGGTCCTTCACACTGCTGCCTACCTCATACAGGATGAGAGACATTGAAACGCACGAGATACCTGATAAGACATCGCCCGGTCTAACAGGATCTGCGTCAGGTGTTGGGGAACCAGAGCGCCTCAATGAGAAATGGTCTACTGGAACAAAGCGGAAATGGCTCTGTTGGAATGCTACTACTCAAGTAACCCTAGTCAGAGGGGTTACATGCAAAAAATATAGAATGAATAGCTAGTGCGAAACCAAGCTCAGTGTTCCAACATCCACAAACGACAACTGCTATCACAATTTGAGATTGACGAGGTACAACACAAAAACAAATGCCAGGTCAGAGGGGAGATTACATCATCCCCCAACCAGAGATTGGGTAGGAGCGATCACGCTGAGCATCGTGGCGACTGACCTGAAAGATAGATTTCATGGCAAGAATGAACTCCAGGCAACCCCGACACCAGTTACAACGGCTAAGTGAAGAGTCTCATGGAAGATGTAAATGCAGCATTGAGAGCCATCCCGTCCAATGAGAAACATGGCTCCCATGGTTGGGAGCAGGTTGGTGGCAAAAATTAAAGCAGCTCGGAGGGAAGTGAGCCAAGAGACAGAGGCCATGAGGCACAGTGGCTGATGGATCTGAGGAAAGACCACAGCAAACTCCCTGAACAGAATCCAGTGACTATCACAGTGGCAGACATCCAAGAAAGAGTCTCAGGTATAAAAAAAACTGTACGGCACCAGGTTCTGACATGATCCATGCCTACTGGTTTAATAAACTCACTTGCACTCCATGAGCGCCTAGCAGCACAAATGAACCAGCTGCTAAGGGATGGGACTCACCCTGAATGGCTAACCGAAGGGCGAACGATCCTGATACTGAAAGATCCCTTAAAGGGTCACATCCAACTATCAGCCAATAACCTGTCTCTCTACAACATGGAAGCTCATGTCAGGCGTCATTGCGGCTAAGATAAGCGGGCACATGGGTTAATACATGAACGAAGCACAGAAGGCCATTGGTAAAGATACCAGAGGAGCCAAACACCAATCCTAGAACAGTCGCTCAAGACTGCAAAACCCGACACACCAACCTCTGCACAGCCTGGATTGATTACAAGAAAGCCTATGACTCAATGCCACACACATGGATCACTGAATGCTTGGAGCAGTACAACATACACAGAACTCTGAAGGCCTTTATTGCAAACTTGTGGAAAACCACACTTGTAGCCAATGGGAAGCCACTCGCCCAAGTGTCCATCAAATGTGGCATATACCAAGAAGATGCACTGTCCCCACTGCTGTTCTGCATAGGTCTGAACCCCCTCAGCCAAATAATCAACAAGACTGACTTGAATAGAAGCCCAGATCTACCACACCAGACAAGACCCAGGGTGTAGGTTGTGCAAAGAGGCTGAGGGGACGGTCCAACACATAACTGCAGGGTGCAAGATGATGGCAGGGAAAGTGTACATGGAATAGTACATAGTATACAGGAACATCTGTGTGGAGTATGGACCCCAAGGTCAAAGTGGGAAACACCTCCGAAGGTGGTAGAGAATGACCGAGTTAAGTTTCTGTGGGACTTCCAAATACAGACAGACAGAATGGTAATGGCGAACCAACCAGACATCGTGGTGGTGGATAATGAGCAGAGGAGAGCCGTGGTGGTGGATGTGGCAATACCAAGCGATGACAACATCCGGAGAAAGGAGAATAAGAAACTAGCGAAATACTAAGGGCTCAGAGAAGAGGTGGCGAACAGGTATTGTCCCAAATGAATGACAGTGCCCCCGCGCTGCTGCATCTGTGCTCCTTTTCTCCTCTTTGCTCTCATAAACAGTCCACAAGCAGAGGAAGTGTTCTGTTGCCGGTAGCGTTTTGAATACAGTGAGCTCTTCTGTACGGACAGCGGGAAAGAGAAGAGTTTTAGCTTTGTCTGAGTATTTAAATCATCCAAAAAGACCCAGGAAATCACGAAGATACGGCTCGTTAAAGACTTCAAACTGCTGACACCTCATTAAATATGCACGTGGAGAATCAGCCTCAATCAGCGGCGATGCTCAAACTTTACTCACGTGTTTGGGATGCTTAGTTTGAAAACGTTAAAAACGGGCTTGTGTCACTTTCCTCTGTATTTAGTGAGCACTGAGCTGGTTTTCACCAGGACTATGCCAGGACTAGACCAGGTTTTTATAGGGACTGAAAGGGGATTAACCCAGGGGGACTAGACTCTTTCATCAGTGAGAAAAAGAAGACCACAGCAAACTCCCTGAACAGAATCCAGTGACTATCACAGTGGCAGACATCTAAAAAAGAGTCTCAGGTATGAAAAACTGTACAGCAAAAAAAAAACATGAGCTTAGTTTAATAAATATGTGTTCAGCCTAAAAGATGAGAAAATATTCTGATCCTAAAAATATCCAAACTGATAAATACTGCAAATACTATTAGGCTATGTAATGCTGAGTTTTTTTTATTGAACTACAAATTAGACCTTTTTTTAAAATATATAGTTTGGTGCTGCATTTATGCATCTAAGCAAAAATACCACAAAATGTGCAATATTGCACCTATACACTATAAAAATCATATTTTGGAGAAAATATAGGTTAAAATAGCTATTAATTGAACTTTGTGTGTAAAATGTGATTAATCGTGATTAATCACAGCTCAAGCATGTGATTAATCGCAATTTAAAAAATGTAATGTGTGCTTGTGTCCCATTAAAAAAAAAACATTCCTAATTTGCTGTTAGCACCCTTTTTGACAGCTGTAAAAATATAGTACAATATTTATCTTTATTTATTTTATTTTATTTTTTTTTTGTTTATTGTTTTTGCTTTGATCTGTTAATCCAATTTTGTTCTAACTAAAAAAAATAATAATAAATAAATAAATAAAAATAATAAGCAAGGTTTTATTTTTTGTACAGACTTAAAAAGTTAATTCCCAGAGGAGGTGAAAATGTGACACAACACAAAATGGTCAATTTTTTTCATATAAAATGTGACACATTTCAGGTCTTCTGAAAAGGAACAAACAAAAAAAAAAAAAAAAAATATATATATATATATATATATATATATATATATATATATATATATATATATATATATATATATATATATATATATATACATATATACATATACATATATATATATATATATATATATATATATATATATATATATATACATATATACATATACATATATATATATATATATATATATATATATATATATATATATATATATATATTCCACCCTTGACATGTTGCTGTGTATTTATTTGTCCATCTGAAGAAATGTTTTGGCAACCCTGCAAAGCTTTGCCTTGTTGTGGTTGATTTGGTTGGTTACGCAAGAAAAAATGCAAGTAAACAAGATTTTGATATGTTAAAAAAAGTTCAATTTCTTATACAAATTTTGTTAAGACACCAATGAGTGAGAGCGAAAATTAAAATAGATGAAAATGTCATGTTTCAGAGTATTGAGATATGTGCATGTTTGTTTTATTTGTAAATTATATCAAATTATTTCAAAGTAGTTTTTGTCACATGCTGCTCCTCCTGCTGTCTGTCTCCCTCTGTGTTCCCTCCTACATGGGTGTGGCTGCAGTAGCTCTCCATCTCACACCTGTCTGCAATCAAGCCAGTTTAAGAGGAGCAGCTCCACAGCAACTCCTCGCCAGTTTGTCTTTCATCTAACACAGTCAGTTCTTAGTGTTTGGCTCTACTGGGTGCCTGTTGAAAGTTTTACTAATGTGTATTTGCTTGTCCAGCTCCTGCCTGCCTGCCTGCCTGCCTGCTTCCTGCCGATCGTAAGCCAGCCTGCCTGCCACTCTGCCTGCCTGTCAGCCTCTGCTTGCCTGCCTGCCTCTCTGCTTCCTTGCCTGCCTTTCTGCCACTCTGCTTGCCTGCCTGCCTGCCTGCCCCCCCTCCATGCCAACCTGCTTGCAAAATTATTGTAAAATAAACATTTTGTCTATTTGAGGTCGACTGTTTCTGGGTCCTATCTTGAAACGTGACAGTACAAACTGGCCAATATGGACCCAACAGATTCGGCTTCTGTGAACCCAGTTGACCCTGAGCCAAAGGACCCAATTGTCCGAGCAATTACTAATCAAGGGTCCATAATTGGACAACATGACCAGCTGTTACGAGGCCTAATGGAGAGTCAACAAACCTCTGCCAACCAGATTGCTCAGCTCAACGCCATGGTACAGCAACTTACAGTGAGTCTCGCTGGAACACAAGCCACCGCTCAACCAGCTGCCGCAGCTCATCCTCCTGCACCTCCATTCCAGCCCGCCAGAGAATCCCATGTGCCAGACCCAGAACACTATGCAGGTGACATGGGAAAGTGTGGGGCATTTCTCCTCCAGTGTTCTTTAGTTTTTAGTCAAAAACCCTATACCTACGCCACTGATTGGTCCAAAATTGCCTTTGTAATGGGTTTGCTCCAGGGAAAAGCTTTGGACTGGGCCTCAGCCAAGTGGCAAAATGATATTATTATTCGCAACAATTTCGCTGCATTTGAAGATGAGCTTAGAAAAGTGTTTGACCATCCTGTTCAGGGAAAGGAGGCCTCTAAAAGGCTTCTCTCCATCCAGCAAGGAACTCGCAGCGTTGCCGAATATTCAGTTGAATTTAGAACACTCGCTGCTGAGGCAAAATGGGATGATGTGGCTCTTCAAAGTGTGTTTGTGAATGGTCTGTCAGAACAACTAAAAGATGAGCTTGCACTTAAAGATGACTCTAATGACCTTGATTCTCTGATTAGCACTGCTATTCGACTTGACAACCGGCTTCGTGAGCGCCGCAGAGAACGTACCAGCCGCCATATTTCCTCCACCTCCACTGCTCGTCGCACACCACCTGGCAACCCAGCTGTGAGCCCTGCTTTTGCCCCAGGTCAGTCCAATCATGCGGCATCTGATGAGGAACCAATGCAGCTAGGTCGAGCTAAGCTAACTCCTACTGAGCGACTGCGCAGAATGCAAGCTGGTGAGTGCATTTACTGTGGAAAACTTGGACATTTTCTTGCTACTTGCCCATCTCGACCAAAAGACAGGGCTCATCAGTGAACATGGGGGCACTGGTGAGCCACACCACTCTCCCTTCGAACCCCACCACTAAGATGCTACTTCCTGCCACACTTTATGTAAATGAAATTTCCCTGCCTTTGACTGCCCTTGTTGATTCTGGTGCGGAGGAGAACTTTTTGGACAGTAATCTTGCCCAGCAGGCTGGTTTAGAAATGGTGCTTTTGAAAGATCCCTTGACTGCAACGGCTCTAGATGGAAGACTCCTCTCAAAGGTAACACACTGCACCCAACCAATAAAATTATTACTATCTGGCAACCACCAAGAAACGTTACATTTTAAAATAATATCTTCTCCACACTCACCAGTGATCCTTGGTTATCCCTGGTTAAGAACACACAACCCTCATTTTGACTGGGCAAATGCTAAATTGTTAAGCTGGAGTTCTTTCTGTCACTCCTCTTGTTTGAAGTCAGCCCTTCCAAGTTCCAGTTTGGTAAAACCTCAAACTGAACCACCAGATCTAACTAATGTCCCAACTGCATATCATGACCTCGCTAATGTTTTCAGTAAAGACCGTGCACTGTCTTTGCCTCCCCACAGGCCATATGATTGTGGAATAGATCTCCTTCCTGGTGCCCCTCTGCCTTCCAGCCGACTGTACAACCTCTCTCGACCTGAATATGAGGCCATGGAGAAATACATCAATGACTCGCTTGCTGCAGGTATTATCCGCCCTTCATCCTCTCCTGTTGGTGCAGGTTTTTTCTTTGTTGGAAAAAAAGATCTCACTCTTCGCCCTTGCATAGACTACAGAGGCTTAAATAACATCACTATAAAGAACAAATATCCACTTCCACTCCTAGACTCTGCTTTCCAACCTCTGCACAATGCCACCATCTTCTCCAAGCTAGACTTAAGAAATGCATACCATCTAGTACGAATACGAGATGGGGATGAGTGGAAAACTGCTTTCAAAACACCTCTTGGGCATTTTGAATATTTGGTCATGCCATTCGGGCTCACAAACGCACCTGCTGTTTTTCAAGCTATGATCAATGACGTACTAAGAGACTTTCTGAATCGCTTTGTCTTTGTTTATTTAGACGATATCTTGATTTTCTCTTCATCTCCAGAGGAGCATATGGTCCATGTTCGCCAAGTTCTGCAAAGATTACTTGAGAACAAGCTCTACGTCAAGGCTGAAAAGTGTGAATTCAACGTCCAGTCCGTAAGCTTTTTAGGCTATATCATCGGCTGTGGGCAGGTGAAGCCAGACCCATCCAAAATCCAGGCAGTGGCAGATTGGCCAAGACCACAAAACCGTAAGCAGCTACAAAGATTTCTTGGCTTTGCAAATTTTTACCGCCGCTTTGTCCGGAATTACAGTCAATTAGCTTCACCTTTAACTCGGCTGACCTCCTCTAACCTCAGTTTCATTTGGGATTTAGATACTGAGCAGGCTTTCCAGAATCTTAAGCGGCAATTCACCTCTGCTCCAGTTCTTGTACATCCAGACCCTGCACTGCAATTTATAGTGGAAGTGGATGCCTCTGATAGCGGTGTGGGTGCAGTGTTGTCTCAGCGGTCCCCGTCAGACCAGAAATTACATCCTTGTGCATTTTTCTCACGAAAGTTATCCTCAGCAGAGCGTAATTACACTATAGGGGATCGTGAGTTACTGGCAGTCAAGTTGGCACTGGAGGAGTGGCGCCACTATCTGGAAGGTGCTGAAGTTCCTTTCATTGTGTGGACTGATCATAAAAATTTGTCATACATTCAATCTGCAAAACGTCTTAATTCTCGACAGGCAAGATGGGCACTGTTCTTCGGACGTTTCAACTTCACAATCACTTACAGACCAGGCACTAGGAACACTAAACCTGATGCTCTTTCCCGACAGTTTTCCTCCACAGACTCACCTGATCCTGTTGAGAGCATTGTCCCTTCATCCTGTGTGGTTGCTTCAATCACCTGGGAAATAAAATCCAAAGTCCAGGAGGCACAGGCAACAGATCCAGACCCAGGTAATGGACCTTCAGATTGTCTTTATGTCCCTCAATCTGTGCGTTCTCAGGTCCTCCAGTGGGGGCATGATTCCAGCTTCGCCTGCCATCCTGGGATGGGTCGTACTCTAGTCTTGCTGCGACGACACTTCTGGTGGCCTACTATGGAGAGAGACACTCGTGACTATGTTCTAGCCTGTACTGTCTGCGCCAGAAACAAGACTTCGAATCAAAAACCAGCTGGACGGCTTCATCCCTTGCCGGTCCCCTCTCGTCCGTGGTCACACATAGCGATTGATTTCGTCTCTGGACTTCCTGTCTCTCACGGTAAAGCAGTCATTCTGACAATCATAGATCGATTTTCAAAGTCTGTTCACTTTGTTCCACTCGAGAAACTGCCGTCTGCTCTGGAAACAGCAGACCTATTAGTCCAACATGTCTTCAGACTTCATGGCACGCCGCTGGACATCGTCTCTGACAGGGGGCCCCAATTCATTTCCCAAGTTTGGAGAGGTTTTTGTCAAGCTCTTGGCGCTAAGGTGAGCCTCTCTTCAGGATTCCATCCTCAAACCAATGGTCAATGTGAACGGGCAAATCAAAATTTGGAGGCCTCTCTTCGCTGTGTGGCATCACAGAATCCTTCGGATTGGAGTTTATACTTACCGTGGGTTGAGTATGCACACAATTCTCTCCCTTCTGCATCTACTGGTATGTCTCCATTTGAATGTGCCCTTGGATATTTACCTCCTATGTTTCCAGAACAGGAGAGAGATGTCGCTGTCCCCTCCGTAAAGGATCATATCCTGCGTTGCCGTCATATCTGGAACTGCACTAAAGCTGCCTTGCTTCGCTCTGTTGAACGCAATCGTCAAATAGCAGATAAGCACCGGATTCCGTCCCCATCTTACCAACCGGGACAAAAGGTTTGGCTTGCAGCTAAGGACATTCCGTTAAAGGTAGAGTCTAAGAAACTTGCACCCAGGTTTATTGGCCCATTTGAAGTTGACAAGATCATAAATCCTACTGCTATCCGTTTGAGATTGCCTCCATCTATGAAAATCCACCCAACCTTTCATGTTTCTCAGCTGAAACCATTTCATGAGAGCCCTCTCTGCCCTCCAGCCGAACCCCCTCCTCCCGCCCAGATCATTGATGACCATCCTGCATTCTCGGTCCGTCGTTTGGTGGATGTCCGGCGCCGTGGTCGCGGATTTCAGTTTCTGGTGGATTGGGAGGGGTATGGGCCAGAGGAACGATCTTGGGTGTCCCGTAACCTCATCCTGGATCCTGCTCTGATAGAAGAGTTTTACCGTACCCATCCTGGCAAGCCTGGTGGTCCGCCTGGAGGCGGTCATTGAGGTGGGGGTACTGTCACATGCTGCTCCTCCTGCTGTCTGTCTCCCTCTGTGTTCCCTCCTACATGGGTGTGGCTGCAGTAGCTCTCCATCTCACACCTGTCTGCAATCAAGCCAGTTTAAGAGGAGCAGCTCCACAGCAACTCCTCGCCAGTTTGTCTTTCATCTAACACAGTCAGTTCTTAGTGTTTGGCTCTACTGGGTGCCTGTTGAAAGTTTTACTAATGTGTATTTGCTTGTCCAGCTCCTGCCTGCCTGCCTGCCTGCCTGCTTCCTGCCGATCGTAAGCCAGCCTGCCTGCCACTCTGCCTGCCTGTCAGCCTCTGCTTGCCTGCCTGCCTCTCTGCTTCCTTGCCTGCCTTTCTGCCACTCTGCTTGCCTGCCTGCCTGCCTGCCCCCCCTCCATGCCAACCTGCTTGCAAAATTATTGTAAAATAAACATTTTGTCTATTTGAGGTCGACTGTTTCTGGGTCCTATCTTGAAACGTGACAGTTTTACTATGATATACTCAATATCCAGTTTTTGCATATCTCCAAAAAACATTCAAAATTGTATAAATTGCCTAGCTCTAATTGTGGGGGTGGTTGTGGTTGGTTGTATTTGGTGGATGTGTTTGATGCTGGTTGTGGTTGGTAGTTGATGATTGTGGGTGGTTGTGTGCTGGTTTTAAAGACTGATTGTGATTGGTAGTTGTGGTTGGTTGTGGGATTGTTGTGGTTGGTGGTTGTGGGATGGTTGTAATTTAGTTGTTTTCTATAAAAAAAATAAATAAAACAAATTTTTCTAAATGTTTTAGAAACTTTATTTAAATTGTAAATGATCTATTTATAAAGCGCTTTTCTACTTTTCCAGCCCCTCAAAGCGCTTTACAATATGTTATCCACTCACCCAGTGTAAGAGACACTGGAGCAGTGGGGCTTAAGTGTCTTGCCCAAGTACACGACAACACTCCACTGTTGTCATCACACACCTGTGACACCTGGTGTTCCAGCGGCTAACCAGTACTAACCAGGTCCTAACTTGCTTAGCTTCTGATCTGACGGGATCAGGCTTTAACAAACAGGTATGACCTTTATATGAAGGTTTGCAAATTGGCCTTTTAAAGAAAAAAAAAAGATAACCAAAACCATGTCTACAACTGACCACAACAACAGCACAACAACACACAACAACAGCACAACAACAAACACAACAACATCACAACGACTTCAACTAAGTAAGGCTTTGCAAAGGTGCCCAATCTTTCCTTCGATGGACAAAATTAATAATGTTTAACAGAGCAAAACCTACTTTTTTGGCTCAATTAAAACAAATTCATTATAAAAGGATCTTTTATTAGTATTTTAGGAGATTAGATTTGATATGGCCTTCTTTGCAAGAAACATAAGGTGTAATCAAATAGATACTCAAACTTCAGAACTCCCTTTATCCTACTGGAGGGCCAAGTTTGGCCCTTGGGCCCTAGTTTGGATGGTAATTAATTAAAATTGTATGTATTTTTGTTTTGCATTCAAATAAATGATGCTAGTATCTCCAAAACTGTAGCAATGGTGGACGTTTTAAAAATGAATAATTATATTCCTCATTGTTTATTTCTATCCAGTTTTGTATTATTATTTACAAAGAAAACCTCCGCGAGCAGAAACAGCTGCTCAAAGTTCCTGCACATTATTCAGAATCCATAATTACTGCCTGGAAGCATGGAAAAGCCATCTCTGGTGTGGGCCAAGCTGTGGTCAGTGTCTGGTCATGTGCATTAGCTGTGCCTCCATCATGTGGTCAGCAGCAGGGGCTTCTGGGTAACCACAGAGCCACAGAGCTGATGTGCACCCACTCAAGACACTGCACAGCCAAACACACACCTTATTCTACTTCACTGACTGTATTTCTAGAGTTAGGCTTACTTTAGCTCAGGTCCAAGGTACTTAACAGTGAGGGCCCACTTCCTAGTTCAATCTCTGGCTCCCAGGTTAAATCTCCATAGAGGTTTAGCAAAAAATACAGTATGTATTCAAAGTTTGAAAACATCCTCGAGGCTGATCAGCAGAAGCGTGAGAACTACATTTGTGTTTAAAACCCAAATCTGTCGCTGTATAAACTACAAAAGTCATTAAAACAGTTTCCCAAATTTCAAGTTCTAGATGTGCTTTTTAGACTAGAAAACAGGAAGAAGCTCAGAGAAGCAGCATGCGTTTTTAGAAGCTGTTGAGACGTTTCTGTTTGATCCACACAGATCTATCGAGCGGACATGTGAATGTGGAGATGGACTTTTCCCCCAGGAGCGGTGTTTGTGCAGGATAAAGCCGTGGGACTGTGACTGCGTGAGCTGCAGGTGAATGTGACGCGGCAACATCGGTGAGTCCAAATGTTTATCTTTTTCCCACGATGATTGAGTCCTGATGATGAGTCCTGTAAATCCATCAGATGTACAGTATTTAGGCAGCACCAAGAAAGTAGCGCGGATGAATAAAACCCCCAAAAAAGTAGGTATTAAACCTCCAAAATATAAGATAGTGCTGCATCATGTATGCTGTGTGTGAACATTAGTTCCGTCCTGGTCGCGCAAAATCACATTTATTTACATAAAAATAGTACTGAAACGGTACACAAATGCACCGAACAGAACGTGCTGTACTGAAACGATTCAACACGACCAAGTGCACCTTACATCCCTACTGGGCAAACAACTGCTAAGGAAAGTCCCTAGACATCTGTAAATTACTAAAAGAACACAAAATGGTAAAAACAAAGGTCAATATGACCGGATGTCGCGGAAACACCACAAACCGAAAATCTCTGATTACAGTAAAAGTATTTGTCGCATTGACTTTATTTTGACACAGCAGATAGACAGGCACAGCAGCAGCTACATACAGTATGTAAACTCACCTTTATTTTGCCGGACCAACACTGAGTAAGAATCTCCTGAGACAACTTCACGTCAACAAGATGCAGCATTCAGCAGGAAAGAAGCGGTCACTGTGTTCGCAAGGGCAGCTAGGAACTGTGATCCACAGGCCACATTGTACTTAGCCCCTTATACTTAGACCACCAAAGAGCCTGAAAACTATTATTTTGATGATAATAAGTTTGCAGTAAGATAAATTATATCTGGAGTCCATTCACACACTGCAGTCTGCAGATCCTTTACAGGTTTTACTTTACCAACAAGACCAGAGGATACAATGTGTCAGTAAAAAGAAGAGCTCAAACTAGTTTGAATTAATTGTAAATCATTGTTGGATGAATTCCTTTTTGTGTTGCAGAATTGTGGGGTTTTAAGGAAATGGACCATGTTCATGCTCTCCAGAAAAGGGAGATCAGGACTTTTTAGTTCAGAGGTTCAGTGCAGAGGCACGGCGGCACGGTGGCTGAGCGCATAGCGCTCTTGCCTCACAGCAAGAAGGTCGCGGGTTCGATTCCCGCATGGGCCCGGGCCTTTCTGTGTGGAGTTTGCATGTTTCTCCCCGTGTCTGGGTGGGTTTTCTCCGGCCACTCCGGTTTCCCCCATCAACCAATAACATGCATGTTAGGGTAATATCCTCCAGCTAGTGTAGTCCTGACCAAGCCTAGCAAGAACATCTGGAGATGGGTCCCCGAGCGCTGCACTGTGGTGATCACTGCTCCTGAGGAGATGCTCCAGAGGCATTGAAGGATCCAGGGTCAAATGCAGAGGACAAATTTCCCTACGAGGACAATAAAGTATACCTTACCTTACCTTAGCTTACCTTACCTCTAGAGGGAGATATAGGATGGGCTCCTTGTCTGTGGACCCGCCTCATACACCTGCCAGAGCCCGGGCTGACTAAAGAGATTTGTGTGGGATTGTTCAAATAATTATCCATGGGCCAAATAAATGACAACAATATTATCACATTTTGAAATAAGTTGTATTGAAACAAACTGTAATGTAACCTAGTTAGGTTCAAAGAAAATATTTTAACAACTCAAAAATAGGGATTGGACAATTCACTAAAGTTACGATTTGTTTCAGTTTTTGATCTTGCAGCCACGATATTCGATTTTGTTAGTTTATCTTTTTATTACCTTAAGACACAAAATAAACCATAATACAGTAAATGACATTTGAACAAGCGACTGTTGTTAGTGTCAGAACTTGTGTGTTTAATCAACATTTGAACAGTCATATTTAGAGCTCCAGTTGTTAATACAACATAATAAAGCACTTTCAGTCAGGTCTGCACAAGTTCATGGTTTGTTTCTTCAAACATCATGGTTCTTCTTGTATTATTGTGTTTATTATACAACTACAGAGTGTGTGTCCAAGTCTGTGGCTAAATGTGGCTAATAAAAATATATATATATATGCAGAAACCCTTAGTTACGTTACTACATTACCTTTGAGAATGAGAACCAGACAAAAGCATATGTACACTTACATTTGTCACATTGTTCACTTCATAATGATATTAGAAATAGTTTCTTTGGACGTCTACACCCTGATGTTTTTTGGACGTCTGAAGGTGAGATGATGTTTTTTGGACGTCTGAAGGTGAGATTATGAGTTGACTTTGTACTCACCTAGTTATTGGTTTTGTAAATTTATTTATTTAATTTAATTGACCTTTATTTAACCAGGGAAGTCCCACTGAGATTCAGAATCTCTTTTGCAGGGGAGCCCTGGGGGAAGGGTCAGGGGAGGCATTAATGGACATGTTTTTTTAGTTGTAGGAGGAAACCGGAGTACCCGGAGGAAACCTACGCAGACACGGGGAGAACATGCAAACTCCACATAGAAAGGCCCTGGCCGGCCCAGGAGTCGAACCCAGGACCTTCTTGCTATGAGGCCAGAGCGCTAACCGCTTGCGCCACCGTGTCGCCCTTCATGCCCTTAATGAATGACTAGACTCCAGAGCTCAAAGTCTGTATTTTAATATTATTAACTTTAGCTGCTCCTCATCTTATTTAACTTTTCTTTTATATTATCATGTTATACTGATATTTCAGTTTTCTCTGTGTATTGTTTCTGTCCAAAGTCTGTCTGGACAACACTGTGAGGGCGACATGAAACCAAAATTATCAGCATTATACTACTTAGAATTTCTATACAACTAGCTTAGTTTTTTTGTTTCAAAAGTAATAAAGAAAACATCTAAACACCTGATGAGTTTGTGTATTACAAAGACCAAATGTTTACTTTTCACTCACTTGGTTTTAATGTAACACACACACTTAAGTACACACACGTATGATCCAAATGTATGTTTGAATCTGGAGCGATGTCCACAAAAAGCAAGAGAGACACGACCAGGCCGTTCACAGGAGAAGACACAGGACCAGGCAGTCCACAGGAGAAGACACAGGACCAGGCCGTCCACAGGAGAACACACAACCAGGCCGTCCACAGGAGAAGACACAGGACCAGGCCGTCCACAGGAGAAGACACAGGACCAGGCCGTCCACAGGAGAAGACACAACCAGGCCGTCCACAGTAGAAGACACAGGACCAGGCCGTCCACAGGAGAAGACACAGGACCAGGCAGTCCACAGGAGAAGACACAGGACCAGGCCGTCCACAGGAGAAGACACAGGACCAGGCCGTTCACAGGAGAAGACACAGGACCAGGCAGTCCACAGGAGAAGACACAACCAGGGCGTCCACAGGAGAAGACACAGGACCAGGCAGTCCACAGGAGAAGACAAAGGACCAGGCCGTCCACAGGAGAAGACACAACCAGGCCGTCCACAGGAGAAGACACAGGACCAGGCAGTCCACAGGAGAAGACACAGGACCAGGCCGTCCACAGGAGAAGACACAACCAGGCCGTCCACAGTAGAAGACACAGGACCAGGCCGTTCACAGGAGAAGACACAACCAGGCCGTCCACAGTAGAAGACACAGGACCAGGCCGTCCACAGGAGAAGACACAGGACCAGGCAGTCCACAGGAGAAGACACAGGACCAGGCCGTCCACAGGAGAAGACACAGGACCAGGCCGTTCACAGGAGAAGACACAGGACCAGGCAGTCCACAGGAGAAGACACAGGACCAGGCCGTCCACAGGAGAAGACACAACCAGGCCGTCCACAGTAGAAGACACAGGACCAGGCCGTCCACAGGAGAAGACACAGGACCAGGCAGTCCACAGGAGAAGACACAGGACCAGGCCGTCCACAGGAGAAGACACAGGACCAGGCAGTCCACAGGAGAAGACACAGGACCAGGTCATCCACAGGAGAAGACACAGGACCAGGCAGTCCACAGGAGAAGACACAGGACCAGGCCGTCCACAGGAGAAGACACAGGACCAGGCAGTCCACAGGAGAAGACACAGGACCAGGTCATCCACAGGAGAAGACACACGACCAGGCCGTCCACAGGAGAAGACACAACCAGGCCGTCCACAGGAGAAGACACAGGACCAGGCCGTCCACAGGAGAAGACACAGGACCAGGCCGTCCACAGGAGAAGACACAGGACCAGGACGTATACTAAGGTTACCGATATGCATTTACAGAACAAACATGAATTAGATATTATAACATTTTATTGCAACCTTCTGCATTATCACAATGCACGTGTGTATTTAATTGTGAACAGATCTATCTCAGAGATAGCAAGATCTATCTTTTCCTACTTGTCAAAGCTGACTGTTTCTTGAGATTTCACAATAAATCAGTTGTAGGCCTGTGGTCCCATGATTGAAGAACCCAGATCTAAGAACCAGAAGATTTCATTGAAAACATGAATACATTATGTTTTGTAATTGAAAATAGCTGTTTGATGCAGAAGGTTCCAATAAAAACTCATAATAACTAAATCATGTTTGTTCTGTAAATGCATGTTGGTAACTTTAGTGTACACGCTCAGGTATTCGTAACTGCATAGTGGTTACAAAAGTGCACAACTTTTTTCTACAAACGGTGACATTTTTTTTCATAAACTGATTATGTCATTTTGATTATGTTTCTAATGAGCTTGTCTGACTGCAATTTGATAATCCTGTCATAAGTGGAACATAGGTTATGCAATAAAGGGTTTTAAATATGCCCACACATGTTTAGTTAGCTTATGTTTTGACCCAAAAGCATCATTTATTTTTTAACCATATACAAATAAACATGAATGTTTTTGAGTTTCTTGAATAAGTGTCTAAAACTAGCATTTGATAAAATTCACTCATAGCTAAGCCCGAGCCAGATTTCAAACGTATTCACACAAAAAAATATATATTTTTTTAAATTAATTACTTATTATGCTCATGTCTACACTGCAGAATTACACTACAATATTACTGCAGTGTATAAGATCCAGTAGACCTACTAGCCTGTGTGTTTCATGAGCTGGATTGCAGGTAAAAAAATGAGAAGGTCTGTTGCTCCACTAGATCTGCAGTCTGCAGCAGCAGGACTCACAAAAGAGGATTTCTTGGTCCAGGTGCATTTATGTTGAGTTCCACTGACTTCACCCTCGGTCTGAAATGTAAGAACACCATATTAAACATAAAATACTCACAACTTAAAATGTATCAGCTTTTGATTTTACAGTCTATGTTCTTGACTGAACAAAGGTGCTTTATCCTCTTTCAGGTGGTGGAGAGTCCTGCTCCAAGTGGAGGAGTTCAAGTCTCTCAGGGTCTTGTTCAGGCGGATCGGTGCAGGTCCTGGACACATCCCTGGTCGAATGTTCCTGGCATGTTCCAGCAGACAGAACCATGTCTCTCCACTGTCCTGGAAATGCCTCAGGATTCCTACAAAAGAGTTGGAGCAGGAAGTGTGTGTGGAAAGGGCCTTCCTGCTCAGACTGCTGCCTTTGCCGGATGGTTGGATAATAACTAAAGGAAACTCAATTTCAAAACGGAGATATCTGAGATACGCTTTTACAAACACATTTTTTCATACCTAATTCCATATCTGTTTTGTTACAATTGTATGTATAAAAAAAGTGCCGATTAAAAAAAAAAAAAAAATGTTGGTATGAATAAATAAAATAACTTGTATAATATGTAAACACAATAAATTAACTCGTGTGTTTGCTGACCCTGTAATTTTGGCCAAGTTTTCTGTTTAAAGACGTGACAGGGTGGACACACTTTTCTCACAGAGCTTGTAGTCAAAAACATGTGATCCTGAATGATCCTGAATGACTAAACATACAAGACACTTCTGATTACATCTTATTACATTACACATTTAATCCTCTGTAATTATCTCTTCAAACAAACTGCAGCTACTTAAATGTCTCCCTGTCTTTCTTTTCTTCGTTAAAAAAAAAGATTCCATGGTGGGATGCTTATTACCGTAATTGTCTTAGCCAATCTTCCAAAAACAAAGCCGGACTACTTTGGGACTGTAGCTGAAAATGCTCCGGATGGTTTGAAATCAGACGTACTAAAATCTTGGGTAATTATGCTCGTCTATGTGCTAATTGCTTATGATTTGGGATGCTCCTTGCTGCGCTCGGCCCCCTTCCGTCGCCACAATTAGAAAATATATGTCAGCTTTGATTTGGCGTCCATTATTCCCACTTAAATGTGCGTCCCCGAAGAGGCGCAGTGGGGGAATTTATTCAAAAACAATGACATTTCTTCTAACTGGTGTCTAAAACTAGCGGTTTGTTACTGCTCGCAGCGGGAAAAGTAGAGCGTCTGGAGTGATTAGAGGAAAGGTCTGGATTTGTATGCAAAAACTCACCAGAACCAGATAGAACCAGCTTCGGTCAGAGCCAGTTAGAACCAGCCCCGGCCAGAACCAGTTAGAACCAGCTCCGGCCAGAACCAGTTAGAACCAGCTCCGATCAGAACCACCTCAGATCAGAACCAGTTAGAACCAGCCCCGGCCAGAAACAGTTAGAACCAGCTCCGGCCAGAACCAGCTCCGGTCAGAACCAGTTAGAACCAGCCCCGGCCAGAACCAGTTAGAACCAGCTCCGGTCAGGAACAGTTAGAACCAGCTCCAGTCAGAACCACATCCGGTTAGAACCAGTTCCAGTCAGAACCAGCTCCGATCAGAAACATTTAGAACCAGCTCCAGCCAGAACCAATTAAAACCAGCTCCAGTCAGAACCACATCCGGTTAGAACCAGTTCCGGTCAGAACCAGCTCCGATCAGACCCAGTTCCGGTCAGAACCAGCTCCGGTCAGAACCAGCTCCAGTCAGAACCAGTTAGAACCAGCTCCGGTCAGAACCAGTTAGAATCAGCTCCAGTCAGAACCAGATCCGGTTAGAACCAGTCAGAACCAGCTCCGATGAGAACCAGCTCCGATCAGAACCAGTTCCGGTCAGAACCAGTTCCGGTCAGAACCAGCTCCAGTCAGAACCAGATCTGGTCAGAACCAGGTCCGGTCTAAGTCTGCCCTTCAGTCTTGTCGGTGCACTGACATGTTTGTTGTAAACCAGAGGCTGTGGGGGAGTTTCCTGCTGCAGAGGTGGAAGCAGCAGGTGTGTTCCTCCTTCACTTCAGCACATGGTTAATAAGAACGTCTTCTGACAGGCACCAAAGTGAAACTGGACTGGACCACCCAAGCACAGCCAATCAGAGCGTGGCTTTTGACTGTTTACTATTCTGTTCACATAGAACACAGTGGTCTCTGTTTTTCACTAGCTGGTGTGTTTATAGTGTACCTTTTGGTGGAAAAGTTTGCAAAAGAATAATAAATGAATAAAGAATAACAAAATGTTCCATACACACGTCATAAAGCTCAGACTGCAGTAATAATCACACGTCTTACTGTAAGGACCTGCACAAGTGAACACAACTGAACAATTGTGCTTTGGTGGATGAGTGTGCTGACCTTTGACCCTCATCACCTCCTTCTGCCGGCTTCTCTGTCATGAACGCTAACCTGTTTGGACTCTGTCTTCTTCCCACACACCGAGCTAACGTGTTGACAGCGAGTCGTTAGCGGGCGATTGTTAATGTAGATCCTGAGCTTTGAGAGGCCTGTCAGGGAGAGACCCAGAGGAACTGCTGTGAGACAGGTCAAAGGTCACACGCACTTGTCGCAGACTCTGGAGTTTAGACGTGACAGTCAGATACAAGAGCACAAGTGTACTAAAGTAAAAGTACATTCTTAAAGTGAACTGGAATTAGACTAAAACTGAGTTAAGATTGTTGTATTCAAGGTGTTTCATTAGAAGTTTCATCCCTGTTTAGCTTTTGAAGTCAAGTTTCCATGTCATGTTTTGGTCAGTGGGCGGTGTCTTCTGAGGAGACAAAACCACCTTTTTATTAGAGACTTTGCATGTGCACAGTTTTTTTTTGTGTGTGTATCCATAACAGATTACTCTTTTTGCTTCCAATAATAAAATGTGTTTTTTGAAAAGAACAGACAAATGACAATATTTGGATTGAATTGTACGAGTAAACATTCTAAACAGAGTGAGTGACATTTATTTATATGTTATGGAAGGTATGAATAACATTCATCGAATAACAAAAGGACAGACAAGACAATAAACAAAACACAAAACAGACGATTAACATACATAAAACAACATAAAAAAACCAAAACAAATAAATACAAACTGCTCTGACAGTTCTTCAAATGTATCCTTTCAGAAAAATAAGATAAAATAAAAGAATTCACTGAAGAACAAATGATGTGACTGTCAGAAGAACATGTCACGAATGAGACACGTGTGCACATATTTAAAAACATCACAAATCTGGGACTTTCAGAGGTTTTCTGTGGCTCAGAAGAGAAACAGCTCTAGCTGAGTTTAATGAAGGAACAATGTTAGATTAAACACCTAAGAAGTGCTTTTTGCTTGAAAGTGCAAAAAGAAATGAGAAGTGTGAGAGTGATGGGACTGTTGTGTGAGCATGTGAACATCCGTCCTCCAGACTAAACTCATGCATAGATTTCATCTCAGACGACCCACCTGTTAGTGTCATATTAACCAGTTCAAAACATCCTCTCATCAGGTGAACAAACCTAAACGATTTTCCATTACACTTCTCTCCTCCATCTTGTCTCCTCTTTGTGCCTGTCTCTGCGGTGCGTTCGTCTAACGCTTCTGCTTTCTATAATAACCATCATCATCTGGCATCATTTCAAAGCGCGCACCGGTTCACCAACTTCTACCCCCGGAGTGTACGCCTATTTGGATTCAAGCTAACTAATGCTCAACAAACGGAGTCAAGTTCCTTGGAAAGGTTGCAACTTTGGACAACAAAAAATGGTGGAAGAAGTGCCGGCGAAAGTAGAGGGAATTGTGAGTAGCTGGTAGCGCGCTAAGTTGCTAACCTGTACAAGTGATCTTTACAGCTATAGCCTCAAGTTCACATCAACAAATGCGTTCAATCAGTCCCGGAACGCGGCGCGCTCTCTGTAGGCCAATTACTGTGTTTTTGAACCCCGAGGCGGCCAGGCAACTTTGACACCTGGAAATAAAACGCAATCTAACCAGCGAAACACTGCAGCTATTAAAATCTTTATAATTCTGTAAATCGCTAGTGATTTGTTTTGCCTCTTGGCGGGTTCCGATACATCCTCGCCGCGTTCGCAAAGGCCGCGAGGTGACCGAGAGCGAGAGGAGCTGGCATATTTTTACAACAAGGAATGAAACGGGGGGTTGGCTTTTTGAGCGGAGTCTTTTGGAGAGCAGGAGCCAAAGATCTGCTGCTGTGTGTTGTAATTGCCTGAAGTGGGAGAGAGAAAGAGAGAGAGAGAAGGAAAGAGAGAGAGAAAGGACAGGGAGAGGGAAAGAGAAAGAGAGAGAGAGGGAGAGAGAAAGGGTGAGAGAGAAAGAGAGAGAGAGAGAGAGAGAGAGAGAGAAAGAGGGCAGACAGAGAGAGAAGAGGGAACGTGCAGGGCTTTCATCAGAAGAAGCGTCTCCTGAGGATCCACTGCTGCTTACATTTGTGTATTAAAGAGCATTTGAAAGAGGTGGAGAGAGAGAGTACAGCAGAGTGAAGGAAAGACACCGGCGCATCAGAGAGACCGGAATGGGAAATCTCAATGAAAGTTTTTGTAGTGTGGTGTGAGAAGATGTGGTCCGAAGGAGAAGAGTTTCTTGAGAAATAATTCGAAACACATTGAAATCAGAGCAATTTTGTTCAGTAGTCTTTTTGACAAAATCTGTTGTTCTTGTTCTTTAGGAAGAGACACTGAAGGCAAAACTTTTGTCTTTTTTCAGTTTTGTGGAAAAGATCTGCTCTTTAAAACATCCACTTCTATCCCCCAAACTGTGTATCTGAAATGTCAACATCATTATTCCATAACTTTAAACACTTTATGACAGGGGCAGACTGGATAACAAACGTGGACTGGACCACCTTCCATTTTAAAAAAGTATTTGGACACACCCTGCATATAGGGGGGATCTGGGGGTTCCCCCCCCAGAAATTTTAATTCAAAAATGGATCAATTTCCTTATTCTGGTGTATTTTAGTGTTTTTGTGGAGCTTCGTCCACAGATTAAGAACCACACTTTGAAGTGACTAACCTGGTGTTGCAGTTTGCACGTTACACACTTACACACTACACACTGATTTGACAGTAGGTGGCATCAGACTCATAGTACAGTATAAAAGCCTCTTGCTCTCACTTGCTGAAATAATGTCCAAGATCTTGGAAACTAACTCAAGAACAATGTGACAAAAACAGTGAACTAACTAAACTCAAGATCTGAACAAAATCATGAAGGAAATGTGAAATAATGTGAGCAGAACTCAAAAAACAACAAATTAAGAACATTTTAAGTGCAATCAAATCTAAAAACTACCATTGCAAAATAAAAAGCAAATGTGGATATAAGGGAACATGCCTCTTTCAATGTTTAAACCAACCTGTGTCGCCTTATATGTTTAGTTTTTGTTTTTTTTTTTTTTTCTGGATTTATCCTGGTGGCGTTGTTTTTGTTTCTTTTATTCATTTACAGTTATAACAATAATAATAATAATAATAATAATATAATAATAATATTATTATTATTATTATATATACTGTATATATATATATATATATATATATATATATATATATTAGGGCTGTCAGTTTTATCGCTTTTTTTATCGCGTTAACGCAAAACTATTTTAACGGCGATAATTTTTTTGATGCAAATTAACCACTTGCCTAATTTTCACCATTGAAGTGCTCCAATGACGGTTCATAGAAAAATACAGAGCACAAGCAGGAAGAGACCTAGACAGGCTCTGCTGGCTCACTTTTGTAGACTTTGGTAACGTTTCCACTTGATCCCACGTCTGTCTGAGCGAGATGTGTTTGTTTACCTCGGCTCCGTCCATGTGCAGCTCGATCAGCTGATGAGGAGGAGGCTGTTCCTCGAGGCTCCGTACATGTTTCCATCTTCCAATGTCTCGATAAAGTCACAGTCCTCGGTCACTAAATGCGATGTTTGTCCACTCAAGTTGTTGAAAATATCCAATGTCCAGAATGGGCTTTCAAAAGTCCCGTAAAAACTTTCATTGTTCTACTTTTGACTTCGCTAGCTTAGCGGTAAAGCTTTGCTCGTTTTCACTAAAACTTCCTTTATATAAAATTAAATACTTTTTTCTTTCCATAGTTGAATGTGCTGACAACAAAATCACACAAAAATTATCATTGAAAATCAAATGTATCAGCTCATGGAGGTCTGGATTTGGAATTATGCTAAAAATAAAGTGTAAAAACACACTACAGGCTGATCCAACTTTGATGTAATGTCCTTTAAACAAGTCCAAATGAGGCTCAGTAGTGTGTGTGGCCTCCGCGTGCCCGTATGACCTCCCTACAACGCCTGGGCATGCTCCTGATGAGACGACGGATGTTCTCCTGAGAGATCTCCTCCCAGACCTGGACTAAAGCCTCCGCCAACTCCTGGACACTCTGTGGTGCAACTTGGCGTTGGTAGATGAAGTGAGACATGATGTCCCAGATGTGCTCAATTGGATTTAGGTCTGGGGACGGGCAGGTCAGTCCATAACATCAATGCCTTCAGGTTGGAGGAACTGCTGACACACTCCAGCCACATGAGGTCTAACATTGTCTTGCATTAGGAGGAACCCAGGGCCAACAGCACCAGCATATGGTCTCACAAGGGGTCTGAGGATCTCATCTCGGTACCTCTTGGCAGTCAGGCTACCTCTGGAGAGCACATGGAGGGCTGTGTGTTCCTCCAAAGAAATGCCATCCCAGACCATTACTTAGCCACTGCCAAACTGTTCATGCTTTAGGATGTTGCAGCAGCAGAACGTTCTCCACGGTGTCTCCAGACTCTGTCACGTCTGTCTCATGTGCTCAGTGTGAACCTGCTTTCATCTGTGAAGAGCACAGGGAGCCAGTGGTGAATTTGACAATCTTGGTGTTCTCTGGCAAAAACTAAATGTCCCGCACGGTGTTGGGCTGTAAGCACAGCCCCCACCTGTGGACGTCAGGCCCTCATACCAGCCTCATGGAGTCTGTTTCTGACTGTTTGAGCAGACACATGCACATTTGTGGCCTGCTGGAGCTCATTTTGCAGGGCTCTGGCAGTGCTCCTCCTGTTCCTCCTTGTACAAAGAAGGCGGTAGGGGTCCTGCTGCTGGGTGGCTGCCCTCCCACGACCTCCTCCACAACTCCTGATGTACTGGCCTGTCTCCTGGTAGCGCATCCATGCTCTGGACACTACGCTGACAGACACAGCAAACCTTCTTGCCACAGCTCACATTGATGTGCCTTCCTGGATGAGCTGCACTACCTGAGACACTTGTGTGGGTTATAGACTCCATCTCATGCTACCACTAGAGTGAAAACACCACCAGCATTCAAAAGTGACCAGAACATCAGCCAGAAAGCATCAGAACTGAGAAGTGGTCTGTGGTCACACCTGCAGAACCACTCCTTTATTGGATTGGTCTTTCCAATTGTCTATAATTTCCACCTGTTCTCTCTTCCATTTGCACAACAGTATGTGAAACTGACTGTCAATAAGTGTTGCTTTCTAAGTGAACAGTTTGATTTCACAGAAGTGTGGTTGACTTGGAGTTACATTGTGTTGTTTAAGTGTTCTGTTTTTGAGCAGTGTGTATATGCTTTTTATGAATGCGCTGTGGATGAATGTCTTGAGCCTTGTCAAAGACGAATCTCTGCCACATGTTGTGGTTGACAATAAAGTTTTTCTATTTCTAAGGCAAGGGGCCGCCAGCGGCTCTCTCACCTAGTGATCTCAGACCCATCGACCCAGCGGGAAACCCCCGGTATCCTCGTATGCCAGTCGTTGCATTTTAAAGTAAGTAAAATGTATGTACCACTTTTTACAGATTTTAAAAGTGCTGGACAAAAAAAGTCGATCGAAGTACACACAAAGAGTTTAGGTTTGAGGTCCCAATCGGCGCCATGGAAACAGAACAAGCAGAGATACTTTCACAGTAATCGCGTTTCCATCCCCTTGTTTTTAATGCGCATTAAGAAGTATCGAATAAGTCCTGGGAGGTGGAAACGGCAAATATCGCATTTAGAATCCCTAATGCGCATAAAAGTTTATACGCTCTTTTGAGGTGGATTTTGTTTTATGCGCATAACGTCTGAAGTGAAATTTGAAGGCTGGAAACGCAGTTATTCGCATGAACTCATGAAGCGAATTAAAACCCACGGGACCCTCGGGTTACGTACCTGCTGCAGCGGCTCTGGAGGAGGGATTTAGGTGATAAACAAAGCCAAAATAACCCTACAGACTGAGTTGTTTTGTCCAAAATGCTCCAGACACTCAAACTGCACCGTCATGCACCAAGCAAAAACAAAACATGTTTGCTGAGGTCGGCTGATCAGAACTAACCCGGAGAAACACAGCGCTGTCTGATCAAAAACTCTGTGAAACTTTTTGTTTGTCCAACACTGCGGTGATTCAGAGCTCGTCCTTTCCACGGCGGAGGATTTGAGTTAAAAACAAAGACAGACTTTTATTTTCACAGTTAAACAGATCTATTGCATTAAGAAAGTGATAACTGGATAAAGTTTGCAGAAGACGGAGCAGTCTGTCGCTAACAACTTAATATTTAGAGAATCTGCGGCTGTGAAAAAAAGTGAAACCAAGCAGATTGTGCACGTAGCGCCCTCTGCAGGATCAGCGGTGTTATGACAGCTCATGTTTTGATGGAAACAGATATTAATTTGCCTTTTTTATTCACTTTACTTATGCAAATTTCGACAATATGCACATTTTATAAGGGTGGAAACGCAGTAACTGACACTCTGGTGGAATCTTTGGGTTTGGTCGGGTCAGGTGGGCACAGGAAGGAGAAGCTCATTGGCTCATTTTGACAGGCATTTTCTTCTTTTTTGGCATGTGGGCCCTTGTGCTACTGGAATATTTGTTTTATTTAGAGACAAGTCTATTCATATTGTTTGTCGTCAGTCGGGTGAATCAGCGTGACTACTGTTTCTTCTTGTTTCAGACTTCTGGTTTTAGATTCATTTTGAACTATTCATTGTGCAAATTTAGGCCTGGTCTAACCCAAACTTTGATCTGGTGGAACTTTGAGAATCCCATGAACTTAAGTGAAACTTGGTGTGAAAGGTTTTTATAGAAAGAAACGAAACAGGAAGAATAACAGGAAGAACAGAACTCTGAGGTCTTCTCCACTGAAACTCAACTAGTATACAACTGCCTTTTTTCTGATAAACCATTTTAGGAAGTGAGTCAACTTAGGAGCTCATTGATCAATCATTGGCTTGTGTGTAAGGAGGGTAAGGGGAGCAAAAACCTGACACAGCTGACACTGTAAACATAAAACAAATCATTTATTGATTGAATAACACCCAGACTGACACACACCCCTGCCATGTTTAAGGACTGTTTCTCTGTCGTGGTTCCAACTCTGAATACAAACACATTCTCTGACTACTTTACCATCTGTTTGACTCAACTTATTTTGTTGAAACAGCTCAAAAACCATTACTCAAATCCATTTACATTTCCCAATTATTTTCTTCCAGAGTTTTAATATTAAGCACATTATACTGATTAATTTGGGAGGATGGATTCTGAAATGGGGCTGATAATTCAAACAAAGTAGGAGCCAAAAGTGGAGCCGAGGATCACGCAATTCGGACTAAAATCACTCCAATTAAACAGCGGCGTGTTCAGTGGAGAGCACACACTCAGGCTAATATAATTACACTTTGGATGGGAAATGGAAAGAAAACACAACATTTTGAAGCCGAGGGTTTTTTCTCACGAGTAGGCTCTCAGGTTGAAGGGTGCACTCCGCTCTTGTGCCATTTAGCAGTGCACCTGCCTCTAGTGCAGAGCTTCATACAGTGTGAGGCACTCTGGGGACTCAAAATGTACTGAAGCACAAATGGATTCATCCCGAACTGACGGCCAAATACAAGTTTGTATAAAATGACGTTTTGCTTTGATTCAGTTTGTAGATTTAGGTGGAAATGAATCAGAACCTGGAAACTGTTTTGGATCCTCCACATGAGAGTTTTTACAGTCTGTGTCATTAAACAGTCTTCACCTGGAGGCTGAGATAAGCATGTGGAAATAAATACATGAATATCTAAATGCACATTTACCACAACAAAGCAAAGCAGTGTTCTGATGTAATGTAATAAACTCCTCATACAACCATTTAAAACACAGTCATGAATAATAAAGTAGAAACAGATCTGACATCAAACAAGTACACGTCCCAGCGCGGGACGGGCGAGCCATCCCAGCGCGGGACATGTGAGCCATCCCAGCGCACTACAGGTGAGCCATCCCAGCGCGGGACAGGGACTTTTTTTCTTTGCTGTTTTTGAATTGTGCTAAGGAAAGAAAAAAAAGAAAATCCCATTAAAGGTTTAGTTTGGTTTGAAAATGACACAACCTCTCTCCACTCTGCCCAGCTCTGGACACTAGACGAGTAGGTCAGAGTGCAGATGCTCTCTCTCTTTCTCTGATCAGACCCCCCACCCCCCACTGCCCACGCCCCTCTCTCTCTCTCCTCTGGACACTGGACGAGCGGGTCAACTCGAGGATGTCCCACCCATAAATCAGCCTTTAGTGGGTGACAGCAGTGAAAATGGCCGATTGTCCTTGGGTGCTCCTGTCCCGGTGCCACCTCCCTGTTTGCAGACGCGGGTCATGCGCCCCCTCCCGCCCCTCACCCTCCCTCACCCTCCCTCACTGTTTTCTCTTCTATGAACTGCTTCCTCAGTCAGTTAGCGCTGTAATTGAAAGTGCTTTGTCAGGCTTTTTCTGACAAACAGTGATGGATGAGAAGTTGAATGGCACTCGGGTTTGGAGGTGTGTGTGTGTGTGTGGGAGGGGGGGGGGGGTATCTCTGCAGGAATAAGAGCAGAGCAGGCGACTGCAGTTGTACATCAACGGCACAGTCTGCGTCGCTCTGAAATACACATTATTATTCATTAAAACACAATTTGAGAGAGAGACTTTTGAGTTTTAACCTCACATTTACTATGCCACACATTTTGCCAAATTAAACGTATAGTGTCAAAGCCTGACTTGGAGAGACTTGACCAGAAACCAGGAAGTACCATCACATTAGTCCTGACCAGAACCAGGAAGTACCAACACATTAGTCCTGACCAGAACCAGGAAGTACCATCACATTAGTCCTGACCAGAACCAGGAAGTACCATCACATTAGTCCTGTGCTTAGGTCTTTGTACTGACTTCCAGTGGCTCAGAGAATAGACTTTAAAACAGCTCTGCTTGTATTTAAGTCTCTCCATGGTCCAGCACCAAAGTACATCTGTGACATGTCAGTGACTCTGAGGACTAAACATGGACCAGAGTCAGGACTAAACACGGACCAGAGTCAGGACTAAACACGGACCAGAGTCAGGACTAAACACGGACCAGAGTCAGGACTAAACATGGACCAGAGTTATAAATTATAGACACTGACAGCACAGGATGTACAAACGAGAGGAATCCCTGGACTAAAGTTTGTAAATACAATCCTTTTTTTTTTTTTTCTTTTGTGGAGCCACAGGGTAAGTCCCAGATACACATGTTCTGTGTGTTTTGTTTTTTTTTTTATGTTTGTGCAGCTTTTGGTTAGAATAAGTGAATAACTGAGAAGCCTGATCATGTTAAAGTAGTACTGGTCGTTTTGAACCACTGTCACTTGCTCGCGCATGGACGCTCGTCCTTTGGCCCGTGCACATAGGAGGCGATGAGGGGTGAATGTCGCTTGAAATCCCATTCATGTGTATGTGTCTGTCCCTCATGTGCCGCCAATCAGAGCAACGAAATGAGCGATGTGAATGGAGAACACAGGGCTTATTTGACATAGTTAAGAGACAGTGGTGTATGAGGCTGATACCAAGAGGATTAGTTCTCTTGTCCATGTCTGCACGGGCCTTCCAGCTGTAGTACTGGTCGTTAACACTGTCACTTTGCTCTTCACATGTTGGTCGCGCTTATTAGACGCCCGTCTGCCCTTAAACGCTCGCGCCGGTCGTAGTAGACGCTCCGCGCCGCTCTGGTCGTACAAAATCGCGCCTACACATAAGACATAACATTGAAAGTGTTTGCGTGGTCGCGTTTGGTCTGAAAGCACCTTAACAGGCCATAATTTGTCAACATTTAAGGTCATATTTGCCCCATATTGCCAATCAAGGGATTTATTGTCCAACAGGTCAAACAAGCATGGTTGGAAGTGGCAGCCGCTGTTTTCTCATCTTCTGGCATCAATCGTACCGCTGAACAGTGCAGAAAGCGGTTCAATGATGTCAGAAGACGGGGAAAACAGAAGGCTGCCACTAACCAGCAGGAAGCAGCGGTCACGGGAGGAGGGTCTTCTACATCGTCGGACCTGACACCAGCCAAAGCCCTCGCCTCCTCCACCTTGCCCAAAGCAAGCATCGAGGCTTCGGTGGCTACCAAATTGGAGATCAAGGTAAGCAAACCACGCAATTAAGTCCCAAACACCACTATCCAGTTACACTCCGAATGCGTGCCTTTTTTCCACGTATGTTTTAGGCCTGGAAAATTGCACCAATGTCGCTTATAATGTTGCATTTGTAGTTCAGTGTAGGATTACAACACAAACACACAATGCGCCTCTAACTTAAAAATCAAAACTGACAAAAGGGATTTATTTTGCCCCAACAGAGGCGGGATGTAGCAGGCCCCCTTCGTGTTCTGTGGAGGAAACCCGTGACCGCCAGGCCGCATCACCACCAACCGAACCATCGCCGCCGCCACAACCACCTCCACCACCTCCACCACAGCGGCGCCAACACAGGGCAAACCTCAGTGGCGTAAGGTTCTTGGAGCAGCAACAGCGCGGCTTTGAGATGCTGGAGCGGGTGTTGACAGAACTAAATCGCTCAACCCAGCAGCTGCCACAGGCCCGTCCACTTGCTCCAGCTCCGCCCGATCCTCCACCTCCAACTTCCCCGCCGCCAGGTCCTGGTGCCCCAGGGCCCTCCCGTGGACGTGGTCATCCTCGAACCAGAGGGGTTCACCTTTTTTCTTGACACAGATGCTTGTGCTTTAAGCTCTTGTGCGTGTCTTTAGGTCTTTGGATTGTTCAAGTTTGTTTGTTCACTATTAGGGCAGATAAACCAAAATTAAAACTACTGAAATCATATGATATTTGAAATTTTTATATTTCTTCATCCTTACATAAGCCCACTCCTTTTTAACCAGTGAATTTCTTTAAAATGTCAAATGTTCTGGTTCTGACTTATTTTAGATTTAAATTATGTATTTATAATTGGAGTGTTATTTATTTTACATTGAAACACTGTCAGATTTCATTTTACTATTTTTCAATTTGCTTTAATGTAGGCCTAAATAACTTGCTCGAATATATTTCCTGAATGATTATTTCAGGGTGGGCCTACATACTTCCAGTGCTTGGAATGCATTTATTTAAGCTGTCTTTATGTGGAGATTTGGATTGTTTGTTGCCTACAGAGGTGGTGCGACAGCAAAAACCGACTCACCAAAATCTCTGTCTGAGGCCAATTATCTATTTTCGAGTGATCACTTATGCCACATTACACTATTTGGCCAACCATCATTGACGGAAACGAATCGCCGATGAATACGTCTGCTGTAGGACTTCAAACAGTTTGCAAGTGTTTACTTAATTTCCCAGCTAGGCTTCTAAATTATATTGTACAGTTATGATGTGTTTGCTTTGACGGTAAAGGGAGTTTGCCAAGGTTTCCGTAATCAAAATGTTTTATTAGAAAATGCGCTTAATGAACATATATTTTTACACGTCATAAATGACACCACCAGTAGTCTATACTGATAGATAGCAAAAAACCCGGCCAACAAAGATTTTAAGTGAAACATCTAATCCTGGAGCCACATTTGTCGGTAAAGTTGTCCTTGTCACAGCGACAGGCCTGGGAGCTGTCCAGTGCTGAACAAAAAAAAAAAAAACCAAGGTTCAGACATGTTATGATTTAGAGGTAGGCAACTGTCCCAGGTTTTACCATCTTGTTAAGATTACCTTTAAAGCCGGAGCAGCTCCTCCACCAGCTGATTTCTTCTCACCCGGGCTGACGCAGGTTGTGGGTCAATTGGCATCGGCACACGTGGCGCGTCCCTTCTATAGTCCTCTAATCTATCCTCAGGCAAGTCCAGGGCACATCCATGACGAATGGCAATGTTGTGCAGTACACGACATGCCACAAAGAAGGCTGCGACTTTTTGAGGATTGTAGTTCAATGTACCACCGGACTTATCCAAACATCTGAAGCACATCTTTAGCAAACCAAATGTTCTCTCCATCACACTACGCGCTCGCGTGTGCCTTCAATTGTAGGCCAACTTGCCCCTCGTCCCTGGCGCGATGAATGGTGTCATCAGCCAGGTCCTCAGGGCATAGCCATTGTCTCCTAACAGCCACCCATCCAACGGGGGGTCCCGCTGGAAGACTGCAGGAATGGCAGAGTTGGCCAGAATGAAGGAGTCATGGGTGGATCCAGGATAATTTGCTAAAATATGAGTAATTCTACACATTGCATTACAAATTATCTGTACATTAATGGAATAGGTCCCATTGCGATTGATGTAAATGACGGAGAACGTATCTGAACGTGTGTGCAGTCAATCGCACCCAGGACATTAGGTAACCTAAACTTGTGCCAGAACTCATTTTTCACTGTTCTTCAGGAGACAGGGACAAGTGTATGAATTCACTGGCATGTCTGACTAAGCTTGACGTCACATGGTGTATTGCCGAACTTATGGCTGATTGAGATATGCCTCCAATTGAACCCAGAGGATGTTGAAATGTCCCAGAAGCATAAAACGATAGGGCAACAGTTGCTTTGGCAGCCACGGGGAGGGCATAAGGGTGGTTTGAGTTCGCCTCGAGATCAGCCGCCACAATTTGGCAAAAGTCATCGACGACATCGCCACTGAATCTAAGAAGATTCCTGCACTGACGAGGCCAACACACCCTCTCTCGCCTGCGTCTCCTCATGTGTGCAGCATATACAGTAAGTATTCCATTTTCTGTCACAGATAAAGGCAGAATATAAGCTTAAGATGTTAGACGGTAGAGCACATTGTTCGCCACTTACTTGAAGGTTTCTGTATCCGTTGCAACAGAAAATCCTGCCCCTTCTGTGCGCTATTTAAGGCACACGGACAGATAATTGCACCATATCCATTATTCCGTCTCTGGTAATTTGTGTGGGTTATGCTCATGATAGTTACTAATGTTACTTTTTTGTGGTACTCCAATTATTTTTAATACTCCAATAATTCTGTGAGGTATGCTGTGTTTGTTAGTACATTACTTTTTAAGTGTATTCTTTCCGATGTGGTCCATTCACAGAAGGCACCACACCACGCCCTCATTCTGCTTCACTCCACCTTGTATATGCATCACCACACCTCTTCATTAAAGTTCCACGCCCCATGCCCTTAGCAAGTGTCAGCACATTATCCCGTCTGCGTTTCTGTCGCGTTTGGGCTGAGGGCAGAATAGAGCGGACAATGTTTGATTCTAACTTTCTGATCACAGTTTAGACAGGAAAATGTTCGACAACTCGCTGTCTCCTGCTCATCTTTATCTTTTATCAACAGAAAAGAAATACTGGCTTGACCCAATGAATTTGGAAGTTTTTTGTTTGTTTTTGTTTTTTGTAAATGGTTTTATCATTCAGAGCATCAAATGTATAATTATTTTTTTGCATGAATTGCTTCAGGACCTGCTGATTTACCAGATTGTGTAATGGAGCTCCCACTGTCTTTTCTGTCATTTCTGGAGTCTTTATTTTAATTTCTAAGATTTGAAAAAAAATAATAATAATAAATAATTAAATGAAATGAAATACTGTTAGTATGAAGATCATCATGTGTGAATTCAGTGATTCTAAATGTATGTTTTTGGGCGTAGTTAGTAGCTCTTAATTATTATTTTTTTTAATACTGTGTGCAAACCTGCTACAAAACCTTTTTTGGACACACACTTTTACATTGGTAAACCACATTTGAAAACCACCGGATTCATTTCACCCGAGCTCGCTTGGTTTCCTGTTTATCGTGTCTTGTTTTCACAACTTCATCAAAAAGGATCTCCGGTGCAGCCAAAATTTGAAACAAACGAAACGTATTCGGAGCGCCGGATTGGCCGTACCGGAGACACCGGGCTGGACTGTAGCCGTGTGAGCCACTCTCGGAATTTTCAAGTTAAGTAAAGGCTCCGGTGGCTGCACCGGAGTTGGACTGGTGCAGTGTGAGCCCGGGGTTAGTCTCATTTGAAACCAGCTCATTTAGGCCTGATCTAGGGTTAGGGTTAGAGTTTAGATCTGCGGTACTTGTAGAGCATAAAAAATGTAAACTATTATTATTGTTAATTTTACTAAACAAGGGCAACACATACTGTAAATCCATAACTTATCTCATTAAAAAGAAAAACAAATAACCTCCACATTAAACAGAGTGTGATCTTAGCGTCTGACACTCATTTGAAATCATCTCCATGTTAAAGGATTTATACTTCGATCAATCTAATCCAATAGTAAATGTGCTCTTTGTAGATCATCAGAACAGTCTCCAGAAGCCGTGGCCTTTGAGCTGGTGAATTATGCATCCTCTTTATCCCACTGTCCCCTATGAATATGGAAACTTAGCCTTAATGTACACGTCCTCTCACTCCTCACTGCCTTTTCCAGAATTAACGTCTGACCAATGAATCCAATTGTCTTTTTTCCGACTTGACTTTGAAAGGCGGTGGAGGCGTGGGAGGTGTGCACGCCGTACTCATTGTCTCCCACTTATTAGCGGCGGCCCCCAGCTGCCTGAGCAGAGCAGGGGCCCCCCAACGCTGGCTCAGAGGCCCCCACACTGGCACAGGTCCAAGCTCCCATCCAGAGGCCTTTGGAGAGAGTGGTGGAGGAGGAGCAGGTCCTAGAGCCATGTGAGGAAGCTGGAGCAGAGGTTATGTCTCTGTTCTATGATCCCAATCAGCTCCAGTCATGTGTAGTGCCAGCACTTCTTTTGTTTGGAGGCATTTACAATAAAGCTATATATATATATATATATATATTTATATATATATATATATATATATATAGATAGATATATAGATATATATATACATACATACATACATATATATACATATACATATATATATATATATATATATATATATATATATGTATATATATACAGCCACAATTTTTGATTTTGTTCAATTTTGTTGTTGCTTATTTCAAAGGAGTTTACAAGATGTTACATTTGTCAGAAAATCAAAAAATTGTCCCAGACCATCCCCTGTCCTTAGACCTTCCTTCTCACCAAGGAAAAACTAAAAAAAAAAAGTAACAAAAAAACACCGAGGTAAAAAAAGAGAAGCCTTGAGGAGAACCACAGTGAACGAGAGATCCACTTCCACAGACGGACAGGCTGTAGATGTGACCAGGACTGACGCAGGTCCAGATGAAGCCAGTCAGTGGAGCCAGAAATCACTTTAAGAGAAACAAATGATCTAGCGGGACAACAACAGCCAGAGAGAGGCAGGAGTGGAGCAGTGAGAGGGGTCCAGGTTCTCAAGATTAGGTGAGATCCAAGGTCCAGGCATGGACACTGGAGCAGCAGCATCTGAAACAGACACACTCCCCAAAGGAACGACGTGGAGAGCAAAGAACACATTATGGATGAAATTAGTCATGAAATGTTCTTTACAGGAAAGTAGGAGAAATAATGAAAATGTAACCTGGCCAGCCAGATGGTTTATCTCGCGATATTTGTAAATTCACAAACACGAGATAAACCATCTGGTTCTCCAGCCGCCTGATTGGAGTCCGAACCAGCGGTGTCTCAGCGGTGTTAAGACGGCTGTTAGCGCCCTGGCGCCGCCGCCGAGTCTCATTCAAGCTAAACACAGATGGCTGCTCTCGTGGATGTACGTGTTTCTAATGCTTTTGATGAGATTTTAGCAGAAATACAGAGTAATTTCTTTTTGAAAGAAGAGCCATATGTGTGACATGTACTTGTTCTATCTCACGCGGACATTGGATACGTGATTGGCTAAGATCAAATAAGGTCGGCCCCACACTCAATCAGCTTGAAGTATTTAACTAAACGCCCCACCTTTTCTCGAACGCTTTCAGCGAGTCAAGTCCCAGATGGATATAGTGAGAACTCAGATAGGAGTTCAACACAGATCCATCTGGACTGAGCCAGGTTAATGAAAATAGACAAGGGAAGGAGGTTTATTTGTTTATATGTATAACACAATTCGAACACAGATAAAAGCAGGAACAATTACAAAGAAGGAAGACAAACTTACACCTTTAAAAATACCTTACAAGAACATGAATGCAGAAAGTGTCACATGCACGTATAAACAAAGATTATCAAAGGTGACTGAATATGAGTTGTGTAAGGACATACACCCTGTTCATCAGGCTCTACGTGCTGTACAGTGTTTTATTAACTCTTTCACCACCAGCCCTATTCTCACTTTGACCCCCCCCCCTTACCTGCCAAACCTTTTTGATCATTTTAAGCAATTCTCACAGCTCCAACAAAATCCTTGTGCAACTGGAATCATGACATGTTATACAGCAAACGAGACCTACAAGTGTCTACTTTCATTCAAAATAAATAAATAGTTATTCTTCATTATTTTCGTTCTCTTTTACAGGCATTTGAAATTTGTTGTTTTCATTAGATTTCAGCATTTGACCAGAAACTTTTTGAGATATCGCCCTTTTTCTAAATCAAACTTCATGCCAGTGTTATTTTTGTCTTTACCACTTTGTAGTGAAAGAATATGAACTACTACAATTAAATAATGTTCTTAGGATAAAAATACAAGCTTCAAGACGAGTGTCTTTTTCATCTTTAAACCAACAAAAGCTGTGTTACAGGCGAGGAGGAAGATTCAGACTCTTTCATGGAGCATAGATTATTTAACCCTCCAAACATGAAGAAATACAGTAGTTTGACTCGAGACTCTCTGCATATACCGTTCTCCTCAGAGTCCTAGTCCAGATTGTTTTTTCTTCATTTTAAAGATCAAATATCTGCTCTAAACTTACTCAACGATATTTTTAGTCCAAGATGTGTTGCCTGTAATCCGTTTAAAAAAGAAAGACGATCGTTTATAAGCAGATGATCACGTAAACACAGCTGACTGCGTAAACAGAACAGCATGTGTGGTTTCCAGTCCTGGGACTTCCTCTGCACCTTGTGCTCATGCGATACTGCCCTCCGGTGATGAATCTATGAAACTGCATCATGTTTTTTTAGTGCTGGTGAATTGGACACGTGTGTCAGACAGCCCTCTATCGCCGTATTTAATAAAAAGCTTTGACCAAAAGTCACTGGCAGGCTACGGTTGAGTTCGTTGTGACTTGAATTTTCGTCACTGGCAGGGAAAGAGTTAATATTAAGTCTTGAGTTTGTGAGCAGACACTGACATACACTCATGTCCCGTTCATCAGGCCATAAGTGCAGTACGGTGTTTTCTTATGCACAGTTTACATTTGATATGGACTCAGGTTGTCATACTAATTGCAGGGAAATGAGGTCCTAGGACAGGAGAGCTCTTGGTCAAATAAGACTCCAAGGTTTCTTACAGTCGAGCTGGAGGCTACACTGACATTGTCCAGTGTGATTATCTGCTCAGTTAGAGAGTCTCGCAGGTGTTTAGGGCCGAGTAAAATTAGTGGTGTCAATTTAGTGCATTAATTGCGATTAATTAAATACAGACATATTAATCGAGTTACATTTTTTAATTGCATTACTCTATTTTGAAATCTTTAACTTCATTGTTTCCATTTGCAAGTTGCAAAGTGGACATAAGGGTTGTTCAACTTGACAACTTAGCAACAACACACTTCCTAAATTCTTCATTTTTTGCAATCTTAATATTTCCATCTGCAACAATAATGTAATTATTTTAACTTGGATAAAAACAAAACAAAAACACTTAACTTGAGTGTTTTTCGCAGCAATTTTCAGGTGAGATTAAAAATAGATTCATTACATTAATTGTTTTAATCGCTTGACAGCACTAAGTAAAATCACTTCTGTTTTATCAGGATTAAGGAGTAGGTAGTTAAGGCTCATCCAGGTTTTTATATCCTTCACACAGGCACTGAGTCTTTCTATTTGATCAGTCTGATCTGGTTTCATTGATAAGTACAGCTGAGTGTCATCTGCATAACAGTGGAAGTCAATGCTTTGCTTTTTGATAATGTTACCTAGCGGCAGCATATAGAGAGTAAAAAGAATTGGACCAAGTACAGAGCCCTGTGGCACACCGCAGGTTCATTTAGAACATTGTGAGGAGCTTTGGTTTACATTAACAAACTGATACCTATCGGTTAAATAGGATTTAAACCAGCTCAGAGCAGTTCCTCTGACACCTACATCACATTCTAATCTCTGCAGTAAAATATTGTGATCAATCGTATCAAACGCTGCGCTGAGATCCAGCCTTTACTAAGAGAAACAAAGTTGTCTAATATTACAGGTGGATTTAAATGAGACTATACTTTTGCAGCTTGGATTAGTTCAGTGCTAATAGGAGTGATTTCATCTATTTTATCTCTAATATTGATTATTTTATTATGTGTATTAGGCTCAGTCTAAGTCGAGTATGAGAGTAACAGTCATGTTAGAAAAGCAGAGCAGTGGTGGAACAGTGCTGCGCCAGGGCAGAGTTACATCTCTGCTTTGGGTGGATTATAAATAAAGTAAAAACAGAAGGTGGAGTTTCTGGAGCTCAGGGCTGGACTTCTGACTCCCAAAGGCCAGACGCACTGTTCACACAAATGTTTTTGTCTCACTTCTGTTGTGAAGAGGCCAGTTATTACAGGAAATGTGGGATTTGTTTTAATCTTTGACTTAGTTTGTTGTGATAGTTCTAATGTTAAATCATTATCACAGTTTGACATCAGTCAAGTTGTATTTCTCAAAGAAAATGATAAACAATCAACAAAAACATGAAAATGAAACACAAAAACACTAACATTACACACAACTGACAGTTTCCTGAACAATTATTAACACAAATAAAGTGTTACAAGGTCTTTATTTGTCATTTATGTGGATTTTATTTACAATGTGGTTGTATTTTCTGGACAAAAGACAGCAAAACCTGAGCAAAACAGCCTAATCAGATGAAAACACACAAATGTTGAGTGAAGTGGCCTATTTGCTGCTCCTGTAGCCGGGGGTGGGGGGCTGAGGGGAGGAGAAGCAAGGAAAGAAAACTTTTTTATCTACTTTAACTACTGTATTACTCATTTTATTTCTATTTTACAATTCTTACACATTGAGTAAAATGTTATTATTACCTTGTTTCATCATGTTTTCTCCTTTTATTCTGTGTTCTTGCTTTAGCCTTCCTACTATTACTATATTTTATCTTAACTTTTTATCATTATTATTTTTTTTTATATATCTTCTAGTGATAAATTTTATTCTTGTTGTTCCTGTCCCACTTCCCCTTGGGAGTGTGTCCTAGGATGTTCCAGTGTCGAGGCCCCCCTGGTTGTCAGGACCTGGTCCCTCCCATCATCGACTCCTGCACATCTTTCCTGTGAAGTCCTTCGAGATGACGGATTGTCGTGATTTTGGGCTATACAAAATAATTGATTGATTGATTGATTTATTGACGGTGGCAGAGCGGATAGCGCTCTGGCCTCACAGCAAGAAGGTCGCGGGGTTCGATTCCAGCTCAGGCCCGGACCTTTCTGTGTGGAGTTTGCATGTTCCTCCCCGTGTCTGGGTGGTTTCCTCCGGTTTCCCCACCAACTAATAACATGCATAGGGAACACTTGGTGGTAGTCGGAGGTTGAGGCGCCAGGTGTTAGGTGAATCGCCTCTGCTGAGCTGCCCCAGGGCAGTTTACTGTCACTGAGTGGGGAGGGGAGGGGTTCATCTCACTGTGAAGCGCTTTGTGACTCTGTGTCTGTGAAATGCGCTATACAAATAAAGATTACTTACTTACTACTTACTATTGATTGATTGAAGTTGACTGTGATTTACAGGGAATGTGAAGTAACCTGCCAGACACACAAACAATAAACAAAGTGGGCTTTTTGAGGTTTCAGTCCTTTTAAAATTGCTTGTTTATCAAAGATGGAGTTCTTGAGATATGTTTGTTCAGGTTCCATAAATCCTCCACAGTCGAGTTGAGCTGGAAGGATCGCTCTGAGTTTTCTTTGCAGACAGTGGGTGGAGCTCTAACTCAATTTTTGATGTAGGAAACACGTGTGTGCATGTGCGTGCATCTGTCGGTGTGTGTTGGCTGTGTGTGTGTGTGGGGGGGGGGGTGTACAGGCATGCCTCAGCGCTCCTCTGATGACCTGTCTGCTGTCTGTCTCCTCTCAGCTCCGCTCAGGTGGCTCCAGCTCTGCTCCAGGGGCCCCGCCGAGCCAAAGACCAGGACCCTGCCTCCGGCACACATCCTGGAAGCACAACAACAAGTTCGACTGCGAGCCGGCCAAACAAAGCAGGAGGGAGAACAAGTTTGGAAGAGTTGTAGATTTAACGAGGAGCAGGAATAAGGTCAGTGTGAGGGGAAGTCTTATTAGCAGCAGTAATCCAGCTTTAATCTGTTGGGTGTGCAAAGACCTATGGGCACCGCTGTGCATAAATGTAAAACTATAATACTCAGGTTTGGTGTGTGAGCTGTTAGTCGTGTAACCGGCAATACACCACAGATGTGTTTATTTCATTTACACATCTATGAATCATTGAGCAAGTTACAGCTCCAAAGGTAAAAACACACCTTGTGATGTCATTCAATGGTTTGAACTACTTGTTTTACAAAAAATTAGTCATTAGTATTTGATTTAGTTTTTTTTTTTCAGAAGCAATACACCACAAAGTGCATACATATACATGTACACATATTAAATAAACAAATGTATATGTTACAGGCAAAGTTGATAATCCAGGCATTCTATACAATGCCTAGGCATTCTATTGACCCTATTTTGTCCCACCCACTTGGCTTGGAAGTGCACTTCCTGTTTAGCTCTGTTAAGGTAGCTAACGTGTTTGTTTGTCTGTCTTGTGGGGCAATTTTAATTAAAAATAATGACAGTTAAAATAAACCCATCGACTGAAATCTACAGGCTAAATGCAGCTAAACAGGAAGTGCACGTCCTAAAAAAGTAGGCATAGAATGCCTGACAACGTTTAGGTAAAGTAGATCATCTCTGACAAAACAAAACAAAAACACCCTCCAGTGGCGTGCTGATGAGTATTTATTTTAATACATGAAAAAAATTAAAAAATGGATTCTGCCCTTGACATGTTACAATTTATTTGTCCATCTGAGGAAATGTTTTGGCTCCTCTGTAAAGTCTTAGTCTGAGTAAACAAGATTTTGATATGTTAAGAAAAGTTCAATTTCAAAAACAAATTTTGTTAAGACACCAATGAGTGAGTGCAAAAAATAAAATGGATGAAAATGTCATGTTTCTATAGCGAATTGAGATTTTTTATTTTATTTATTTATTTATTTTTTTGTAATTTTAATCAAATTATTTCAAAGCAGTTTTTACTATGATAAACTCAATATCCAGTTTTTGCAGATCTTCAAAACAACAGTGATATATTAACTAGCTCTAATTGTGGGAGTGGTTGTGATTAGTTAGTTAGTGCTTGGTTGTGGTTGGTTGTGTTTGGTAATTGATTGTGGTTGGTGCTTGTAGTTGTTAGTTGTGTTTGGTAATTGATTGTGGTTGGTGTTTGTAGTTGTTAGTTGTGTTTGGTAATTGATTGTGGTTGGTGCTTGGTTGTGGTTGGTGATTGGTTGTGGTTGGTGATTGGTTGTGGTTGAAGGTCGTGATTGGTGGTTGTGATTGTAGCTGTGAGAGTGGTTGGTTGGTTGTTTGTTCAGGTGAGGGTTTGTTGTGGGAAGGGTTGGTTGTGGGATGGTTGTAAGGTCTGGTTATGGTTGGTAGTTGTGTTGGTTGTGGTAAATATTGTCCATAATTCAGTTGATTTCTATCAAAAAAATATACAGTTTAAATGTTCTAGCAACCTTATATTAATTGTAAATGGTCTATTTATAAAGTACTTTTCTACCTGTCCCAGGCACTCAAAGCGCTTTACAATCTAGTCTCCATTCACCCAGTGTACGCAGACACTGAGGCAATGTGAGTTAAGTGTCTTGCCCAAGGACACAACGACAATCCACTTTTGTCGTCCCCTGTGGCACCTGGTGTTCCAGCAGTCTCCCATCTAAGTATTAACCAGGCCCTAACCTGCTTAGCTTCTGAGATCTGACGGGATCAGGCTTTAACAAACAGGTATGGCCTTTATATGAAGCTTTGCCAGATATCCTTTTAAAGAAAAGATAGAGAGAAAAAAAGAAAACCAAGACCATGTCTACAACTGAACCATAACAACAAACACAACAACCACTACAGCAACAAAATAAGGCTTTGCAGAGGTGTCCAACCTTAGATGGACAAACTTATTATATCACAATAAAATGATCTTTTATTAGTCTATTAGGAAAATAGACTTTATAAGGCCTTCTTTGTAAGAAACATGTGTAATCAAATAGATACTCAAACATCAGCACTCCTTTGCAGGCAAAATTAGTCCTACTAGATGGTATTTAATTAAAATTGTATGTGTTTTTGTTTTGTGTTCCAGTAAATTATGCTTTGTCAGAGATGATCTACTTTGCCTGAAAACACCAGGCATTCTATAGAATGCCTGGATTATCAACTTTGCCTGTAACATATATATATATATATATATAATATATATATATATATATATATATATATATATATATATATATATATATATATATATATATATATATATGAATATATATACATAATATTATATACTATATACTGATGCCACTTTATCTATATCTATATCTATATATATATCTATATATATATATATATATATATATATATATATCTATATATATATCTATATATATATATATATATATATATATATATATATATATATATATATATACATAATATTATATACTATATACTGATGCCACTTTATCTATTTATCCTGTCATATCCTGCACTGAGCCATAGCAATAATTTATTGTAAATAAGAGTCTTTTAACTATTGTATCTTTATACATATTTTAAGTCTATTTTATTTCTATTATCTTGTTTGATTGCATGTTTCTATTTTCCCTGCTGCTCTTAAAATGTGCGTTGCAACACTGGAATTTCCCCATTGTGGGACAAATAAAGGATATCTTTATAAATCTATATATATATATCTATATATCTATCTCTCTCTCTCTCTCTCTCTCTCTCTCTCTCTCTCTCTCTCTCTCTCTCTCTCTCTCTCTCTCTCTCTCTTATATATATATATATATATATATATATATATATATATATATATATATATATACTTGAGGTCCTACAATGTAAGTGTTGCACTACAATCATTCTAAAATCATATTTAGCTCTGGAAATACTCTAAAGTAGTTCTGATATGAAACTAAAGTTTACATGTTAAATCTTAGTACTGATGATGTACAGAAAAGTCAAAAACAATGAATGAAGGTGGTAAACACCTTAGACCAAGAAAACCACACACATTTATTTGTACAATTCATTATTTAATTAAATATGTAAATTATTTATTAATTTATGAATTTTATATTTTGTACATTGTGTGTGTATGTATATATATATATATATATATATATATATATATATATATATATATTATATATATATATATATATATATATATATATATATATATATATATATATATATACAATGTATATATACACACACACATATATATATATATATATACATTGTATATATATATATATACAGGGTGCGATTTGTCAAAAAAACAGAAGGGGGGATAGAAAATTACAAGTCTTTCTACACGCGCGCCACGTGCACGCGCATCTTGTGCACGCGCGCTACAAACATGCGCACCACGTACACGCGCGGCACTACCGCGTCTCTCCTTCCCGTGTTCATTCCGTTTCTTTTCCACTCGCAACGGGCTTCTGACGGGCACTGGCACGTTTACTCACAAAATGAACAGACTCATTCAGTAGGCTACATACATTCTACAATCAGGAGCAGTGCAGTTCGTCACTTAATACGAGTCTTGTCCCGCTTTGAATCGCATCGCAGGTTAACATTTTCGTGTCTCTGTTCCTGACTTGATTTTCCCGCTCTGCTTTGCACACAGTCGTGTATTAAAGCATGATCTCACAGGGCAGAGGACAGAGCAGCAGCCCAGCGGCTCCGAGTGACCAAACCCGGGTATAAATGACAGCGCTGAGAGAGAGAGAGAGAGAGCGAGAGAGATGAGAGAGAAAGATAGATCGGCGCGGCGGCGCCTATGTTCATTATTGAGATCTGTCCATTTAAACTATGCTTGTGCGCGCAGAAAAAGTTAGAGGAATAGCCAATCAGAAAAGGACTGTGTGTGAAAGTGTGACGTTATTGGCTGTTATGAGAGCTGCCTGTTGAGCGGAGAAGCAGCACCGGGAGAAGGGAAAAACATCAATGAGACAACGCTGGAATTGATAGAACACTTTGTTATTTTTTTTATCCCCCCCTACAAATAATACAAGATAAAAGCAGAAGGAGGGATGTAGAAATTATAAGCAGAGAGAGGGACAGACAAACCAGAGGTAGGGATAATCCCTCCCATCCCCCCCAGCAAATCGCACCCTGTATATATATATATATATATATATATATATATATTATATATATATATATATAATATATATATATATATATATATATATATATATATATATATATATACAATGTATATATACACACACACATATATATATACAGTATATATGAGGAGCAAACTTACAACATTGATGAAAAACATCTTGAAACTAGTCTTTTTGCTCTTGTCCCCGAGCCCCCCCCCAACCCCCCAAACGCCAAGCCCCCCACCCCCGCCTTCCATGTGGGAGACAGGATGAGCTCCGAGTGTGGGTCCACAGAAGCGCCCTCGTCTTCTTTCTTTGTGATTTCTCCCTGTATGCGGCGCACATATGCATTTCCCATCAGCCCCTGCATGTGTCGGGTCAGTGCAGAAGAGCAGAGTCCGGCTGTGTGCTGCGTTCTCAGTTTATATGAGCGCTCAGTCAGACGCATGTCATGTGTGCACTGCTTCTGACGCGCCGCAGCGAAGGAACACTGTCCAAAAATACAAATAGCATTTCCTTATTACTGAATCCACTCAAGGAAACAGAAGGATTTTCACTTTTTTGTTTTTGTGATCTAAAGATAGTTGTATACATGTATTACAGACAAAAACAAAGAAGGATAATAAATAAATAATTCCACTTGCCACAACTCTATTTGCTGCTTGTGTAATCCCTTATTAAAATATGGTAGAAATAGTCATCTAGACAAAGCATTGGACTATCCAGGCAAATCGACTTTCATCCAAAAGTCACTTTCAATCTGCTGGAAACAGTCAGAGAAAAACATATATTACACAGGTCTCAGCTTTGCCCAGTGAGAGGAGTTCAATACTGAAATGGGAGTATAGTGTGTATGAGAGTATAGTGTGTATGAGAGTATGAGAGTATAGTGTGTATGGGAGTGTACGAGTAAATATGGTTGAATGGGAGTACAGTATGTGTGGTAGTATAGAATGTATAGTAGTATGTATGTATGTATGGTAGGTTTTCATAGCACAAGCTCCCCACACAAAGCTAACGATGTCCTGGCTACAGTCAGGCTAAGCTGCAGCTGTGGAGCCAAATATCAAACACAGAACTCCACCTCGTACCATGGTGAGTGAGGGTTGTTCCCATGTTCCCCTGTCCACACAACCATAAAGGTTCTCAGCGGCTCATTCTCCCTCCGAGCCTAAGAAAGGCACCACCCGGAGCACGATCAGAACTGCAGACGGAGACAGGGCACTCATATCAGCGAGAGCAAGTGGGACATGGACCAGAGAGAAACCCCCGCACAGAAATGGACTGATCCAAAGCGGAGGAAGTCCCGCCCAATGAGTTTGATGAGTGAGACTGACAGATTTATTTCAAGATCGCAGCACCATCATGAAATGTAAAAGGAAATAGGGAAATAAATAAATAGTTTTAAGAAAGATCAGAGCACGTTTGATGGTGATTTTAAGCAGAAATGTGCGAAATTTCAAAAGGTTCACATACTTTTTCATGCCGCTGTACATCCTCTGCTGGGCCTTTTTGATCAGGGAGCTGATGGATGGCTCCCTCTTCAGGTCCTGTGTGATGGTGGTGCCGAGGAAGTGGATGGAGTCCACAGTGGTGATGGGGGAGTCTGTCAAGGCGAGGGGGGGGGTCTGTGACTTTCCTGAAGTCCACGATCATCTCCACTGTCTTCTGAGCGTTGAGCTCCAGGTTGTTGCTGCTGCACCAGGACACCAGCCGGTCTACCTCCCTCCTGTAGACAGACTCATCACCGTCAGAGATGAGTCCGATGAGGGTGGTGTCGTTCGTAAACTTGATCAGTTTAACAGAGTCATGGCTGGAGGTGCAGAAGTTGGTGTACAGGGAGAAGAGCAGGGGAGAAAGTACACAGCCCTGTGGAGATCCTGTGCTGATAGTCCGAGTGGTGGAGACATTCTTCCCCAGACTAACTTCCCAAAAGATCCTGGCCACACTTATTCCTATTCTTGGTTGAGGGAGGGAATGTGTTGATGTCTGGAAGCATTAAAAATACCCGGCTACAGGAGCACAGAATAGTGTAACACTTGCACAATTAACTTATAGACTGCAATAAGTATAAATTTAAGTAAGCAAATATGTGTGAAATAAGAAAATCAAAAGATCGGTTCTCTCACTGGAGGAAAGTGAAAGTGAATAAGTGCTTAAATAAAACAAGGACAAAAGAATGTGGTGCTATCAAAAATGCCGTGTATTATTGAAAATTATATGTACAATATTTACAAAACAAAAAAACAACAACTGGAAGGTTGTTACTAAGGAGGCAGATAAGAGTTCATCACGGGTTGTCAATCCCGTGCAATAAGAGTTCATTTATGGTGGAAAATCCTGTGCAATAAGAGTTAGCATTAGCGCCGGCTAGCATCTTTAAAACATGTCAAAAAAAACATTCTTAAGATATTCCAAGTATAAAGTAAAGTATATCACACTTACATGGCCTAGTTCTTTAAAGCAAGGATATGCTTGCAGTATCTTCATTGGTCTGTCCTGCTCCTTCATTGTGTCAGAGACGATGAAAGCTCACCTTCCTTGGAATTCAAGATCCAGTAGCTGAGATACATCTTCCTTGTTGGGTTTGTTCTTGGTTTTGTACATATCTTGAAGCGTTTTATAATGCCTTGCTTGGCTCTGTGGGCTTTCTCAAGAAAACACAACAGACAAACAAAGAGAAAAAGATAATCAATAAATCAATCAAATTGGTGTATTTGAATAATTACAAGTCTACAAAACAAATTGAAAGTTGAAATCAAAGGTAAACTATACAATATGTATAATTTTGTATGTACTTTATATAGCACTAAATTCACTTTTTGAGCATACCATTCAGGCGATGTTGCTTTGAAGCAGTGCTGGTTGATGGAGGTGACTTCTCAACTATGACAGTAGATGAAGATGACGAGGCATCTGATGAGGACGCTGATGCAACAGAAGCAGGGGATGAAGTCTTCTATACCGGTCTCCTTGCTTGTCTCAAAGTTGAGGCTTCGTGAACTTTTTCTTGATGGTGTAGCACCTTGCTTTTTTCTGGAGTAGTGACATTCTGGACTCTTTTCAGCAACTGTTTCTTCACCAATTCCTACAACACAAGAACAACGACTTACAAACTGTGACCTAAATAAAATGTTAGAAGTCATCTGATATTAAAGTGTGACCTACCCACTCAGGTGCACTAGAGGAGGATTTATCTCGTAGCAATGGGTAGTACTCTATGAGTCATTTGGCTATGGCTGATCGTTCACGAACACATGGATACTTACTGTTCTGTATATTCATCTCCATTAGCTCTTTTGATGGCAACCATGCTTGTCACTGTATTTCTAATCAATCTACATCGCAAGTCTTTTGGCATTATGTACTGTCCTTGTCCAGAGTGCTGTTTTTCAAAATATTCGTCCCTTGAATGCTCCAGTTCTGTGTCAGTGTAAATAACATATTCAGGGCTCACAAGCTGAACCTTTTTAGTAGCACCAGAACACTCTCGTCTGCTAGATTTTGGAGAATTGCAAGGTGATGGAGAACAAAGGTTGCTGTCAGATGACGATTGTCCTGGTGTAGATGGTGTAGGAGCAGGAGAGTCTTTTGCATAACTCTCTGATTGCTGACTTTGAGCCTGTATCACAAAATCATACACACATATTCACAGTTAACTAATGCTACATAAATTGTTAAACATAATAAAACAAATGAACAATAATACATTTATATAACTCACCTCATTATCTCCATGAACAATTATATATATATATATATATATATATATATATATATATATATATATATACATGAAATGTGGTCATGTTTTGCAGTGCTCTTTGGGCCGTCCTGTAAAACTCATCATTCAGTGTCAAACGTGCAGCAGAACAGGTTTAGTTTCTGCCTTTTCCATAAAAATTCCAAACAGATAAAAGAGGATGAGGATTTGGAGTGGAGCGCTTCCATGGGACCAATATTTCAGACCAACACAGACATATAATACGCACACGTGTGGAAGGAGCCACAGAGGAGCTTTTATACAATGTTATTGTCTTTTTGATCCAACTCAGATCTACATTTGTGCGCTGTGGGCCAGTAACACAAGCCTTTCTCCACTGGTTAAACTCTGAAACAAGTGAAGCAGCCAGCACAAGTTTGGAAGAGTAAGAAAAGAAAAACACTAGAAGTCAAGAAGGCAGGCAAAAATGTCTATCAAACAAAATACGTATATATGTTTTCTAAGAGCAATCCATGCACTCCAAACCCCAAAGCCTGATGGGTAAGAGACTAGTGTAATGCATCACAAAGTGTGTTTGGTGGCCATTTAAAAGTCCTATTCATTTTATTTTTGGATCTATTATTACTAATAATATTATTATTAGAGAATCGTCCCGGAGACGGACTTAATGGAATCGCATCTGGAAACCCGGCCAGAAATGTGTACAATTTTAAATGTATAGATAATGTACATAGATAATGTACATTGTTTGCAAACACTGACAGAGGTAGCGCACTGGCATATTTTGTTTTGTAATAAAAGTAGGTGACCGCTGCATGATTTTTAGATTAGATTTTTATTTGTATTTGTATTTAATTGGTTTTAATTCAAAACTGTTATTGATTTTAAGTATTATTCTTTTATATTTCTTGTGAAGTCCACTGGGATGGCTGTTGTTGTGATTCTGGGCTATATAAACATCAATTGAATTGAATTGAATTCTTTCATTCACTGAAAGGATTTCATGTTCATGGGTAACATTTTAATTCCATTTAATGTTGATTTTCATTATTTAAAGTCTGAAACCATTTGAAGAACCATCTGGTTGGGAAGCTCTGGGCTACAATACAGAAATATCAGCGTTTAAGTGTCACATTATATCTGCAGCTACTCATGTCCAGTTGTAAGACCTCTTAAAATGCACTAGAATGTCTGCTCTTTCACTTGTAACTAGCAGGTTACATACTGTATGTCAGAAACATATGTAACCTGCTAGTTGACATGTTTGAGCCTCAGATGTCCCAGACCCTTTAAACACCTCCTCATATGAAGTACTGCTTCCAAACACTTGTAATAACTATTAAGCAGCAAGTATTTATTTATGAATCGGTAGCACTTTACATTACAGCTCGGTAATAACATGGTAATATATGTAATAGCATGGTAATAAGGTCTAATAATATGGTAATAACAAGGTAATAGCAATGTAATATCAAGTTAATAACAAAGTAATTACATGTAATTATTGTGTTGTTACATTGCTGTTACAAGGCAATATACTTATTTTTCTTAGTAATAGTTTTCAGTTTCCATGTGTCTGCGTCATCACCTGAGCAACAAGGAAACATTTCTGTTAATGACCTTGAAATTAGGGGAAAAGAGCTTTCAACACTATTTACAGGTCATTACAAAGGATTTTGTTGTGTAATATTGCACAACAAATATAGTCTTTATTTTTTATAGGGGTGCATGGTAGCAGAGTGGTTAGAGCTCTGGCTTCCCAATAAGGAGGTCGTGGGTTCGACTCCCGGGTCGGACCATATCAACAACTCACGATCTCTCTGGGTGGAGTTTGCATGTTCTCCCCGTGTCACCGTGGGTTTTCTCCGGTTTCCTCCCACCTCCAAAGACATGTATGTTTAGGTTCATTGGGCATCACTGTAAATGTCCCTTAGTGAGTGAATGAGAGAGTAAATGTTTGTCTGTCTAACCCTGCGGCAAGTTGGCCACTGTCCAGGGTGTTTCCCCGCCTAAGGCCCAAAGTCACTGGGTAGGCTCCAGTCACCCGCGACCCCTAACGGGATTAAGCGGTAGAAAATGAATGAATATTGCATTTATGTTTAATAATTTGGCAATGTCTGTGTACATATGTTACTGTCAATCCTCAGTGATGACTCAATGGAATAATTCTGTATTTCTATCAAATAAATAATTAATACATTGTATTTACTATGAAAATTAAACCAGGAAACACACTTGGTATTTTTTCTAAATAATAAACTAGAAATAGGGCTGTAAAATGCACTTTTAGCTGTTTCTACTTTGTTTCATAAAAATAGTCTTCAGTCCTCATGCTTTTTGTGCTGTAGACAAGCAGACAATCAGTAAACACAGTTTTTTAATAAAGTTTATTCTGTACAATTATAATGGTGATTATAACCATCGTCTCCACGTAAACAAGTGTTCTAATAACACAGCTCTGTTTCAGTCTCACTCACCGGAGCTGAGAGGAGTTTACTTCATCAGTTCTTTCATCGTGTCGTCGTGAGCTTCAGAGATGTTCCAGTCTCACAAATCCTTTGCTAACGGTCTGGTGCACTTGTTGTGAATGTTTCCTCAAACTTTTTATTGCAAAACAAACTCTTATTCTTAGAAAAACGAATCCCACACTGTAAACCTGAGTTAGCAGTACTCAAAACATTTGAGGTAATCTATTTCCTCACATTTTTAAGTTAATAAACTTGAAAGTCACAATTAGTGTAACTTGGATAATACCAGTTGGTTTAACTCATAGGTTTTAGTTTGTTGAACTTAAAAATCACAATTGGTATAACTCAGATGTTATCAGTAAGTAAGTAAGTAATCTTTATTTGTATAGCGCATTTCACAGACACAGAGTCACAAAGCTTCACAGTGAGATGAACCCCTCCCCTCCCCACTCAGTGACAGTAAACTGCCCTGGGGCAACTCAGCAGAGGAGATTCACCTAACACCTGGCGCCTCAACCTCCGACTATCACCAAGTGTTCCCTAACATGCATGTTATCAGTTGGTGGGGAAACCGGAGTGCCCGGAGGAAACCACCCAGACATGGGGAGGAACATGCAAACTCCACACAGAAAGGTCCGGGCCTGAGCAGGAATAAAACCTGCGTCCTTCTTGCTGTGAGGCCAGAGCGCGTGTCTGGGTGGGTTTCCTCCGGGCACTCCGGTTTCCCCACCAACCAATAACATGCATGTTAGGGTAATATCCTCCAGCTAGTGTAGTCCTGACCAAGCCTAGCAAGAACATCTGGAGATGGGTCCCCGAGCGCTGCACTGCAGCGATCACTGCTCCTGAGGAGATGCTCCAGAGGCATTGAAGGATGGGTCAAATGCAGAGGACAAATTTCCCTACGGGGACAATAAAGTGTACCTTAATCCACTCTGCCACCGTGCCGCAGTTATCAGTTAGTATGACTCATTGACTCCAAAGGTTTTCCCGTGGAGCATGAGGCATTAGAAGTATTGGCACACACTTGGGATATCTGGAAATGGCTGTGTTAGTGCAATAGCCCACCAGATCATAGCTCAGCTACAATCTTGTTCCCAGATTAGTGGGTGCTGTACCTCTTACATAATAGTGTTAAAGGTTGTATGGAGGATTTTTCAAATCCAACAACTATTTGCTGTTTTTCAAACGATGCACATGTGTTTCTTCTCCCAGGGCCACGCCCTTCACTGCAACTGGGCCAATGAGTTACTTAGGAACACTGAGGGTTTGCTTGACAGGTTAACAGGCCAATAGATAACGAGGTACCTCATTATCTATTGGTCAACGTTTTACTGGCCTCATCATGTCAACAGTTTATATATTTTTATAATTCTTTTTTTGTTTAGCAGAAGTACAAGGCTGTTACAAATCTATGCAACTGTTTTTGACCAAGACTGACAACAAACAATTTTTCAAAATCCTCCATACAACCTTTATTATCCCTGGGGAAGTCGATTCCTGCCATAGACACCTCTGTCATGGTTCAACACGTGACCAGTGAAAACCACTGTACATCTGCTCTGATGTGTCTCACTGGCTCCATTTGACTTGAACAGTCACAGTGAGAATAAATAATGACATTCCATCACTGCTGTGATGCTACAAGTACTAGATTAGTCTAATAAACAAACTTTTTCACAAATTTTGTGACTGACCAATCATGATTCAGTATGCACCGACCAATCAGGATTCAGGATTCACAATGTATTAAAATGCAGTTCTTGGGAACAAACCATGACAGAGGCCCTGTCCCAATATCCACCCTTCCACCCTTGTGGCCCTCAGAAGCGCGTTCCCGCTGTGGGGTGGGAGAGCGTAGTGCGTCCCAATTGTCACAAACGGCCTTTAGCCCCGCCCACTTCACGCACTTTATCTGCACTTCAGCCAAGCCCGCATGGAAGCGGACTTGGCTGAAGTGTATTACCCAGAGTTCTTTGCTGCATGTAGAAAAATGACGATGTCAGTTAGTTTGATTTTATTTAGGTTGTGTAATAATTGTACAGTTGTAATTTTGTTTAGTAACTATCAAATTGTACACAGTATGATGTATTATTAATGAAAAAATAAATAAAATAAAAAGTTCGTTTGACCACCAGAGCGCAAGCTCTCTCTCTCTTAAAGTGACAGTAACGTAAAAATATAACAAACATTAAATAATATCCAGAAATCAAAGTAAATACAATCAAATTAATTTTGCTCATTAATACAGCTAAAAATATGTCTGCGTGAATGTAATATACGTAAAACAAAAATATAATATCAACAAAATAACAACACTTTTAATAGAAACACAGGCATAAATCCACTGGCATCCACAGCACTGCTCTTATTTGTTTTAGGCAAAATCAGTAAATGATCCAAACTGCAGTGAGCTGTGGCAACAGTTTAATAACACAGCTGTTTGACTTGATCACATCAAATGAAGTGTGGACTGTCCCATTTACCTGTCCTGCACACTTGTGCAAGTGCACACTTGGCGCACTTTCAGAAAATGCACACTTCAGTGAAGTGTGTAGTGTGTAGTATGGGTATTGGGACAGGGCCCTCGTCAGGTGTCTGAGAAAGTGACTTTCTGGTTATTACCCATGATTCATAGCACATCTTGTTCCTGATTGGTCAGCAGCTTCCTCAATGTTTATTTAATTAATTCTAATGAGTTTTATATCAGCTATGTTTTTTTAATTTACACTTACGTAAACCCACAATAATTACCCAAAAAATATGAGTTACAATTACTCAAAAAAGAACAACATGTTACAGCAACTTAACATATTTAAGTTAGTAGGAGTTTTTGTAAAACTTGAGTATTCACAACTTGATCTATTTAATTAATTTGAACATTTGGGTTTACAGTGCAGTAGTTTAGAATGAGCGATCCATAAAGTCCCAATAAAGTTAAACAGATAAGCTGTACCTGTCAATAAATGGAGAATCTGATTGGTCAGTCTGTTTGCAGGCAGTGAAAGGCCCCTAAACAACGCCAAATCTGATTGGACAGTTTTTTTCTTTGCCCCTGAAGCAGCACAGGCCCTGACAGGTCTACATTTCTTTTACAAACGCATTCTATTGTATTTCATTTATTTTATAAAAGTAATTGTATTCTAAATACCTGGATTAAAAGCAGTACTGTAACCTAATACAAATACTCATACATTGTATTCAGAAGGCCTGTTTCAATGGGAAATCCACACAATTCATCATCAAGTCTAAAAATGACACACTTCAGCTCTTCTGAAAAGGAACAAACACTAAAGTTTGGAAAATGACACTTTAATAGAAGATTTTCAGAGCAATACAAAACAGAACAAGAGGGAGACAAAAACACAAACTGCTTCTGCACAAAAACTACAAAATCATCAAAGTGAAAGTTGGGCTGATTTTGAACATGTCCAAGGCTGGAATCAAAGGTCCAAACAAATCCACTTTAGATTCACATTTTAGATGAAAATTGGGCCAATTTAAAAATAAAAAGTGCCACAAAATGGAGTAAAATTCTCCATTGGGACACAAGGTTTTTGGCTGGACACTGTTTAAGTTCAGTTCTAACACACATGAAGCAGTATCTGACACACTGTCCACCACCGCTGTTGGCCACGTTTACTTACTAATGATTCACAGAGGGTTTTATGACCACAACGTATGATGCAAGAACATACATATACATACATACCTATACATACATACATATACATACATACATACATACATACATACATAAATAAATACATACATATACCTACCTACATACCTACATACATACATACATACATACATACATACATACATACATACATACATACATAAACACAGACAAAATAAGTTTTACTCAAATATTTATAAAAACACAAAGTTGGGTCTGGACATGTGTTGCTCTATAATGTAGTGAAACATTCACTGTCCATCTGATCTCTGAAAGTTTAAGACAAGTTTCAGCATTTTTGCCACTTTTTGGAAGCTGGATTGAATCTTTGAATCACAGGACAACAAGATGCTTACTTGTCCCACATCCCTTCCCCCAAACCACATTCCTTGCGTTGAGTTTGATTGATGACTCAAGCTAGCAACTTCAAACTGATAAAACCAGAGTGGTTTGGGGAGAAAGACATTAATTCAGAACTGTTTTCACAGGACGAATTGCTATGTACAAAGTGTGACAATGTCAATAATGTGTATATATGCTGTACATGTGTGCCTTATAGCTCGGACTTTGGTAAGAAAAGCCGAGGCACAATGAGACCTGAAAATATCAGGGGTCATAAAACCCCCAGTGCTCATGACTGAGATAAAGCAGAGCTTCAGACTGATTGGACAATTTCCCCACCAAAGGGGGAGGACTTCTGTTCAGGAGAGGCTCAACACACAATCTCACTCTCTTCAAGCTTTTGCAGGAGTCCCGAGCAGTCCACTCTTGGGACACAGACTTTCTCATGGAGTTCTTTTGCTAACCACGTGCACGGAGGGCCTCAAACCTCAGTGCAGACAATGGAGGACTCTGGGCCTCTGGATCAGATCTTTTGGGACTTCTTGTAAGCCACACAAAGAGAACTTTCAGAATCTTCAGCCTCAACTCAGAGATGGAGAGACAAAGACTTTCTGGGCTAACTCCCTAAACTCTATCTCTCTTCACATTTCTTGGATGTGAACATTGCTTAAGGCAGAACCAACGCAAACGGACATCTTCTGCAACTTCAACCGGTCTTCCCCTGTCACCCCAGCCCCGGCCATGTGCGTGCAGCAGAGAGTGGAGCCATCTTCTCTCAACGCGACCTCCACAGAGACAAAGGACATCTGAGGTCGTATGAACTAAACTGTCACATTTGGCTGGTACAGACACAGTTAATGCAAATAGGTTTAGATAAACAGTCTACTCTTATTGTGCATTATTTGAAACTCATCTGCATACTTTATTTAAACACTGTATGTCATTTTCTGGTCAATAAATCTTCATAAACCACAACTTGTTTTGGTAAAGTGCATGATTAATTTTCAGAATGGAGTCCCTGGGAATGTGTCAAGATCTTACAACCTTCAGATTAGACTAATTAATTAATTAATCAATAAATTGTTAATTAATTAAAATATTTGGTATTAGAATCAACTTTTTCTCACTTTGGTGAGTGGTGCCCCGAATAACTTATCTCTATTATGATTCTATTTATCAAATTACTACATATTTGGTGCTTCCGTTGTGAGGCCAATGCCAAATATTGTAGTAATAAACAAAATCACTACAATAATTAACTCATTTCAAAGGACCATTTTGTTGTGTTTTTGTTTAATGTTCAGTGTATATAACGTTATTTCAAATGGATTTGACTTTTCTTGGCGTGTCCACTTGAGGCTGTGAGATGACAGAGCACTAACAACAAATGAGCTGTAGGTTTGTGGGTTCAAACGAAGAGCAATCAGATCCACCACACGCATTACACTGTCTGACATCAGAACGTTGTGGACGCACTAAATGCACCGATGAAAGCTTCGGCTGAGTGTCTGAAAGTACAGCCCCGAACAGGAAACTGAACCCTGCGCCCTGTGGTTAGAGGGAGAGGAGCTGAACCCTGCGCCCTGTGGTTAGAGGGAGAGAGAGGAGCTGAACCCTGCGCCCTGTGGTTAGAGGGAGAGAGGAGCTGAACCCTGCGCCCTGTGGTTAGAGGGAGAGAGGAGCTGAACCCTGGGCCCTGTGGTTAGAGGGAGAGAGGAGCTGAACCCTGCGCCCTGTGGTTAGAGGGAGAGAGAGAGGAGCTGAACCCTGCGCCCTGTGGTTAGAGGGAGAGAGAGGAGCTGAACCCTGCGCCCTGTGGTTAGAGGGAGAGAGAGAGGAGCTGAACCCTGCGCCCTGTGGTTAGAGGGAGAGAGAGGAGCTGAACCCTGTACCCTGTGGTTAGAGAGAGAGAGAGAGAGGAGCTGAACCCTGCGCCCTGTGGTTAGAGAGAGAGAGGAGCTGAACCCTGCGCCCTGTGGTTAGAGGGAGAGAGGAGCTGAACCCTGCGCCCTGTGGTTAGAGGGAGAGAGGAGCTGAACCCTGCGCCCTGTGGTTAGAGGGAGAGAGGAGCTGAACCCTGCGCCCTGTGGTTAGAGGGAGAGAGAGAGGAGCTGAACCCTGCGCCCTGTGGTTAGAGGGAGAGAGGAGCTGAACCCTGCGCCATGTGGTTAGAGGGAGAGAGGAGCTGAACCCTGCACCATGTGGTTAGAGGGAGAGGAGCTGAACCCTGCGCCCTGTGGTTAGAGGGAGAGAGAGGAGCTGAACCCTGTGCCCTGTGGTTAGAGGGAGAGAGGAGCTGAACCCTGCGCCCTGTGGTTAGAGGGAGAGAGGAGCTGAACCCTGCGCCATGTGGTTAGAGGGAGAGAGGAGCTGAACCCTGCGCCATGTGGTTAGAGGGAGAGGAGCTGAACCCTGCGCCCTGTGGTTAGAGGGAGAGAGAGAGAGGAGCTGAACCCTGCACCCTGTGGTTAGAGGGAGAGAGGAGCTGAACCCTGCGCCCTGTGGTTAGAGGGAGAGAGGAGCTGAACCCTGCGCCCTGTGGTTAGAGGGAGAGAGGAGCTGAACCCTGGGCCCTGTGGTTAGAGGGAGAGAGGAGCTGAACCCTGCGCCCTGTGGTTAGAGGGAGAGAGGAGCTGAACCCTGCGCCCTGTGGTTAGAGGGAGAGAGGAGCTGAACCCTGGGCCCTGTGGCTAGAGGGAGAGGAGCTGAACCCTGCGCCATGTGGTTAGAGGGAGAGAGGAGCTGAACCCTGCGCCATGTGGTTAGAGGGAGAGACAAAGTGAGACTATTTGGATGAGAGGGCCAGATTGAAACGATCCGAGGGGCTCATCTGACCCCTGGGCCACAGTTTGTTGTTTGATTTTCGACTGTTGCTGTTTGGACAATCCTCTCAGACGACTGTTGTGATTTTGGGCTGTACAAAATAAATTGATTTGGAAACTGGAACAAAGACAGTTCACACAGAGTAGCCTACAACAGAAAACAAACAAACAAACAAACAAACAAACAAACAAACTCTGCACACTCCCGTACGCTTTCATTAAAGTTACAGAACATCTGATTGTTGCTTAGTCGCATCAGGAAGAGTGTTCTGTTGTTGTTGTTGTTGTTGTTGTTTTTCCATCTTTTTTGGAATTATAAATGCTTCTTAAATTGGACACTTAATACAAATCTACACAAATGTAGAAATACCAGATGTATTTTGTTTGCCTGGGATCCAGAGCCCACACTTCAGTAGCTGCTCAGAGTGGGTCTGGTCACCACGCCCTCCGCCTGCGTTTCACATCAAATCTACATCGTACCGTCCAATCAGATTAGCTTATTAACGTGACGCAGATGAAACAAAGGAGCTGATTGGTCGTCTGTAACTTCACTCACCTCACATTCAAATCGTTTATTGCTCTGCTCATTGATTCTGCAGAAAACCGCCATGTTTGTTCAGTTCCACCTGAGATTTATTTTATGTATTTTTTTTTTGTCGGGAGCAGCCATGTTGGTTTTTACACGGCGGAAGATGCGTGTCTCTGATTGGCTAATTAATCTGTCAATCACGGCTACAGAAATCTGAAAGAGGGACACGGTGACCATATATAGACCATATATCTTAAATATATCGTCTGGATTCTCCAGGCAAGTATTTGGAGGCTTGATAAAGAGAATGGAAAAGATTTCAAACAAAACAACAAATGCACTTGATTTTTGGGGCTCTGACTTGGACTTGAGGCCTCTGCACTTCTAGAATGACCTCATAACTAACGTCCTGAGATGTCAGCTTGTCTCTGTGATCTGAGTGAAACCTGCTCCTGACACTTGTGTGAGTGAGGGAACATTTAAAATGACTCAATCATGAGCATTAACGACTCGATGGTACAAAGCCTATCGTAATAACACATTTAAAAGTATGATGTTTTGTGAAATACTTGACATAATTAACAACAGCTTAGAAAATACGATGGTCCTGACACAATAAACGTGATTAGATGGAAGTATCATGAAAGGCACAAGCTTCATAAGTAAACAGCAGAAACATACAATGTTCTACTCTCATGTGTTTACATATACTGTATGTTCATGGTGTCATTGTCAGGACTGGACATGTGATGGATGTTTGATAAGTATTGTGAGTTTATCATGGGATCTAAAATAATTGGATGTGTCTTCTGATCGATTATTGATTACTTAGTTAGCACTGGAATTATGTTGTAGTAAAGACAGATGATTCAATTCAACAAACATCATTTATTCATTTTTGGATTGTCACAGTTTATTATGAGCACAAGAGTTAGTGAAACACTTGGGTTTCAGGTCTTGTAACTTGCTTAATGTACCAGAAGTAGTTCTTTAATTGTTATTCATAAACTTTTTTGTTTTTTAAATGCAAGTTTCTCTCTTTATAGACTGACTTAAATGCACATGTTGTCTCTCATGTATTCACATGTCCCTAACCCGTATTTAACATTTCTTTGGTTGAAACTACGTTAGCTATTTTTGCCATATTTATTTATCAAAAACAACTACTTTTTTTCTAACCATAGCACTTGAGAGAGATTATCCGTAAGGTAAGGTAAGGTATACTTTATTGTCCCCGAAGAGAAATTTGTCCTCTGCATTTGACCCTGGATCCTTCAGCATCTGGAGCTTCTCCTCAGGAGCAGTGATCGCCGCAGTGCAGCGCTCGGGACCCATCTCCAGGTGTTGTTGCTAGGTTTGGTCAGGACTACCGTAGCTGGAGGATATTACCTTAACATGCATGTTATTGGTTGGTGGGGAAACCAGAGTGCCCGGAGGTCTCGGAGAAGCAGCCTTCGTCGTCTGGGTCTTTCAAAGGGTGCAGACTCTGAATTGGGACACAGCTCGTCTCAGAGTAAAGCCCTCGTCGTTCTTCTTTTGTGGAATGTGTGTTAGTGGTACTTCTTTGTTGAGATAATCCATCCAACAGTCTCACAGATCATAGATAATACAAATCATAAAATGTGTGAAATTTCCTTTCAAAATACACAGTGAACGTGGGCACAGTGATGCAGCGGTTAGCAAGAAGGTCCTGGGTTTGACTCCCGGGCAGCCCAATGCCTTCTCCTGTTTCCTGCAGGTACTGCAGTTTCCTCCTACAACTAAAAACAATGTGCCTCCGTCTCTAGGACACAGATGGAAATGAGCTGTAAGCTAGAATCTGGAACAAGCACCTCTGCCATTGTGCTTCATGGAATACTGTCCTTAATAAACATGACGTTGTTCTGATTGTGCTCTTATGGTTCAGTAACACGATCTTGTGTTACTGAAGTTATGACATCATTACTTCCTCTGGCTTTTTAGAACAAAAACAGCAGATGTGACCATGAGGATCTTCAGGAGACAGCTTCTATATGACACAACGTTTAAAACAGTGTTGCTTTGACCCCCCCACCCGGCACGCCTCCTCCCTCACTCAGCCTCGCTCAACCCCTCCCTTGTGTGAGCGTATAGGGCGATCTGATGCATCGCAGCAGGTATATCTCTCGCTTTTGAGTGACAGGCCCAGGTCAGCAGCCCATCTTGCGCGCCGTCAGGGGTGTGTGTGTGTTTGTGTTAATCCTGCACATTAACAATTCCCAAAACTGACATTTCTAAGATGGACAATGAGTTAAAAGAAATGGAGCTAAACAGTAGACAATAGAGTTGATAGTAATTGCATTCAATACTTAATGAAATTGAAAAGATTGTGCTTAAATATTAAAAAATCTGGAAATGTCTTTCCTAAATTAGTGAGCCTTTAAAAAAATATACATAAGAAGCAACAAGATCGAGCCTTAAAGCAGGCCACCGAAAGTAAACTTAGATTGTAAAAGTCTAAAGGTGCTTTCACACCAGAGGCGTCAGTTCGCGCCAGACGCCCCGCGGTGGCCGCTTATTTATTTGAAATTATTCGCGTTTCTCGCGCGATCAACTTGCAGCTTTCAAACTGCAGCGTGTTCATGCAGCCACAGTCTCTGTGACTCTCTATTTTAGAACACAGTTCAAGTCTGATGTCAAGTGGTCGAGTGGATAACGCATCAGACTCTGGTGTGAAGAGCCCGCGGGTGAGTTTGACCCCAGGCAACAAACAACTGATGAAGACATTTGTATCTGTAGCAAATATGCAAATCTTAAACTTTAATAATCCTACTTTCTCTACAAACACATTGTATTATCGTTTTAAAATACAAAACAAACACTATGTCTTTATTTAATGTATGCATAAGTGCAGAAAAAAGAACAATACATTTTACTTGTGTGGGAATTGAACCTGGGTCTCTCGCGTCCCAGCCCTGCGCTTCACACGTGGGCCACTATGACATGCTGTATAGACCCGTTCAGGGCCTACGTCATTTTGGGGGCGGAGCTTCACTGGTGCCTCTGCAGAGTTTCCCCATAAGTTTCTATACTAAACGAGTAAGCTGTACTAACGATATTAAACGGTTAGAAACTTAACAATGACTTCAAACGAAGCTCTGACCATTCCTAATGTGTTCCTTGGGTTTGCACCAGTTACACATTTTATAACTCGTGATTTTTTCGGGCTAACTAGCTTGCCGCTAAAATCTATAGAAAAAATGAGGGATCACCATCAAAACAAACACATCGCCTCAGAGTCATGTAAGTATATCCTCTGAGTCTTTTATACAATAATCTTCTGTAGAAATCAGCACAAAATAATGCCACAGGTGCAGTTTACTGTGAGTCTGATTCTCCACTGATAATTGATAAATAATGAACACAACTTGCACAAAAATCTTAAGCAATGTCACGTTAACTCATCTCCTGTGCTTTTACGCAAATTACGTCGTCAAACTCATCAAGGGATATCTGTTTAAAGCTTTTCTCTTGTGCACATGAGTTTTTCCATCAAATATAAGTAAATATCAGGTCGCTGAATGTCGGGACACTTAACTGTTACTAACATCATGCTAACATTCAGTAGTAACTGTACATGGATCTGGAGTCGTTTGCTGTTCGTTAAATTGAGTTTTTAAAGAGAGTTTTGTGATTTTTTAATGAAAATGCACCTGCATAGCTTGGAAAGCCTGAGACTGGGCACCACTCAGGCACCAGTTCTCCCGCGCAGCCATCTTTGTTTACTAACAGTAAATGGGTCTATTAACTAATTGAAATGACAGTATATAAATCTGGTTCAGTCGAAGGATGTACAAACGAGAGGAATCCCTGGACTAAAGTTTCTAAATAAAATCTTTTTTTTTTTCTTTTGTGGAGTCACAGGGTAAGTCCCAGACACACATGTTCTGTGTGTTTTTTTTTTTTTTTTTATGTTTGTGCAACTTTTGGTTAGAATAAGTGAATAACTGAGAAGCCTGATCATGTTAAAGTAGTACTGGTCGTTTTGAACCACTGTCACTTGCTCGTCCTTTGGCCCGTGCACATAGGAGGCGATGAGGGGTGAATTTCACCTGAAATCCCATTCATGTGTATGTGTCTGTCCCTCATGTGCCGCCAATCAGAACAACGAAATGAGCGATGCGAATGGAGAACACAGGGCTTATTTGACAGACTTAAGAGACAGTGGTGTTTGGGGCTGATACCAAGAGGATTAGTTCTCTTGTCCATGTCTGCACGGGCCTTCCAGCTGTAGTACTGGTCGTTAACACTGTCACTTTGCTCTTCACATGTTGGTCGTGCTTATTAGACGCCCGTCTGCCCTTAAACGCTCGCACCGGTCGTAGTAGACGCTCCGCGCCGCTCTGGTCGTGCGCCTACACATAGACATTACATTGAAAGTGTTTGCGTGGTCGCGTTTGGTCTGAAAGCACCTTAAGAAACCACATAGTTAAAGATATCCGAATCTCTAAAAAGCAATTTCTATACTTTAGTAATAGCCAGAGTGTCCAGAGAAAACTCATCGGTAATGTGGAAAACGTTAAATAATAACGTCAAACCAAAAAGAAAACAATCACATGTGCAAGAAGTTCAAATTGAAGACAAAATATTAAAAGATAGTGAACAGATTGCCTATGAAGTGAACAGTTCTTTTGTTGCATCAGTTGAGGAATTGTCCAGTAGCTTTGGTTTGAAGTCCAGGAAAGAGGTTCCAGGGGTCCTGCAGGGATCAATTCTTGGTCCACTTCTGTTTAGTCTTTATGTTTATGATTAACCAAACACATGTCCGGAGGCTGTTTCCAGATGATGTAGTCCTGTGTGTGAGTAGCAAAATGATTGAAGCCATTACTGCTCAGCTGAAAAGCCATCTTCAAAGCTCTTGCAGTATGGTTCCAAAATTCCGGTCTTTCTCCTAAAATTAATGATCAGTTTGTTTTTCTTCTAGAGCACGCCCCCCTGAGGATCTACACCTGACGTTTGACGGACAAGACATTGAGCAAGTGAAAGAGGTCAAATACCTAGGTCATTTAAAAGTTATGAAAACAAAAAAAACACATTTGTGCAGCTTTAAATTATTCAGACTGTCCATCTTTTCATGCAGTACGTGACTTCATGTATTCAATGATCTTTTCTCAAACCAGTTACTGAAACTAAACTAAACTAAACTGTATCACAAGCTTCTGAGATTAGGCCACTGAGGGCGATCTACAACAGGGCAATCAAGATATTCAACACAGCCTCACAAGAAAGTACGGTCCGTGTATGATTCTTTCAATTGATTTTCGTTTTCAAAACAAAAGCAAAAAAAGAAAACATGTATTTATTTATTTGTTTTTGCTCATAAAATGAAAAAAGGAAAATACTATCTCTGATCTGTCCGTTTTCTATTTGGTTCTCGATTTAAACATTTGGAAGGTTCTGAGGTATTTTGTGTTTGGGTTTTTTTTTTGTTTTTTTGTGATCCGGAAGTTTTGAAGCCGTAGTTGAACTGGGTACGCTGTCAGTGCCTGTGGTTTGAGCTCCGGAGAAAGTGCCCGGGGATAGATCATGAATTTCATCATCTGAAAGTCTCCTGAAAGATGTGACTGCAGCAGTGAGCGTGATCTCGACCACAACAATCACTGAAACCTAATAAAACATTAACAAGTGCACTGGATTAGTGAGACTGGAACCTGCTCTGAAGCTCACGCACGACACGATGGATGAACTGTTGTTGGATTAAACCCATGATGAAGTGCACTCCCCGTTTCCACTGCAGTGAGTTTGACTGAAACAGAGCTGAGTTGATGAGTTATTATTACGTTTGTTTACATCGTGACAAGTTTACTTGCATCAGTTACTAAGAAGAGAAACAAACTTTGTAATTTCAGGTGGAGATGGACACCTAATTTGGATTTGAATACAAAGGTAGAATACAGAATACAGTAGCTAAACTTAACCAAGTAACAGAATACTTTAAAACAGGTATTCAGTATTCTGTAACCGACGTTAAATAAATCTAGTAAATGCTGCATTTGACCTTGTTTTGATGAGCCACAAAACCTTAATTAGGGCATTCAATGTTTTTGCAGAAAGTTTGAGGTTCACAAAGCAATGGTGAAAGGGCCATGTTTGGCCCCCGAGCTGGAGTTTGGACAGTTTCTTTTGAATAGGTCTTTATTACAGATCCCTAAAACTATTTTTATAGAAATTGCTCTAAAACAGACCTGGGCAAACTTTGGCCGGGGGGCCAGATGCGGCCCTCGGACTGTTTTTATCTGGCCCACAGAATGCTTTTGAAAATAAGAATTTCTCTTTAAATGTATTTTATTTGATTGATTTAGCTGTGGAGCATGTGTCTCTGCTTGATGAACAAATATTTATCACAATAAATGATCAAAATAACAGGTTAAAAAGCATATTTTACCAAAAAAAAAATGTACTTACAAGAATGATAATTTGTCGCACCAATGACTGAATTCCGGCCCTGCACCACTTGTCCGGGTTCGACTCTGACCCTCAGGGAAACAGAATTGCCAAAACCGAACTATGTCAAATCTAGTGTCATACTGGCCCAGGCTTGTGACAGCAGCTACACTGCTCTGCAGAACATGTAGATGAAGCTCTGATGTTCTTTAGTGCAGAACTTGTTCTCACTCATTGCAAGAGTTACTCAGTTAGCACAGGCCCTCACCTCAGCTTCACAAAGAGTCTTCTGTGTTTGAATTTTAGATTATGTCAATAAATTCTAAAAGCAAAACTTAATGCTTAAAGTTTTGATTAGAACCGGTTCTGAGGACATAAACCCCTGTCCCCTAGGCACACCCCTCACCACCCTGCGTCTCCATGGAGATGCTAACGCGGCTAACGCTGGCACCTCCGCGGTCACATTCTCCGGAGGTGATAGCATCGCTCTCGGCCTCTTTCTCTCGCTATCCCCCAGCCTGCACTGGGACAACCCTGTGCTGCCCCCTGTTCCACGCCGGGTCTCTCCTCTTGGCCCCCGCGAGCTCCTCGGGGGGTGCAGGGGTCCGGCGTGTCTGGGACTGCCCACGTGTGTTGTGTTACAGCGCTCTATCTCAGAGTGTGAAAGCAGCGCTCCCAAACGCCTTATCCTTTTTTTCTTCTCAACGTCTGGCTGTCGATTTCTTTCTTGACGAGAACAATGCGTATTGATTCTGAAATCTCAATTATTCCTTGTCGTGTCCAAATGTGAGGAGTGAATGATAACCTCTTGATGTCGCTATCGATTGAGCCAAAGCGCGACTTCCTCTCGTTTCTGTGGGGATGAGACTAATTGTTTATCTCTGGACAGACCGAACTGTGCTTTACTCCCTTCTGCCTCATTATGTGCCAAGATTTGTCAAGTCGACCCCCCTTCGAACACTCCCCAGTCGCATTTACAGCAGAGAACAGTACAGATGGCTTACTTATCGGCAGACCCTCCCAAATGCAGTGCTCCGAACATGACAACACTCAAGTAACAAAATGTCGGCGGAGTGACATAGCGTGTAATCGGACTCTGGAGACAGCCTTTTCTTTTGTGGCTCCCTAAATCCCACATAATTAATTGTTTGACAACTTGAATACACAGAAACAATGTTGCAGTGTTAATAAATTGGACGCTTGGATGATTTGTTTTGGAAGTTGAGTAAAGTTTTTGTTTGCGTTTGTGTGACGGAAAAAAGAAGAGAATTAAGGGCCAAATTTCAACATCAAACCAAACTTTATCAAATGTGCAAATATGTTCACAGATACTAGCAAGGCTAAGTACAAGCAGAGGGATATGATGGTGATCAGGCATCACAGCAGTGCAATTTGTTTTTGCAAAATGTAACTCTTCAAAGCAGCAGTTCCCAATGAAGAAATGCAAGAAGTGTTTGTGAGTACAGCTGCTCCAAAACACACTGTAAAAACACACACTCTATCTACTTAGACTTGTTTTTATGCCAGATTAGCTCAGGTCAATTCAATAAGATTTAAAAGATAGGTTTGTTTAAAAATGTTTTAACTTATTTCAGATCATGGAATTTAATACTAAACCAGGAAGATCAGAACTAAGACAGGACTGAACTTGTGTGAGCAGACACATAGAGTTGAGCTTATACAAACACACATGTATGTTACAGGCAAAGTAGGAAATACATGTGTTATTACAGTATCTACTTGACAACTTTTAGGCAAAGCAGATAATCTTTGATAAAGCATAAATTCTTGAAATGTAAACGAAAAACGCATACAAACTTGGGCCCAAGGACCAAACTTGGCCCTCCGATAGGACTAATTTGACCTGCAAAGGAGTGCTGATGTTTGAGTATCTATTGGATTACACTTTGTGTCTTGCAAAGGTCTTATAAGTCTTTTCTGCTGAAAGACTAATACAAGATCATTTTATAATTAATTTGTTTTAATTGAACCAAAAAAGCAGGTTTAGCCCCTGTTATATATTATAAATTGTTGTTCATCTAAGGAAAGATTAGGCACCTCAAAGCCCCCCCTTTTTGTTGCTGCAGTTGTGATGGTTGTTGTGTTTGTTGTTGTGGTTGTGATTTTTTCTTTCTTTTTTAAAAGGCTAATATGCAAACCTTTTTATAAAGTTGTTAAAACATTTAGCCAAATTTATTTATTTTTTTTTATATAAAACACGGTAGCAGAGTGGTTAGAGCTCTGGTTTCCCAATAAAGAGGTCGTGGGTTCGACTCACGGGTCGGACCACATCAACATCTCACGATCTCTCTGGGTGGAGTTTGCATGTTCTCCCCGTGTCACTGTGGGTTTTCTCCGGTTTCCTCCCACCTCCAAAAACATGCATGTTTAGGTTCATTGGGCATCACTGTAAATTTCCCTTAGTGAGTGAGTGACTGAGAGAGTGAATGTTTGTCTGTCTAACCCTGCGACAAGTTGGCCACTGTCCAGGGTGTTCCCCGCCTAAGGCCCAAAGTCACTGGGATAAACTCCAGTCTACAGCAACCCCTAACGGGATTAAGCGGTAGAAAATGAATGAATGAATATAAAACAACTGAATGATGGACATTAGTCACCACAATTAACACAACCACCAACCACAACCAGTCCTTACACCCATTCCACAACCACCCTCACCAGCACGAACAACCAACCAACCAATCAACAACTCCCTCAACCATCCCACAATCAACCACAACCAACCACTCCCACAACCACCCACACCAGCACCAACCAACAACCAACCAACCAACTACTACCAAAAACACCAATCACAACCGCTTTGTTAACTGCCTCTAATTCATATTTTAGCCTGAAGAAGCTGGTCTCCACTTTTTATTAATTATTCAAATAGATATTAAATGAAGCCACGCCTCTTAAAAAAAGAAAAATCTAACCGAATACTCCAGCACACGAGTCACCCGGCCAAATAAAGGAAATAACTATATATATAAAATTAAATATAAATAAATACAAGAACATTATATATATATATATATATATATATATATATATATATATATATATATATATATATATATATATATATATATATACCGTATTTTTCACCCTATTGAGCGCGCCTGAATATAAGCCGCACCAACTAGATTTAAAAAAGAAAAATGGCAAAGTACATACATAGGCCGCACTTGTTAATAGTAAGTCTATGAGAATCTATATTTTGCGGTGTTGTTGTATAAGCCGCAGAGTTCAAAGTTTGTGAAAAAAGTAGCGGCTTATAGGCCAGAAATTATGGTATATATATATATATGTATGTATGTGTGTGCACGGTAGCCAAGTTGTTAGAGCTCTGGATTCCCAATAAGGAGGTCGTGGGTTCAACTCCCGGGTCGGACCATATTAACATCTCACGATCTCTCTGGGTGGAGTTTGCATGTTCTCCCCGTGTCACTGTGGGTTTTCTCCGGTTTCCTCCCACCTCCAAAAACATGTATGTTTAGGTTAATTGGGCATCACTGTAAATTTCCCTGAATGAGAGAGTGAAAGTTTGTCTGTCTAACCCTGCGACAAGTTGGCCACTGTCCAGGGTGTTTCCCCGCCTAAGGCCCAAAGTCACTGGGTAGGCTCCAGTCACCCGCGACCCCTGACAGGATTAAGCGGTAGAAAATGAATGAATGAATGAATATATATAATATGGCTATCAACAGAGCATACGGACAGCACAATTGTAAATGACAGAGCTCAGGAAAACTGAGTTGATTTTTTGAAAATATGGCTCAAACTAAGATTAGTAAAATAAAAAGGGATGTCTATTACTGTCTGTCAACACAATGAATACATAAGCCTAAACTTGAGTCTGTCCATTTTTTTTTTTTTTTTTTTATGTTTGTTTTTAACTGTGAGAGGTGTAATTTTGGGCATTTTTTCAAAATTAGTTTTGTGTGAAAATTACACTTTTAATTGTAAAAGTGAGTAAACCACAGCACAAGTTTATTATTATTATTATTATTATTATTGTTGTTGTCCATATTCATGCAGCTAATAGTCACTGTAAGACCAGGATAAGGATGTGACGGCTCAGCTCAGTGTGGAGCTGCTGACGTCTTTTCCCAGAAGCTCTCGTAAGTGTGTCATCTCCTCTTTCTAAAACGCTCCTTTAAACGCCGTGTCACCAGGTCTGTCAAGTAGCATCACTCTTAACAAGTCCTGCTGCTCCCTCCGAGCGTCCGAGAGGTGTGAGGCCCCCGGGGGACACCACACCGACAGTGGCTCTTATAGGACAGCACCACAGCGACAGTGGCTCTTATAGGACAGCACCACAGTGACAGTGGCTCTAATAGGACAGAACCACACCGACAGTGGCTCTAATAGGACAGCACCACAGCGACAGTGGCTCTAATAGGACAGCACCACAGCGACAGTGGCTCTTATAGGACAGAACCACAGTGACAGTGGCTCTAATAGGACAGAACCACAGTGACAGTGGGTCTTATAGGACAGCACCACAGTGACAGTGGCTCTAGTAGGACAGAACCACACCGACAGTGGCTCTAATAGGACAGCACCACACCGACAGTGGCTCTAATAGGACAGCACCACAGTGACAGTGGCTCTAATAGGACAGCACCACAGTGACAGTGGCTCTAATAGGACAGCACCACAGTGACTCTAATAGGACAGCACCACAGTGACAGTGGCTCTAATAGGACAGCACCACAGCGACAGTGACTCTAATAGGACAGCACCACAGCGATAGTGGCTCTAGTAGGACAGAACCACACCGACAGTGGCTCTTATAGGACAGCACCACAGTGACAGTGACTCTAGTAGGACAGCACCACAGTGACAGTGGCTCTAGTAGGACAGCACCACAGTGACAGTGTCTCTTATAGGACAGCACCACAGTGACAGTGGCTCTAATAGGACAGCACCACAGTGACAGTGGCTCTAGTAGGACAGCACCACAGCGATAGTGGCTCTTATAGGACAGCACCACACCGACAGTGGGTCTTATAGGACAGCACCACAGTGACAGTGGCTCTAGTAGGACAGCACCACAGCGATAGTGGCTCTAATAGGACAGCACCACAGTGACAGTGGCTCTAATAGGACAGCACCACAGTGACTCTAATAGGACAGCACCACAGTGACAGTGGGTCTTATAGGACAGCACCACAGTGACAGTGGGTCTTATAGGACAGCACCACAGCTCACTCTGCAAGCCTTAGGACCATCGGCCCTTCACTGGCTCTTTAAACACACTGTGGAGATGAGCACTGAGCTGAGCTGAGCCAGACCACCAGACCCACCACCAAACCTCCAGAACCAGAGACACAGAAGCATCAGAGTCTATCCTTGACTTTTGAGGCGAGGCTCCTCAGATTAGCAGTGACAGGTAAATGCAGCTGATGCAGTGAAACGGTGAACGAGACGGTTCAAGGCCTGCTCAGGACACACACAGTTAGGATACTTCAGCAGGAGACAAAGGCATTTAGAGTGAGAAGCATCAGTATGTGTATGAATAGGGCTATGCACAGTGTCACACATAATGCCACGCTGCCAACGATTTCATCGCTGGAGCTATGTGGAGGGGCGTTGACGGGCGGCGCGAAAGAAGCTGGCGGCACGGCTGTCTATGTGCAACTAACATGGGAAGAGCAGAGTGACAGTGATCATGTTGAAAGATGTAGTACTGATGGTTTTTGAGCCAGACTTTTGAGTTCAGAGCTTATTCTTATCAAAATAAGGAAAAGGGAAAAGAAAAAATAAATAAAAACACTTGTTTGCATGTTCTGTGCTGTCAATGTCCATAATTCATATAATTCTTCTATTCTGGCAAAAACACAAGGCTGTTTTGACCATAAAACACACCTAAAGAACTTTATGTTCACATCCAAACAAACGTGATTTCCATGATAAAAACAGCTTGTGGGCACGACTGAACCAGAACCATAGAGGGTTATTTCAACGTTTCTTTACAAACTGCCGCATTGTTCTCTCGCTCAGGAGATCCAAGTGCAAAATCCAGATTGGATGACAATTCTTTCTTTCTTTTCTGCACTAATGGCTATTGTGTCAAATAACCAAAGGCATAGTGTTTGTTTTAAAACGATAACATAATGAGTTTACAAAGAAAGTATAAAAGTAATACATTTGAGTATCTTTGCTACAGTTACAATTTGCTTCAGCAGCTGCGAAATGCCAGGGATTGAACTCACGCACTCTTCACATTAGAGATTTGTGTGCTAACCACTCAGCCACCAGGCAGCAGACATGAATTTGACGTTGCGTATGTGAACGCACCATTAGGAAGCAACTAAATACTTGGACTCATTTCTTTATGTAGTAGTGTGAACGTGCACGTCAGGTCGCTCAGCACCAGGGGGCGCCTACCCTAGGATATAAAAGTCTGAACTGGGCTGGCCTCGGTCTCTGACTTATTTACTTCCGCTTTGTCCGTGGTTGTGAGGTTGTGCCGCACCGGTTTGCGCTCGATGCTGCAGGGACAGCAGGTAAAACAAGCTTACATTTTGCATAATAACTTATGGATTTGGCCTGATCAAAGCCTGCCCTTTTAGCGTCGCTATGGGTCCGGGGAGCGCGTCATGGCGTTATATGCTGACAGCGACTGTGCCTGGGTGTGTGAGGTCCTCCAGTTGGTCCAGTGCTGTGCGTCCAGCATTAGTCCCGGTAACGGATCTGCAAGTGGTACGTTGTTTGGGTGTAGGTTCAATTGGGAAATGAACTGTTTGTCATGATGATTTATTTTTGTAGAATGTCCTGTCCTGCTCGAGCCCAGCCAACGCGGAGTTGCCACCGCTGCCTTGTAAAGCCAGAAAACATGCTGCTGTAAAACACGTAACTTGTATGAACTATGAAACATTTGGACTGACTCAGTGAAGCCACAGGTATATGTGGGAAAATACAGCTGCTTGAGAATGTTAAAAAGACTCTAAAAGAAACTTTCAAGCTAACTTACTGGAACAATAAATTATTGTAAACTATGTTCTGTATCCTTGTTCTTAATTAATCAATGAACTTACTTGTGTGTCCTGAAACATTAACACCACCCCCAATCGGTTACAATTGGCATTGCTGACAGGATCATTGATTAATTATTGGTTGCAGCTTGAGTTAATTAGCAAGGTGAGAGCTGGTGTTTTGGTTATTTTCTTTGGCTGCTCAAGTTAGCCTTTGTCAACCTTATTTTCATTTTGCTTTAGTAAGCATGTGTTTGCCATTTTTTATTTGTTTGATGTGATTTTATTGTGCGTGCATTTGTTTTATTTGTAAATGAAATCTGGTTGGTTATAGCCTATTTGATCATGCTAAGATATCCCAAGAAACACCAAACAAGTACACCTGTATCTGTTCAATGAAATTGTCTGTTTTTAAATGTGTATTTTTTTTTATATCAAGACAGCGGTGGCTCGAGTATACCAAGTGCAGGAGTGAAGGTGGCCACAGCATTCTGGTGTCTGTAATGCTGCTTAAGAGCAGAAAGGGTAATGTACAGCACCAGGTTAACTTTTGGGAATGTGCATCTGACAAGCCCGCAGAGCCGTCAAGGTACCTTATCTAGCCAGGATTGGTGGGACGATAAGGGGGCGTGGTTCAGAGCAGGACTCTTTTTATAGCGGGTAATGTTTTTTTATTTAGGCTGTCGTGCCGTAATTGGTGGCTCATACCCACCGGAGAAGTCGAGGCTTAGCTCTGAACACTGTCAGCTTAGCCAGAAAATGTATAAATGTGGAAGTTTTGTGCGTCATGGCCCCTTCCAATTGTGTGAATGACTGTAGCTACAGTGTGGATGGATTTTAAATCGCCGAGGACGTCGATTCAATTTCGGGGGGAAAAATGTAGTAGTGTGAACGTGCACGTCAAGTCGCTCAGCACCAGGGGGCGCCTACACTAGGATATAAAAGTCAGGACTGAGCTGGCCTCGGTCTCTGACTTATTTACTTCCGCTTTGTCCGTGGCTGTGAGGTTGCCGCACCGGTTTGCGCTCGATGCTGCAGGGACAGCAGGTAAAGCAAACTTACATTCTGCATAATAACTTATGGATTTGGCCTGATCAAAGCCTGCCCTTTTAGCGCCGCTATGGGTCCGGGGAGCGCGTCATGGCATTATATGCTGACAGCGACTGTGCTTGGGTGTGTGAGGTCCCCGATGGTTCAGTGCTGTGCGTCCAGCATTAGTCCCGGTAACGGATCTGCAAGCGGTACGTTGTTTGGGTGTAGGTTCAATTGGGAAATGAACTGTTTGTCATGATGATTTATCTTTGTAGAATGCCCTGTCCTGCTCGAGCCCAGCCAACGCGGAGTTGCCACCGCTGCCTTGTAAAGCCAGAAAACATGCTGCTGTAAAACACGTAACTTGTATGAACTATGAAACATTTGGACTGACTCAGTGAAGCCACAGGTATATGTGGGAAAATACAGCTGCTTGAGAATGTTAAAAAGACTCTAAAAGAAACTTTCAAGCTAACTTACTGGAACAATAAATTATTGTAAATCATGTTCTGCATCCTTGTTCTTAATTAATCAATGAACTTACTTGTGTGTCCTGAAACATCAACACCATTATATCAAGGCAGCGGTGGCTTGAGTATACGAAGTGCGGAAGTGAAGGTGGCCACAGCATTCTGGTGTCTGTAATGCTGCTTCAGAGCAGAAAGGGTAATGTACAGCACCAGGTTAACTTTTGGGAATGTGCATCTGACAAGCCCGCAGAGCCGTCAAGGTACCTTATCTAGCCAGGATTGGTGGGACGATAAGGGGGCGTGGTTCAGTGCAGGACTCGTTTTATAGCGGGTAATGTGTTTTTTTGGCTGTTGTGCCGTAATTGGTGGCTCATACCCACCAGAAAAGTCGAGGCTTAGCTCTGAACACTGTCAGCTTAGCCAGAAAATGTATAAATGTGGAAGTTTTGTGCGTCATGGCCCCTTCCAATTGTGTGAATGACTGTAGCTACAGTGTGGATGAATTTTAAATCGCCGAGGACGTCGATTCAATTTCGGGGGGAAAAATGTAGTAGTGTGAACGTGCACGTCAGGTCGCTCAGCACCAGGGGGCGCCTACCCTAGGATATAAAAGTCTGAACTGAGCTGGCCTCGGTCTCTGACTTATTTACTTCCGCTTTGTCCGTGGTTGTGAGGTTGTGCCGCACCGGTTTGCGCTCGATGCTGCAGGGACAGCAGGTAAAACAAGCTTACATTTTGCATAATAACTTATGGATTTGGCCTGATCAAAGCCTGCCCTTTTAGCGTCGCTATGGGTCCGGGGAGCGCGTCATGGCGTTATATGCTGACAGCGACTGTGCCTGGGTGTGTGAGGTCCTCCAGTTGGTCCAGTGCTGTGCGTCCAGCATTAGTCCCGGTAACGGATCTGCAAGTGGTACGTTGTTTGGGTGTAGGTTCAATTGGGAAATGAACTGTTTGTCATGATGATTTATTTTTGTAGAATGTCCTGTCCTGCTCGAGCCCAGCCAACGCGGAGTTGCCACCGCTGCCTTGTAAAGCCAGAAAACATGCTGCTGTAAAACACGTAACTTGTATGAACTATGAAACATTTGGACTGACTCAGTGAAGCCACAGGTATATGTGGGAAAATACAGCTGCTTGAGAATGTTAAAAAGACTCTAAAAGAAACTTTCAAGCTAACTTACTGGAACAATAAATTATTGTAAACTATGTTCTGTATCCTTGTTCTTAATTAATCAATGAACTTACTTGTGTGTCCTGAAACATTAACACCACCCCCAATCGGTTACAATTACATTTCATTTTAAAAGTTCTTGCATCATTCAAATGTTTATATCCCAGGTCACCGAAAGGCGGACTCCGGTCCGGATCCGGACCCAAACGCCGCCCCGTCTGGACCGCGTAGTCCTCCTGCCTAACACTCAGAATGTAGACTTGATTCTGTAAAGAAGCACTGTGCAGACAGAGCTCATCAATGGAAGTGCGCACATTGCCGTTGTGACTCGTCTTACTCACTTTTGGCACAGCGCCAAAGACCGAAACGTGGTTCGTGACGATGCGGTGCTGCTCTGGCTCTGCAGGTTCATTGTATTTAGAGAACGCGTTTGTGTGTGCGTGTAATGGACACGATTCAGAGCGTGTTTGTGTGATTCTACATGCATAAAGTTGGAAGGTTATCGCGTGTGTCCTATCGCCAATCAGCCAATCACATGGCTTCATTCAGTGACTACTTTGACCAGTGAGACACAGAGAGAGACAGACGTGGGACAGAACAGACTTAGAATAACTCCATCACAGACTCAGTGATCAGCTCTGATCAGAGTAAAAACACTGTTCTCCATCAAGATTTATCCATCAAATACATTTTTAAAAGGCAAGTAGCCTAGAATAATTCATTAAAAATAAAGCTTTTGTTGTAAAATAGAATTATGTGGGATATTGTGAAAATATAAATATGTTTGTAATAGTTTTTAATTATAAAGTCAAATTTAAAATGTCTTTAAAGAAACTTTGCTGTGAAGTTCTGGACCTTGGCTTGGAAATTTTTCCCCCAACTGGACCTCGATAAAATCTTATTGGTGACCCCTGGTTTATATCATCCAAGCAGTTTGAAAGCAGGGAACAGGAAAACTAGACCTGCAGAAGTATGAGCAAAGAGCTTCCAAAGCTCATCTGTGGCAGAAGTCCATCTGAGCGTCAGTCGTGAGGAAGGCTTTCACTGTGCACCACACTGTTTCCAAAGCTTCAGACCTCATAATGTGTTTAAGGAAGCGATAAGAATTTGACCGGCTCACACTTCAAAGTGGAACAGGCATGAGGTCACAATGCCAAAGAGCCCCACAAAAGAACATCGAACTGGGCTTTGATGGAAGCTTCTCCAGAGCCACGACAACACAAAGGCAAGATCATGTGTGCAGGTGGAAATGTCATTAACATGGAAAAACTGACCAGTGCACTGAAAAAAGCTCAGTTCTATTATTATTATTATTATTATTATTATTGTTGTTGTTGTCTTTTTATGTTAAGGTCTTGTTTAAAGGCTTTTTTTTTTTTCTTTGAGCAAATGTATTTGCCAATGGTTAAGAACATTCTACTCGTGGCACATTTATTTTTCTTCTTAAGCCAAATTTTCTTAGAAAAAGGTCAGACAGTGGCCTTGAAGGACAAAACAAATGCAAATGTGTTGAAGTAATATTAAACAGGAACAAAAACTCCAGAAAGTTTATGTTGAGTTGTCTCTTATATGGTCTCAGACTCACTGCTGACTGTAGACGCACCACAGTAAACAGAGAGCTGCTTGTTTTAAAGTTAATGACGCTCCAATCATCAGTGTGATTAAGCACTTCCATCCTGTGAACACAAACGCTCTGCACGGTGCTTATACTTGTGTCTCTAATGACTGCAGCAAATCTAATTAGTCCAAAGAGTCACCGAAACGGTAATATCGAGAGAGCACAACTGCAGCCCGACTTCACCATGATGCATGATGGGAAACGTAGTGCAGTGACTGGTTTGATCAAACGTGACACTCTGCAGTTCCTCCTCTGTTTAGCTTCAGCCGTCTGCTCTCATCTCGTCGTGACCACATGGCACTTCCACACACATTTGAAAAGTTCAAATGTTTAATTATTAAATGAAAACAAAATCCCTAAGAGTTTTGAATTAAGAAAACGGGTTAGGGCCTTGCTTAAAGGTGCACTGTAGAGCGGCAGCTAACACTTAGTTTCTTATTCATTAATTATTCTTTATTATTATTATTTTTTTTCTATTAATCAATTAATTCATCAACTAATGCTTTAATTAATCAGTTGGTCAAAGTATTACATTTTATGGCCTTGTACAGCCTAATATGATAAACTCTGATTGACATGGAGAGGAGCCAGTTGAGGTGGCTCGGGCATCTGTACCGGATGTCTCCTGGACAAAGCCTCCCTGGTGAGGTGTTCCGGGCATGTCCCACTGGGAGGAGGCCAAGGGGAAGACCCAGGACACGCTGGAGGGACTATGTCTCTCGACTGTCCTGGGAACACCTCGAGATCCTCCCGGAAGAGCTGGAGGAGGTGTGTGTGGACAGGGAAGTCTGGGCGTCCTTGCTCAGACTGCTGCCCCTGCGACCCGACCCCGGATAAAGCGGAAGAAAATGGATGGATGGATGATTGATTTGTGTTGACTGAACTATTGGGGGTCCGCCCGTTCTGAAGAAATCCCATTCTGCTGACATTCCGTAACAGTGTTGCCAGACGTACGATAATTATCGTTTTAGTACGGTAATTTCACCTCTTGCACGATGTACGATCAATAATTCTAAGTCGCTGTAAAACTCTATGTAAATGGACGATAATTTCGCCAGGTATTTCCTTCGTGTTGAATGACTTGAGCTCGTTTACTGACCTAGGATCAGTAAACTCTTAAGAAAACGCTTACGTGGTGTTCTGTGTTATTATTGGTCAACAGCACCAACAGCTCCTCACAGCTGCACATCTGTGTCTGCCCCAATGTGGTGAGACATGGTCATGTGTATGTATGTGTATGTGTGTACTTATACACATGCCGCATGAGCAATATTAGGACATCAGATGAAGGAAAGAGTGAGTGAATCAATGCTTTATTTTACTTATAATAAAGTATGATTGAGTATGATAAAGTATGATATTAATTTAAATCAGATTGATTTGGGTGGGCTGTGAAAAGAAGAAACCTCACTGTGAATTGCACTAAAAATAGAAGCGATGTATTTTTTCACCCTCCCAACTGAGAAGAACATATTAAAAAAATAACTTCTGGAATGATTTAGCAACGTCTAAAGAGGTCTTTATGTCATAGGAATTGCTCTGGCCCAAAATTAAAAGCAGTTTGGATGTGTACGCTAATTTTTAGCAAAATACGATCATTTTGAGGCTCTGGTACGATAATTCAACATTTCCTATCTGGCAACACTGTTCCGTAATTCCGAAACCCCTTCATTTCGAAATCCCGCAGTTCCGACATCCCCTGTCGTCGTTTTCAGTCTCGCACACTCTCCGACAGTGAACGTCATAATGACCAACAGGCCTATGGTAGTTGCCAACATTATTGTTGCATTAAGTAGGATAAAAATGATACTTTTGTTTTTCCGTAACAAAGCGTCCTTCATCCACGTTTTTCTGGAGCCCACCCTGGTGAGACAGAGTAGACTTTTTTGGACAGACTAGAGACAGAATACTTTTAAAACTTTATCCTCTGCTTTAACACTCCAAACGGCCAGAGCAATGCGAGTGTTTGTGCAGACCTGGTCTCAGACCGGGACTGGACTGAATCTCGGGTCTGGACTTGGACTCGCTCGCTTAAGCCAAAGTCTGTCAGAATTTCAGCATTAACATTATCTTCCAAGCTTCTACGTACTGACGACATGTTTTTTCTTCTATCTACTGGCAGCACTTTTTTTCTAAACATTTTTTTGCCTTTCTGACTTGAATAAAGACTCTAGACTTTGCCCATATCGTCCTGCTGAACCAGAGCTGCTGCTGCTGCTGCGACGAGGAAACATAACGCGCTGATGCACTACACGCAGCTCCGCCTCCGACGACAGCCTCAAAGGTTCTGTGTTTTTGCCTCTTAAGTTGTGGTTTTAAGACAAACCTCTTCATAACACTACGCGCTTTAGCGGGACGTCCTGCACAAGGATGTGCAGAGTCACACGGACAGAAGCCTCTGCACATGATTATGGATTATGTAATTACACTTTGGAGACTTTGTGATTCATGACCATGGAATTTTGTGAACATTGTCATGTGGAGGCTCCGCGGGAACGACGAGAATCAAGAGAAAAAGATGAACCAGTGTCTCTTACTTTAACAGTCTGTTTTATCATCGAGACCAAACGTGTCACGTTATATGATGCATGAAGGTTACAGTTGTAACTGAGCAAATTCATTCCAGTTTCTGATAAAAGTTACGAAGCAGAATGTGTGAAATGTAGATATAAACCAGTAGGATAATGCATTTTAATGAACAATATTCCGAATAGATTGATAAAGTTAAACATCTTTTCACCCCAGTAAAAGTCCAGACCACATTCACAACGTTCTCTTACAAACTTTTGTTTTAAAACATAGGCCTGAATAAAGACAGTGTTTAAGACTAAATATGTACATTTGTAAAGAAAGAGGGATAAAAGGGTCTTTTTTTGACAAAGTGTTGTAAGGAATTTGAAGCTTGTTTCCTCTGCAACGTGAAGGCACAAGAACGTTGCCTGGGTTGTTGGATGTAAATGATGCCAAACCCACAGCCAGACAGCGGCACTAAATAAAAAAGGATGTTTTAGGATTTTGTATGAATAATCATCATCTTTTCAATCTATCTATTTACTTATTTATCTAATTATTGATTAATCTGTTGCATTCATTGCCATGGACAGTGTCCGAGACAAGGGCCAAGGGCAGAGTTTGTTTGCAAATGGAAATGTAAGAATAAACAGAATAAAGAAACGGGCTGTTTTATCCTTATTACAGATCCATAATTGGAGAAAATGCATTTTTTTTTTTTTTCCAAAATAATTATTTAATGGAAACACCCACAAAAGTGTCGGAGAAGCAGCATTTTTGAAAAAAAAATATATATATGTATATACTGTATATATAGGAAATACCACTACATTGACAAAAAATGTTAAATGTCGGAGTACAGGGATGTGTGAAAATAAATGCTAATGCCGCAACATCAACAATTAGACATCAGTGTGGTCATTGGGGGATGTCTGAGGAGAGGCATGTAGCCCATGTCAATCAAATGCAAAAAGGTCTGTGAAGGAAATAGACGTCATTGGCAGGGAAAGAGCTAAGTTGAAAGACACGTGATCTGCAATGTCACACATCATTCTGTACATTCTGATGCTGCCAGTTTGTTCATTAGGTCAGTGTTGTAATCACCTTATACAAAGAATGTTTTGATAGTATCTGAAAATAGTTGATCCTGGAGCACTGCACCAGGTCCAGCTCTGTGCTCTTCTTGTCCTTTTCTGCATTTTGCAGACCTAGTTGCTTAACTTGCCCATCAAACGTAGAAGTGATTCTTTGTTGGTGTTGTCTCTACAGTACTTAAGTCCAGCCACATCTCCATTTCCTCCACATTCTCTGTCATTGAAGTTGTTTTTGCATCATTGTGCTGTTCCTTTAATGCTGCTAATTCAGTAAATAAGACTTTTATCTATTCATTGACATTTCAGAGCAGCTCTCTCCTCTGGCCTCAGGGAGCAGCTCATTCAGCTGATAAAGAGAACACTATGTAACTCGAAGTCAGTCACACTTCTGTGAAATCAAACTGTTCACTTAGAAAGCAACACTTATTGACAGTCAGTTTCACATACTGTTGTGCAAATGGAAGAGAGAACAGGTGGAAATTATGGGCAACTGGAAAGACCAATCCAATAAAGGAGGTTCTGCAGGTGGTGACCACAGACCACTTCTCAGTTCTGATGCTTTCTGGCTGATGTTCTGGTCACTTTTGAATGCTGGTGGTGTTTTCACTCTAGTGGTAGCATGAGACGGAGTCTACAACCCACACAAGTGTCTCAGGTAGTGCAGCTCATCCAGGAAGGCACATCAATGTGAGCTGTGGCAAGAAGGTTTGCTGTGTCTGTCAGCGTAGTGTCCAGAGCATGGATGCACTACCAGGAGACAGGCCAGTACACCAGGAGTTGTGGAGGAGACTGTGGGAGGGCAGTCACCCAGCAGCAGGACCTCTACCTCCTTCTTTGTACAAGGAGGAACAGGAGGAGCACTGCCAGAGCCCTGCAAAATGAGCTCCAGCAGGCCACAAATGTGCATGTGTCTGCTCAAACAGTCAGAAACAGACTCCATGAGGCTGGTATGAGGGCCTGACGTCCACAGGTGGGGGCTGTACTTACTGCCCAACACCGTGCAGGACTTTTAGTTTTTGCCAGAGAACACCAAGATTGTCAAATTCACCACTGGCTCCCTGTGCTCTTCACAGATGAAAGCAGGTTCACACTGAGCACATGTGACAGACGTGAAAGAGTCTGGAGACACCGTGGAGAACGTTCTGCTGCTGCAACATCCTAAAGCATGACCAGTTTGGCAGTGGGTCAGTAATGGTCAGGGATGGCATTTCTTTGGAGGAACACACAGCCCTCCATGTGCTCCCCAGAGGTAGCCTGACTGCCAAGAGGTACCGAGATGAGATCCTCAGACCCCTTGTGAGACCATATGCTGGTGCGGTTGGCCCTGGGTTCCTGCAGGACAATGTTAGACCTCATGTGGCTGGAGTGTGTCCGCAGTTCCTCCAACCTGAAGGCATTGATGTTATGGACTGACCTGCCCGTTCCCCAGACCTAAATCCAATTGAGCACATCTGGGACATCATGTCTCGCTCCATCCACCAACGCCAAGTTGCACCACAGAGTGTCCAGGAGTTGGCGGAGGCTTTAGTCCAGGTCTGGGAGGAGATCTCTCAGGAGAACATTCGCCGTCTCATCAGGAGCATGCCCAGGCGTTGTAGGGAGGTCATACGGGCACGCAGAGGCCACACACACTACTGAGCCTCATTTTGACTTGTTTAAAGACAATACATCAAAGTTGGATCAGCCTGTAGTGTGTTTTTACACTTTAATTTTAGCATAATTCCAAATCCAGACCTCCATGAGCTGATACATTTTATTTTCATTGATAATTTTTGTGTGATTTTGTTGTCGGCACATTCAACTATGGAAAGAAAAAAGTATTTAATAAAAATATTTCATTAAGTCAGATCTACAGCGTGTTACTTTAGCAGTCGAGAGCGTTAGTTGCGTCGACTCCGACTAGTCGATGACGTCATTAACAAAAACAAAAAGTTCCAAAGGCACGATGATTTTGCCTGGGCAATTATTAGAAACAGCTTATTTATACTGAGCATATTATCAGAAAACATTAGACGTACTTAATGCCTGTATTAAAGCTGAACGTAGGCTCTTTGATTTTACATAAGAGAAGAAGAAAAAAGCAAAATAAGCCTATTTGCGCGAGCCGAGGGGCGGAGGGTCTCGCTCTGACAGCGGCTTGGATCCAGCTGAAATAAGTCTGCCCACACTCACACACTGAGCTGTGGGACGTTTGGTCAGTGTGTTTTAAAAAGTGAAGGAAACACAAATCCACCTGAAGCCCTGGTTCACACACATCACGTTGCAGCCTGTTCTCATGGATAAGCGTGTGAATACCACGCTATTGTAAACAGTGTGTCATATGAACGCAACTTCTGTTTTGTGCGTGTGTATTTGACGTGTTTCTGTCCCAGTTCATTTCAATGGTGAATGTTAAGAGGTGTTATTATTCATGAAGACTAACACAATCCTAATAACCAACTCCAAACCCAAGAGCTAAACTTACCCATTTGTGTAACTTCAGACTTAAATGAAGTCGTTAATCCCTTAAAAAACCACTAGGTGTCCACTAGGTGTGTCCAGACCACGCTAGAAAAAATGAGCGTGTAATTGCACGCCGAAACAGGCAGAGGGCGTCGTCGTGACACACAGTTTGTCATGGCGTGCTTTTTTTACACAATCCATGAGAACACGTTGATCACTCATCACTCTTTTCCTCTCGTCTCCTTCTCCCACAAACCGCGCTGTAAAACTTTCTAAGACCAGTGTGGATCCACAGACTCAGATCCAGGCGGATAATGTGCGCTTGAAGACGGCTGGCCAAGGCGCGTTGGAGCGAACAGTAGCTCGGTAGTCGAGGCACAGAGTGTCCGTGCGCTCTGCAAGGCAGGGGTAGTCTACAGCATGCTCCAGTGTGTCGAGGCGGTGGGACAAAGCAGTTTAAGTTTAAAATAACTTATTCTTAAGCCAACCTCTGATTTAATGTATTTAGAAGTGATTTTCTTATATGTGCAGCTTCACAATAAAGATTTACTGAGAAGTAAAAAAGAAAATGATAGTGTAGGACTCTGGGGTCTTCCCCAGGAGATTTGGGGTATAATAGTGTGATTTCCTGCAATTTGGAGCATGTTTCAGCTTCTGCAGATTCTATTTTTCAGCTGGCTTTAGGCCTACTTCAGAATAAAGTGCCCTTTTTAATTTATTGTTTTCATTTTTATGTTTATGAAAATATAAGCTATATATATGTTACATTTTATCAATAATAAATATTAAAGAAGACCTATTGTGATTTTTCTTCATATTTAGGATGAAACTATGGCATTTGCAAATCAACAATTCACATTTTGTTCATTGTAAAACACAAAAATGATCTAAAATGGCTTAGAAATAGAAACGGGCCTATTGACTTCCTGTTCAAAACTACAGAACTGATAAACCCTTCACTTCTACATTAAGTTTTTTTTTTAATAAGCTACAGAAATTAAATCAACTTTTTTGTAATTGGAAAGCAGCTACATAAAAATTTTGAACCTTAGGCTATATAATAGAAAATAAATACAGATAGTGGGCGGGAATAGGTGACAAGAATCCATCTAAATACAACTTTGAGTAAACTAATGATGAAAGAACACTGTTGTAACACGGTTAAAAACTCAGAAAAGTAGATTTTACATAATATGTCTCCTTTAAAATGAATTAGAATATTAGTTTTACAGTTTTAATGTGTCTTCATACTTCCCCTTTAAGATGCCCGTCCCAGCGCTGAAGGCCCAGTCTTTACACAGCACTCAGTGACTGTGGATCAGGAGTACAGGCTCTAAAACAACCCAGACTTAACAAACTTAGGTCAGAACGTCTGAGCTGATGTTTAGTATCACTTTTACATCTCCGTGTCCTGGGACAGTGAATGAAACGGTCCGCAGTAGGCCTATCTTGTAATAACGCCGGCCCATTGAAGTGTGTGGTATTTTTCAGTAAAGGCGAAAACGATCATAACTCTGTGAATATAAGAGTTATCTTTGTGAAATAAAAAGTGGTTGAAAGCTTGTGTCACTGTGGACCTCAAAACACTCACAAGACCCAGGATTTTGATGTTTTAGCTCAATTAGGCGAGATCAGTGTTTGAGTGCAGCAGCAGTACGTCTCCCGTCTAAAGACTGATGTCAGGCCAGTGATAATGACCTGAGAGACGGATAGACCCACAGGGGGTGCAAAGCAGACAGACAGAATGAAGGAAAGGCTGCATGGAGGTGCTGTTGTGCAGTGCATCTCTCATGTGCCTGTTCTTCTCTTGCCGCTCTTTGGGCAGTGAGCCCTGGGCGAGGGAGTGGGAGCAGTGCTGGAGAGTGGGACGTTTGACAGTGACTTGCAACAAGTGAATTTGAGAAAGGCAGGGGCCGATTCCATCAGCTTGTGGACGCTTTACACTGCATTAATACGAGATGGCATGTTTTCACTCAACCTGACGTACTCGTGTGTTAAACCTGCGACAGGCTGCCTGCCCTGGAGTTAGCCACGCCCCCGCGGTGCACGTGCTTCAAGGCTTATGTTAGGCAGATGTTAAAAAGAGGCAAACCAGGCAACTTTCGTAACAAGAGAGGGAGGGTGAGGAGAGAGTGAGCGATCCAGAGAAACATTCAAGAGCGCTCAGAGATGTTTCGGCCGTAAATGCTCATGCGATGTTCTTGAAAAAATAAAATATGAGCTGGGCGTCTGCCTGGGGGTGAAAACAGGGGTGGCAAGACCTTCACCCCAGTGGATCCGCCCCTGGTGACTAAGCCCCTGCAGATGATCTGGTGGGCTCTTTTGCACCATTTCCAAACATGGCCTAATGTAGATTTAGTAGTTTATCAGGTCATGCTGAGGTGGGCGTGTCTGGATAGAACAGTCTAAACGTAGATGCTTTTAGAAGCTTTCTTTACTGCCTGTTGTTTTCTACAGCCCACTTATCCTGCTGTTGTATCTCTAGAGCCATATCCACAGTGTCCTGGAAGTATGCTTCTTGAGGAGGTAAAGATATGGTGAGATGACCACACCAAGTGGAACTCCTCAGTCTGTACTAAGGAGTGTACATTCTATTGGCCACAACTCTGGATTGTTCCTGTGAGGTAGCTTTGCAGACAGGTCAGTGACTGGGGAGCTAGATCCAGTCTGAGGGTGGATTCACACCTACAAAAATGAGTCAGATGAAAACAGTCAAGAGTTTGTTTCTCTAGAAAGTCCGGATATTTTTTCGAGTGTGATTAAAGATCCAAACTCTGACCTGAATCAAGCAATCGGACCGACACTACCTCTTCAGGTCTCAGGCCGATTGCAAACAGACTTAGATGTGGATTGCTTATGGTCTGAATACAACCGGCCTTGATCCGAAGAAATGTGACCTACAGTAACAGTCGCTTCTGACAATGTGGTTTTGTCTTTGTGAATGTTGCACACATCTGCCGGATTATCATACTATTGAAGATGTGAATTTCCCACCTACACTGTTAATTTTGTTGTCTACATTTAATCTGAAAACACAGCCATGAGGGGCACTCCTTGCTTTTATCAATTAAGCACTTTCATTCTTGCAATCTTAACGCTGAATGCAGACTGACTGTGAGGCGAGTTCGGTTTGAGCCATGGGCTGGTTTCTTGCAAAATGCCTGTTACACTGCTAAATTCCCGCGAGAATGCTCGAATAATAAATTGAAAGCCGTACTAGACAGCTCCGGTCTCCAGGAAAAATAGACTTTATGCAGATTCGTTTCGCACTCCCATCTGCGCTGCTCGCAGGTAAGTGTACATGGATGCATTGGTTTTAAGCACTTTGTAAGTTGTGCGGGACCTGCACTGAACTCACACTCAGTGTACATAAGCCTATATGTATGCACTATAACAGCAAAAGTAGCCTTCTTACCGCGATCGAGTAGCCTATTGGAGAAGAGGATGTAAACCAGACTCCCAAAGCGCCTCCGGGTCATGAAAACTTGTTTAGTCTTTTTTAAATCCGTATGTTCAGAAATAAAGAAAGTCTGAAGCTCTCCACAGGTCTGTCATGAGCACTGCTATGGCACAGCTGCACCTGCTCTCACTGTGTTTGCACCAGCCACATCCTCCCTGTGAGCTCCAGATCTGTATTTTCTGCACAAAAACTCCTCGGGCCCTGCACAAGCTGAAATCTGTGCCTCTACAGCTGAACTGGAGTCTGCTTTGGACCTGTGTCTCACCCTGCTTGAACGTTAGTCCAGTGTTTTGTGGTGTAGGTCTGCAAAAAAGGATAAATGAATAGTCTGATGCATCAGCTGGTTTTGTTGAAACCGTCTAACATTGTTCACTTCACAGGAGGTGGGGACTTTTTTGTTTTTATTTAACCAATCACTGCTTTTGGTCATTTTGTGGTCCTGGAAATGGAACATAAAAATGTGTCAGTCATTGTTGCAGTTTCTATGTAGTGAACTTGCAAATTAAAAGGTACAATGTCATTTGCTAAATGAATATTCGACACAGGAGGAGAACATCTACAGTCTGTTCCTCAGCTCAACACACAACTCCTATTCACTGATTGGACGACTGCACTTCCTGCCTTTTGGGAAATGTCTGCAGTCCTGTGATGCCTGACTAACCCTGGATGTACAGACTGCAAGTTCGGTGTGGGTCGGGAGACGTGCGTGTACACCAGATGCACGCACCCCGCCTGTAGAAAGAGCCTCCGCTCATCGACACAAACAGTGGGAACAAGTGGAAAAAGCTCTGTTGTCAGTAACTACAAGAGTTTATCTGTGAGGAAACAAAAGTTCTGCTGCTAAGTCTTTAGTAATTAAATTCAGGCGAGAAAAAACCCTGTCTCAAGTTTCAGGAGACAGACGTCTGTCAGACCGGTTCAGACCTGATCAAAAGAGCGTCTCGTTTTGTTGTTTAATTCAAAGAAGTTTCCCCATGTAAGCAGACAGATATGAGCTCTTTCTGCATAATGTGAACCGGACCGCGGCCCGTTTTCCCGTAAATAAAAATTGATTTTTTTTTGCTTCACCTTTGCTATCGCGACGCTTTGCACTACTTTCAGACCGCTCTGCCGCTGTTCACGGTGAGCCAGAGGACCACGTTCATCTGAAAACACGTCTCTGTCAAAGCACAAACTGTCTTAATGATGCAGAAAGCATAAATTAATTCATTTGTGATTGAGTGTAAAGGAAGCCTGCACCGGATCATGTGCTCTGAGCGCTCCGTGTGTTATTACGTCAACTCGAAACATTACATGTAACAGCACTGTGAGGTAAGTACAGACATGACTGTGAGGTGAGTACAGACATGACTGTGAGGTAAGTACAGACATGACTGTGAGGTGAGTACAGACATGACTGTGAGGTAAGTACAGACACGACTGTGGTGGTGCCGAGGAAGTGGATGGAGTCCACAGTGGTGATGGGAGAGTCTGTCAGGAGAGGGGGGGTGAGGGGGCTGTGACTTTCCTGAAGTCCACAATCATCTCCACTGTCTTCTGAGCGTTGAGCTCCAGGTTGTTGCTGCTGCACCAGGACACCAGCCGGTCTACCTCCCTCCTGTAGACAGACTCATCACCATCAGAGATGAGTCCGATGAGGGTGGTGTCGTCCGCAAACTTGATCAGTTTAACAGAGTCGTGGCTGGAGGTGCAGCAGTTGGTGTACAGGGAGAAGAGCAGGGGAGAAAGTACACAGCCCTGTGGAGATCCTGTGTTGATAGTCAGAGTGGTGGAGACATTCTTCCCCAGACGCACGCACTGCCTCCGGTCCGTCAGGAAGTCAGTGATCCACCTGCAGGTGGAGACGGGCACGTTGAGCTGGGAGAGCTTGTCCTGGAGCAGAGCAGGGAGGATGGTGTTGAACGCAGAGCTGAAGTCCACAAACAGGATCCTAGCATAGGTTCAGACACTTTACAAAGACGTGAGGGTCTGGGATCAGAGCGCCGGGGTTCAATTTTGAGGACTGGCTTAACGAGTGCGGAGTCAACCAATCACTAAAAACCCGGAAATTCCACTGAAACCGGATGTTATAATAAAAACCAAAGCTAGAGCCAAAAACAATAATCCATCAGCTACGTCGGCCATCTTGAATATTTTAAACGGTTTGAAAAAAGTTTTGAAATTGCGGATCGGAGGGGAAGAGGTGTTTGTGATTGGATCGTCCTAACTTTGCACGACAAAATTGTTGACTCTCTCTTTGGTTTCAGACCCTCCAACATTCAAACAGAATGTAAGAGGTACTGACTGGACAGGCAAGCGCCAGACATCTGTGAATGTAAGAAAACACTGTTTTTGAATAAGGAAACTGCAGTCTAATCTGCTTAAAAACTCACAGGAGTCAAATGTAAAGAATGTGCTGTAGCGCTTTTCCCGCTCTTTTGGCGCGGCGCGCTCATTACTCTGCCGTCAGCTCTTATCTGTGTGATCTCCCAGGATTAATGCTTTCACTTGTGCCAGACACAAATGTTCAACTTGTCCCCATTATCAGCACCGCAAAAGAGGAGCAGAATTTGTCATTGTGTTGGGCGCACGTGTGATTAACCCTTTGTGCTGATGGGAGGGTCCTACTATTAAATGTTAATGTTGTAATTACTTTTTACAACAACTTTTGAATTGTAAATTTAAAAAAAAAAAAAAAAAAAAAAAATCATTGTAAATGCAACACAAGCAAAGGGAGAAGACTGCTGTGTAGTTTTTAAACAGAAACATAAAGTTTTGTATTTGTCGCCGAGAGCCAAAAGCAGCGCTCTGATTGGCCCAGCTTGTTTGGACCTCTCACTTTGCTGACTGTAAAAAAAGTTCATGAGCCGTGTTTGTAGCAAAAAAATAATCCTTGTGGATATGAATCGCCCTGAATAAACTGACAGTGCTTTACATATTTCAGTAAGGTTAGTTAGGTCTTTACATTGTGAACATTACAAACATCAACTTTAATGTAAGTGCAATGTCCTAATGAAAAGTATTGAAACCAGGTTCTAATCAATACTAAATGTAGTATTAGATCTGAATCCTCACTCGAGAATCAAAACAAAAACTATCAATACCAGTAATGGAACAACGGTATTGAAGTATCTGTACTTTACATTGTCAGACCTGTACTTTTTACTTTGGCTTCACTACATTTTTTAAAATTAAGCTGTTTTGCGCATTACACTTGTGAGCGCGCGATCATCTGCGCTGTAGCTAGGTTACCAAACCCTCTGTTTAAGGCCTGTTTGAAATCGCCAAATGCACGGAAAACAGCACAGAAGCTTTTGGGAGAGTTGCAACTAAGCAGGCTGGATTTTGCAAGAGCAGCGGACGACTCTCCAGGTGAGGATTGGATTCCCTGCACAAACAAACAGAAACGCTTTGGACCTAGATTTAAACATTGTTTGCCTGACCAGCCAGTCCCTACACACTTTGACAGACATTTTACAAAGACGTGGGTCTGGATACAGAGCGCCGGGTTTACATTTCGAGGACTGGCTTTTCGAGTGTGGAATTAAACAATCACAGAAAACCCGGAAACATCGATGCGCTAAACCGGATGTTATAGTAAATATGTAGAACGAGGATTTTTCCAATGGAGCGCTGACGTATGTGAAGGCTCTCAACACGGTTTGTGCTCCGGTTTGATTGATACGTTTCTAATTGCAGTGTTGGGAGTAACTAGTTACAAAAGTAACTAGTTACTGTAATATATTCCACTTTTCAGTAACTAAGTAGTGTAACTCATTACTTATAAAAATGTTGATAATATATTACAGTTACAATCTGAGTAACTCAAGTTACTTTTATATAAATTATTTGCTTTTATTGTAATGAAAATGACCCTTCAGTACCAAAACACCACTACACTATTGTCTATTGGCTTAAAGGTGAATCAAATATTATGAGGAAAATGTGTTGTGATGTCACTTTTCCATAAATTAAGCAGTAATCAAGTGTAAATGTAACAGGATTAGTGTTGTACAATGTCTTATCAAATGTATGATGAGTTCAAAGTAACTCAAAGTAACTCACAGTAGTGTAACTCAGTTACATTTTTGAGACAGTAATATTGTAATACAAATGTATTACATTTTTCATCCTGTAACTAGTAATATATAATGTATGACAATTTTAAAGTAACTTACCCAACACTGTCTAATTGTTCAAAACTGAAGCTAGAGCCGAAAACAATAATCTATCAGTTACGTCCGCCATCTTGAATGTTTTGAAACGGTTAGAAAAAAGTTTTGAAATTAAAACTTTAAAACTTTGGACAACAAAATTACTGGCTCTGTCTTCAGTTTAAGACCCTTCTGCATCAAACAGGCCATATTGTCACAGTTGAGGCCTGTCTTACATCTCCTGGAAAACTGTTCCAGATCTTAGGCCTGACTGGTTCACGTTTAGTCCTGACTCTGGTCCGCGTTTAGTCCTGACTCTGGTCCGCGTTTAGTCCTGACTCTGGTCCGCGTTTAGTCCTGACTCTGGTCCGCGTTTAGTCCTGACTCTGGTCCGCGTTTAGTACTGACTCTGGTCCGCGTTTAGTCCTGACTCTGGTCCGCGTTTAGTCCTGACTCTGGTCCGCGTTTAGTCCTGACTCTGGTCCGCGTTTAGTCCTGACTCTGGTCCGCGTTTAGTCCTGACTCTGGTCCACGTTTAGTCCTGACTCTGGTCCACGTTTAGTCCTGACTCTGGTCCACGTTTAGTCCTGACTCTGGTCCACGTTTAGTCCTGACTCTGGTCCAGGTTTAGTCCTGACTCTGGTCCATGTTTAGTCCTGACTCTGGTCCATGTTTAGTCCTGACTCTGGTCCATGTTTAGTCTAGACTCTGGTCCATGTTTAGTCCTGACTCTGGCACCAGCAGGAGGCCAGTCCCTGAGGTTCTCAGAGTCACTAACATGTCACAGATGTACTTTGAGGAAGGCTCATCTGAGCAGAAACGCGTTGGTGTTTTTTTTTTTTTTTTTAATAGCCATGTATTAATAAAGGCTTTTTTATAATCCCAGTTAAGAGTGCCTTGGAGTTGTTTTGCTTTTTCCATCATTTTGGCATTTTCTATTTTTATTTGTAAAATAAATCTTCACCCACTCTCTCCAATGAGCACCTAACTGAGTAGCTACTGTTTACACATGAAGATCTATGATGCACTACCCACAACTTTTCTTTTAATGTCAGAGATGTACTTTGGTGCTGGTCCATGGAGAGACTTAAACACCAGTAAAGCTGTTTTAAAGTCTATTCTCTGAGCCACTGGGAGCCAGTGCAAAGACCTAAGGTCAGGACTAATGTGATGGTACTTCCTGGTTCTAGTCAGGACTAATGTCATGGTACTTTCTGGTTCTTGTCAGGACTAATGTCATGGTACTTTCTGGTTCTTGTCAGGACTAATGTGATTGTACTTCCTGGTTCTGGTCAGGACTAATGTGATTGTACTTCCTGGTTCTGGTCAGGGCTAATGTGTTGGTACTTCCTGGTTCTGGTCAGGACTAATGTGATGGTACTTCCTGGTTCTGGTCAGGACTAATGTGATGGTACTTCCTGGTTCTGGTCAGGACTAATGTGATGGTAGTTCCTGGTTCTGGTCAGGACTAATGTGATGGTACTTCCTGGTTCTGGTCAGGACTAATGTGATGGTACTTCCTGGTTCTAGTCAGGACTAATGTCATGGTACTTTCTGGTTCTAGTCAGGACTAATGTGATGGTACTTCCTGGTTCTAGTCAGGACAAGAGTAGCAGCGTTCTGGATGTACTGCAGCTCGTTTGGATAGGCCGGTGAGTAAGCCATATCATTGGCTAGATCCACTAACTTCTTTACTTTAAAAAAAAAAACAAAAACATTTAAACAAGGTTGATTGTGGCTATACCAGCTCGCCGAAGCCTGATCTCGTCAGATCTCAGAAGCTAAGCAGGGTTGGGCCTGGGCAGTACTCGGATGGGAGACCGCAGATGAACCTCAGGTGCCACAGTGGGACAAACAGAGGTGAAACTGTTGTTGTGTCCGTAGGCAAGACACTTCACCCACATGGCCTAGTCTGGTTCTGGTGTGTGTATGAATGGTTGGTGATGGTCGCCTCTCTTCTGTCAGTCGGCCCAGGGCAGCTGTGGCTACAATAGTTGTAGTGGGATGAATGAATAATGCAGAATGTGAAGCATCTTTGGGGTCATGAAAAGCGCTGTATAAATCCAATTCATTATTATTATTATTTTTTTTATATATATATATATATCTGCCAAATATCTTCAATAGCCTATCATGTGTTGCAGTGTCACATTCATTGAACCTATAGCCTTTTCTACTGTGGCTTATGGAGGCTTGTAGCAAAAACTAATGACACTAATACAAAAGTTGAATCAGGGTTGAATACTTTTACTTTTTACCTAAAAGTACATTTTAACACTAATTACTAACCCTAACCCTACCCCCTAACCCTAACCCAAGTCATTTATCTGTACTTTTCCTAACGTACAAAAGTTAGTACTGTTTAGAATTGATAGTATTGATCAGTGACATCAGCAGAACACATTTGGTCTATCATTAACCTTTTAATAATCTACCACAAATATAGATCATATTTTATTTTTATTTGTTTCTGCTTCCATATGAACTGTTTAGCTTTAATCTGGTGCAGATGTTTTTTTTTTTTTTTTGTTTCACGAGCCTTATGTCTCTTTATTTAAAGGGACAATGTACAGACTAAACTAGACTAAACTAGATGGAGCTGTAAGATTATGTCTGAAAAACTCCACTCTCCATTACGCCTAAATCTGACAATGAGCGAGCGGTTGAAAAGATGCATAAAAGGCTGAAATTTGAATTTAAATTGGAACTTGTGGTTTGTTTGCAACAGCAATTACCACCCGCACGAGCTGCCATGCTGACCATTTAACACGTGCGCATGTCTCCTGACGCGCGGCGTGCAGGCTGCGCAGGCTTGTTCAGGCGCGCTCAGCTCCAACATTATTTTCTTGTCTGTCACCTTTATAGTATCTATTAGCCACTCTCTTCTATCTGTTTGTGGGGCATTTCTCTTCCCTTTTTCCCCATGAATGTTTTATATATTGGATAGAGAACGATTGTTCTTTGCAATGAGGCCAGTGCGCGAGGCCCTCAGGAAGACAAATTGCTCCTGAGCGTCTAAATGGCAGTCAATGATAACTCATTGTAAGGAGAGTAAGTGACTTCCAATGGAGTGGCTGTGGGGACAGAGAAGAATGGTGCCGTGGAGCAGGTGAAAAATAGATGTTTGGCTGGCTGTAATTACTCCATTAGAGAGCTGCCGGTTAATCTCACCGCGCACAGACACTGTTTTTACAGCCAGCGCCACGGCAACCGGACAACGCAGAGCTGCAAAGGTTTTCTATATGAAGAGTTTCCTAATGCGGGCGCTTTGCAAAAAGAACTGGATTCACTGTCCGGGTAATATTGTCTTGTGTGTCATTTTAGTGTGTTTGGCTCTACAGTTTGTATTTCTTTCTAGCTGCAATGACTTTAGTTGTTTAGTTTGCCTTTGGCTCAGGGAGGACACACAACTCTTGTGGAGCAGAAGGACACTTGATCTTGATTTTCAGTATGAATACAGACCCGTTTTAGCCTTTAATCGGTCAAACAGATCTAGTCAAAACTAAACTCTTGAATTCATTTTGTTGAGATGGTTTTACAGAAAGGATTTTAAAGATCTTATTTAGTTAATGAGTAAAATAGGTTTGAATTTAAATTTCTGTTAAAAAAAATGTAATTTTGACAGATTTTTTTAGACTTAAAAGCGAAATACATATTTAATAAACCAGACTTAAATTAGACATGAAGAACAAAGGCAGTTTGGTGTGTGAAGGAGCGACTTTAACGTCTGATTCTGACGACCTCATGTAGGAAAATACATCTATGAAGTGGATTCATCTCTGCCTTTGAGCTTGATGGAGCTGTACTTTGTGAAGAGTTTGATTTATTAGGACAAACGGAGAAGCTGCAGTCTGCACACACCCGAGAATGGCTTTAAAGGGGAATTATAAATACTTTTCTGAGCCCCACAGACACATTTTAAAACAATTTAAGTAAGGTAAAGGAAAGAAGTCCTGCTTAAAGGATCACAAGCTCCACCTTGCCTGAGCAGCCAGTCCCTACACGCTCTGACAGACACTTTACAAACCGTGAGGGTCTGGGAGCGGAGCACCAGCCTTTCCGAGCGCTGAGTCAACCAATCACAGAAAACCCGGAAATTCCACCAAACAGCGACACGATGTTTTCGTAAACATGTAGCGCGAGGATTTGTTCAGTTTGAAGCCCCTCAACACGGTTGTGCTCAGGTTTTAAGGAGTCGATACATTCATTGTTCAAAACCAAAGCACGAGCCGAATCACCTCCGTTCACCTTCTCGAATGTTTTGAAATGGGGCTCGAAAGCAACTTCCGACTTTTTAGTGTCACGTGTCAGAATTGCTGTGCTTGATTGGATCGTCTTAACTTTGGGAGACGACTTTATTGGCTAACCGTCAGGTCCCAGACCCTTCTGCATTCAAACAGAATATAACAGAATGTAGGAGGGAAGGACTGGTCAGGCAAAGCTCCACCTCCTCTTCAAGCTCTCTTCTGCTGAATGACCATCTTCTGTATTGTTTCTGCTTCAAAGTCTCCAAATTCTTACCACGCAGCCTCTCAGTGACCTGAGAATCTATTTGACACAACACAAACTAAAATACAACCAAATGAAAGGCTCAGTGTCCAGTTTTGATCACCTTAATCTGAAAACAAGAAGAGCGTTTTGTAGAGCAGTTTTAACGTTTCTCACTCACCTCCAAGGTCCAAGGCACCGGATTTTAGCAACAATGATTTCAATCACATCAAAACATATGCATGGAACATTTTATGTATGTGTCAATAAAAGGATTTCAGATATAAAATAACATATTGTAGGGACGCATGACTAGAACATGCCTTATGGGAACGTCCCTTTCTGCTGGTTCTACCGGAGCCCAAAAAATAGGATATGGTTCTCTAAATTTCCTTAGCAGTAATTAGACTTCAAAAAACATTTTTTCCATTAAAAACTTAGGGGGATATAGATAGTTATGAGACCCAACCATGTACACTGGTTATTGGAATGAATTTTTATGAAATAATGACACACAAAATTAAATCAAACTAAATCTTTATTAACATAAATTGAATTATAATTATTAAACTGTTCTTTTAAGAGCTGTGATTTGATTCTTTACATAATATTTTACTGCTAACCAATCCCTCCGTTTGAGGGCGACTTTCTCAAGCCGAAGGCACTTGTCACAGTCGGCTTTGCCCGGAACTCGACAGGAGTTTATGAAGTGCATCAAGTGCTTTTCCACGGCTTTGACCTCTCTTTGGTTCCACGTTCTCTTTACGACTGTTCGACGAGCTGAAGTGGGGGTGTGTGATGGTCCTTTGCGTGACGGTCTTTGGACCGCTTGCAGTGAAGGATGGTTGGATGTTTCAATTGTAACAGGCTGGGATGTTTCCAGTTCCACTTCTACGTATGTTCTGGTTCTCGTCCTCACTGTCCTGGAGGACATGATCTGTCAAAAGTAAAGAAACAGTTTAGTCAAGCCAAAATGTATGTACTTTATGTATGTCTTTACCTGCCCAGATAGGAGCACCTTTCCTGGGCAGAGTGTGAGGCTCTCCTGGAGTCTTGTGGAGGTGGAGAAGAGGCTCCAGGAGGCAGAGTGTGAGAGCACTAGGCCCAGAGAGGAGCACCATGCCTGGGCAGAGACTCAGAGGCTGATAGTGGCCAGTTTGCTGCCCAGTAGAGAGCCACTATATTGGGATTGAAAAGAGTGGATCCTGGCCTGTCTGCTGGAGCTTAATAAGTATGGATAAAAGTCTGCACTATGTTTCAGTTTGGATCCGATTTAAAAGGCACTATTCTGCGGGTTAAAAGAGTGGATCCTGGCCTGTCTGCTGGAGCCAAAGTGTGGCTTCCAGGCGGCACTATGTGTCAGTTTGGATCCGAGTAAAGAGGCACTATTTGGGGCTTTTTTAACCTGGAACCTGGCCTGTCTGCTGGAGCTTGAGTGTGGATAAAAGTCTGCACTATGTGACAGCCGAAATGTATGTACTCCATGTATGTCTTTACCTTCTGGGTCAATAGTGACGTCATGTAGATTTGTCGAAATGTACGGGCATTTTTAGCTGCAACACTGTTGTTTTGAATGTTTGAACGACTTTCAACCAACATTGAAATCTTTGACAGACTATGCCCTAATTTGAGAGCCAGACTTGGGCGTTTATATGTATAGTTTTGCCTGTCATGACCAGCTACACATTTCACAGATTCTACAACATGCATGAAATTTGAAGGCAAAACATGGTCCTCAATGGTCTTTAGCTCCGGGTTTTTACTTGAGCATAACTGAAGCCTTCCCAACTCTCTCAGTTTTTGACGAATATACTCATGTTTCCCAGCATCATGGCCAAAACGTTTAAAAATAAATTTCTTTCTAAATAGGCCTTGGCAGTGAACACAGTGCATGTAATCCTGGGCTTCTGTGTTTACTGATGGTTTCCTTCTGGGAACAAGTTCACCTGGACCTCCGTTTAACACCTCAACATTATGAGCAAAGTTTCCCCTGTTTCGAAGATGTTCAAGATGGAGTTTTCTTTCTTTTGATCCCTTATTATAAGACATGGCTTGTGCAACCTCCAGTTCATTTTTTATGAACATGCTCCAAATGTCGAGTTATTTTCAGTAATCCTTTATTACAGAACAAGCAATATTGTCTCTTATTGTACTGGCGAGACCCATCTGCTTTTGTACTTACTGCCTGCACTGACAGTGAACGTTGGCGTCGGACTGTCCAAGGAGGTGATGAGCTACTTTCTGGTACTTGTTGCTGTTCTGAAGGGGTGTCATTGGTATGTTGGATTGGGCTTTTTGAGTATGTCCTGGGTCTATTTTTTGAATTTCCTGGCAGGTTGCTTTTTGTTGACATGAATGAATTAAATGAATCTTCACTGTCCCCATCGTTGTCACTGTCACTGTCGCTCAATTCAGGAACAAAAGCAGGGCTGCCCGATGAGGTACACCCAGACAGGTCATCTGAGTCACAATCCATGCCTCTAAAACAAGCAAAGCATCTTATTAGACAAGGTAAAATCAAGCCTGAAACTGTCTGGTTCTTCTGGAACTCAGGGGGTGTATAACCCCAAAGCCCAGTCCGAGCAGAGAGCACCAGAGGCGGACTGGATGTCCAGGAATGCCCCCTCTCTAAAACCGGCTATTCTGTCAAAGATACACGGTGCTCTGGCTTAAGACCCACCCAGGGTTAAAGAGCAGGTCATGCTGCATTCATCCATGCCCCTAAGAAGGGCCCCCCCTACCAGAAAACCACTTTCTAGTCAAAAATCAAAGAAACTAACCACCCAGAGCAATAGAGGGGTCCTAGTGACTTGATCTAACCCGTCAGCCAGCCCCAAAACCATTAAAAATTCAAGTCTAGAGGTGGCATGGTACTTTGGAGCAGTGGTTCTCAACCTGGGGGTGGGGACCCCCATGGGTGTCGCGAAATGATTTTTGGGGGTCCCCAGATCATGTGAAAAATTTAACATTAAGATCTTAAACAAGGTTTGACAGCTTCAAATACTGTGATAGGTGTATATTCCTATTTGCTGACCTACAAGATGAACTTATCTATGCTTATGTCTTCAAATTCAAATCAAACAAGAGAACAAAAACTACTTTATCACTTTGCAGGTATCCTACATTTTGCGTTTGGGGGTCGCGAATGGCTACGGTTGTTATTTAGGGGGTCGCGACTGAAAAAGGTAGAGAAGCACTGCTCTGGAGGACAGTGTAAGACCAGCCCCGAAGCCTCGTCCGAGTAGAGTGCTCCAGAGGCGGACTGGAAGGCCTGGAATCTTCCCTCCCCAAAATGTGCTATTCTGTTTAAAATAGGCAGTGCTCAAACTCAAAACCTACCCAGGACTATGGGGGACATGATGCTGCCCTGGTCTGACCCATTGGGCAGTGCTCCAGGACCTGTAAAAGTGTTTAAAATCAAGCCTTGAAGTGGCAGTGTTGTGTGGAAGTCAGGGAATGACATACAGTATATATATATATATATATGTATGTATGTATGTATGTATGTATGTATGTATGTATGTATGTATGTGTGTATATATATATATATATATATATATATATATATATATATATATATATATATATATATATATTTATTTATTTATTTATTTATTTATTTATTTATTTATTTATTTATATATTTATATATTACGTGCGTCGGCAGCTCCACCGTAGAACAGCGCGTGTTGTTGTCAACTCACCACTAAATTGAAAGGATCCTGAAGTTAGCGCTTCAGGAGTTGTATCGATCCAAAGAATCAAGTCGGGGGTTGTTTTTAAGATGACCAGGGCTTTATGCTGGCAGAAGAATATCCAATATGCAAAACGTGTCATTGAAAAGTTGCCGCTAAAAGCGATGACACATCCAACATGATCCAGCATCATCGATGCAATCATCAGTCACAGTTTGTCCAAGTAAAGGTAAAGAAACAATGTAAATCCTTCTAACGAAGTGGTCCAAAGAGTGTTGCACGGCTCACGCCAAAAATAACCACTGGTTTAAATCCATATTTCACACGTACTGCTTTGTAACTTTGATCAGGAACTGGAATGAATTTGCTCAGTTACAACTGTAACCTTCACGCAGTCATACAACGTAAAACGTTTGGTCTCGTTGATAAAACAGACATAAAAACACTATGGCTCACCTTTTTCTCGATTGTTGTTGTTCCAGCAGCTGATTCAGCAGGACTATCTGGGCAAAGTCTACAGCCTTTTATTCAAGTCGGAAAGTCCAAGTCCAGACACAAGATTCAGTCCAAGTCCCGGACTGAGACCAGGTCTGCACGAAAGATCACATTGTGAGAATGTTAAAGCAGAGAATAAAGTTTTTAAAGTATTCTGTCCCAGGGCCTGTCCCCACGAAGCCAAGCTCAGGCGTTTCTGCACAAATATTTGTCCTAAACCAACATCGTCCACACGAAGCAGGACTTTTAGGAGACTGAAAAAGAAGATTTCTGAAACCAGGTCTCAGGGTGAAGAGATTTCAAAACTCCAGTTTAGCGTCTCCAGTTACGCTGGATTCGATTTTTTTTCTTTTCCCTGACGACATCACTGCACCAAAGTCACATCTCATCTGCAGAATGTACTGACCTTTGACCTCTATATGATGTTCACTGTCAAAATCTGAGTCTCATTTCACCATAAACCACAGAAGAAATAAAGAAAAACAAAAATATCCATATTCCAAAGATTCTGAAGCATAAATCCACTTCCTGAGTCTCTTCTGTGGGTTTTAGATCCATGTTGTTCATTCAGAATGTTTGAAAGAGTTTTTGTTTACGTTAAACTTAATTTTTTTTATTTATTATTTTTTTCTTCAAAAACTTTTTGCACAATGTCTTTCCTACTTCCTGTTTTTTGGTCAGGCTGGTTTTACTGATTCATGTAGACGCTGATCAATCCTAAGCCAGCTCCATGTTTACGCAGATCGTTCTGTCTTCGTGTGGACAAGGTCTATGTCTGTCCAAAAAATTCTACTCTGTCTTACCGGAGCGGCCTATCAGAGAAGCAACGTGGATGAAGCTTTGTAACGGAGAAACAAAAGTATCATTTTTAGCCTACTTAATGTGACAATAAAGTTAGCAACTACACATAGGCCTGTTGGTCATTATGACGTTTGCCGTATGAGCGTGTGTCAGAGATGCGAGACTGAAAAATTCAGACAGGGAAGTCAGAACTGCGGGATTTCGAAATGAAGGGCTTTCAAAATTACGGCATGTCGGCAGAATGGGATTTCAGCAGAACGGGCGGACTCCATAGGCCACACTTCTTAGTTGGTTGAAGCTAAAAACCCAAAAAGTTTCAAAAAGTGCTCAGTGCCCCTAGAGAGACAGCAAGAGAGCAACCAACCACTCTGTTTCAAAAGACAGAGCAGTTACCACATTAGTTATCACAACCAACACGGCCACCAACCACAACCAGCCCTTACAACCATCCCACAACCAACCCTTCTCACAACCACCAATCACGACAAAGCACAAACCACAACCACTCCCACAATTCCAGCTAGGCAATATATTGACTCTAAGATAATATTGTGAATGTTGTTTTGAAGATTAGCAAGAAAAAAAATTTAAATAATTTGAAATGATCACTGGTATCACTTATCAAAAAACACTCCTTATTTTTTTATCCAGAATATTACAAAACATGTTATCAAAGTTGCACTATGTGTTGTTCTTCTAGTTGGTCTTGTAATCAATGGAAACAGGTTCATGGTGAACATCGTGTTTATAACCTCTTGTTGCTTTGTATTCAATAAATCAATAGTTTAGTCTCCACATATTACATTCTTCTTAATCTTACTAAATAATCTTTCCAAGTCAGATCCTGGTGTTCTGTATGCAGCTTACAATTTCAACAGTTAGACATTCAAAAGTGGGATCTACTGCAGAGACATTTTTTCAACAATGACATTCCATATTCTTGTCGATATATAAAGCCACGCCTCCTCCTCCTTATCGTGTGTATGAGTACAAAACATTTCAGAACCATTCATGTTAAAATCCATTTCTTTTGCTCTATTTATTATTTAAATGTATTCTGATCACAAACTATGAATATTCAAATGAAATAGACACTTTTTAGTTCAGTGTAATTTTTTGATCAATCTTTTTTTTTTTTTTTTTTAGTTGCTCCGCTCAGAATTTTTAAAGGTCTATTATCAATAACGATCATTTGAATTTTGATTGGCCAATACGGATAATGGCAGAGTTACTTTTATAGTAATACAGTCAACATTTATGATTAAGTAAAAAGGGGTGAGAGAAGGCAGAATTATGTAAATAATTAATATAATAATACATTAAAATAACAATTTTTATATCGCAAAGTAAAACTTTTTTTTCTTTGTAATTTTTAAGAAAAAATGTATTTTATCAACACTACGACATAAAAGCTGGGACAGAGGTTAGACTGTTCTCTGTCAGAATGTGTACGCTACAGTTGAGCTGAATGTGATCGTCTGGTTGCAGCGCGTCACATTTCTTAAACCAACAGGTGACCAGAAGAAAACCAACCAAACAGATGTAAGTCTGTTTAAGTGGGACAAAGACAATTTACGAGGAGCCTTTCCTTGATTAAAGTAAAAAGCTAAACAAATGAATTGCACAGGCCTATAGTTTGCACAGATCTGTGATTTCTCTTGCAGCAGTGCAGATATTGGCCTCAGACAACAAAGAAAAAGCTTTGCTTCGTCACTGTTTCTCCAGTCGCCTTTAGTCAAAGCAGACGTGGACACATTCAACAGACCAACATGGTCTGGTAGGTTCATAGAAGATCATGTTTAAACTTGAAAAGAAGCAGGCCTATACAAGTGTTCTTCACACTTTCTCAATGTTCTGTCGAAAACCCTTCCCCAGCAGCTTTAGGACTGGTCCATCTGTGTCTGCTAATCTGTTGAAGATGATGGGAAATGCTTTTTTTTACACATATATTTCTTGAAAATCTACCATCCATAATGCTGAATTAAGAACAAACAAAAAAGCCAAATACCTTGTTAGGCCTCTGTGTGGGATATCTTGCATCAGGATAAGTGTCCAAACACCAGATTACAGGCACATTTATTTGTAAGATACCCTTTTATAAAAAAAAAAAAAAAAACAGCCTAAAGACGTGTGAACACATTTCTGATGGCTTGACAAAATATCATCTGAATACGGTTATCAGGAAACACCAAGCATGGATCCAGATCACCCAGCTCCGCTAAGCGCTGCCATGCACTTTCACACAAACCTCAGCGCTTTGAGAAGACAGTCTTATTGGAACAAAAGAGAAGATGTGTAGGGCTGGAGGAGCCTAGAGGAAACGCCGCCCGAGATTCCAGATGGAAGTGTGACCTGGGCTAGGAGCGGGTGGGGGTCTGCAGCAGGAAGTGTGAACCATCTCTGAGACGAGATTAGACAGCTACAGACTCATTTCCACAGAGTTCAGCTGGAACACACAATATTCTGCAGATATCGCATCGGTGCTAGTCCAGGCAACGCAGTCTCACTAGAGGGCGCACATTTACCACGACACAAAAACAGCGTATTATGAGCGCGACTAACCACCATAGAAATGAACTGGGACTGTGACACGTACCGTAAGTACACAGGACAGCCGTGAACTCGGAATTGACACGTCTGTGAAGTCGTGGTAAATGTACGCTTTCTTGTGAGATCAGGCTCCAGGAGATGTTGGATCAGGTCTCTGCTCCACTAATTCACATGATGTTGATCCAGAACATCTCTATGTTTAAAATTCAATTGTTACTTGCACAATAAATAACAGCTACAACGGGCTACATTGTCTCAAGATCTCCACACAAGTGGAGCCCTTTAGACAATCAGCCACGACTTTACTTTTCTTTACGGACAGAGTACAGGACATCGATGTACGCGACTGCAGGACGTACGGCAGGTATAAGGCTGCTGTTAAAACACATTTAGTCCGGCTAAATGAACATTTGCCACATGATAAAATCTCAACCCTGGATCAGCGCGTGTCTGTTTCAAACCAATGTTTAGCAGCTCAAGGCAAAACACGGCATTTTATTATAGGCCTACAGTGTAGACCATGAACAAATACAGCAGATATACAGTATACTGTATATCCCATTTGGATGGGAGATTGTAAAGCGCTTTGAGTGCCTGAAAATGTAGAAAAGCACTATATACTGTAAATAGAGCGTTTATATACGATTACATGCTCAATGCAGTACAGGCATTTGAAATGCATATTCTGATTATAAAATCAGCCATAACTCTTGTCATATATATATGAGTGGTCCTCTATATAGTGACACTAAATATGACCGTTTACTGTTTGAATGTTGATAAAACAAAATAAAAATAAAAGTTAAGGGTTAACAACAGTGGCTTTTTTATCTAGTTTATTATGGTCTATGTTGTGTCTTAGGGGAAAAAAAAGTTTATATAAATAAACTAAATCAAACAAAATTGAAAATTGTAGCTGCAAAATCTCTCTCTCTCTCTCTCTCTCTCTCTCTCTCTCTCTCTCAATTTCAATTTCAATTTCAAAAGGCTTTATTGGCACGATTGCACAACAACATTGCCAAAGCAAAAATAACAATAATAACAGTAATAACAACAATATAAACAGCAATCAATATTCTAAATAACAATATATACATATATATACACACACAGGTCAGGTGGTTGTATCAGATGTGTGGTTGTTGTGGTTGTCTCTCTCTCTCTCTCTCTCTATATATATATATACATACATACACGTGTATATATATTTATATTTATACACACTGAATTTTTGTAAGAATGGAAATAAGCAAATGTGATTTAAAAGGCTAATGTATGACTGCATACATAAAGATGCCACAGAAAATTTGATTTCCTCGATCCTTTTTTGATAAATTGAAAAGCGAGTCTGTGATCTGTTTGCTGCCCTTGGCTGTTCATTCTGGAATGTGCAAATATTGGATATTAGTATTATAGTCAGTCAGAAGAGCGACTCCACTTCTGAGGTTTAAATATATGTGAGTATGAAAAGTCAGCTCAGAGTCTATAACACAACCACATGTCCAACACAATAAAGACCACTTCAGCACGTTTGTGTGCAGATACATTTTGTTTTTTCTCTTGAATAACCAGGAAGAAAAAATGTAAAAGCTCAATGTTAGTTGGTGGAAATACTAAGCAGAAGTACAGGGTATTAAAGGCAGAACTGACTCTTGCCTGCCACCGAGACATTCTACACAACTCATTACCACTGACTTCTATAAACTCTGGATAAATCATCTCAAAATGCAGACTAGAAGTAGTAATCATGAGAAACATGTGACTGCTCCGGAACATTTCAGAATGAGAGAATCTGAGCTAATCAGGCGAGTTAGTGTGTGTTCTGTGTTTGAGATGAGCTGTGGAGCGCTGCCTGGTCGACACAAGCAAATACATAAGCAGACTAAACAACAGAGCACTTACCGGGACGTACAGGGAGGGACTTCAGACTGAAACATAGACTTTGAGTGATTTAAAAATGTATTTTCAAGAAGACTATATCTCACTAGGAAATCTATGTATTTACCTAAAAGCTCAAGTTGTACGATACAACCTGAAGGGACTTGGAACGACTGAAAAAACACGTTTATTTGAATTTTATGTTATTGAATATTAATAATATAAATATTTATTTGCTTATTTAACATAGTAAGGACAAAAATATAAATACAGTGTGTGTGTGTATATATATATATATATATATATATATATATATATATATATATATATATATATATATATATATATATATATATATATATAATGAAAATAAAATAGTCTAAATGGAATGTAAGAAAATACAGATTGTAATTTTATAAAGACCTGTCAGATTTAAAGTGTTTTCTTTAGTATACATTAAAAAAATAAAAAAAATAAAAACCTAAAACATTTTATATGCTAATTGTCCTGCGTAAATGCATGTCTCTTTTGTTCAATATTAGGCCTATCGTTTTGAGCTTATTAGTTGTTCTGCATCAGGCCTATTTTAAAAAATGAGACCTTCCCTGCCCATTTACCCTTTTCTACTAAAATATGATATTTGAACATTCGTAAGATCCGTGTTTTCTGGTTCACTCCCGAGTAAAGCGTCTGAAATCAGCTCGAAGTGAAGAAAGAGCCGAGAAAACACGGCAGCGCTGTGCTAAAGGACAGACGGAGGTCCGACAGGGGACTGGAAATGCTGCGCTATTATCCTCCCGCTGAAAACGAGCACGCTGACCCGATTAAAAAGCCACTATTTGTGGGTCACGCTCTTGTTTTGCGATGCTTAATTTGTTCATCGATAGTGACACGGCGCGGGGCTCGCGCTGGCAGTCTGTACCTGTAACATTATCTTTGTCAAAGTTGTGCTTCAGAGGCAGGGCCTTGTCACGGTAACCCGACACGGAGAGAGGAGAGCGGGGAGCAGAGGGTCTGGCCTGTGCCGTGTGCGTGCGTGGGTCTGCGGGTCTGTGTGTCGTCCGTCCTCGCGCTCACGCGGAAGTGGTGGACTGCGGCGCCGCTCAGTGGACGCTCCGGTCACTGTGCATGGATCTGCTGTGTTCCTCCGCAGCGGTGGTGGACGGACTATATCGCGCTGCGTGTGTAAGTAAAATAGAACTTTATAAAACTGTTGTTTCTCCCTTTCTTCATGTGTGTGTGTGTGGTGTGTAGCTTGGAATTGTTCAAATAAGTTAGACTATTTACTATACACACGTTTAATCTTGTAAGCCTACAACAATAGGCACAGTCGGATGTGCTATTTTAGTTAACAAAAGGCTAGTCACTCGTATTGATGAGATGTATTACTTAAGTCAAATATTAAAAGAAAAATAAATATTATTTTTGACGTTTTTGCTTTAAATCAGATGAGCATGTGTGTATGTATATGTATATGTACATGTATATGATTTACATTTCAATACAGCTAAGCTAATTCGTCTGTCGTAAACAATAAACTACAGACTTTACCAGAGCTTCAGTCCAGAGTGATGGCTCTGCTCGTACAGTGTGTTACAGGTAAGATTCAGGTTTATTTTGAGTTCATTGTCTGATGGTTTTGAAATGAAAAGGCCATTTCCTTATATTTTCTCAGATATTTTAACAGTTAGTATTATTTTAAAGACAGACAGGCTAAACTACATTTTCAATGAAACATAATGAGCATGATCATATTTGAATTTAATTTAGTCAGCTTTTTTGTTTTTACACAATTTGACTTTCGTTGATGATGTTCATTTCACTTTTGTCTAGAAATGGACACATAGTGACCATATTGTAAATGTTGTAAATCCAAATCCACAGAAATAACAGACATTATGATTGGACAAATGATCACAATCTGTAGCACTTTGATTTTTGCTAAATAGAGTAAATATCCTTTGTGACGACACATGTGGAAGGGTTTTGTTTTACAACTCAATATTTCCTGTAACTTTGGACTTTTACTTTGCAATGTCTTGGTAACATTCTGAACATATTTAGCACAAGAACTATCACATCAACATGCAAGAATCTGTCATAGGGCTTTGAGTGGAGGCTTTGTGTAGGCCAAAAGAAAAAGAAAAAGAAAGAAAGAAAAAAAAAGAAAGAAAGAAAGAAAAGGAAATGATTAAGTGGCAGCCAAAGGATATTGACATTACTAGTGAAGTTCCGTGGACTCAGATGAACGATGGCCAGGCAGGAAGACTCAGCAGACTCTGCGTACTCTTGTAAAGCACTTTGACTGCCTTGGGACGTAGAATCAGCAGCTTGTTAGCATGACCCAAACATCCTTATCCACCAGGTTGTGTGGATCAGTTCAGTCAGATGGACGACTGCTTACATGCAGCTCTATTGTCACAAACACAAGGTTTGTCCAATGTGATTTAAGATATTTGATCACAAAGCTATATATATATATATATATATATATATATATATATATATATATATATATATATATATATATATATATATATATATGTTGTTTTGGTGAAATTGTATTTTTTTAACAAAACAAACTAATAATATAAATAAATACGTTTAAACCATGTTTAAAGTAATCACAGATGTTTCTTAAGGTTACTAAATATTGTAGATACAGCTACTATATATAGATAGACATTTCTAGACAGATATAGATAAATATGAATGTTTGAATATTAAACTTGTTTTATTTCAGTGACAGCATTTTAAAATAAGCTTTTTAAAATGTTTTTTTTTTTCAAGCCAATGTTTGTAGGTTAGAAAATGTTTTCAGTGCAGGATTATTCAAACACTTGTAAATAAAACAACAACAACGTTTGATATGTGTTTGATGATAATTCATTTTGCATTCTAAACCACATGTAAGAACATTATTTCTGTTGGACTGACACATCATCTGAATATTCTACTTGAAATAATCCAACTAAACAATTATACTCATATTATTCTTCATGTTCATTTTTAGCTCTCATTTAACTCTCACTAATGCATCAGCGTGTCTAAAAAGCAGCCTGTTTGAAGCTCTAAATGTGACAGAAGAAGAAGAACCCAGACCGCAGCCTAAAGCCGAGGAGTGTGTGAGATTCTACTGCCGACGCTTGATTACGGCAGACACAGGGAGGATTTACCACAGCCTCTAGATGACCAGCGTTCTCTCTGCTGCATCTGTGCCATTTGACACAGTGACACTTTTAGTTTATTTTTATAAGATGAGACTGGACACGGACATTATTGGAACAAAAGAAATGCAGCTAACAATGTTGTCATTTGATTTTGTAATAAACTGCGGTGTGTTGCAGTGTTGTGGGCTCTTAATAATAATTACAGGTTGACTGATAGAAGTGCCTCATGTGACTTTTTAGCCAAGAAATAGGCTCAACAAAAGCACTGTTTGTGTTGGATTAAATAAAATAAAGTGTTTTACTGTGAGCAGACTAAAGGTGCGTTCACATAAGAATTGTCAAACTGGCGCAGATGGAATACATAACACTTGTATAGCGCTTTTCAAGATACTCAAGGCGCTTCACGTAAAGAGGACAAACCAACACGGAAAATAATAATAATAATAATGTTAAAAAAACTATAAAAAACACATTACAACAATTTACTTTTGTAACCCTTGCTTTCTTTAAAAATATACATAATATTATCATTTGAAAATCTAAAACCAGTTGACTGTGCAGAGGTTTAGCGTGTTTGTGGTCCAAAGGATCCCAGTCCGACCCCCGCAGAGCACTATGGCTTCACACTTTTGCATCTAGAGGGATTTTCGATCGACGTCACTTTGCGCTCTACTGCACATGCTCCATGTAGACAGAGCTGCTGTCCATCTGCTTAGCTGGAGGAACTTCTTTGATTAAAACAACGACAACAGGACAAGAGCAGCTGTTTGGATCAGGTCTGAGCCGGCCTGACAGACGTCTGACTCCTGAAGCTTGAGGCAGTGTTTTTCTGCAACGTTTATGGGTCGTAGGGTCGGATTTCATTCACAAATAATGAATTGGCCATAATACTTTTGTGTTGGCGGCTCTTTCTGCAGACCAGATCGCCTGTGTTGGGAAACCAATAATCCCCTCATTTAAAACAGTGGTTGTTTTGTGTTTGACTGTTCTTCTGTTGTCATCAGACAGCGTCACAGATATTGTAGTCACATGTTTGCATTGATGCTCGAAGTCAGTCCAGTCTCAGAACAGGCGACTGCATGCGACAAACTTTGAGCATTCATGCGTAGTGCCTGACCTCTCATCCTGATGCTCTCCCAAACACATCTCCCAAAAATCTTCTTCTCATTGTTTTATTAAGTGCAAATGGGGTAAAACATTGGGTGTAGGGGAGACCGGGGTTAGTTGTCACATTTTTTTTACTTTGATTTGAATTACTCAAAAACAGCAAACCTCACATGAACCATTTTAACAACAGAGGAAAGTTCAAAGTGTTGTGTAACTAATAAATCTACCTGCTGTTCTCTGTCTTATTCTGATCAAAAGTTATTGCTCATTAAATGTTAATTGTTCAAGTGTGACAACCAACCCCGCTCTGGCTGTGCTGCTGTTCTAGACAGAATCATATGTGACAACCAACCCCCAAAAGTGTGACAACCGACCCGACTGGACTGTTTGACTCTCACCTCAGCGCACTTCTACATCCTTAAACCAGCTCAGATAAAAACTCTCCTCTTTGTAAAGTTACAGTTTTAAGCTTTCAACACAACTTTTGGAAAAAATAAAACATTTTTTCTCAACATCTGAAAATGTACTTTTTGCTATAACTTTTTTTTATTTTGTCTTATCACAGTCTTGAACAAATGTTTAAACAAATGTTTTATTGAGTGAATTTTGGTTCATTTAATGAACATTTTTATCTGACTTCTTTTCAAATGCACCAATCACAAGCTGAGATGCAGTGATTGTGCCAACCTGCCCGTGTGACTACTAACCCCGCCCTCCCCTATGCTCAGGAATGTTTGAGTTATGATGAACTCTAAAAAATGGACCCAAATCTATGACTTGACCCTCAGTGCTACCTTCAGGTCACGTGCTCATGTTGCTAAAAAAGAAATTGTCACTATTCCATTTCTTTATGTGTTTTTGACACAAATACGATCCGTTTAATGAATGTTTACTTCCTGATAAAACCTGATGATCTCACCCAAGGACAGAACCATTGTCTGAGTAGAAAAGTGAGTTAGCATAAGAAATCCAATCTTTCTGAGACTAGAAACATAATAAAGGACAATATACATGTGTTTAGAGACAGACAAGAGCTACTTCAGACAAAAACTAAGAAGTTGCCTAGCAACCATGCAGCACACTGGCCTGAAATGAAGAACTCTGTTTCATTCATTCATTTCTACTGCTTGTTCCCATTATGAGCCACAGGCTACAGGAGCCTGTCCCAGGGCCTGTCCCCACTTGTCCAAGCTCAGGCGTTTCAGCACAAATATTTGTCCTAAACCAACATCGTCCACACGAAGCAGGACTTTTAGGACTGAAAACCAAGAATTCTGAAACCAGGTCTCAGGGTGAAGACATTTCAAAACTCCGGTTTAGCGTCTCCACAGTTACGCTGGATCCGGATTTTTTTTTTTTCCTACTATGACATCACTGCCCCAGAGTCATGTCTCATTTGCAGAATGTACTAACCTTTGACCTTATATGATGTTCACTGTGAAAATCTGAGTCTCATTCACGTAAACCACAGAAGACGTAAAGAAAAACAAAAATAAATCCCTTACAATCTCCATTAAATCTGTATTGAAACGTTGTCAAAATATTCCAAAGATTCTGAAGCATAAATCCACTTCCTGTGTGTCTTCTGTGGGTTTTAGATCCATGTTGTTCATTCACAATGTTTGTGAAGTTTAAAAGAGTTCTCCGCTAAGTTTTTGTTTACGTTAAACCTTTTTCATTTTTTTTTTTTTTTCTTTTTACTTTATTGCGTCGTTTCTACTTCCTGTCTGTGTCAGTGTCACAGCGCCACACTCTGGTCAGATACAGGCATTACACCGGCTTCAGGCTGGTTTATTGATTCATCTGGACGGTGATAAATCCTAAGGCAGCTCCATGTTTACGCAGATCATTTTTAAAACTTTACTCGTTTTGTCTTCGTGTGGACAAGGTCCCAGAGTCAGTGCCAAAATGTCAGTTTATCAACTCAAATATCGCTGTTTGCAGTTTGTAAAACATTGCAAGAGAGTGAATTTGGTTTTTCCTTACATTACCTCTGTGTAGACATTAGCAACATTAGCATGGCAGCACATGACAGCAGGTTTATAATGGGAGAAGTGCAGGCCAGTGAACTGTAGAGACAAGCTAAACAGCTCCGAGTAGGAACTTCCAGTTGGAGGGCTGTTCCAGTGGGAATTTACAAGTTAGAACTTTGAAGATCCGAGCTCTGAGTATTTTGATGAGTCTGTAATTTTGATGCATCTTTTCCTGCCTTGTAAAGCACTTTGAATTGCTTTGTGTATGGACTGTGTTATTCAAATGTTCCTTGTGCTGCGTACCAGTGGAACAAATTCACATTGGAAAAATACAGTTTTTTTTTTTGTTTGTTTGTTTTTTTCTCTCTCCCTCTCTTACAAGTGGTAACAGTGAATACATTTAGTTTTTGCTAAAGTCTAGCTTTGTTCAAGTCAAATGTATTTGTTTAGCACATTTTATACACAAAGCAAACCAAAGTGTTTTACAAGTCAGAGAACGATATATTTAAATCACACAAAAAATAAATACAAAAATATATTTTTTTTACTTTAAAATAAATTAAGATTGCAAAGAAAAACTTTACAAAAGGAAACTTTTTGGTACTTCCTGGTTCTAGTCACGACTAATGTGATGGTACTTCCTTTCATCAACACGCTGATCTGTTTCATCCACATACTGATCTGTTTCAACCTCACACTGATCTGTTTCATCCACACACTGATCTGTTTCATCCTCACACTGATCTGTTTCATCCTCACACTGATCTGTTTCATCCACACACTGATCTGTTTCATCCTCACGCTGATCTGTTTCAACCTCACACTGATCTGTTTCATCCACACACTGATCTGTTTCATCCTCACGCTGATCTGTTTCATCCACATACTGATCTGTTTCAACCTCACACTGATATGTTTCATCCACACACTGATCTGTTTCATCCACACACTGATCTGTTTCAACCTCACACTGATCTGTTTCATCCACATACTGATCTGTTTCAACCTCACACTGATATGTTTCATCCACACACTGATCTGTTTCATCCACACACTGATCTGTTTCATCCACACACTGATCTGTTTCAACCTCACACTGATCTGTTTCATCCACACACTGATCTGTTTCATCCTCACTCTGATCTGTTTCATCTTCACACTGATCTGTTTCATCCTCACACTGATCTGTTTCATCCACACACTGATCTGTTTCATCCTCACTCTGATCTGTTTCATCTTCACACTGATCTGTTTCATCTTCACACTGATCTGTTTCATCCACACACTGATCTGTTTCATCCACACACTGATCTGTTTCATCCACACACTGATCTGTTTCATCCACACACTGATCTGTTTCATCCACACACTGATCTGTTTCATCCACACACTGATCTGTTTCAACCTCACACTGATCTGTTTCATCCACACACTGATCTGTTTCATCCACACACTGATCTGTTTCAACCTCACACTGATCTGTTTCATCCTCACTCTGATCTGTTTCATCTTCACACTGATCTGTTTCATCCTCACACTGATCTGTTTCATCCTCACACTGATCTGTTTCATCCACACACTGATCTGTTTCATCCTCACTCTGATCTGTTTCATCTTCACACTGATCTGTTTCATCCACACACTGATCTGTTTCATCCACACACTGATCTGTTTCATCCACACACTGATCTGTTTCATCCACACACTGATCTGTTTCATCCACACACTGATCTGTTTCATCCACACACTGATCTGTTTCATCCACACACTGATCTGTTTCATCCACACACTGATCTGTTTCATCCACACACTGATCTGTTGTAGAACACTGAAATTGAAGATTTCTGAAACCAGGTCTCAGGGTGAAATAATTTCAAAACTCCGGTTTAGCGTCTCCACAGTTACGCTGATGACATCACTGCACCAAAGTCACGTCTCATCTGCAGAAAGTACTGACCTTTGACCCTTATATGATGTTCACTGTGAAAATCTGAGTCTCATTCACGTAAACCACAGAAGAAATAAAGAAAAACAAAAATAAATCCCTTACAATCTCCATTAAATCTGTATTGAAACGTTGTCAAAATATTCCAAAGATTCTGAAGCATAAATCCACTTCCTGTGTCTCTTCTGTGGGTTTTAGATCCATGTTGTTCATTCACAGTGTTTGTGAAGTTTAAAAAGGTTCTCCGCTGATTTTTTTTTCTTTAAAAACCTTATCCACAGTGTCATTTCTACTTCTGTTCTGTGTCAGTGTCACAGCGCCACAGTCTGGCCAGATACAGGCATTACACCGGCTTCAGCCAGCTCCATGTTTACACAGATCGTTTTGTCCCTGGATAAACAGAGTGTGGTCAAAAAGGCCTTTTTGAAGGTATTTTGAAAATGGCTTTTGAAGAAGAATTGTCAAAACCAAAACCCAATGCTGTTCAGGCCCAAAGATTTTAAATGTGATATTCTCTTGTGCAGAGCTTGTTGCCACTTATAATGAGAGTTAATAGGAATTAGCTAAAGGTACAGAACATCAGACAAACAAAGAGACTCAGACAAACAGATCCAGACAAACAAAGATACTCATACAAACAAACAGACTCATACAAACAAAGATACTCAGACAAACAAAGAGACTCAGTCAAACAAAGAGACTCAGTCAAACAAAGAGACTCAGTCAAACAAAGAGACTCAGACAAACAAAGATACTCAGACAAACAAAGAGACTCAGTCAAACAAAGAGACTCAGACAAACAAAGAGACTCAGTCAAACAAACAGACTCACACAAACAAACAGACTCACACAAACAAACAGACTCATACAAACAAAGAGACTCATACAAACAAAGATACTCAGACAAACAAACAGACTCAGTCTTTGTCTGTGCCCAAAGGTGAAAGAAACATTTTGTATTTGCCCAGGGTTGTGCATTGAATCCAATTCCAATTCCAATATTGGCGATTATGGTCATCAATGACATACTTGTGTCACTGAGTAATGGTTAGAATCAAGTGTAACTGTAGACTCTCATATTACTCCATGAGTTGTTTCAGATCATCGTTTGAATAATAATGATTTCAATTAAGATTTCTATAATTGTGATGACTATTTTCAGCATAATGGAGCAACCTTCATTGTGTGTCCAATCTCTCTCACTAATATTACAGCAGAAGTGTGTCATGTTTATATGCACACGCTCCATTATTGAGCGTGGATTTGAGCAGCGCTAAGCCTTGAAAGTGCTCCTGCATTATTCCGGGGCCGAGCTGGATACTTGTCAGCGGGAGGTGGAAAATGAGACCTTCCCTCAAGAGACTGCCTGCGGTGCCTTCTCCACACGGCGGCAATCCCAGGCTCTCACACTGTGCAAAACACACTCCAACAAACTATTATATATTTATCTGAGCTTTCTCTCTGCTGGTTACACTGCAAAAAACACACATCTCCTTCCACTTCATTTAGCTGTATTTCTAGGCTTATTTTAAACCCGCGTTAGTCAGGTCAGTGCAATAAGACAAGACATTTGTAAAACTTAAACCAAAATGATATTTTCTTAACCTTTACCAACATTTGAGTTTTTCAACTTATTTCAAGTAGATCTGGACTTGTTTTAAATTTCACAACTGTCACCTAGCAACCACATTGTGAATATGGGTCAAAATCCACAGAAATGATGCTGATGTAATGATTTGACAAACAAAGACTTTGTGTCAAAATGATGGTTTAAGCTCCAAGAGACTGTCAGTTGTGTGTGAATTGTCTTTCTGACGACACATGTGGAGGGATTTTGTTTGACAAGCAAAACTATCACCCAGTTTGTATGGACAGATTTGTAGCCTCAGTTAGGGACTGGAGGGTGTCCCGTTTGGGGACCACAGGATCTCATCTCTGCTGTTGGTCCTGTTGGTCCTTCAACAGCAGAGCGGTTTGCAGCCGATTGTGAAGCGGCTGGGATGAAAATCAGCTCCTCTAAATCTGAGGCCATGGTTCTTAACCGGAAAAAGGTGCCTTGCCCTCTCTAGGTAGTGGAGTCTTGTTCCAAGTAGAGGAGTTCAAGTATCTCGGGGTCTTGTTCACAGTGAGGGAAGGATGGAGTGTGAGTCTGAGGCAGATCAGTGCAGCATCAGCAGTGATGAGGTCACTGTATCAGACCGATGTGATGAAGAAGGAGCTGAGTCCAAAGGCAAAACTCTCAACTATGGTCATGGGCTTTGGGTAATGACCGGAAGGACAAGATCACATGTACAAGCGGTCGAAATGAGTTTCCTCTGTAGAAGCTGAGCTCTCCATTAGAGACAGGATGAGGCGCTCAGTCACATGGGAGGAACTCAGAGGAGAGTCGTTGCTCTTCCTCCACATCGAGAGGAGCCAGCTGAGGTGGCTTGGGCATCTGTTTCGGATGCATCCTGGACGCCTCACGTCTCACCAGGAGAAGACCCAGGACACTGGACTGGCCTGGGAACGCCTCAAGATTCCCCTAGAAGAGCTGGAGGAAGTGTGTGTCGACAGGGAAGTCTGGGCCTCCCTGCTTAGACTGCTGCCTCCACGAAGAAAATGTCATTTCTGCCAAATCCACTTTTTCTGAAATGTTCCATGTTCTTACGGTGTTCTCTTTCATTGTCAGTGAACAAATCATTTGGTTATTTCACTCTCTGTAAAGTATACTGTCCTTATGCTTTGTGTTATACATTTCTAAATTATTTATATCATAGTTGACATTTTTATTCTTTCTCAGTATCATATGTTGCACATTTGCATCAAATGAAGTTCCTAGTTTGTGGATGTTGTTTTGTTCTCTGATTCTGGCAATACAACTTTCTGATTCTAGAATTATTCCTAATTATTTCTCCTGCACCATGATGATTTGAATTTAAAGGTGCTTACACACAGAAGACAACAATTTGCACCAGACATAAGACACTGTTCAACTGATTATTGGACATTGGTCGGCCATGGACGCTTAAGTAAGTAAGTCTTTATTAGTATAGCACCTTTCACAGACAGAGTGACAGAGCTCTTCACAGTGAGATTAACCCCTCCCTCCCCACTCAGTGACAGTAAACAGCCCTGGGGCAGCTCAGCAGAGGAGATTCGCCTAAACCACCACCAAGTGTTCCCTAACATGCATGTTATTGGTTGGTGGGGAAACCGGAGTGCCCGGAGGAAACTCACCCAGACACGCAGAGGAACATGCACACTCCACACAGAAATTTCTGGGCTATGCGGGAATCAAACCTGTGACCTTCTTGCTGTGAGGCCAGAGTGCTATCCACTCTGCTTGTGATTGTCCCGTCCCTCTTCTGTTGCACACAGTAAAGTTCAGCAGCAGGGCTAGTTTCATTTGACCCAGAACATCATTGGCTACTAAAAGAGATTGACATTTAGTTTGACCAATCACAAGCAGCGCTGGGCGGGTCTAAGGATCCCATTGGTTCACATCATGTGCTGTAAACAGCACAAGTGGATTTTAGGAATACTTTTTCTTTTTTGGCGAGTTTTTGTGATGGAAGCAAAAACTAACCACAGCAGAAGAACAGCCACACATTTGGAGTTTACAGAGCCATGAAAAGACCTGAGTTAGAAGAGTTTGAATGAATCATCCACATGTTTGAAAGGTCTAAATAACAGTGGGCCTCATTCATGAAACGTTCTTACGAACAAATTTGTTCTTAAGGGTTGTTTACGAACATTTTTGGCATTCACAAAATTTGTTCTGAACGGAAAATGTTCGTCTGTAAGAACAAATCCTACGAACACTGAGGAGCATCGTAAGAACAAAAAAACAGCTGTTTCAGATTTTTATTTTTTATATAGTTCAGTCAAAAATTGTAATTTCTACATGATTGTAGGTTATATATTTTTGCAAATTTTTGTATATAAAATAATTTTAGAAACAAAAAAAATTCAGTTATGCAAAGAAAAATGACTCCTTTAATAAACCTGCAGCAGCCTGTCCCAGCCTCAGAGCCTCTGTGTTCTGACCCCCCAGGACTCAGGACCCTGTGTCCCCCCAGGACCAGAGTGCACTGTGCACTGTGCACCCCCCCCCCCCCCACACACACACACACACACACTCGTTCTACCGCGACGTGAAACGAGATATAAACGGCAAAAGCCCAGCGTTATTTCAACACATGTGTGATGTGAATCTGTTTCCTCTGAGTGTGTTCATGTGAGTTTGGACATTTTTAAAAGACGCTGAAGTATTAACTCAGTGAAAGTGGGGAGATGCGCTGCTGCAGCTTTGGAGTTTAGTGAATTTGGCGTAAAGCCTGTTAGGAAGGAATTTGGCTCTTTATGAACTCGTCATGAATCACACATAGTTTTCACAGCGGCTTCTTAAAGTGAAAGTTACGCACAGATTTTACGAAGACTTTCATGAATGAGGCCCATTGAGTTTGGTAAATATGTCGTTTAGTTTACCATATTTTTGGTAAATATGTCATTTAGTTTACCAAAGCCCCATTAACTGTAAGTGTTCGTCTGGTGAGTTAGTGATGCACTTGTGTAGCACCGTTGCCCAAAGTTACAACAGCTGCATGATGCACCCGCGAGAGGGAGCGCTGGACTAGTTTGTGAGCAGGTGTGTTTGTTTTTGGAGCTAAAGGGAGCGTCCCAGTCTGTTCTTTATGTAGTTTTTGATTAGAAGAAGTTCTTACCTCAGCAACATGATCACTGAAGCCACTGTCACTCTGCTCTTAGATCTACACTCACAGATCTACACTCACAGATCTACACTCACACAGATCTAAACTCACACAGATCTACACTCACACAGATCTAAACTCCACAGTGCAGGGATAAAGACATACAAACCATTTCTACTTTGTCATAAACTTGAATAAACTCGTGTTCATGCAGAAAGTGTTGTTCGGTGATCACACAGTGCATTGTGGGATGTGTCCTCGCTCTGTCCTGACGGTGACACACGTCCAGGTGTCTGATGAGGAAACACGTTTGTGCTGATGTGTGGATTCATGTGCTGCTCGGACGGAGACAGTGAAACAGTGAAGCAGAATCTGCCCTGTGCACATAGGCGTCGGAACCATATAAGGTGAGGGGGACGCGTCCCCTCCACTTTTGCAAAGTGGCTGATTTGCCCCCCCCCCACTTTCACAGCCCCGAGTCTGCCCTCCGCCACCGGGTATGCCCACAGGCTGTGGCTAGAAACCCGCGCTGGCCCCGAAATGCACTGCTACAAAGACCAGGCGGCAGCCTCAAAATAGTTTAGGCTATACATGGCGTATATATATTTCACGGAGAGCGCGTTGGCGACCCGCAGCTGACAGGATGGACGTCCGACTCCGCGCGGTCAGACCGGGGCTGCGCAGAGCCGCCAATTTGGAGTAGAGTGGAGGAAAGCGGAGCTCGCAGATCGCAGATGTGTGCGTTTGTGTGCGGTAGACAAGAGAGGGAGAAACGGGCACATAGGCTTTAAGAGAGAGGAGACACGGCGAGGAGGAGAGTTGTGTCGCATTGCATCAGCATTAAAGGAATAGGCTACAAGCAACATCAGTGTAAGTACACCAGACCAACGCGGTTAAAACACTTCAACAAACTTTATGAATGACTGCGATGTGACTCGTGGGCGTGACCGTGTAGCGTGAGGTCATTCTCAGGTTGTGCTGCAGAGGGTGAGCCTCAGAGCCTCAGAGCCTCGTATGATTTTGTACAGAGGTGCGTGCGTTGCTCGTACCTGGAGCAGGCGTTGTCTGTCGGGGCGGACACGAACAGGAGGTTTGTGCTCGCGCAGGGCCACATCACAGCTTCAGTCTGCGAGAGCGTCTCTATTTATTTTCTCCCATATGTCTTATTCCAGTCCGTGTGTAAATGCACCGTCTCATTACGTCTGCTTCAAACTCTTTCATTGTTTACAAAGTTAAGTCTCCGCTAACTGCAGTGCCACACATCCTGCTGCTCTAACAAAATAAAAGCTGTGTACTTCACGGCAGCAGAAAGACACTTATTGTGAAAAAACGCGACAGCAACAGTCTTCCTCTGACCAAACGACAGGATAGTGGACAGGATTCAGCAGCAGGGCAACTTAAAAGGAGCCTACTACTGTAATACTGTATAAGTTGTATTTATAAAGTCATAATAACGTTAAAGATTCTATTTATGAAAAATTTGAAAAAAAAAATTAGAATCAGAAAATCTTAGTGGTGTTAGTGAACAAAATTCCCTAACAACATAGAGATAACAATATTGTAATCTAGAATATTAATATTAGTGGCCAGGTCCTATTTGTGAATGAGAAACTTATCACCTGACCTACCTGATCAAAGATTTAATGAATAAATAAACAGGTTAATAAAATACATGGTTAAATAATGTAGTGATAAAAAGCAGGCAAAGATATGTGTAGGAATAGAATGAATTGGGCTCAAATACAAAATATCTAGAGCAAAATCAAATCTTTTCTTAAAGATGCAAACTTTTTCATCAAAAATAGTTTTGAACAAATGCAAGTTTTTGTCATTTATGTTTTTTGTTAAAGGGGCACTGTGTAAAAAAATAAAATAAAATAAAGTGATCCCACTTTTGAACACCAGGGGGAGCATTTCTAGTGCATTTTGTATAACTACCATGCTGACATCTAGCGCCAATATTCACATTCCGGCCCGTAATAAAACATTTCAAATAAGTATAATGCATCACAATTGATGTGGATTGGTTAACAGTTAACAGTTAACTATTCATGTTGTAAAGAATAAATATGATTTAAATGTTTGTGGTAAGTGATAATTAAAATTCCTCTCAATCTTACACGGTGCCCCTTTAAATAGTTACTAAATAAATAAGAAAATCTGTTTGTTTTTTTGTTTTCACTTTAAGTAGACTTTTGTTCAATTAAAGTGTTGCCACAAAATAGTTGTTTGGCCTGTAGGAGGGAATTTTTTTAGGCCTATATGTGTCTATGGGAAAGATGGTATTGTGAATGGAATGGTATTGTGAAAATATTAAGGTTAAGGTTAAGGTACACTTTATTGTCCCTGTAGGGAAATTTGTCCTCTGCATTTGACCCTGGATCCTTCAATGCCTCTGGGGCATCTCCTCAGGAGCAGTGATCGCCGCAGCGCTCGGGGACCCATCTCCAGATGTTGTTGCTAGGCTTGGTCAGGACTACCGTAGCTGGAGGATTTTACCCTAAAGTTATTTGGAGGCTATCTACCTCCAAATAATTTTAATTTTCTATTTTTGAAATGTGTAGTCAACTTTTCACCTCCAAAAAGTTACACAGTGCACCTTTAAAGTGATAGATTGAGTGTTGTGAGACTCATTCTTTAGGAAAAAGTATTTACTGTCCACACATTAAAACTTACTACATGACAGTGCCCAGAGACACCACTGACAAACAGCTCAGCTGTTGAAATTTAAAAAAATCAGGATGTTCTAAGTCAAAAATACTTGCACTTGTCTGTGCCCAAAAGCTCTTAAAATGCACCAGAATGCAGGAAATAATGTCTGCTTTTTCAAAATCTTCTGGGGGAGGACCCCCCCCCCCCCCCCCACTTTCAAAAACGTTGTGACGCCCATGCCTGTGCACATTCACATTAGTTGTTCCTCTTGGCAGGAAGTAGGACCAGTGTTTATAAAATATGAGCTTGTTATTCAATTCAATTGTATGGGAGTAAATACTGAAGGACTGTGTCTGTGTCCAGCTGGAGTGACAATGGTACTACATGTGTTTACTGCATTTGACTCAGGTGTGTCCTGACAGCGCCAGAGCGGTCCCATCTGCGTCAGAGCGGTCCTGTTGTGTCAGAGCGGTCCTGTTGTATCAGAGCGGTCCCGTCTGCGTCGGAGCGGTCCCGTCTGCGTCAGAGCGGTCCTGTTGTGTCAGAGCGGTCCTGTTGTGTCAGAGCGGTCCCGTCTGCGTCAGAGCGGTCCTGTTGTGTCAGAGCGGTCCTGATGTGTCAGAGCGGTCCTGTTGTATCAGAGCGGTCCTGATGTGTCAGAGCGGTCCCGTCTGCGTCGGAGCGGTCCCGTCTGCGTCAGAGCGGTCCTGTTGTGTCAGAGCGGTCCTGTTGTGTCAGAGCGGTCCCGTCTGCGTCAGAGCGGTCCTGTTGTGTCAGAGCGGTCCTGTTGTGTCAGAGCGGTCCTGTTGTGTCAGAGCGGTCCTGTTGTGTCAGAGCGGTCCCGTCTGCGCCAGAGCGGTCCTGTTGTGTCAGAGCGGTCCTGTTGTGTCAGAGCGGTCCCGTCTGCGCCAGAGCGGTCCCGTCTTCGTCAGAGCGGTCCTGTGTCAAAGCGGTCCTGTTGTATCAGAGCGGTCCTGTTGTATCAGAGCGGTCCTGTTGTGTCAGAGCGGTCCCGTCTGCATCAGAGCGGTCCCGTCTGCGGTCCTTAAAATTGCAATGAGATTATTATTGCAATAGTAAACATGTTTTTGTTTGTTTTGTTTTCTGCAGCAGACAGGGATCTGTGTTGTTTCCAGATGAAAGTCAGTACACTGAGAGAGCAAACTGACCAAACAACCTGAATGAAAATACAAGAGTTTCGCCTGTAATGTTTGTCTTTTGTACCATGACACAATCATTGAGTCTAGTGCCTCCACCTCGCTCTGCTTCGCTGCTGTCATGACGACGACCTTTGTTAATGAAGCCCTGGATAGCGTCTGACAGTGTTCTCGTGTGATCTTGCGTATTGTGAGCCTGCAGTGGGCTTATGGCACAGTCTGCACATGAAACGCAGAGCCATGTGCACCTGGAGCGGGGCCCTCAACCTCCCCATCCCTCTGCCTGACCCCACTCCCCCGTCTCCCCATCGGCTCCACCAAGGGGGGAGGGACTGTCTGCTCAAATCAAGTCCGAGGCCTTTTTCAATGGGTTCACGAGATCAGAGCGAGTGGAAGTCAGTGGCTCCTCGGGGCTTGATCGGATCTTGGTCTCTGGACAGCTGGGTCTCTGCGGGCTGCTCTTCTCTGTGATAGCGCGAACCAAAGAGGGCACCGGGGATGTCCTGGCAGCAGCTCACACAGGACGGAGGACAGAGCCAGCAGGCGCAGGGCCACACACTCCACACTGTGTGACATGTAGACTAATGGATGTCCGCTGCTCTTAGCTTCACACGGCTCATGGCTAGAGTCAGGCACAGACACAAGACTATGATGCACTAGAGTCTGCATGTGGCACATGACATCATACTGTATATATGGTGCTAGTAGTAGATAGAATAAACTGTGTTCATTGTCAAACAGAAAGACGATCAAAACTAATGTAGCTTTACTGAGTTTAGGTTCAATCTCTTTACAGTGATAAACGTTTAAGCTCCGCCTCTTTTTTGTCAAATGTAAGTGTAGCTTGTATTGTATTATACATGTTACAGGTAAAGCTGATAATCCAGTCATGCTATAGAATTCCTGATGTTTTCAGGCAAAGTAGGACATAGATGTGTTATTATCTACTTTGCCTAGGCTTTCATTGTATAGAATGCCTGGCAACTTTTAGGCAAAGTAGAGAATCTGACAAAGCATCATTTCTTGGAATGCAGACGAAAAACACATACAATTGAATTAAATACCATCCAAACTTGGCCCTCCAGTGGGACTAATTTGGTGTGCGGCTGTTAGGGTATTTATTTGATTACATTTTATTTTTATAACTAGGTTATAAAAGTTCCCCTAAAACAGTTCCCCTAAAACGCCATTAAAAGATGATTTATCGTTTTAGATGTCAGTGCAAATAAACTTTATGTATTTATTTAAGTAAAAAAAAAAAAAAAAAAAAGTATTCCACCCTTGACATGTTACTATGTATTTATTTGTCCATCTGAAGAAATGTTTTGGCAAGGGTTAACCCTGCAAAGCTTTGCCTTGTTGTGGTTGATTTGGTTGGTTACACAAGAAACAAATTTCAGAAAAACAAGATTTAAATATGTTAAAAAAGTTAAATTTCTAATACAAATTTTGTTAAGACACCAATGAGTGAGAGCGAAAATTAAAATGGATTGAAATGGCGACACGGTGGCGTAGCGGTTAGTCCCTGGCCTCATAGCAAGAAGGTCCTGGGTTCGACTCCCGGGCCGCCCGGGGCCTTTCTATGTGGAGTTTGCATGTTCTCCCGTGTCTGCCGTAGGTTTCCTCCGGGTACTCCGGTTTCCTTCTACAACTAAAAACATGTCCAATGTGCCCCCCCCTCCCCAGGACTACAGATGGAAATGAGCTGTAAGCTACAATCTGGTACAAGCATCTCTGCCTTTGTGCTTGACCTTACAAAATGTCATGTTTCAGAGTATTGAGATACGTATGTTTGTTTTAATTGTAAATGATATAATTTTATTTAGTAGTTTTTACTATGATATACTCAATATCCAGTTTTTGCATATCTCCAAAAACATTCAAAATTGTATAAATTGCCGAGCTCTAATTGTGGGGGTGGTTGTGGTTGAATGTGGTGGTGGTTGTGGGATGGTTGTAAGGACTGCTTGTGATTGGTTGGTGGTTGTAGTTGGTGGTTGTAGTTGGTGGTTGTGGGAGTGTGTGAGGAAGCTGGCCATTGTGGTCAAAGTAGGAGGCAGAAACGACTGAAAAAGTCTTAGACTGGGTTTTATTAAAAAATAAAGGAACTTTGGTTGTAACGTAAAATAAATTAAGCACCAAACAGAAAAAAAGGTTCCTTAAATTAACTCCAACTCCAACCAGGTGCACACAACTACACTGAAGTCCTTCTCCTTCCTAATGAGTTGAAACAACCTTATGTACCCTACCCGGCAGGTAAGGTTTACAGGTATGACTTACTCTGAAGAAGTCTACTTTAAGAAGGCTATGATTAATTATTTTTGGCTACCTGGTTCCATTAAAAAACCTTTTTTTCAACAGAACTATTTAGACAAAAATAACTTAAACCAACAACACAAACAGAATGAAAACATACAACTCCTAAACAGAATCTCCCTCCATGTAGTCTGGCCCAGAAATGATAAAGATGGCCGACACGGGGCACGCCCACTCTTTTGACCATGTGGAGGTAAGTGAAGTGATTGAACTGTTTTAACTTAATCATGAAAATAAAGCAAATGTAAAATAATATTTTAACTTGACTTTACAAAGCGATTTTCTACTTTTCCAGCCACTCAAAGCGCTTTACAATATGTTATCCACTCACCCAGTGTAACAGACACTGGAGTGTCTTGCCCAAGGACACGACAACACTCCACTTTTGTCATCACACTGACCAGTACTAACCAGGTCTTAACCTGCTTAGCTTCTGAGAACAGACAGGATCAGGCTTTAACAAACACGTATGACCTTTATATGAAAGTTTACAAATTAGGCTTTTAAATAAGAAAAAAAAAAAAAAGAGAAAACCTAAATCATGTTTACAACTGACCACAACAACAAACACAACAACATCACAACAACAAACACAACAACAAACACAACAACCATCACAACGACTTCAACTAAGTATGGCTTTGCAAAGGTGCCCAATCTTTCCCTCGATGGACAAAATTAATAATGTTTAACAGAGCAAAACCTACTGTTTTGGCTCAATTAAAACAAATTTATGTTAAAATATATTTTATTAGTATTTTAGGAGATTAGATTTGATATGGACTTCTTTGCAAGAAACATAAGGGTAATCAAATAGATACTCAAACTTCAGCACTCCCTTCATCCTACTGGAGGGCCAAGTTTGGCCCTTGGGCCCTAGTTTGGATGGTAATTAATTCAAATTGTATGTGTTTTTGTTTTGCATTCAAATAAATGATGCTTACTTTGCCTCAAAACACCAGACATTCTATAGAATGCCTAGATGATGATCTTTGCCTGTAACATATTAAACATTCCAGAGGGCCATGCATATGTTTTATGCCATAATGTGGGAAAAAAAAACTAAACAGCGAACAGAAGTTATGGCCCTCCTCTGGCACTGAGCGTCACTGAACTTCCTCACAGAGCTGCAGACTTATACACACTCACATTGTGAGTGGCCTATTTTTGCATGTCCTTATATTTGATTTGATATATTTTAAATATTTTTACTATATTTGATATTTTTTACTCTTTAGATTCTTTATCTTTATTTGTGTTTTCTGTGTTATATGTTGCACATAAGCACCGCAGCACCTCTGTTTGTTCACTGACAATGGCAATAAAATTCTTTGTCATTCTGATTTCTGATTCTTTCAAGACTAATCTGAAATCGGCCGCATTAAATCCTCTCGGAGGCCGCATTTGGCAGCCGGCTGGGACTTTGAGACCACCGTTCTAATCCATTTGTTTGTCATTATCGGAGCTTCAAGACAAGTGGTTGTTGTTTGTCATTGGTGTATTTTGAGAGGCGTGCGGAGGCTCTGCTTCTGATTTTGCCTTTGCAGCAATAGTGAGTTCTGAAAGTTTTGTGGAGTTTTTTTGGGGCGGGTTTTTGCCGTTTTTGGTGATTTTTACTTTGGGCTGGAAAAAGTCGGAACAATCTGGCAACACTGCTCCCACGGTTACTGCACAAGAAGGACTGACACTAGTTGTGCACTGAACAAAAGAAATGTGGTTCTCAGTTCTGGACTCAGGCTAACTGCACTGTGTGGGTCCTTTAAGTGATTTAAACACAGATTCTCTTTAATCTTTTAAGACCGTTTGTGTTGTCAAAGTGTTTTGATCTGAATGTTTCTGTGTAATCTTGGGTATGTCTAAGTCTTGCTTTTAAAGCCAATTAATGTGTTGAAAATGTGTTGTTGAGGGCTCAACCAGACAACAACAAAAAAAAAACACTAAATAAATATTCAAGTTTGTGTCCAAAAGTTAGTTTTACTGTTTCCTTTACTGCAAATTGAGAACAACATGCAGGCTTGACTGTGGCCCAGTGTGGGTCAAATACAGAGTACACATTTGTCCCAGGCACAACACGTGTTAAGTGGCTTCCCTCCTTCAGCGCTCACATCTCCGCTTGCTAAATGACTCCCCATGGAGAGAGAAATTAACCCGGATTTCCATTTCAAAGCTTTATGAATTGAAGCACTTTCCCTTCTGCGGCGAGTAAAGGAGCAGCCCGCAGTGCTCCGCCTCTCCGTACAGTCCGGCGGCACGGGCCAATCGGATCACGGCTCTCTGTTCCCCACAAGGTCAACGCGCTGTTTAAAATTCAGTCCTATTGCGCGCTCCAAAACACGCCGGGAAAACCCACTGCTATTATGCAAAAGAAGCAGCGGGCTCAAAGTAAGGAGATAATCTTAATGAATGCGGCGGTGTGCGGAGGTGGCGCGCACACACCAGCTGCAGCGCACACACGCTCACCGCTGCTACGCCGGGACGACTTTTGACATTGTTTTTCTTCACAAAGATGCAAAAAAAGAAAATCTGCTGCTTTTGTTGGTGCGATCCGAAGGTAGACGCGAGCACCTGGGCATATGTGCCACGATTAGTGAGAAAATAAAACATGCAAATGAATATTAAAGTCAGCTATTAAAAACATTTCTAGCAGATGGCTGTATTGTTTTCCACAAATCAGTAGAAGCATTGTGAAAGTCGTGGAAACTAATGGAGTTTGATCATTCAACTTCTTCTCTGAGTGCAAAGAGGAATTCTACAAACTCAAATGGAGTTCATTATCATTATAAATCAAGCTTTTAATTACAGCATCGTGTGGTACAGTAACTTTCATCAGTGCACGGTGCCTAAATGTTACGTAAAACAAAAACATGTTCATGGAGCTGTATGGACTTTAAACCTGGTCCTGTCAGATCTCAGAGGCGAAGCAGGTCGGCCTAAACAAACGTGGTGGCGCCAAAGGAGATTTCAGCCCATTTTAGCAGAATAAAGCACTGTTTTGTCTGTGTATTCTTCTTGACTGAATTTAACCAAAAAAAAACAAACAAAACAAAAAAACACATTTTATCTACTTCTGGATTCTGATAAAGACTGATGATGTGTAGACGTCAGTTCAGAGTTTAGTGTGAACCAGGTTAGCTCTGATTGCCTGTTGCAAAGATTCTCACGATAGAATCTTACAAACAAACCAATCATGGTAAAAGAGTCACAGTGACCCACATTAGTGACGGGACGTCCCGCGTGTCATTGTGTGAAGAGAGAGAGACTGATAAGTTCTTATATATGAAAACTTACCAAATGAAGTACTAAACTGACTTTAAAAAGTAAATGACTCCAGACCTGGGCTCATTTAGAAAACCTGCGGACGTAAGAAATGGGGTCAAAAGTATGTGGGAGATTAAGTGTGTGGTTTCCTGCGTCAACTTTGGGATTTATGAAAATCAAACTTGATGTGGGATTTTGCAAATGGGTCCGCAAACTCTGGAGACACGAAGAAAATCTGTGTTCAGAGGAGACGGTCTGAGGAGGTTTGTGTTTAGAGGAGACAGTCTGAGGAGGTTTAGAGGAGACAGTCTGAGGAGGTTTGTGTTTAGAGGAGACGGTCTGAGGAGGTTTAGAGGAAACAGTCTGAGGAGGTTTGTGTTTAGAGGAGACAGTCTGAGGAGGTTTAGAGGAGACAGTCTGAGGAGGTTTAGAGGAGACAGTCTGAGGAGGTTTGTGTTTAGAGGAGACGGTCTGAGGAGGTTTAGAGGAAACAGTCTGAGGAGGTTTGTGTTTAGAGGAGACAGTCTGAGGAGGTTTGTGACAGTCTGAGGAGGTTTGTGTTTAGAGGAGACAGTCTGAGGAGGTTTGTGTTTAGAGGAGACAGTCTGAGGAGGTTTGTGACAGTCTGAGGAGGTTTGTGTTTAGAGGAGACAGTCTGAGGAGGTTTGTGTTTAGAGGAGACAGTCTGAGGAGGTTTAGAGGAAACAGTCTGAGGAGGTTTGTGTTTAGAGGAGACAGTCTGAGGAGGTTTGTGTTTAGAGGAGACAGTCTGAGGAGGTTTGTGACAGTCTGAGGAGGTTTGTGTTTAGAGGAGACAGTCTGAGGAGGTTTGTGTTTAGAGGAGACAGTCTGAGGAGGTTTGTGTTTAGAGGAGACAGTCTGAGGAGGTTTAGAGGAGACAGTCTGAGGAGGTTTGTGTTTAGAGGAGACAGTCTGAGGAGGTTTGTGACAGTCTGAGGAGGTTTAGAGGAGACAGTCTGAGGAGGTTTGTGACAGTCTGAGGAGGTTTAGAGGAGACGGTCTGAGGAGGTTTGTGTTTAGAGGAGACAGTCTGAGGAGGTTTAGAGGAAACAGTCTGAGGAGGTTTAGAGGAGACGGTCTGAGGAGGTTTGTGTTTAGAGGAGACGGTCTGAGGAGGTTTGTGTTTAGAAGAAACAGTCTGAGGAGGTTTGTGTTTAGAGGAGACAGTCTGAGGAGGTTTAGAGGAGACAGTCTGAGGAGGTTTGTGACAGTCTGAGGAGGTTTAGAGGAGACGGTCTGAGGAGGTTTAGAGGAGACGGTCTGAGGAGGTTTGTGTTTAGAGGAGACAGTCTGAGGAGGTTTAGAGGAGACAGTCTGAGGAGGTTTGTGTTCAGAGGAGACAGTCTGAGGAGGTTTGTGTTTAGAGGAGACAGTCTGAGGAGGTTTAGAGGAAACAGTCTGAGGAGGTTTAGAGGAGACGGTCTGAGGAGGTTTGTGTTTAGAGGAGACAGTCTGAGGAGGTTTAGAGGAGACAGTCTGAGGAGGTTTGTGTTCAGAGGAGACAGTCTGAGGAGGTTTAGAGGAGACAGTCTGAGGAGGTTTGTGTTTAGAGGAGACAGTCTGAGGAGGTTTGTGTTTAGAGGAGACAGTCTGAGGAGGTTTGTGACAGTCTGAGGAGGTTTGTGTTTAGAGGAGACAGTCTGAGGAGGTTTGTGTTTAGAGGAGACAGTCTGAGGAGGTTTGTGTTTAGAGGAGACAGTCTGAGGAGGTTTAGAGGAGACAGTCTGAGGAGGTTTGTGTTTAGAGGAGACAGTCTGAGGAGGTTTGTGTTTAGAGGAGACAGTCTGAGGAGGTTTAGAGGAAACAGTCTGAGGAGGTTTAGAGGAGACGGTCTGAGGAGGTTTGTGTTTAGAGGAGACGGTCTGAGGAGGTTTGTGTTTAGAAGAAACAGTCTGAGGAGGTTTGTGTTTAGAGGAGACAGTCTGAGGAGGTTTGTGTTTAGAGGAGACAGTCTGAGGAGGTTTAGAGGAGACAGTCTGAGGAGGTTTGTGTTTAGAGGAGACAGTCTGAGGAGGTTTGTGACAGTCTGAGGAGGTTTGTGTTTAGAGGAGACGGTCTGAGGAGGTTTGTGTTTAGAGGAGACAGTCTGAGGAGGTTTGTGTTTAGAGGAGACAGTCTGAGGAGGTTTGTGACAGTCTGAGGAGGTTTGTGTTCTGTGCACATGAGGTACATGACTTTTGATCATATTTTCAACAAATATAATAACTTGAATCTAATCACATCTACTTTGTGAAAAATGAAGCTCCTGTGTTTTCATTTCGAAGCTGTGCATACGTGCGTGGGAGCGCATGATTCACATTGTTTCATTCAGAGAGAGTCTGAAGCTATAGGATGATTGGACATAAAGTTCATAAGTGTGCTTTCTGACAAAGATCATGTGGTCTCCCTGCTCTCTCACGCAGTTTATTCAGCGCACACACATGATCACGACATATGCGCGCACAGACACACACACCATCATGGTATACGCACGCACACAAGTATACCCACTCCACGCGCCACTCAAAGTCAATCATCCTCACAGACAGAGCACATCCAGATATACCATCATGTGAAAAGCTCATATCCCGTTGTTGTGCGAGCCTTAACAGTAAAGTACTGTTCTAAACTAAAGTCATCGCATAAAACAGGCCGATGAGTTTGTGAGACGAGCAGAGTTCACTTCAGATTCCTCTTTGTGTAGATGTGCGTTTAATGAGGAGCCAACTTCACAGAGGTCATAATCGCTCTTTCCCAGATCCCTCGCACAGGCTCACACAGAGCCTCTCAGTCTCAAAGCTGTACTGTACACTTTAGATTTTCTGCGTTCGTAGAAAAGCTTTGACAAGACCATCGGCCTGGCTACGAAGTTTCAAACGGGCTGCGACCACTGTTTTTCCGGAATAATAAGGATGTAGGAAATGATCAAAAAATCATTTGCAGAGAGGTGGTAGCAGGTCGGACGGGGTCACATGAGGGTCTTCTCGAGGTCTGCAACCTCCCGTTGCTCTTGTTGAAAAGTATGTAGACTGACTGTCCTATACAACAACACAGGTGTGAGGAAGTTTCAGATTTATTGCACAGACCAGACAGCTACAAGCTCATGTTCCTGTGTGGTCCCAGGGCAGCAGTAAAAAGCCTTATATCAAATGGACGTGGGTCAGCTCGCAGAAAGACGGGAATAGTCATAAGTCTTGCTTCCACATCTTATGTATTTCATGTGTTTTATGTGTTTTGAACTTTTGCAGAGGCTCCAGAGTCTGTGTTTGGGTCACTCTGTCCAGCGTTTGAGCAATCTGAGCAATTTAGAGGACTTAATCACATTGGGCCTTATTCATGAAAGTCTTCTTAAAATTGTGTGTAACTTCCACTTTAAGAAGCTGCTGTGAAAACTATACATCATGATGTGTTCATAAGACAAGCTCCTTTAACAACCTTTACACCAAACTCACCAAACTCCAGCTGCGAACGGTTATTTACATAAAAAATAGGAATGCATTAGGGAAGCTACTTCTTTATATGGCAAATATGGGCCGGCTGCAGGACTTTTCTCACAGAGCAAAGAGGAACTGAGGAGGAAAGGCAACAGCGTGTCTCCCGACTTTCACTGATTCAAATCTTCAGTGTCTTTTACAAATGTCACACACACACATACGTGTCTTTAACATATTGTAGGGATGCATGACTAGAACATGCCTTATGGGAACGACCCTTTCTGCTGGTTCTACCGGATCCCAAAAAATATGATATGGTTCTCAAAATGTCCTTAGCAGTAATAAGTCTTCAAAAAACATTTTTTTCCATTAAAAACTTATGGGGACATTTCAGGGATATAGATAGTTATGAGACCCAACCATGTACACTGGTTATTGGAATACATTTTTATGAAATAATGACACACACAAATAAATCAAACTAAATCTTTATAAATTGAATTATAATTATTAAACTGTTCTTTTAAGAGCTGTGATTCAATTCTTCACATAATATTTTACTGCCAACCAATCTCTCTGTTTGAGCGCGACTTTCTCAAGCCGTAGGCACTTGTCACAGTCTGCTTTGCCCGGAACTCGACACGAGTTTATGAAGTGCATCAAGTGCTTTTCCACAGCATTGACCTCTTTTTGGTGCCACGTTCTCTTTACGACTTGAAGTGGGGGTGCGTGACGGTCTTTGGACCGCTTGCAGTGAAGGATGGTTGGATGTTTTAATTGTAACAGGCTGGGATGTTTCATTTGTTTCGTCTGGCATTTCACTATCCAGATCCAGATGGTTCTTGTCCTCAATGTCCTGGAGGGCATGATCTGTCAAAAGTAAAGAAACAGTTTAGTCAAGCCGAAATGTATGTACTTTATGTATGTCTTTACCTGCCCAGATAGGAGCACCTGTCCTGGGCAGAGTGTGAGGCTCTCCTGGAGTCTTGTGGAGGTGGAGAAGAGGCTCCAGGAGGCAGAGTGTGAGAGCACTTGGCCCAAGAGGAGCACCAGGCCTGGGCAGAGACTCAGAGGCTGATAGTGGCCAGTTTGCTGCCCAGTAGAGAGCCACTATATTGGGATTGAAAAGAGTGGATCCTGACCTGTCTGCTGGAGCCAAAGTGTAGCTTCCAGGCGGCACTATGTGTCAGTTTGGATCCGAGTGAAGAGGCGCTATTTGGGGCTTTTTTAACCTGGAACCTGGCCTGTCTGCTGAAGCTCAAGTGTGGATAAAAGACTGCACTATGTGACAGCCGAAATGTTTGTACTCCATGTATGTCTTTACCTTCTGGGTCAATAGTGATGTCATCCAGGCCTTTTCCCTTGAATACAGCCATACGTCCCTGCTCCAAAGCCATGAGGATCTTGCTCACTTTAGCCAGGTGAACGGTGCCTTCTGGAAGTCTGTAGAACTGTCGGTCGACTCTTACATCATGCCCCAGGAAATCGGCCAGCTGATCCAATTCTGTGTTGCTCAGGTTAAGAACTTGAGACAGAGTTGCAGTTTGTTTGCACAGTTTTGTGGAGGTGAGGTTTTCTGGGTTTTTTGCCCCACACATCTTGGCAAAATGCTGGAGACAGTCAGACCCACGAAAGTATGAACATGCTTGTGGTCTGGCAAAAAGGTGTTTCTTTCCCGGTACAACCCAACACATCTCTCGCTTGCTGACAAGAAGATCCAAGGATTCCTGCATGGTTGGTGTCAAAAGAACCGGCACCTTCCTTCCTCTCTTCCCCGCTATCTCCAGTCTTCTGAAGTGTTGACACAGTTTCTTTTCTAAATCAGAGAGTGCATCACCCAGGTCTTCCAGCGCATCCTGGCTATGCGGAGACATGTATACTGACAGAGGCATTTTTGAGACCTTGCCGGACCGACGTCTGTTAAAGAGAATTATCTGAGTAAGGGTGACTTTTGCTAATCCAGTCCAGTCCTGGGTCGACACTTGAGAAGACAACATGGAGTGAAGTTTCTGCTGCTCTGCATCCAGAAATGAATGAAGCACCTGGACATCTCTTGTGAATGGAAGTAAAAGTGGAGCATTAAACTTAGCTTCTTGAAGTGTTCTCAGTGACGCTGCAGATATCATTTCATGCCATCTTGCTTCATAGATTTGTCGAAATGTACGGGCTTTTTTAGCTGCAACACTGTTGTTCTGGATGTTTGAATGACTTTCAACCAACATGGAAATCTTTGACAGACTATGCCCTAATTTGAGAGCCAGACTTGGGCGTTTATATGTATTGTTTTGTCTGTCATGACCAGCTATACATTTCACAGATTCTACAACATGCATGAAATTTGAATGGTAAATGGTAAATGGTCTCTATTTATATAGCGCTTTTCCACCTTACAAGGCACTCAAAGCGCTTTACAGCCAGGGATCCACTCACCCAGTGTACGCAGACACTGAGGCAATGTGGGTTAAGTGTCTTGCCCAAGGACACAACGACAATCTACTCCTGCCGTCCCACTGTGGCACCTGGTGTTCCGGCGGTCTCCCATCCAAGTACTAACCAGGCCCTTTCTTGCTTAGCTTCTGAGATCTGACGGGATCAGGCTTTGACAAACAGGTATGGCCACATTTGAAGGCAAAACATGGTCCTCAATGGTCTTTAGCTCCGGGTGGTTTTTTTTTTTGAGCATAACAGAAGCCTTCCCAACTCCCTCAGTTTTTGACTAAACTTTATCATTTATCATGTTGCTTAGCAACTTCCAGAAGTCTTTTTTGACACCCGGAGGTGGTGGTACAGCAAATGCACAGAGCGCCTGAACCCGCGTTCTTCCTCGATTTGGCTCACCGCTAGGCTTAAACTTGCATTTTGAGACATGGTTAAAAAGAATCTTCTTTCTAAATAGGCCTTGGCAGTGAACACAGTGCATGTAATCCTGGGCTTCTGTGTTTACTGATGGTTTCCTCCGGGGAACAAGTTCACCTGCTTCTCCGTTTAACACCTCAACATTATGAGCAAAGTTTCCCCTGTTTCGAAGATGTTCAAGATGGAGTTTTCTTTCTTTTGATCCCTTATTATAAGACATGGCTTGTGCAACCTCGAGTTCATTTTTATTAACATGCTCCAAATGTCGAGTTATTTTCAGTAATCCTTTATTACAGAACAAGCAATATTGTACTGGCGAGACCCATCTGCTTTTGTACTTACTGCCTGCACTGACAGTGAACGTTGGCGTCGGACTGTCCAAGGAGGTGATGAGCTACTTTCTGGTACTTGTTGCTGTTCTGAAGGGGTGTCATTGGTATGTTGGATTGGGCTTTTTGAGTGTGTCCTGGGTCTATTTTTTGACACTTTCACGGTTGAACTCTTCTCTAACTTTGAATTTGCTGGTAGTTTGCTTTCTGTTGACATGAATGAATTAAATGAATCTCCACTGTCCCCATCGCTGTCGCTGTTGCTGAATTCAGGAACAAAAGCAGGGCTGCCTAATGAGGTACACCCAGACAGGTCATCTGAGTCACAATCCATAGTCTGGTTCTTCTGGAACTCAGGGGGTGTATAACCCCAAACCCAGTCCGAGCAGAGTGCACCAGAGGCGGACTGGATGTCCAGGAATTCCCCCCTCTCTAAAACCGGCTATTGGCTCTGGTTTAAGACCCACCCAGAGCAAGGTCATGCTGCATCCATCCATGCCCCTAAGAAGTGCCCCTGGCCGAATTAAAGTGTTTAAAATCGGGTCAGAAAGTTGTCTGGTTCTCTGTAGGACTGGGGGCCGACCCTCCGTGCAACCTAGCCGGGGATGAGTGCTCCTCCCCCCACCCAGAAAACCACTTTCTAGTCAAAAATCAAAGAAACTAACCACCCAGAGCAATAGAGGGGGTCCTAGTGACTTGGTCTAACCCGTCAGCCAGCCCCAAAACCATTAAAAATTCAAGTCTGGAGGTGGCATGGTACTCTGAGGACAGTGTAAGACCAGCCCCAAAGCCTCGTCCGAGTAGAGTGCTCCAGAGGCGGACTGGAAGGCCTGGAATCTTCCCTCCCCAAAATGTGCTATTCTGTTTAAAATAGGCAGTGCTCAAACTCAAAACCTACCCAGGACTATGGGGGACATGATGCTGCCCTGGTCTGACCCATTGGGCAGTGCTCCAGGACCTGTAAAAGTGTTTAAAATCAAGCCTTGAAGTGGCAGTGTTGTGTGGAAGTCAGGGGATGACATGCGCCAAAGCCTAGTCCGAGCAGAGTGCCTCAGAGGCGGACTGAGTGTCTCCAATAATCCCCCCTCTAAAACGTGCTATTCTGTTAAAATAGACACAGTGTGTGTGGGCGCAGTGCCTCTTTCTCATCCAGTCATTCATGCTTTACACATTTTACACACTTAAAGTCAGGTTTTGACTTTTTGACTGGGTATTTTTCCCAAATCTGTACAAGGTGTTGTTCGGAGCTTATTTTCATCAATTACATTGTTATTTTTGTGGGGACCTGCATTTTTGTCGCCACACAAATGTAGGTCCCCACTTATAGAGTGTGCTGTCAGGTGGTTGTCCCTATAAGGTGATAAAACAAACACACACAGGTAGTGCAACTCATCCAGGATGGCACATCAATCCTAGCTGTGGCAAGAAGGTTTGCTGTGTCTGTCAGCGTAGTGTCCAGAGCATGGAGGCACTACAGGAGACAGGCCAGTACACCAGGAGTTGTGGAGGAGGCCGTGGGAGGGCAGCCACCCAGCAGCAGGACCTCTACCTCCTTCTTTGTACAAGGAGGAACAGGAGGAGCACTGCCAGAGCCCTGTAAAATGAGCTCCAGCAGGCTACAAAATGTGCATGTGTCTGCTCAAACAGTCAGAAACAGACTCCATGAGGGTGGTATGAGGGCCTGACGTCCACAGGTGGGGGCTGTGCTTACAGATCAACACCGTGCAGGACATTTAGTTTTGGCCAGAGAACACCAAGATTGGCAAATTCACCACTGGCTCCCTGTGCTCTTCACAGATGAAAGCAGGTTCACACTGAGCACATGTGACAGACGTGACAGAGTCTGGAGACACCGTGGAGAACGTTCTGCTGCTGCAACATCCTCCAGCATGACCGGTTTGACAGTGGGTCAGTAATGGTCTGGGATGGCATTTCTTTGGAGGAACACCTCCATGTGCTCTCCAGAGGTAGCCTGACTGCCATGAGGTACTGAGATGAGATCCTCAGACCCTTGTGAGACCATACGCTGGTGCGGTTGGCCCTGGTTCCTGCAGGACAATGCTAGACCTCATGTGGCTGGAGTGTGTCAGCAGTTCCTCCAACCTGAAAGCATTGATGTTATGGACTGACCTGCCCGGTCCCCAGACCTAAATCCAATTGAGCACATCTGGGACATCATGTCTCGCTCCATCCACCAACGCCAAGTTGCACCACAGACTGTCCAGGAGTTGGCGGAGGCTTTAGTCCAGGTCTGGGAGAAGATCCCTCAGGAGAACATCCGTCGTCTCATCAGGAGCATGCCCAGGCGTTGTAGGAGGTCATACGGGCACGCGGAGGCCACACACACTACTGAGCCTCATTTTGACTTGTTTAAAGTACATTACATCAAAGTTGGATCAGCCTGTAGTGTGATTTTCCACTTTAATTTGAATTCCAAATCCAGACCTCCATGGGTTGATACATTTCCAACACACGCTGTAGCCCCAGTTCATTTCTATAGCGGCTGTAATATGTTTTATTTTTTGTGAATCTTAACAAAATCCTTTTCCTAAATGTGTCAAGCGCCAAACTTACCCATTTTAGTAACTTTATTTTATGCAGTGAAACATCATGTGATTTTTATGCTTTTTTATATTGTACAAAATATATGGGGTCAGATCCTGCTCATCCTACACTGTTTTTGTGCCGTGCTTTATATACTGTACATTTCACTGTGATACTTTGTTCGTCTGTGTCCATTAGGGCATTTTGGGCGCCTATTGGGGAGCTTAGAAAATATTCTGCGTCAAAATACGCTTTAACGGGCAAATGTAGCTGCTTAAACGCTGTCCGGACAGAACGCAGCGTAAGTCTGGCGAATGTAGAGACAGTAGATATTGTATATCTACTGTCTCTTACTATATATAGTAAGTATTTAATTCTATTTGATGTTTAATTTAAGTTTAGATGGTCAACCAAAAAGATAGATCACAGGGCGGATGAAATCCCAAGAATCAAACTATTTTCACTGCAACGTCCTCTGCTGCTTCAGGTGTGAAAAGTCTGACATTTTAGAAGTCCAAAGCTAGCGTAGATAGCATTAGCTTTTTCATGGTCTCCATGGTAACGGGGAAAAACCAGATGTCTTCTTTTCACAAATCTGACAGTACTTAACTCATGTTTGTTGAACATCAGAGGACACACGTCTTAGTTGGTTGAAGTCCAAAGTTGTCTTGCCAAAAACTGAGCTAAAAACCAAAAAAGTTTCAAAACGTGCTCAGAACCCCTGGGAGACAGCAAGAGAGCAGCCAACCACTCCGAATCAAAAGATGCAAAAAACAAACAACACACGTTTACAAAAGCACTAATCAAAACATTGGGCCTCATTCATGAAAGTGTTCTTAAAATCTGTGCATAACTTCCACTTTAAGAAGCCGCTGAGAAAACTCTACGTCAGATTCACGATGAGTTCGTAACGAGCAAAATTCCTTCCTAACAGCCTTTACGCCAAATTCACCAAACTTCAGCTACGAACGGTTCTTTACATCAAAATGAAAAATGCATTCTTCCTTATATGGCAAATCTGGGCCAGTGTTCTGTCGAGATGTGACCCGTGACGTACCTAGCTTCCCGCAGTAAATAGTTTACAATTAATTTACAATTTCTTATTTGTTCGTAAGAACGTGTCATGAATGAGGCCCATTGTCCTTTAAATAAAGAAACAAATACAGCACAGCCTTCTCCACTGTACAGTTATAAAAGAAAAGTCTGGCCACGAGGCAAAGTGAGACAAACTCCAGTAAGTCTGCAGTGGGATCACAGTTGAACAAATGTCACACAAAGTCTGTCAGATTCAAACGCCTTGAGCTTTTCCACACTCAAACAGAAAAAGTTGTGCTTAAAAACAATCAGCAGACTTTTCCACATTTTACAACTACAGACAAAACACATTTGCACAATGAGTCCTAATCATTTGTTTTGATGTTTTTCAAACCAAAAAGAAACATTAAGATAATTTGAGAAAGAAAAATGAAGTGATATGAGTAAACTGGGATCGAGCATTTTTCTCAATAATCCCATGATAAAAGCATCAAAGCCACACTTTTTATGAGACAAAAGAAGCATCCATTGATTTTTTTTATGCGAGGTCAGGTGTTTGATAAAACAGTCTGAGCAGGAGGCTCTTCTGAGGGACAGTGGGGCGTTCCCAGTCCCATCAAGAGACACTCGGTGAAGCCAAACTGGTTCATTGTGCCCAGGAAGTTCCTTTACTTAAAGCTTCCTTAATCAGTGAAGTTAGGACAAAGTTACAGCTCCTCGAGCATTGGAACGTCAGAAGCTTCCTAACTTAGAATATTGAAGTCACTTTAATGAAAATGATCTGCATGAATAAACTCATATGGAGCAGAACTAACCTGTGCAGCCAGACGGATTCACAAACTCGAGAATCCCATCTGCCTTCACCAGCCCAAGGTTTGTTTGTTTGTTTATTATTTAATGAAGGGACAATGCATATCAAGAACAGAGGCATGGGAAACAAATCCCACACCTGTAAATATGCAGGATTATAGCCAGTGCTAATTTTCATCCTTTGTCCCTTGCTGGAAAAAGAAAACCCAGCCACATCACAGCTTGTAAAAACAGTAGGTACAAAAATTTTAAAGGCCCAATCACATTGCAGCAGGAGGGGTTGGGCTGTTAGCAAACACGACAGCAAGTAGCACCTGAATCAAGCAAAACAAAGATGGCCGCTCCCGTGGATGTCCGTGTTTTTGCTGCGTTTGATTCTGTTTTAGGAGAAATTCAGAGAATTCTAGCCCACATTAGTGAAGCACAAGTTTAGTCACCCAATCAGCTCAAAGTCATTTCTTCAACTTCCAACGTTTTCCTAAACGCTTTCAGAAGATTCAGGTGGATAAAATCATATCAAAGTTCAACACATCTCTCTGTGGCATGAGCCAGGTTAAAGCAGCATACAAACTCAACTTACACTAGAACAACTCTGCTGTCGCTGCAGGACAGACTAGTCAAATATGGAGTGACAAATGCAGTAATGTAACTAAACTAAGAGCACTGTTCTGACCAGACAGGAGCAGGGTTAGCAGGTGAGCTGGTGTAATGTCACATATTCATTCACGACCTTTAAAGGGCCACACTGTTGGGGCTCCTGTCACTTCACTGCCGCTGGATGCAACTCTCACTGGCCCCGTTTGGCCCTGATGAGGCTCTGTGCTCAGGGTCTCAGGCTCATGTCTTGCCTGTGGGTTTTGCTCTTTCAGAAGTTTGGCTGCAGGATACATTGTGGTCGTCTGCCTGTGATGAGGCCAAAGTGTGGTTCTGGGGCCCTTCACTTCACGTCATCAGTGATGTGGATCCAAGGACCCAAGAACCTGGCGGAGTCAAGAGGGCCTGCACAGAAAGGTCACCGCACTCAGATGGAATGTACATGTCACAAACGTCACAAACTGGAGAAGAACAGGATTCAGTTGGATCTCAGAAGCCCACATACACACACAGGAGAAACGTGCATGACACTAGATGTAACTATAGTCAGGCTCCGTGTTCACTAAGTGTCTACACCTGGACAGTGTAAATAAAAAATAAGACTGCAACGACAATAGTTTTGATATTAGATTAGAATTATTACAATTATTGTCTTCAATAGTTTTCTATTTTACTACAAATGTCTGTCAGTTATCTGCGTTTTGTAAAATGATGAAAACAGACAACGAAAAAACCAAAGCACTCAGTCTGTTTTTAGAAAGTTAAAAAACCTTTATTACCACACAGTGCTTCTTCCATATACAGTATGTGTTGTAGGGATGGGACAATTCTCTTAAGTCATAATTCAATTCAGTTTTCCATTTTCAGCCACAAATTTCGATTTTGTTCAATTTTGTTTGTTTATCTTTATTAACTTTTTTTTTTACCTTAAGACACAAAATAAACTATAATAAATGATGTTTAAAACATAGCCGCTGTTTGTGAGTCAGAACTTGTATTTGTATCAACATTTACACAGCAGTCAGTCATATTAGTGTCCATGTTTAGAGTCGTTAACCCATCAGTTGTTTACACAACATATTAAAGCAGATTCAGTCAGGTGTGCACACGTTCAGGCTTTATTTCTTCAAACATCGGGGCTTTTATTGTATTATTGTGTGTTTTATACAAATACAGAGTGTGTGTTTAAGTCAGTGACTGCATGAGCAAAACTGATCCAATCCCGACCTTTCGATTCGATCGGTGCAAACATTGATCGATTTTCGATGTTTTCGATCAAGTTTCCATCCCTAATTTATTACAATAGGTCTGCTAAACTAACTTTAATCTAAAGTGGAATCTTTACTGTTACTGTTTCTATATGGGTCAGAGTGTGGACCGAACAACTTCAGCTTTACTCTTAAGTTAAGGCAATATGGACAAACATGTAAATCACCATTGGAATTGCTGTTCCAGTGACGTGGGCCGGACCACTGATGCCTGGACCTCCGCCCCACCTCCCTCTCCAGGATTGGCCTGTCCAGGTCCTGCTAGACGAGTCGTTTCCCTCTGCTTATGGACTCTGGCTCCACAAACATAAACTCTATAACTTTGCCTTAGTTACATCTACAGCCTGTCCGTCCATGGGAGTGGATCCCTTCTTCACTGTGGTTCTCCTCCAGGTTTCTCTTTTTCCCTTAGGGTTTTTTTGAGTTTTTCCTTGCCGAGAAGGAGGGTCTAAGGACAGAAGGAGGGTCTAAGGACAGAAGGAGGGTCTAAGGACAGAAGGAGGGTCTAAGGACAGGGGATGTTCTGGACAATCATTCATCTGCTCTACTAACAATCTGCTTTGACATGCTTGATCAAATGTTTCATTGAATGTGTATTGTTTTATTGAATACGTATTGTTTTATTTTGATTTCCTATTATTCATATTTGCTAAAATTAATAATCTTGGGAAGTCCTCAGAGACGGCTGTTGTTGTGATTTTGGGCTATACAAAAATAAATTGATTTGATTTGATTTGACCATGTATTTTGTTCATATCTTGTTATACAATATATATATATATATATTTTAATTGCTTTTTTTTTACTCTTTTTTTTTTTCGGCGCCTACAGTCTGCCAATTAGAAAATAGAAATATACATTTTCATTGAATAAATTCCTTTTAGTCGTGCCTTTAGGTGAGTAAAACTAAATTCTAGTTTAGGTAAGTTTATAATTTGACTATTACAACAAAAAGAATACAGTAACACTTTATATTAACTGCACACTATTAAGCCTTAACAAAGCATTAAATAATGATTAAAAAAACATTTATAAAAAAATGAGTTTACCTTAAAAAATGCTTTATAAAGCCAGTTAAATGCATGTAAAAAGGCTGTCTGATTGGGTCCTTGGTGGTGAACCGTTTAATGTCTGTAGACGATCTTGTTGTATTCAGTCCAAGTAGTGCAGGTCTCCAGGAACATTCTAACATCTGCTCAAAACATGGGCTTGATTGTGACATCAAATATAATGTGAGTAAAAGTGTTGTAATGGTCTGTAGAACAACAGTGTGACGTTTCCTCAGTTTGTGTCTGTCTGTCACAAATATAAATATCTGGGACACGTCTGTGAGGACATGTCAGGTGATGAAGACATCTACAGACAGTGTCGTATGATGTATGCTCACACGCAGGTTTGGTGCTTGTACAGTTGAAGTGAAAAGACACTGTTTAAAGCAGACTGTACGTCCCTATATACAGCACACCTTTGGTCAAAATACAAAAAAGCAAGCATAAGGAAGCTCAATGTGGCATACAATGACTGTCTAAGGATTTTATTAAAAAGGCCAAGATGGGAGAGTGCAAGTCACCTGTTTGTCACAGCAGGATTAAGACATTCCAGGCAGTCCTGCGCTGTCTGATCTACAGATTCATCTGTCGTCTTAATGCCTCTAAAAACATTATGATTAGGAGCTTGACTGATGTGAAACTCAGCGCCACAAGGTACCAGTCTGAACTGTGGAAACACTGGTACAGTAGTTTGCTGTAATTTGTGGTACACAATATTATGAACTTCTTTTCATGGTAAAGTTGTTCAAAGTGTCAAAAGTCTTTATGAATGTCGAGGCTGTGATTGACACAGTTCAGGATTAACATGTTGTATTTTCTCAGACAAAGTCAATCTTCAATAAATCTAAAATGTTTGTTTGTTTTATGTTGTAACAATAAGTTGCATTCACAAAACATTAAAATATTCTGCAGATAGTGGGAAGATAAAATGGATATTATTTAAATCAATTGTTTTTGTAATACCAAAAGTAAATGGACCTAGTCACTAGTCTGAAAATGTGAAAAGACAAAACATTTTAATAGTATTTTAAGAACAGTGTTATGAAGACAAACTCGTGTGCATCATCTGTGCATCATCTGTAAGGATGGGTATTGAGAGCCGGATCTTTTTTGGAACCGGTTCTGCAGCCGGACCGATAAGCGTTAGTCCAAACGAATGCCGTGCCGCATCACTTTTCCCTACAAGCAGCAGCAGCGTAGCACCTCACTGACACCGCCCCTCGTTCACTCAGATTAGCTCTGTTGTGAGCGAGGGGGGGGGGGGTACACGTGCTCTGAGACTCGCTGCTGCTCCTGCCACACACACAAAGCTCCATTTTGAAGCCGAGGGAGGCGCGATGGCAGAACGCGCAAAGAGATCTCGAGTTTGGCTTTACTTTACCAAGATTGATGCCGACAACGCACGTTGTCTAAAGTGCAATAAAGCATTTTCATGCAAAGGTGGTACCACAAGTAATTTGTCAAAACACGTTGCCAAAATCCACGGCATTCAAACCGAAAGATGCACTGTGTTTGACGAGCGTCCTCCAGCAGCGTCAAGCAGCTCCGAGTCTGATGCAACAGGTATGCTCATGATTTACGGCACAAGCAGGCTTGAAAACGCACGTGCTCTGTGTTTTATCATAAAAAAACAATAAAAGAAAAGTTTAAAGTTGTGTAGTGTTCCCCATCACCAACTATGCAGACAAAGGGAGAAAGCCTGCCTCCTTATTAGATAATAGCAACAAATTCACAGAACACAGGCCGTTAAATAATATTATTATTGTATAACTTAAGTGTGCAGATCTTTTGGATATGTATTGGTGTAAATGCTGGAAGTACTGTAGTCCTGCTTTAATTAATATTTTAACTTATTTGTTGGTAAACCTATCAACAAACACTGGAGTGCAGAAAGCACCTTTCACCCTTGCAGCAATGGGGCGTATGACAGAGGACGAGGTGAAGGACTGCCATCAAAAAGTAACCAAATATGTGGTTAAAGGCCTTCTTCCCTTTTCAACAGTGGAATCAAAAGAATTCAGGTGCAATAAATGACAGTGCTCTTTGGGCTTTGTGCTGTACAATTATTTCTTTTTCAACATGTATAACTTTGCAACTTTGTGTGCAACTTAGTGTTGGTCTTTCACACAAAGTTTCAGTGAAATATGTTTGATTTTTGTGGTCATAATAAGAGAAAATGGGCTACACCCCTCTCTACCGACGTCCCGGAATGTCGACATTAACGTCTAATTGTCGATGTTGCGGCATTAGCAGATTTTTTCACACATCCCCGTACTCCGACACCTAACATTTTTTTGTTGATGTAGTTCTATTGTTCTCAGAAATGCCACTTCTCCGACAAACCTTTGTGGGTGTTTCTATTAAATCATTATTAAAAATATATATATGTACCCTACATAGTGTTTTCTCGCGACTGTTTACTGATCCAAACATGACGCTAAGTATAAAAAACAGCTCGTTACTTCTTTCTGTTTATTCTTACATTTCCGTTTTGTCAAACTCTGCTTCTAAGGCCCTTGTCCCGGCTTCTGTCCATGGTGCTGAAGTTAAACGCAGGAGATCGATCAATAACTAGATAAATAAGTAAATTGATAGATTGAAAGGATGATGTTTGAATTATTCATACAAAATCCTAAAATATCCTTCTTTTACAGACACAGTGCAGCCTTCTGCTTCACTGCGGCCTCGCCCAGCCTCACGCTGCTGCTCAGGCCCTCTTTCACAAATGTACATATTTAGGCGCTGTGGCATCTAAACCACGAGAGTCTTAAACATTGTCTTTATGCAGGCCTATGTTTTAGTTTGTAAGAGAATGTTGTGAATGTGGTCTGGACTTTTACTGGGGTGAAATGATGTTTAACTTTATCAATCTATTCTGAATATTGTTCATTAAAATGCATTATCATACTGGTTTATATCCACATTTCACACATGAATTTTCTCAGTTACGACTGTAACCTTCATGCATCATACAACGTGAAACGATTGGTCTCTTTAATAAAACAAACAGTTGTTTTTAAAGCAAGAGACATAAACAACACTGGCTCACCTTTTTCTCTTGATTGTCGTCGTTCCCACGGAGCCTTCACATGACAATGTTCACGAAAATCCATGGTCATCAATAACAAAGTCTTCGAAGTGTAAATCCATAATCCATAATCATGTGCAGAGGCTTCTGTCCGTGCGACTCTGCACATCCTTTTGCAGGACGTCCCGCTAAAGCACGTAGCGTTATGGAGAGATTTGTGACAGTCTGCCAGCTCAAAACCACAACGTATAAGGCCAAAAAGAAAACACGGAGCCTCTGAGGCTGTCGTCGGAGCAGAGCTGCGAGTCGTGGGATCAGCGTGTTATGTTTCCTCATCGCAGCAGCAGCCGCGGCAGCTCTGGTTCAGCAGGATGATATGGGCAAAGTCTACAGTCTTTATTCAAGTCAGAAAGGCAAAAAATGTTAAAAAAAAAAAGTGCTGCCAGTAGATAGAAAAAAAAGACACCATCAATATGTTGAAATTCCACCAGACTTTGGCTTAAGCGAGCGAGTCCAAGTCCAGACTCGAGATTCAGTCCAAGTCCCGGTCTGAGACCAGGTCTGCACGAACAATCACATTGCTCTGGCCGTTTGAAGTGTTAAAGTAGAGGATAAAGTTTTAAAAGTATTCTGTCTCTACGTCTGTCCAAAAAATAATATCTGTCTTACCGGGGGCAGCCTGTCAGAAAAGCAACGTGAATGAAGGACGCTTTGTAACGGAGAAACAAAAGTATCATTTTTAGCCTACTTAATGCGACAATAAAGTTGGCAACTACACATTGGCCTGTTGGTCATTATGACGTTCACTGTCTGAGTGTGTGTCGGAGGAGCGGCACCAATACATTCGGAGGACAGGGATGTCGTAACAGTGGGATTTATTTTCGGAGTTACGGCATGTCGATAGAAAGGGCTGTCGGCAGAGAGGGCGGACTCTGAGAAAATGTAGAAAAGTTCAAGGGGGTTGAATACTTTTGCAAGGCACTTTATATATATATATATATATATATATATATATATATATATATATATATATATATATATATATATGCATAATTTTTGGGTGCACGGTAGCAGAGTGGTTAGAGCTCTGGCTTCCCAATAAGGTCGTGGGTTCGACTCCCGGGTCAGACCATATCAACATCTTACAATCTCTCTGGGTGGAGTTTGCATGTTCTGCCCGTGTCAGCGTGGGTTTTCTCCGGTTTCCTCCCACCTCCAAAAACATGTATGTTTAGGTTAATTGGGCATCACTGTAAATTTCCCTGAGTGAATGACTGAGAGAGTGAATATTTGTCTGTCTAACCCTGAGACGAGTTGGCCACTGTCCAGGGTGTCCCCCGCCTAAGGCCCAAAGTCACTGGGATAGGCTCCAGTCACCCGCGACCCCTAACAGGATTAAGCGGTAGAAAATAAATTTATGAATAATTTTTGTCTGAAGTTTTGTGTATAAATTTATAAATCATAATGAAAAAATAAAGTTCATTTCAATGCTGCTTTGAACATGCAAAATGGCATTTTTTGGTTTCAAGTCACAGAAGTCAAGTCCACAGTCACTGGTCTTTAAGTCCAAGTCAAGTCTCAAGTTATCCAAATATGGACTAAGTGTAACTCCAGTCCAAGTCCAACCCTCTGTCCGTTAGTAAATGCCTTTTCAAACAGTAAATGTGTGAACTGAATCTTCTAAAAAAAGTTCATATCTATTATTCTGTTTGACAAATCAAACTTCCCTCACACCGTGCCTTCATTTTACAAACTTGTAATGACAAATCTACACAGCCGAGGAATAACAAACCCAACAATAGAGCCACTTTGTGAGGAGCATTTTCCCACTCAAAACACAAATTGTTATTGGAGAGATTTTTCCACAACATGGAAGCAACATATGTCAGACAGTCAACTTTTGAGAAGCCAACAGCTGTGTGGTTCAAGTGAGCGCAGTCTGCCCACAGAGCAGGAATGATCTCTAGAGCGCGTGTCATCCACGAGCAGCATGAGCTCCAGCAGCTCATGTGTGGGCTCTTGTCAACGCCATGCTGACAAGTGGAACATTGACACAAATTAATACGAAAATTCCTCCTAGTGCTGCGGAGATGAACAAAAAGCAGGAGGAAATAGGTGAGTTTCTTATGCAATTGGAGCGGCTGTTTGTTGAAGTGAATGTTCTCCTGTAGCTCGCAAAAGTGATGCTAATTATTGGGCGTCAGCGAGCGTAAAATGTACAGCTGTGTCTGTCAGTGCTCGCTGGACTATCGCGCTGTTGTTGTGTAAACGTCTTCACAAGGCTCTGCTAATGCTGACAAGAGTCTTTCACATGTGTCAATCAAACAGGGCAGGTCGCCAAAGCAAAAGATACATTATTATTATTATTAGTAGTAGTAGTAGTAGTAGTAGTAGTAGTAGTAGTAGTAGTAGTAGTAGTATAGTAGTAGTAGTAGTAGTAGTAGTAGTAGTAGTAGTAGTAGTAGTAGTAGTAGTAGAAAAATAAATAATCTACTATATTTTTACAGCAGTCAAAAAAAAAAAAAAAGAGAGAGAACAAAAAGAGCTCTATCAGAACATAAGGACATTTCAATCTGGAGAGACTCAAATACACATAAATACAAATACTGATAGATCGAAGGTACAGGTACGAACATGAGCGAACAGATCATAGTTAGAATAGTCAGGTTTCATACAAACGACAACATAATTTAGGGCGCACTCACACTGGCACAACCGAACTGTGCCCAAACACGTATGAGTTGTCCTAATGAGATGAAGGCCAAGCTGGAGCAGATTAGGAATGATGCATGCTGGAAATTAAAGGGAATAATACAAGACAGGGATGAGCAGGGATGTATGAATGAATGAATGAATTGGAACGGGCCTACCTCTGTGGGAAAGAGAGGGCATGTAGATGACATGGAGAGGGCAGGATGCTGAGGGAAGCTGGGAGCAATGCTCTGAACCAGGCCGCTCACTATTAGTCAGGCCAGATGAGAGAGACTCAAATTCCAGAAATGCGGCAAATATGCTATGAAAGCACAGCAGAGGAGACAGTAGAGGAGGCTGCAGAGGAGGCTGCACTAAGACCTAAAAGAGAAGACTTAGCATTGAAAGGAGACCACATTGCAATGCTAAACTAAAAAGTGCTACTTAATATTGAAAGTAACGATAACAATGAGAATAACTGCTAATTTTAACAATACATAAAAGTGTGGTATAGTAAATAGGATAATATTGATGATAATTTTATATATATATATATATATATATATATATATATATATACATATATATATATATTCACAATCACACTGTTGTAATACACACACACATCCAGACACCACTTACACACACTCACACATTGTAACGAACAGGAGTCTGTTACTTATTTAAGGGCCTAAGTATCACACATGCACTTTCATTCACTTTTGCGCTTTAAACTATTTCATTGCACTTTTATAGCACACAGCACTTTTGAGACATGCTAATTTGCACATACAAAAAAAAATTGCACAAGTTTGTATTTTAAAATTATTTATTAAAAATTATTAGTTTCCACGCAGTACCGGTCGGGTGGTCACTTCCGGTAATGGCGGCGGCCGGTCTGCGGAGGTAAACACAAACTAATTGTAATTGAGCATCGTGCAATAATACACTCAAGGAAAAAAGAAACGCAACACTCAGTTTTTTGAGTTTTTGGGGGACAGAATCATTTTATTTTGAGATCCGCCTGTTTCATATGAACAATACATCCATTTCTAATCCTCAGGCCAACTCTTATGGCGTTTACACATTTTCAAGTCCAATAACACAACCAAACAATAGAGCAATCCTAAAACCAAAAGTGACAGGAATTTCATCAGACTGTCAATAGTTCATGTGGCCCCCTTTGGCCCTGGACAGCGGTTATTCGTTGCCTCATGGATCGGCAGTAGTGTCTGAGTTGATCCTGTGGAATTGCCGCTCATTCTTCCACCAGTACCGCCCTCAGCCGCTGCTGAGTTTCTCCTATAGTCTCCTGTACACCTGATCTCTGAAGCACTGGAACCTTTTTTCGTAATTGAACACAACTTGGGATCACCTCTGCAAAGTCCAATGACGATGTGCAGTGCACCATTCGACCCGAGCTCGGCGATGTTGGGGGGTAAGCACTGATCCAACATATGGGCAATATGGTCGAATACAAGTCAGCATGGAGGCGATTACAGATGGTTCTGGAGACACTGGCCTGCGGTGTGTCCCAATGGTCTCGGCTGAGGACCTGGTGGCGGCTGAACCTGTCACGGAGATGTGCAGGTAGGTTGGCGCGGTCTTGTACAGCGGTTGTTATACGGGGGCCACCAATACGAGGGCGGTCGTTAGAGGAACCAGTGGCCTGGTATCGCTCCGTAAGACGACTAATGCTAGAGTGGTGGACTCCAAACACCCTGGCAACAGCAAAACAACACCGTCCAGCTTTTTAGCACACAATAGCTCCATCCCTCTCTGGTTGCGAGAATCGTGGCATCGTGAAGAAGTGTGTTTTTGGCTTCATTCTGGTGGCCTTTTGTAGAGAAGACTTGGGCACAGTTAACCAGCGGTAAAAGTCAACTCTGAGTTTCAAACATGAATTTGTGTGAATAAACGACCCTGTAATGCACTCTTAATTGTTCTCACAATCAGTCAAGCCAAACCAAGAAATTTGTTCACCTGTCTTCAGCTTACTGTGGACTGAAACTATGGTGCTAGCCTGTTTTTCCAAATGTACTCGTTTTCTAAGGAATTTTTGAAAATTAAAATGTTGCGTTTCTTTTTTCCTTGAGTGTATGTGCCTAGTTTTAAATTGGTTGTGTCTTGAATGGGCTTGTGTGTGTGTAATGGAAATGTTTTTTGGAGTGAATGTGGTATGAATGTAGCAATGTGATGTTTTTAAGCTGTTTCTTACCTGTCCGTTGTGTCCAGGCATCCGGGCCAAAATAGTCCACGGAGGAACGGACACCAAGATAAACGTTCTGGGCCAGTTCAAGATGACAGACGGAGCAGGGGGATTTAGGCCTATTTTAATCGGGATTTTTGTTAGTTATTTTATTGGTGCTATGGTTTTAGGGTTTATCTTTTGTATTTTGGTTTTAGATGATTTGATTGGTTATGGTTGTTTTTTTATGGAGGATTTTAACTTAGTTTTAAAAAGCTAATGCTAATGGTCACCTGTAGTATATAAGGCGCTGACAAACCACCATTCATTGTTCTTCTGCTGGAAGACTACATGCTCTGATTTTAATCCTCCATGCACTTTAGCACTTGCACTTTTTGTTTTGTGCACTTTAAGCTACGGTCACAATGACCCGTACGAATAAAATGGTCGTACGAATTTTACAGGTCGTACGAATCTGGAGTTCGTACGTGGCTCGTGGAGTGGAAACTGTTTTCCTACAGTCTTCTTACGGCAGACTTTCAGCTCTCACCAACAACTCACGACATTCTTGGGGAAATGAAGCCGTACGGCATCCTTGTGTGTGTCCTAAAGCTTGTTTAATGCGTCTTTGCGGTAATCCTACATCTATTTTGTATCGCACGGGAGCTGCGCGATGTCCCTGCGTCCAACTCAAGCCTTTATCAAGGTGTTTTTAGCTATTAAACCTTTCGTAAACCGTACCGGAATAGCAATAACCTATTTGCACACCAGCAAAACACAAATATGCTTATGAATAGCTATATTCTGTAGGCTTTGTCTGAAATCTGTTCTCTCGTTTGTCTCTCACACTCAAAACACAACAAACTCACAAAGTCAAACCTCCGTAAAAACATCAAAACCGCTTTGTTTCTTACCTGCGTATTGCAGAGGAGACGCCAAAACTCCCAAAGCGAAGACGGATGCTGAAGACTAATCCTGACATCATTGTGTTCATATAAAAAAAGTTTGAAGCACTTCCCAAACCGCCAGCGAGCAGAAGTTGTCCAAATGTCTACGTCTGTTACAGCTGTTCTCCCCGTGGTTGTGTCCATCTCCAGGCGATTTGCGTTTTCCCCGCGCGCTCCTGGTCCGGTCCGGCCGTGTTTCAAGCGATATTCCTGCACGCCCCGGGTCCTTTCCTCTCCGTGGGCTCCTGGTCCGGTCCTGCCGTGTTTCAAGCGATATTCCTGCACGCCCCGGGTCCGTTCCTCTCCGTGCGCTCCTGGCCGTGTTTCAAGTGATCTCATCCCTTCACGCTCCGGGTCTGGTCCCCGCGCTCTGGGTCCGGGCCCCCTGCGCGTTCCATCCCGTCTCCGTGCGCCTTGTCCGGTCCCCTCCGTGCGCTCCTTGTCTGTCCTCCCCGTGCGCTCCTTGTCCGCTCCTTTCCGTGTTTAAAGCTAGCTGCGTTTCCGTCGCGTGCTCCAGGCCCATAGGCTTTCATACAGATCCCTCGTACAGGCTAAACTGCGCCTCAAGAGCTGCGCAGTCTCCAGAGCGCAGCTCTCTCCACTTTGACTCTGCCGCCCAGGCACATTACACAGGCTTTAGTCTCTGCGTTCGTAGACTGGTCGTAGAAAATCTTTAACAAGACCATAGACCTGTCTACGAACTTACGAACGGGTTGCGAGCGCTGTTTTTTCGTAACAACGCCTCAAGAATGACGTAGGAAATGGGAAAAAAATCGTTCGCAGAGAGGTCGTAGCAGGTCGTACGGGTCATTGTGACCATAGCTTTATTTTTGTATACTTAAAAAGTGAAAATTAAAAAGACGTGGACCACAGATAGCCTGCCTGTCTCTCTTCTGTTTATGGGTAACTCACTGATATCCAGCCGCTCAGAACCTGTCCTGTCCACATTTGGTGTCAGGAGTGCTGCCCTGCCACAGTGAGTACTCGAGACATAATGAAGAGATCAACAAGAAGACCTGGAGAACCAGATACAGAAAATGCTGAACCATCTGTATCCCAGGGAGAACCGAGCAGTAGTATGGCTAAAGATAATGTGGAGTTAACTGCTCTCGTGAAAGCATTGATCGAGAGGCAAGATGACAGAGAGAAGAAGCAAGAGAAAGACAAGCTTCTACAGGAGCAACGCAGGGAGGCCATGCAGCGGCAGTTCCAGCAGATCCAACAGCAGCAGAAGACGTCCGAGCCCCATGAGCTTGAGGTGCAAGGACAAAATGAACCATCTTGTGAATATGGAGAGTTCGATAGTGACGATGATGGGCCAGACCCTGGAGGCTTTGACTACAGACCGCAGATCCTTCCGATCCTGACACCCGAAGACAACATTGAAATTTTTTTAATCACGCTTGAGCGGATGGCCAAAGTCTGTCGGTGGCCAAAAGATAAGTGGGCGGTCCGCCTGGTTCCACTATTGACAGGCAAGGTACGCATCGCTTTTGTGCAGATGTACATTCGACATTCAAACAAATATGAAAAAGTGAAAGAAGCCATTTTATCCAAATATGAAATCACAGATGAAACTTACCGACGACGCTTCAGATCCCTCAAGCTTGGGCCCGAAGAATCGCAGTGGGAGCTCTTCATTTGTCTCAAAGACCTGTTAAATCCTTGCCTCCAACCCGAAAAGTCTTCACAAGAGGACATCTGGAAGAAGCTCATCCTGGAGCAGTTTCTCCGCATGGTCAACCCAGAGCTCGAGGTCTGGATCCAGGAGTGCGACCCTGACAGTGCTGAAGAAGCAGCTCGTCTCGCAGAGGCCTTCCTGTCTGCGCGCAAGGGACCCAGAGCTGGCTACTTTGGACGGGAGCCCTGCTTCACCCAGCCAAGTAAGTCCTATGGGGGTGATAAAGGTTGTGGTCCTGTTCCTGGGGGTTTTAGAAGTAAGCCATCTCAGCCCTATCAGTCTCAGGCAGCTAAAAGGCCCACAAACAGGTTGCAGGAAGTCAGGTGTTACAACTGCAACAAAATAGGGCATACGCAGCATTTCTGTCCAATGTTTAAGTCAAAACCCTCTCTTTTGTGTTCAGTGCCTAGACCAGCTGCAGTACCGCCCATGGAGCATAGAGGGCACACAACACCAGTTCTAGTTAATGACCAAAAAGTTAAAACACTGCTAGATTCTGGTTGTTTTCAGTCTGTGGTTCTCTCCAGTTTGGTCCCAGAGGAGAGGCGCTCTAGGGAGACAACACCACTTACCTGTATTCATGGTGATGAGTATACTTACCCGACAGCTGTGGTTTACATTACAGTTGGAGGCCAAACTTACCTGTTTAATGTAGCCTTGGCAGAAAACTTGCCGTTTGATGTCATCCTTGGAAATGACATCCCAGCATTACTTGATCTCATGTCTCAGAGCATTGATTTGGAGGGAGAAAAGTCTGCAACCCTGTAACTGAAAAACCCACAGTTGAACCGGTTAATTCAGTTAATGTCCTCACCAGAGCTCAGAAAGCTACAGCAAATTTTGAGAAGCTTCTTTTTTTGGAGGAGGAGTTGAGGCTTTGCCAGGAAAGGCTAGAAAGCCCAAAGCACAGAGAAGGAAAGAAAAATTTGCAGGCTCTCCAAAAGAAGACATTCAGTGTTCAAAACAGTGGAATTTGAAATCCCCGCAGACATGGGGGCACTTCAAAAACAGGACCCATCCCTAAAACCCTGGTTAGAGAAAGCATCAGGTCAACAGGGAGATGTTAAATGTCTGGATGACACAAAATATGTACTTAAAAATGACATTTTGTACCAGGTCAGTGACAAAACTGAAGCACTAGCTTTACCTCACCAGTTCAGACAACAAGTAATGGAACTGGGCCACTCCATTCCCTGGGCCGGTCACACGGCTTTTCAAAAAACACTGCGCAGAATTGGCAGTCGTTTTGCGTGGCCTGGCATGTACACCCAATTTTCCAAATTCTGTAAAACATGTGAAAAATGCCAATTAACTGCTGGGAAAGGGGTTGGCCAGGCTCATTTACAACCGCTGCCCATAATTGGTACCCCATTTGAACGAATCGGAATGGACATTGTTGATCCACTTGAAAAAAGTTCTACAGGAAACCATTTCATTTTGGTCCTATGTGATTACGTCACCAGATATCCTGAAGCCTTTCTATTGCGATCAATCAAAGCAAAACACATTGCAAATTGTCTATTACAACTCTTTTCCAGAGTGGGAGTGGCAAAAGAGATTCTGACAGATTGTGGTACAAATTTCATGTCTAAATTGTTAAAGCAGGTCTACCAGCTGCTGGGTGTTAAGGGGATCAGCACCACACCCTATCACCCCCAGACGGACGGGCTGGTAGAGCGCTATAACAAGACTCTGAAACACATGCTGCGCAAGTTTGTTTTTGATACAGGCGCTGATTGGGACCAATGGCTACCTCCCACAGGCATCCACCGGCTTCTCCCCGTTTGAGCTCCTCTACGGTCGTCAGGTCCGGGGGCCACTGGATCTCTTGAGGGACTATAGGGAGCAGACGGAGACAACATCATTGCCTACATGGTCAAGATGAGGGAGAGACTAAAGGAGATGGCAGCACTGGCCCAGGAAAATATGAAGGAGGCGCAAAAACAACAGAAAACGTGGTACGACCAAAAAGCAAGAGAGTCTTCAGCCCAGGACAAAAGGTACTGTTGTTGTTGCCGACAAGCGGAAATAAACTGTTAGCTAAATGGCATGGTCCTCATGACATTACAAAACAAGTAGGAAAAGTAACGTATGAACTGCATATGCCTGACAGACAATAGAAGCATCAAGTCTTCCATGTTAACCTGCTAAAAGAGTTTCACGTCTGCCAAGAGCCCGCAAAGCAGCTGTTGATCCGATCTGTGCAGGACGAAGAAACAACAGAAAAGTATTTTCCTACCTCTGCTAATGAACCAGCGGGCATTGATCTCTCCCACCTCTCTCCCTCTCAGCAGGAGGACATTCTACCACTATTTGACCTGTCTCTGTTCCAGGAAACCCCAGGCTTCACTTCTTTGGTCCAGCACAAGATACGGCTGGAGAAGGATGCCCCGGTGCGTCAGAGGAGCTACAGGATACCTGAGCGGTTGGTCCCTGTACTAGAGACCTGCACGGGACTAGATTTTCATGACCGCTCCCGCCCGATCCCGAAGCATCCGTGACCGTTCCCGCCCGATCCCGAGGCCCCCGTGTGCCTGCCCGCCCGAGAAGCTCCCGCGGGTCCCGTTGGGTCCCGACTTTTTTTTTTTTTTTTGGTGACACGGAGGTTGCGTGGCGGCCCCAGGGCATAACAACACGGACACAAATGACTAAACTCTGCATAACTCTCTGCATCTAGTTTAAAAATGATAGGCACCAGCCTAAATAATCTGCAACAAGGCAATTATGTTCGTTTGACACATTCAATCATAAAGCCATGATGTCTGTGTATCTCTTACCTGAAATACAAAGCTCCTCACACCTCCAGTTTCTGCTAAACAAACACTTTACTTGTCCAAACTCCGTGTGTATTATCTCCATCTCCCCGTGCGTAAAAGCCAGTCCTTCATTCACTCCTCTGGGAAAGCTTACGCCCGTGCTGCGGCTGCTGCTGGCGCGAGGACGCACAGATGATGCTCGATACGCACGCTAGACCGGGAAATACAGCAGTGAGTTTACGTGTCTGCACCTTGCAGGTGTCCGTGTTGTGTCTCTCTGTTGACCAGCAGCGCGCACAAAGCCGTATTTCTTTCTTGCTACGTAATATTTTCAAGACAGCGGAGAGAGCGCGGGTCCGTTCGGGACCCGAGGCGTTTGGCCTGACCGCCCGCTCCCGCCCGAGGCAACGTTAAAACCGCCCGATCCCGAGGGTTTGCTCACGGGTCCCGTGGGTCCCGCGGGAATTCCCGCCCGATGCAGGTCTCTACCCTGTACTTCAAAAAGAGATCATGTTAATGCTTGAGCTAGGAATCATTGAAGTGTCCAGTAGCGAGTGGTGCAGTCCCATCGTGCTGGTACCCAAAAAAGATGGCTCTCTGCGATTCTGCATTGATTTCAGATATCTCAACGCCATTTCCAACTTTGATCCATATCCAATGCCCAGAATTGACGACCTGTTGGAGTTAGTGGGTGGAGCAGCCTTCATCACCACCCTAGACCTCAGTAAAGGTTACTGGCAGCTGGCGCTGGCTCCTGGAGCGAAAGAACTGACTGCATTCCTGACACCATTTGGTATGTACCAATTCAAAGTGATGCCATTTGATCTGCAGGGGGCTCCAGCGACCTTCCAGTGCCTGATAGACCATGTACTGCGGGACGTCTCTGATTTTTCGACTGCCTATCTGGACGATGTGGTCGTCTACAGTAGCTCCTGGGAAGACCATCTACGCCACCTCCAGGAGGTTCTTCAGAGAATTAGAGCAGCTAAACTTACCATCAACCCCCAAAAGTGTTCAGTGACCCACAGAGAAGTACAGTACCTGGGCTACACCATCGGTTATGGGAAGATCAAATCCCAGGTTGAGAAGATGGAAGCAATACGCTCGTTCCCGGTCCCCACCACAAAGAAAAAGGTGAGAGGATTGATTGGATTAGTCGGATGGTACAGAAAATTTGTGCCTCACTTTTCAGAAAAATCTACCATTCTCACAAACCGGACAAAGAAGAACGTTCCAAACAAAGTGCGTTGGACAGAGGAGTGCGAGCGGGCCTTCAACGACCTGAAGGAAGCTGTCTGTACAGAGCCAGTCCTCGCCAGTCCCAACTTCAGCCAGCCCTTCATCCTGCAGACGGACGCCTCTCAGACTGGACTGGGAGCGGTTCTACTCCAAGAGAGGGAGGGGGAGAGGAGGCTGGTTGTGTTCCTGAGTCAGAGGTTACTGGACCGTGAAACCAGGTACTCAACAGTGGACATCACTTCACACTCGAAACAGATCATCGCGCTCTTCAATTACTTCACAAGATGAAGGATGCCAATAACCGCATCACTGGATGGTACCTCTCCTTGCAGCCATACAACTTCACAGGGAAAATGTTACAAACAGGAGTCACCTGCGTGAAGTTGGCCCCCCATTAAACGCAAATATACACAAAAACTATGTCAATCGTTTGTGCTTCGTTTGTGCTGTTTTGTGCTGCAAAAAGCTTCGTTTGTGCTGCTTTAGTTTTTGAGTTATTAACGATTCTTTTATAGGTCAAATTAGGGTCACGCAGCCCCCCATTTAGCTTAAATAAGCACCAAAACAGCTCAAAATGGTGTCATTCGTTAGTGCTTCGTTTGTGCTGGTTTGTGCCGTTAAAAGTTTTGTTTGTGCTGTTATGGTTTTAAAAATATGAGCAATTATATTTAGGGCCGATGACGTCATTCAGACTCCAGAATGTTAAATATCGCTCAAAAACAGCAAAAAATATATAAATCAATTGTTTTTCGTTTGTACTGTGCATATTTACTTTTTATTAGCTTATTTAAAAAATAAAGAAATATATATTTTTGCGGCAATAGTATGACGTCACTTCCGGCCAGCTGTTCGCAGCAGCGTGAGGAAAACTCGTGGAAATCTAAGCAAAACAACAAGTGTGACCATCACAGGTGAACTAAAAGTATGTACCAGACGTATATGACCGTTTTTGATGTATACCGCTGCTTTGAATGAGATTTCCACAAGTTTTCGTCGGGTTAGTGCGAGATAGTCTGGTCCGGAGGGACGTAAGTGAGCTGGTTGCCATGGTAATGAGTTTATTTCTGTTGCTAATCGGGCCTAAATTGTTATAGATTTTTTTGTTTTAACCTTTACCCAAACCTTTTTTCTAAACTTACCCATCACCCTAACCCTTTTCCTAAACTTAACCGTTCTTCTAAACTTATTCGTCGTCCCTCTGGACCCTACTATCTAGCATTTACGTTTTCCTCGCGCTGTTGCAGCCGGAAGTGACGTCCCGCTATTGCCGCAAAAAATATGTTTATTTATTTTTTAAATTTGCTAATAAAAAACTAAATACGCCCAGCACAAAACAGTACAAACGAAAAACAAATGATTTATATAATTTGTTGGTGTTTTTTGAGCAATATTTAACATTGTGGAGGCAGAATGACGTCATCGGCCGAAAATATAATTGCTCATATTTTTAAAATCATAGCAGCACAAACGAAACTTTTAACGGCACAAACCAGCACAAACGAAGCACTAACGAATGACACCATTTTGAGCTGTTTTGGTGCTTATTTAAGCTAAATGGGGGGCTGCGTGACCCTAATTTGACCTATAAAAGAATCGTTAATAACTCAAAAACTAAAGCAGCACAAACGAAACTTTTTGCAGCACAAAACAGCACAAACGAAGCACAAACGATTGACATAGTTTTTGTTTAGATGTGCGTTTAATGGGGGGCCAACTTCACGGAGGTACAGGAGTCTCACAGGAGTATCACACATGCACTTTCATTAGCTTTTGCACTTTAAACAATTTCATTGCATTTTTATAGCACACAGTACTTTTGAGACATGCTAATTTGCACATACAAAAAAAAAAACAAAAAACATTGCACACGTTTGTATTTTAAAATTACAGTATGTATTAAAAATGATTGGTTTCCCCGCAGTACCGGTCGGGTGGGCACTTCCGGTCTGCGGAGGTAAACACACACGAATTGTAATTGAGCAACGTGCAATAATATATGCCTAGTTTTAAATTGGTGTGTGTGTAATGGAAATGGATTTAGGAGTGAATGTGTTATGAATGTAGTGATGTGATGTTTTTAAGCTGTTTCCCGGCGTCCGGGCCAAAAGAGTCCACGGAGGAACAGACGCCAAGATAAACGTTCCGGGCCAGTTCAAGGTGAAAGACGGAGCAGGGGGATTTAGGCCTATTTTAATCAGGATTTTTGTTAGTTATTTTATTGGTGCTATGGTTTTAGGGTTTATCTTTTGTATTTTGGTTTTAGATGATTTGTTTGGGTATGGTTATTTTTTATGGAGGATTTTAACTTAGTTTTAAAAAGCTAATGTTAATGGTCACCTGCAGTATATAAGGCGCCGACAAACCACCATTCATTGTTCCTCTGCTGGAAGACTACATGCTCTGATTTTAATCCTCCATGCACTTTAGCACTTGCACTTTTTGTTTTGTGCACTTTATTTTTGTATACTTAAAAAGTGAAAATTAAAAAACGTGGACCACAGAAAGCCTGCCTGTCTCTCTTCTGTTTATGGGTAACTCACTGACATCCAGCCGCTCAGAGCCTGTCCTGTCTACACACATCCAGACACGCACAAGCCACTCTCATTCCTAACTAATGAAATTATGTCATGTTTATCTGTCTGTCCTTGTAGTCTCTCTGCTTGTTGTTTGTTTTCCCTTTTATTGTTGGTGATTTGATTTTGTATGTATGTTTTTTCAATCAATAAAGAAAAAAAAAAAAGCAAGGAGACCACCACCACTAGATGCAGGACTTGCAGAGTGTGAAAGAGCGTTGGGAGGCCATGATGGAGCAAATATCTGGAGGCCTGCTGAGAGGATGCCTTGAGTGGCTGTGGAGAAAGCTGCCCCTATTCTTAAAGAAGGGCCGCAACAGGTGGCGATACGCCACAGAGGGTAGGGTGGATTTTAGATGCCTGGTGAACTAGGAGGTGGACATGGGAAGGCCTTCTGGAATCAGAAACAGAGGACCAGAGGACGAGCTGAAACTGGCTCTGGAGTAGACGTATTGAACCATAGGTTGAAAGGGGCAGAAGGGACCCCCTGTCCGAGCTATGATGTTGAACTTTTGCCCATTGAGTGCTTAAAATGAAAATCATAATGATTGGAGTGAAAACTAAGATCAGAGAGGGCGAGCTCGAGGGACAGGTCGAAAGTGCCATTAGGGGAAGTGAATTTACCTGCTCCTAGAAAACCACAAAGCTCTAAAAAAAGGAGCACAAAAGGAGTGATCCTAAGTAGTCACTGTAAGGGGCTGTTATCAAGGCAGCGAGTAGTCTGTGAAGAAGAGGAACCAATATGGGCTGCCTGGAATCTGAGAAAGCTGGAACTTTTTTAGATATTCTTTAAAGCAGGCTGACAGGCTGATAAGAGAAGAGACTGGGGGAGGACAGCTCATGACACTTAGAGTGGATATTTATTCTAGCTAAGAGGCTGTGAATGTAAGAGGGCTTGAAGAGGCAGCTAGAATAAAACAGGTGACAGGCATTCCGGTAGGACTTTAAAGAGGACAGAGCTAGTCCAGCTTTGATGTAGCATGAGGCGGAATCCAATAAGGTTAGCAAAGAACAGCTAACTAATTCAGGACCAGATGCTCCTGGGAGGGCACTGGAGTTGGGAGCAAATCGGCTAAAAGACACAGATGCCTGGAAAATAAAACGAGATAGGACATTTGAATGACCGGGAATGTGACTGGTCATAAGAATGAAATTATTTGTGACTGCATGCCAAGTGATGCGACGCATGTAGAAGGGCATGATTGAGCGATTGTCACAAAGCACTGCGATACGTTTGCATTTCCAGAGATGGAAGATTGAGATCATACCCATCGCAGTCTTCAGCGATGGGTATGATCTCAAAGAACGCAGATGCTTCAAAGGAGGGAAAAGAGGCGGGCCATGGCTCAGCAAATCATCTGTTCTGATAAATCCCTCCAAAACCTGATGAAGGCACAGTGAAAAAAACGCAGGGAGTCTGAGGAACAGACGATATCCTGATTGAAAAAAATGAAACACCATTCCACTTGCTGTGAAGGCGGGACCAGAATGACAGGCCGGAGCAGCACCCGTCATCCAAAAGGACCTGGTCCTGCAACAAGGAGACCAAATGGGCCAGATCCAGCAGTTGAGAAATGAACAATCGACCTTGGGGGACAATTCTTATGGCGAAATTCAGATGGCTGGGCAAGGAGAGAAGTGGCTGCTTAGTCAGACCTTCTGCAGAAATGACGGACTGAGAGATGCCGTGAATGCGCTCGAGTTTCTCCTGTGGGAGGGAGGCAATCATGGCGACCAAGTCTAAGGTTATGCCGAGAAACTCCCGCGTTGTGGTGGGGTCGATGTTATTTTCATTCGATAGGCGGATGCCCAGATGACGGAAGAGGCGCAGACGGGCCTGGAGAGTGAGATGGAGGATCAGAAAATCAAACAGCAAATGAAGGAAGGGAGACGCAAGTTATTTTAAAGAGAGCGGGACTGCTGCGGCATCCAAATGGGAGACGAACGGCTAAGTAAAACTTCGAGTCCCATTTCATGCTGAACAAGTGCCACTGAGAGGGGTGAATGGTGACGATTTTAAATGCATCAGTAATATCGGCCTTGGCTAGCCACGCCTCGCAGCAGGCAGCCGTAATAAGGGAGATGGCATGATCAATGGATGCATAAATCAAAGAAAAATTGATGAGACTATTGACTACTGAGTGAGCAAATGGCGTCATAGTAAGTGCTGAAAATAACCAGAAATTTGCCGATGGAGAGGTTAGGGTTAGAGCCTAAGGGCGGGCCGGACGCGACACGCGCTGCAGAAGGAGTGATCTGCCGACGGCATTTAGCTGCAGAATGAACGGTGGATTTTAGCCTGTGCATCCTGACACTCATGATCTCCTGTTTGTGTTTAGACAGGTCCTGTGTGATGCACAATTTCAACTTGAAATGCTGTTTCGATAAAGCCGACATGTAGCTTGGATGCAGATATGCCGCTCAACGACGTCTCCAAAGCTGCGTTCATCTCTTCTCTTAATATAGTCTGAATTAGAGCAGATGTCCACATCAGCATCCAGCTTAGTTTGTGGCCGTGTTTTCTTCTGAGACATGACACAAAGATGATCATTCAGATTCACTCAACATTCATTCTTTGACTGAAATAACCTCACTTTAGTGCAGTTTGTTTGTGGTTGGCGTTCACCCGAGCAGCTCTGTTTTAAGCACCACCAGAAGCACTATTTACTCTTTCTCTCCCAAGAACAGATATTTCTTTTGGCGGCCAACCGTCCCCTGTCAGACATGAACATCTTTTTTAAATGTCATTATGTGGGCGTTCTGATGCATAAGTTGACTTGGTCTAGTTACATTATGCAGTTCTACAGATATACCAGCAGAGGGCGTGAGTGGGTGTGCACTAGGTCCCAAAGGAAGTTACATGACAATGTCTCTCACCTATCAACATTAGAACCTCAGGTAATCAGCTGTGTGGTCAGGCACGAGCAGAAAAAAACATTTGAAATGTGTTTCTTAAACTTTGCTATTTGCCAAATTGTAGATGTGACAGAAGCTACTTTTCTGGATCTGAGTTAACACATAGTTAACTAGTTTACCAGTATTTGAAACTTGCAGCATTTTGATGTGACAATTTGATTAGGAACATTACACCCAATATTCAGTGTCTTGTTATATCTTTAAAACACCATCATAAAACCTTACATTTGATATTCTGTAAAGCATTCTGAGTCTTCCTCTGATATTGACCACAGTAAGTATGTGTGTGTGGGAGATGAAGTGACTGAAGTGTATTGTTGTCAGACTTCCAGCTCAGCGCACACACATCACATCAAACACCTGTGTGTGAGTTAGGTACGCTCACAAGTGCACAACACCACATGTAAAGAAAATGTATGTTACACTAAAAGTCAGCGTGTAAAATGACATGTATGTGGGAGCGCAAGGCCACAGGGAGAGCCCACTGTAATGCTCTGTGACCGTGAAATAGTCCTGGTGCTGAGAGCAGACAGGAGGAGAGAAGAGGAGAGAAGAGGAGAGAAGAGGAGAGAAGAGGAGGGAGGAGGAGGGAAGAGGAGAGAAGAGGAGAGAAGACGAGAGAGGAGGAGAGAGGAGGAGAGAAGAGGAGAGAGGAGGAGGGAAGAGGAGAGAGGAGGAGGGAAGAGGAGGGAAGAGGAGGGAAGAAGAGCGAGGAGGAGGGAAGATAAGGCAGGAGGAGAGAAGAGAAGAGAGGAGGAGAGAGGAGGAGGGAAGAGGAGAGAGGAGGAGAGAAGAGAAGAGAGGAGGAGGGAAGAGGAGAGAGGAGGAGAGAAGAGGAGAGAGGAGGAGAGAAGAGGAGGGAGGAGGAGGGAAGAGGAGGTAGGAGGAGGTAAGAGGAGGTAGGAGGAGGTAAGAGGAGGTAGGAGGAGGTAGGAGGCAGGAGGAGAGAGGAAGAGGGAAGAGGAGGCTGGAGGAGGAGAGACAAGAACAGGAGGAAAGAGGAATACAAACATGTCATTACTCATCCTACAATGCTTAGGGAATTAAAAAGGGAATTATTTGAAATTGACACAATAATGATAGCAGAAAAATACAAATTTCAAATTCAAATTAATTTTTTGGGAGGATAAGCCCCTTGAGATGAGCCATCTCATTTTCAAGGAGGTCCTCAACAAAACCACAAATAAAGATACAGACAGGTACAGCAGAACAGAGCCCTGGACTAGGGGTTTAGTGAGGTAAGTTCTGGGTTAAACCTCGTCTGGAGAGAGAGAGAGAGAGAGCAGCGGAGAAATGAGGAAATGCGAAAGTCACGGCGTATTCTTTTACGGTATATCAAAGCGATGCACATGTAATCTCTTTATAAAGAGGAGCCTCGAGATCTTATATGTAGCCTAAAGGTGCTTTCAGACCAAACGCGACCACGTGAACACTTTCAATGTTATGTCTATGTGTAGGTGCGATTTTGTACGACCAGAGCGGCGCGGAGCATCTACTACGACCGGCGCGAGCGTTTAAGGGCAGACGGGCGTCTAATAAGCGCGACCAACGTGAAGAGCAAAGTGACAGTGTTAACGACCAGTACTACAGCTGGAAGGCCCGTGCAGACATGGACAAGAGAACTAATCCTCTTGGTATCAGCCTCATACACCACTGTCTCTTAAGTCTGTCAAATAAGCCCTGTGTTCTCCATTCACATCGCTCATTTTGTTGTTCTGATTGACGGCACATGAGGGACAGACACATACACATGAATGGGATTTCAGGTGAAATTCTCCACTCATTGCCTCCTATGTGCACGGGCCAAAGGACGAGCGTCCATGCGCGAGCAAGTGACAGTGGTTCAAAACGACCAGTACTACTTTAACATGATCAGGCTTCTCAGTTATTCACTTATTCTAACCAAAAGCTGCACAAACATAAAAAAAAAAACCCACAGAACATGTGTGTCTGGGACTTACCCTGTGGCTCCACAAAAGAAAAAAAAAAAGGAACTTTAGTCCAGGGATTCCTCTCGATTGTACATCTTGTGCTGTCAGTACCTGTAATTTATAAAACTCCTCGATTCTGGCAAAAACAAGCGGCTCTTTTGTCCAAATAAACTTTGTATTCACAGCAAAATAAACACAATGTCCGAGACAAAAATAACCTGCAAATTCGACTGAACCGGATGTATATACTGTCATTTCAAACCCACAACACAGTGTGTTTTAGTGGCACATGTGTAAAGTGCAGAGCTATGACGCGAGAGACCTGAGTTCAATTCCCACATGAGTAAAATGTATTGTTCTTTTTTCTGCACTTATGCATACATTAAATAAAGACATACAGCCCGATCTTGCCCTTTTGTCTTAGCCGGTCTTAGCCTTGGTCTTAATTATTCCTCTGTTGGCCACTAGTGGCTCTCTCCAAGCTCTATACACTGTCAGTGTAGAAGGTGTGGCTCCAGTCAGATGTGAGGGTGCAGTTTTGCTCATGCTCACGCCTGTGACAAGTGAGCAGCTGCTTTAGGATCACAGGCAAAAGAGAACTGTAGCAGCAGCTTCAGTTTGGAAAAAAAATATAATAATAGAAATCTATTTGGTGAAAGTCTATTTACTTGACAGACTTTTAAGACCAGTTGAAAAGTTGCTAGAATTCAAATTTTAGACATTTGGATCTCCATGAGGTTTTTCAGTGTTAGACTTTTTATTTTATTTTTGCGGTAACTTACTATGCCAGGCATTTTGTTGCCAGTAAGTTACCGCATATAATTATTGTGGTAACTAACCATAAATAATCATTCCGATAACTAACTGGCATCTTGTTGCCAGTAATTTACTGTAGTAAATAATTGCGGTAAATAATTTTAAATTTGATTACAATAATGGTACCATATACTGCAGCACCATATACTTACAGTACTTACTTACAGTATATGGTGCTGCAAGGGATACCATACTTAGTAACAACAGTTTACATTTTTATCTACGAAAATAAGACTTAACTGCATTTTTTAAAGCGACAACAGTAACATATAATTCTGTAATAAAGAGGCCTGACCAAAAATGTATGGCATCCACACAGCTTAAAAAAAAGAAAAAAAAAATGGAATAAAAAAGTCAGACTACAGTTAAGAGATTGTTGTTGTTGTTGTTGTTTTTGTTTTGCATTTGTTTTAATGAAAAGATGAGAAGTCATGTCACCACAAACTGTCGACTGTTTTTTTTACAAAATGTTGAAATATATTTGTTTGAAATATAAAACCACACAGAAACTGTTCAACAAATATTTTAACAATGTCACAACAACAATAAAAACTCAAAATTAAGGTTTTTAATGTGAACAAGGATTTACAACTCCATTCAGACTATTTTAAGATCAACCTGTTTGATGTTGGAATTTTTTTCTCATTGCCATTGTTTTTGAAGTTACAGTCTACATTCTACAATTTTGGCTAAACTTTAATTAGATCTATATTAAAAAAAAAAAAAAATCAACTTACAATATTGCTACGCCCATTATGGCATTTACAAATATGCTCTCTAATGTTATCTTGTGCTTTGATGGACACAAAAACTAACTAAATACAGCTTAAGTTTGTCCATCCACTGAAGTTCTGATAAGCAAATGCAGAGGACAAATTTCCCTACGGGGACAATAAAGTGTACCTTAATCTTAACCTTAAGCATTATTGTAATAAAAATAAATAAATCTGATTGTTATTTTTTTCTTGTGAAATAGCAGCGATGGTAAAAGTTTGACACAAAGTAATGGATGCAGACCTTTTTTTACAGTCTTGAACGTGTCAACAAGCAGTCACAAAACAACTTTTTGATTATATTGTAATGTATTTTCCACATAATTCAAACTTTTTATAATCTAAAATACAAGATCACACTTTTACCATCAGGATGAACCAAACCACTAACACTTCGCAAGTGAGAGTGGATCACCGCATGACAACCACTGTGTTTATTAATGGCAACAGTATTACCACAGATGGTCACATGACATGTGTTCGACTACCTTTACAGGTCTGGCAACTCCAGATAACAAAATCTCCGGTTCACTGCATCTCCAAGATACAAAACTCTATCTAACTGCCTCTGATCCCACTGACATACTGGACACTTTGTGCTCAGTTTAAGCTGCAAGATCAACCCACCAAACACTGTACCAGCAATTTAAACCTACAACAATCACCCTGATTAAAACTACCTCAAACAACAGACTGAACACTAATAAATTGTTCTACATCAAACTGTGCACAGCAACACTTATCTTGAGCTGAACACAGAAGTTTGACTCGATGCAGAAGCTGCTGCTGCTGCTTGAAGAAGGGCAGGGGAGCTGAACTCCTAGAGAAAATACAGAAAAAAACATTTTATTAATGCTCTTCCCTGTGCAGTTTTTCATAGTCATTCTATCTCACACCATTTTTAAATTTGATAACAAAAGATTTTTTTCATAAGTATATAACTTACCTGAGCAATGACCATCGCTGACCCTCACTGTGTGGTGCCCAGAACTGGTAAGTGACCTCCACATCTCCACACTGCAATAACAACAGATCATTATTTTATGCTCTGTTCAAACTTATAAGAAGATAATAAACAGACAAAAATCAAAACAAACCTTGTCCTCCATAAAAGCATCCAGCACGTCCCGCTGGTAGGGGACGTTCCTGGTGTCACATCCACCACAACTGCCTTCACCTATAAAACAATACAATCTTTAGAAAAAGTACGTAAACAAAACACTCAGTAGATCTTTATCAGTATCTTTACAACCACACACACCTGGACCTCCTCTGGTGCAGAAGAGGAGCCTCCACAACCACAGGTGTTGCCTCCACCTTCAACAAAACACATGAAATGCATTCATCTGAAATAATACAAAATAAAGCAAACTAAGTCATTGGTCATTTATTTCCAATCAGCTGCTGCTTGGGCCGGCGTGTTTTTGAAGGAACGACCTTGCAACGTCTCACTTGAAGACATCTAAAATGCAAAAAGATAAAATAATTACAATCGCACACCAGACAATTGATTACTTCTGTCAAAAACCAAATGACACGTGACTTCTTTCTCGAAGGAAAAGTGGCCATAAAAAACAAGACTGAAGATAAGGTACACTTTATTGTCCCCGTAGGGAAATGTGTCCTCTGCATTTGACCCATCCTTCAATGCCTCTGGGGCATCTCTTCAGGAGCAGTGATCGCCACAGTGCAGCACTAGGGGACCCATCTCCAGATGTTGTTGCTAGGCTTGGTCAGGACTACCGTAGCTGGAGGATATTACACTAACTCACAACAAAATTAATTTGACATTAATAGTTTGGTCAGCTTTAGAACAAGTTCTTCAAACACTAAAGTGATGCAGACTTACCACCCTTTTCACAGCCAATCAGCTCTCATCCCTCTACTTCCACCTTCACCTGCTCCGTACATAAACATTGTCATACTTTTACCTCATACGTATTTATTCACTGTTTCTTTTCTTTTTTTTTTGTCATCTGCTGCAGTTGTTCATAATCATAGTCACTATTGTACATAATACTAATACTATATGCTGATGCCACTTTATCTATTTATCCTGTCATAATTTGCACTCTGCCATAACAAGCACTTACTGTAAATACAAGTTTTTTTATATAGTTATTATAACTTTATATATATTTTTGTGCTAAGTATATTTTAAAAATGATCTAGTTTGATTGCATGTTTCTATTTCCCTGTTTGATTATATAAGTGCAAATGTAAGTGTATTAAGAGTAGTATCCTGTCATAGGCAGTTTACCTCCAAATACAGAGATGAACAGTCCAGCGGCTGAGGATGTTTAAGCTCATCTGTGACAACTGTTCTGTAAAGAAATAATAAAAATAAACTTTAAATTTTAAATAGAAAAGACATACATCAAACATGTAGCAGCTGTCATAACATATTTACATGGAAATTAATCATTAATATGTGTTGTTGTTGTTGTTGTTTTGTTGTTGTTGTTGTTTTTTTAAGCTTTTGTCTCCTTTATAGGTTCTTTTCATGTTTTAGAATGACATGCTGTCATAGGGTGGGCAAGTGGCCATCTCTCCTTAAAATAACATGTACTTGGTCTTGAAATATCTACACCCATTAACTTTTTGAATTACAACAAAAACGGCATTTGAAATTTAGTTGGAGAGCAGCTGAAATTAATTTTAGGCTAAAATTAATTTCAGCTAATCTCCGGTGAGGTGATGTCAGATCTATTGACCCAAACTTCAGTACCTCTGGATAATCTTCTCAGGAGCAGTGGACACAGCACAGCAGGGACACATCTCCAAATGTTCTGTGAGGTTTGGTCAGGCCTGGAGCTGAACTCCATCATACATCAAACCAGAGTGCCTGGAAGAAACCCACACAGACATGAAGAGAAACATCCAAACAGTGCTAGCCACTGTGGTGATGTCCATATTAGTTTTACATTTTGACACAAAAAATAGTTCCCTGATTCTTTGGTACTGAATTCTTGATCCAGTTTGATCATAGGACACAGAAGTCTTTAATCTGCTCGTGTCCACTCCACGAAGACACAATCATCTGTCACCTCAATCACAAGTTAACACAAGTTATTACAGTCTAGTAGTTTATCATATACATTTTGAAAAAAATTGTATCTACAATAAAAGATACAGACAAAAAACAATAATTCTGACATTTGTTTGAAATATTTAAAGGTGCACTGTGTAACTTTCTGGAGGTGAAAAGTCATCTACACAATTCAGTAGCAATAGAAAGTTAAAACTATTACTTTGGGACTTTCTGAATGGAGATGAATATATTTTATGCCATATTATACAAAAATCAGCTAAAGGAACCGCTTTTCTGTGTAAACAGACGTGTTCGGACCCTCCTCCAAGCCAAATAATGGACTATTTTGTGGCCATGCAAACCCGCTCAAAGTAAAAAACGCAGATTTTTATTAATTATTTAGTGTAACAAAGGCATCTAAATTACAAAAATGTGCATTTATTCAAGTTTATTTTTGGCCAAAAAGTTGCGCAGTGCACCTATAAGTTAGAACTTGTTTAGAATTATTAAAAACATGGAATGTCACCTGTAATTCCCTATTGCTAGAACTCTATTCATTGTTTGCTATTTTATTATTAAAAGATTAACAATAATAACAACAGTAAAGGTAATTCATTAATTTAGTTTTTGGCATTTCTATGTCTCTAAAAACAAACTCAGGCTGATAATACAATAGATCCATGTGCCACACACAGGCGGTGTGCACACAATCCACACTTATGACCTATTAAATTGATTAATGGTCAAACCAAAGCTAAAAAAGTTGCACCAAACCAGGTCTTAACCAGGACTAGACAAGAATTAAAGCGGTTCTGAAGCAGAAGATCCCCAGGTTTAAAACAGGTCTAAACCCATGTCACGTAGCAAGACTTCTGTTGGTCCTCCAGCGGAAGAATCCGGGATACCGCGTCCAGGGAGGAGTTTCTCGGCATCCCCCGTGGGCTTTGCCCTAAAGCTTTATTCATACCAAATGTGTATTTATTGCAAAGAGCTGTCGCTAATAAACGTTGTTAGGTGTACATTATGGTAGTAGTACGTCTAACGATTGTTGGCAGCGGTGACGCGAGCCAAAACTTCCAGGCGCATACGAGCACCCTTCTCCCGGCTACAGCCGGAGGAGGGATCCGGTGTAGCCTAGCATCCAGAGCTTTGACAAAGAAAAGTAAAATTGAATTTAGTAATAATACCGGCTATTTCTCGCGTCAAATGGTCTCAAAGTTTAGATTTGACTCACATACACAAAATTATAATAACTTTTAACTTACCCAGTAATGGCCCAGCCGCTTCCGTTTCTTCTGTACTCTGGAGTTTAGCTTCAGTCCTGCGCATGCGTCAGTACATCCCAGTACAGTGGTACTGTACTGGGAAATTACAGTACAGTGTACCAGAACTATTCTTTGTGGTTAGTTACTGTAATTTGCAATGCACCATGGGAATGATTGACTTTTTACAGTAAGTTACCAGGTTATTTTTCAAATTTGTTGTAAGTTACCGTAAAATTCCAAAATTGCCCATAATGCATTGCAAATTACAGTAACTAACCAGAAATAAAACTTCTGGTATGTTAGCAGGCATTTTTGTGGTACTTTACAGCAAGGGCTAACATTATGCAAAAACAAGAAGGGGGAGTTTGGCAAAAACATTTAAAACTTAATAAATAAAAAATAATAAACTGAAATAGGCTGTTTATCACCTGATCAAAAGTTTAAGACCAAAGGCTATAAAAGTCAAAATCTGCTCAAAATTCTCTTTTTCTGTCAGTCTTTCAGACAGTTCTGTCCTCCTGATGGTTAAAGCAAAGAAGCTTTCACTTCTTGAACGTGGCCGGGTCATCGAGCTGCATAAGCAAAGCCTCTCACAGCGACTCACTGCTGCTGAGGCTGGACACAGTCAGTCACTCATTCTAAATGTTCAAAAAACATTTTGAAAGATCCTGAGCAGGGCTCTCAACTTTTGATTTTGGCTTGAAGTGAGGTTTTTACGGAAGTCCAGAGCTGCCAGTGTGGAGTAAACATTTTTTCAGCTTTTCTCGTTATAACGACCTTATATTTACGTTCAAACGACAATATTCTCGTTATTACGACTTTTTATTTACGTTCAAACGACTTTTTTTACATTCAAACGAGAATATAATGTCGTTATAACGACTTTTTATTACGTTAAAACGAAAATATTTTCTCGTTAAAACGACTTTTTTTATGATAAACAGACTGCTCTTCCCATGATGCGCCACAAGCTGGATAGATCAGAGCCCTGTACTCATGGCCTGTACTACGAAGCTAGATTTGGGGGTCAGTTCTGGGTTAAACCTGGTCTGGTCCTGTGAAAGTGGATCACGTCCTATCGGGGCAACATGGCAACATACGGCAAACTCATAACCTGATCAGGACCAGGATAAAAGTTCTGAATAAGTTAAAAAGACGAGGCGCTGGCCAATCAAAGACGATCGAGAATTTAGGCCTTTGTGAAGAGACGAGAGAGAGAGATGAGAAAGAGCAGCGGAGAAATGAGGAAAGACGAAAGTCACGGCGTATTTTATATCAAAGCGATGCACACGTATTTATGAAGAGGAGCCATGAGATCTTATATGTAGCAGTAACACTGAAGAATCCTGTTTAATCTGTGTGATGATTAATAAACGCTTTCATTGTCAAGAAATAATGATTGAATGCACTTTTACACATTTTGGCTGTTTTAATGTAAATAAAAAGTCGTTATAACGTCATTATATTCTCGTTTGAACGTAAAAAAAGTCGTTTGAACGTAAATACAAAGTCGTAATAACGAGAATATTGTCATTTGAACGTAAATATAAGGTCGTTATAACGAGAAAAGCTGAAAAATGTTTACTCCACACTGGCAGTTCTGGACTTCCGTAGGTTTTTGTGAGGGTGCATATGATCCGCAGGTTCTGGGGCGGAGTGAGGCTCTGAAATCTCCATGGAGAATTTGTAAAGCAGTGACCTAATTGGAAGTCTGTTATTCAGTGGTTGATGGGCATCAGCTGTTTTTCAGCAGGGGGTAAACCATGTTGTACAGGGTGAAAAGAATGAGCGGGGGGTCTGGGGGTCCTCCCCCAGAGATTTTTGAAAAAAAAAACAGACACATTTTGGTGCATTTTGAGACATTTTACAGGCTTCAAGTGGCTGGAAAAAGTGAGACTAAAATTGTCATATTTGATAACACTTTCGATTGCTCTGTTGAGCCTATTTTATAAACACATATATTTCTCAATTAAAACAGGTAAAAGATAAATGACAATTTGGTCAAAGTAGATGTGCAATCTGAAGTGTTTTTAATGAACAGATCCTATTTGCTAGCAGGTTTACACTAGTACAAAGTCAGCTGATAAGCAAAAGGAGGAAAACCGAGGCACTCTGATGTACAAAAGTAAAAAAATCCTGGACATACCGATGCGTTTCGACCCCTTACGGGTCTTTGTCAAGGCAAACAAGGCAACACAAAGAAGTCACACAGGTGTTTAAATAGGCACAGCGGTCATGTGCTGCAGTCACATGACACGCGAACTTCACCAGTTATTTATCAATACAAACATTACAAGTATACATAGAAGAATAAAAGAATAATCTAGATTTTACCCATGTATAAAACAACAGACTGTAACAGCAAAAGTTGTTTGAATTCATAGATAAGACCAGACAATCCAAAACTTGTTTCGAGACCATAAAAACCAGCAGAAGATCCAACAGTAATATTGTATTATAATGAGGCTAAAGGTCATTGCAGTTTTTACTCTTTTTTACTTTTTTTTTATTAAGCCCATGAACATTAGATAGTGATAAAAATGTTGCTCATGTCAATATGTCTGTAGAGAACATTTTTGTTTTTGTAGGGAGACTGAGAGACAAATTTAAAGAGGTTTTGTAAACACTTGAAGCAAGGACTGTATATACTATACATATAACTTACCTACTGAATTGATGTGCTGCACGCCACACAATTCCCTGGTCTGAATGATGAACTGGATTTCTCGGTCTTCCTATAACTGTATATACTTCGTGGACTTATGTTTGTTATGTTGTTTTTTTCTATTCAGGATATGGATCAGGATTTTGGATCTGCTGTGCATGCTCCATCACCATAATTTACTTTCACTTTCTGGAGGTGAAAAGTCATCCACACATTTCAGTAGAATTAGAAAGTAAAACCACAGTTTGGGACATTCTAAATGTTGAATACATTTTATGGCATACTACACTTTTTTTATCAAAACAAACATGCGTGGGCCCTCCTCCTCCACGGCAAATAACAGCCCATTTTGTGGCCATACAAGTCTGTTCAAAGTAAAAACACAGTTTTTTTTTTTTTTTAATTATTATCTATTTGGTGTAACAAAGACATAAAAATGTCAGAAACATGAAAGTAATATAACATTGTATTCAGCGGCGGAGCCAGAGGGGTAGCCAGGGTGGCCAGTGCTACCCCTAGGATTGCCCTGGCCACCCCCGTGGTCACCCCTCTAAAGACGGCAACATGAATATATTTTTATTGTAAGGATTTGGTGAACTTTAGCGCTGAAAACTTTCATTTCCCAGCGCCTGTGAATGCACCCTGAAGCTACGTCAGTGCGTACAGCGACACTGCGAGTTTTCTTTTCATTTAATGTGCTGAACAGACACGTGAGGATTGTTTGAGATGTGGTTCGAAACCCATTTTGACATCCCCGAATTGCACGAAGACCCGGCCTGAGTCTCTAGATAACCTTGATATTTACATGGCATTGTACACGCCTCTCAGGGAGCGCATGTAGGCCACCTGCAGCTGGCGAGAAGGACGTTTGGGCGGTAAGACCAGGACTGAGCAGAACCTCCAAACTGTCTGGAGCAGAGCGGATCGGTGCACGCAGAGTTGGGATGTGTGTGCGGGAGACGAGAGAAGGAGAGGACACGAGGAGGTGGAGAGTTCTGTCTCATCAGCATTACACCTAACAACAGTGTAAGTACAACAGACGCGGTTAAAACAATTGTTCAACAAACTTTCTGAATGACTGCGATGTGAGTGGCCGTGAAGCGCGGGTCACTCACAGGTTCTGCTGCCGAACGGGTTGTTCTGAGCCTCGGAGGCTCGTATTTTACACGAAAGTGCAGAGTGTGTTGTTCGTACCTGGACCGGTGTTCTGTCGGGGCTGGACACACAAACAGGACTTTGGTGCAGGGCAGAAGAGTCATATCACAGCTTCAGTTGCGAGAGCGCCTGTCTTTAGTTTCTTCATATGCAGTAATATATGAGCGTAAATGCCCTGTCTCCGGTTTGAAAAAGAGGCCCTTCTACAGAAAAATGTTTTGTCCTAGAATATGATTTTCAAGGAAAGATGTCCAATGAAACAATGCATATTGCATTATTTCCTTTTTACAGCAAAACTGTAATATGAAACAATACAGTTGTGCTGTATGTGTCCCCCTAAAACATAAAACATTGTGATGCCCATGTTAAACAGATTAAACTGTCTGTAATCGGGCTTTCTTCTTTATAAAGACAGTATGAAGAGAAAGTCATGTTTGCGTGTGAAAACAATATATGGATGTCATTATTGTGGACCTCTTTGAAAAATCCTTGCCACCCCCTGGCCTTGCTTAAAAGTCTGGCTCCGCCACTGGTTGTATTATTAATTAGAAGTTTTTCATGTTAGCTGCTGAGCCCCCACACCCCCTTTAAAGGTCCTTAAATCCCTTTCAAACAGCCCTGCACTTCCCAGCGCAGACTGTGGATCCAGAGTCAGTCTTTACGCAGCAGTGACAGTGGAGCTGGGGCTGTAGAGGCTCTAAAACTCCACAGACTTTACAAACTTGGATCAGGACGTCTGAACTCACACTCAGTATCACTTTTATTTTTCCTGTGCCCTGGGACAGTGAATGAAATGGTCCACAGTTTTCTGTTTTCGCCACGCACCCGCCCCATGAAATGAATGGCATTTTTCAGTAAAGCGCAGAAACAATCATAACTCTATAAATCTGAGGTCTATCTCCGTGAAATGAAGAGTGGGTGAAAACTTGTGAGTAGTAGAGTGTCGCTGTGGACTTGAAAACACTCATAAGACTTTGGTTTATAGAGTTTTATGTTGTTTTTTGAGTGATGGTCTTAAACTTTTGATCAGCTCAGAGTTATTATTATTATTACAGTATTATTATCATTATTATCATTATTATTATTAATAATATTATTATTATTACATTTGAATAACGCTAAGGTACTTTGGGAATGGTTTACATTTACACTTTTGGCAGCAGAGCTAGCATACACTTTGTCCTAGCAGCAGCGCTAGCAGAACAACCCAGCAGGCCTCTGGACAATGGCTCTGCTTAGAGACGAAGCCAACTGTGCTGACTGATGGTTAGCATTAGCGACTGTGAGTGTGATGAATCTGTTTGGACCTGTCCCGCTGTGGAGAGGCCGAGGTTTGTCCTAAGCTGTGCAGAAGAGGGCGTTCCATGCTTTTAGAGATGAACATGTGGGCACTGTAGAAAAGTCACACCATCAGAGACTGAAATTACAGATGACTTCCAGGGTACAAACCAGTATAGCTTCACAAACCTTTAACCTAACGACACAAGCTTATTAAAACTGATTGTTCATACTGTCGTGTGACATCAACACGTCTTGCTGCTTTTTCTGCAAAATAGTGGCTCATAACCAACTGTTTAAAGCTCGTCAGAAGTACAAGCTCAGAGGAACAGACCCTCCAAGGCTCACGTCATTCTTCCTGTTAAGCATGATGACTGGACAAGAGAGAGCTCAGGTGAAAAACACAGGCAAAAGTAGAAAGAAGCGTACATAAATGTTCCTGAGACAAACCTCTGCACTGATTTACACTGATCAGAGTTTTAGGGGGGGACACTATATGGAAACAAACTAAATCAAACCTCTTAACAAGGCGGCATTTTTCTTAACCCTCTGGGCGCCACAGTGACACGTAACTTAACAGGAGAAAACGGCCTCTCTCTCTTGTTAAAATCAAAAACACTGTTTCTACATGCCTCCACTAGATGGCTGACAATTACCAAGCCCAAAATTACCATAGGTTCCTATTGGACAAAATAAAAGAGGGCGTGTCAACGACGCTGCTTTTTAAGTGAGCAGTGAGTGAAGCGAGGCGAGGGAGCGCTGGTCTGACTTTCTGCGATGCGAATCTGGCGAAAATGTTCGTGAGCCTGATACTGGCAGATTCACGTTGTGAGGAAGACGATGAGAGCTGGAGTGAGAGTGAGAATGGATGCGCTGATCTCAGCTGCGGTAGTCCCGCGGCAGCCGCTGTGAGCCCTGCGCTTGGCAGGACAAACAACAGCGCAGACTGTCCCAAAACAAACTTTTCCTGTTACAAAACACGTTTTTGAACATGGGGCAAGGATAGTATGTAGGTTCTAGGAAGAGGAGGAAGGTGGTTACGGAGGTAAAAACCACCAATGTTAGCAGGGGGAAGAGGTGGGGAGGGAGTTTATTCTTATTGATGCTATTTCTAATTCAATATTCCTGTAAAAAATTGAAAACAATATAAAACAAATAAATAAAACATGTATATCTCCCTGTTTTTATTGTCAAAAAACAATCTTATTCAGCGGTCTAAAAAACATGTAATAATACGGGCATAACATAAATAATATTCTACATATATACCCCAGGTCACCAAAAGGCGGACTCCGGTCCGGATCCGGACCCTAGCGCCGCCCTGTCCGGACCGCGTAGCCCTCCTGCCAAATGTAGACGTGATTCTGTGAAAAAGCGCTGTGCAGACAGAGCTCATCATTGGAAGCGTGCGCACATCGCCGCTGTGACTCACTTTTGGCACAGCGCCAGAGCCAGAAATACACGGTTCACATCGGTGCGGTACAGTCTGGGTCTGCAGAGTGTATTTAAAGAATGTGGTTGTGTGTCTGCGTAATGTACGCGGTACAACATCGCCGCTGTGACTCGTTCTTCTTACATTTGGCGCCAAAGACAGAAACGCGGTTCGAGACGATGCAGTGCCGGCTCTGGCTCTGCAGGTTCATTGTATTTAGAGAACGCGTTTGTGTGTGCGTGTAACGGACATGATTCAGAGCACTGTTTGTGTGATTCTACATGCGTAAAGTTGGAGAGGGTTATTGCGTGTGTCCTATCGCCAATCAGCCAATCACATGGCTTCATTCAGTGACTACTTTGACCAGTGAGACACAGAGAGAGACAGACGTGGGACAGAACAGACTTAGAATAACTCCATCACAGACTCAGTGATCAGCTCTGATCAGAGTAAAAACCCCGATCCCCCTTCAAGATTTATCCATCAAATACATTTTTAAAAGGGAAGTAGCCTAGAATAACTTATTAAAAATAAAGCTTTTATTGTAAAATAGAATTATGTGGGATATTGTGAAAATATAAATATGTTTGTAATTGTTTTTAATTATAAAGTCAAATTTAAAAATTTCTTAAAAGAAACTTCGCCGTGAAGTTCTGGACCTTGGCTTGGAAATTTTTCCCCCAACTGGACCTCTATGAAATCTTATTGGTGACCCCTGATATATACAATATATTACCATATTTATAATCTTTGAATAATACCTAACACTTTTCCAATAACTATCCAACTTTGGATAGTAAAAACTGCATTTCCACTGAAAAAACCTTGGCGCCCAAAGGGTTAAAATAATTCACAATTTGGTTTCTGAACCCTTTGGACACACACGTACACACGTCTAAGCTCTCTGTGACGCTAAAGCTTTGAATCTTGTGACGGATGACTGACCTGAGAGAAGCCACTTTACACCAAAGAAAATCCATCCTTAAAGATTGTTAAATCAGCCGAGCAGTGTAGCTGGTGTCACTTGGGCTTGAACCACACTAGATTTGGTATACTTTGGATTTTGAGGATTCCTCTTCAAAAGCTGAACCAACTTGATGTAAAAAGACTTGAAAATAATAAGTGAGTTCAAAATGTTTGAGCCAATCATAGGCATCTCAATAGTTGGGTGAGGTCAGAAAAAAGCACCTGTAGCCCAATGTCACCACCTGGTTGACTACAGAGCCATGATGCATGATGGGAAATGTAGTGCAATGAACACGTGGGGACTGACAGCTGATTGGCTTTGCTGTGTTTACTTTATTTATCTTCTTTTATAACACCACACCTGTTCAACAAGTGTCAGAAAAGACCCAGTACAGAAACATAATAAACATGTGATCTTAAAGGGAACTATGTAAGAATGAGAGGAATTTTAAATATGCACATAAGTCCCTTCATAAAATATTTTAATTCACTGAATGTGTGAATTAAGTGAAGATTATTTCCTGCATGACTTAACTCATTTCTTTTGCTTACTAGATCAGCCAAAACCACAAGCCTAGACGTTCAGGACATGTGGTGTAGAAGCCAAGGAAATCTTTTTGCTTCAAACCAGAGGTGTGAGTGTGGGTAGTGAGGGTGAAAAGAGACAGATTCAAATCAGAGCTATGCGTCATACATATCAACATTACAACTATTGCAGAAGAAGACATGCTCTTTTTGTCACCGGTTATGCATCAGGGAAAAGAAAAGGTAAAAAAGGTTAAATCTTTGCTACAAATACACATGTGAGGAGGTTGTGTTGTCTCTCCAGCTCACTGCTGTAGTCGACTCAGAGTGTGTGTGTTTGTGTGAAATAAAGCACTAGTTTGCAGATAAAAATGAATTCAAATCTAAATTAAATACTATTTTTTGTATTATAAAAATAGAAATTTTACTTTGACTTGTAGCTTCTTTAATATATATTTTATATGACTGTGGTCAGGTCAATTTACATTTATGAGAGCAAATGACAAACATTTGTTGTCATTTTTTAAACAACAATCAATGTTTTGCATTTTGAGCCTACAGTGTAATGCAGTTTAAATCTAACATGCATCACATTATCCAACCAACCCAACAACACTATAGCCTACTTATTATTCAATATATTTACAATTTATTCTTATTATTTTAAATAAATATTAAACTGATGTTTCTCAATTCACTCTGTGTAGCTCTAGCTCCGCCCCCTTTCTCTCCCTCTTACACCAGCACTGCTACAGCTGCTGCGCTGACAAGAGAGACGAGAGGGGTGTGTTTTTCTCACTTTGGCCAGAGTCATACATGAAATAGACCTAAATGTCTTTGCAGATACTATTTAACAACGTTTAGAGAAAATCTCTCTGCGTGGTTGCAAATGCGCGTATAGGACTAGATTTTTCTGTGATCAACTTTTAAAGTGTTTAGAACTAATTATCTTCGCCAATATTGGTCCTATCACTACGAAATAAAATAAGGACAGAGTTTAGACTGTTCTCTCTCAGAATATGTCCGCTACAAGTCTGTGTGTGGACGAGACATTTTACTACAGCTGTTCAAAGATACGTAACTTAATGTGGTGCGTCCTGTGGCTGCAGGGAAATCATTTGGCACAGCCTGAGCGCGTCACTTCATTCATTCCTTAAATCGCCAAAACTTTTATTTTGCTTAGCCTAATACACGACTAGCGGGTGAGTTCGCAGCTCCGTGCATCTTTAAAACAATGTAGCTACACGAGGGTGGTTCCAATGGGGCAGGCGAGTGAAGCCGGAACAACATGGAGCAGTGGATGCAGCGCTGAAAAAGGACCAAACCAAGAGCTCGCTTGTTGTGTGAAATGTGGCCATGTGGCTCCAGAGCCGCGCAGTAAGGAACAGGGGTGTGTAGTGTCCCCAAATGTTTTTTTTTTTTTTTTTCGCATCAACAACATTGATTTTAAAGCAAAAAAACGAAGTATTTTACTTTGTTCTCAAGAAGCACTTTCTCTAAATGCTTTATGACTCAACATTAGGTTAAAATACACTGCTCAAAAAATAAAGGGAACGCTAAAGTAACAGGCTGTAGGTCTGACTTAATGACATTTTTTATTAAATACTTTTTGTCTTTCCATAGTTGAATGTGCTGACAACAAAATTACACAAAAATTATCAATGAAAATCTAATGTATCAACCCTTGTAGGTCTGGATTTGGAATTATGCTCAAAATTAAAGTGTAAAAACACACTACAGGCTGATCCAACTTTGATGTAATGTCCTTTAAACAAGTCCAAATGAGGCTCAGTAGTGTGTGTGGCCTCCGCGTGCCCGTATGACCTCCCTACAACGCCTGGGCATGCTCCTGATGAGACGGCGGATGTTCTCCTGAGAGATCTCCTCCCAGACCTGGACTAAAGCCTCCGCCAACTCCTGGACAGTCTGTGGTGCAACTTGGCGTTGGTGGATGGAGTAAGACATGATGTCCCAGATGTGCTCCATTGGATTTAGGTCTGGGGAACGGGCAGGTCAGTCCATAACATCAATGCCTTCAGGTTGGAGGAACTGCTGACACACTCCAGCCACATGAGCTCTAGCATTGTCTTGCATTAGGAGGAACCCAGGGCCAACCGCACCAGCGTATGGTCTCACAAGGGGTCTGAGGATCTCATCTCGGTACCTCATGGCAGTCAGGCTACCTCTGGGGAGCACATGGAGGGCTGTGCGTTCCTCCAAAGAAATGCCATCCCACACCATTACTGACCCACTGCCAAACCGGTCATGCTTTAGGATGTTGCAGGCAGCAGAACGTTCTCCACGGTGTCTCCAGACTCTGTCACGTCTGTCACATGTGCTCAGTGTGAACCTGCTTTCATCTGTGAAGAGCACAGGGAGCCAGTGGTGAATTTGCCAATCTTGGTGTTCTCTGGCAAAAACTAAATGTCCTGCACGGTGTTGGGCTGTAAGCATAGCCCCCACCTGTGGACGTCAGGCCCTCATACCAGCCTCATGGAGTCTGTTTCTGACTGTTTGAGCAGACACATGCACATTTGTGGCCTGCTGGAGCTCAGTTTGCAGGGCTCTGGCAGTGCTCCTCCTGTTCCTCCTTGTACAAAGAAGGAGGTAGAGGTCCTGCTGCTGGGTGGCTGCCCTCCCACAGTCTCCTCCACAACTCCTGGTTACTGGCCTGTCTCCTGGTAGCGCCTCCATACTCTGGACACTACGTTGATAGACACAGCAAACCTTCTTGCCACAGCTCACATTGATGTGCCATCCTGGATGAGCTGCACTACCTGAGACACTTGTGTGGGTTGTAGACTCCGTCTCATGCTACCACTAGAGTGAAAACACCACCAGCATTCAAAAGTGACCAGAACATCAGCCAGAAAGCATCAGAACTGAGAAGTGGTCTGTGGTCACCACCTGCAGAACCTCCTTTATTGGATTGGTCTTGCCAATTACCTATAATTTCCACCAGTTCTCTCTTCCATTTGCACAACAGTATGTGAAACTGATTGTGAATAAGTGTTGCTTCCTAAGTGAATAGTTTGATTTCACAGAAGTGTAGTTGACTTGAAGCAGTGTTGCCAGACGTACGAAAATTATTGTTTTTGTACGATAATTTCAGCCCCTGTACGATGTACGATCAATAATTCTAAGTCACTGTAAAACTCTATGTAAATGCACGATAATGTCGAAGTGCCAGATGTTTTCTTTGTCTTGACTAACGTGAGCTCATATAAAAGACTGAAAAACTGATCCAGGATCAGCAAACACTTAACACAGAGTGCACTTTAGTGGTATTCTGTGATATTATTGGTCAACAGCACCAACAGTTCCTCATGGCATCGCATCTGCGTCTGCCCCTTGTGCTGAGACCAAACGTAAACACAACCATGCTGCATGAGCAATCATGGAGACATCGATCAAGGGAAAGAGTGTTTTACTTATAATACAGTATGCCTGCGTTCTAATAATATTAATTAATTTTGACTCAAATATTGTTTTTTAACATTACTCTTGTTTGCATACTAACTTTGGCTACTCTACTGATAACTTTTATACCTGACATTATAATTTTAACTGTTTAAGTGAAGTTCGTGTCTGAATCTGGTGATGGCACAAAAGACTTCTGCTGTCTACAGGTATGAACCCCACTACAGAGAGATTAACAATGTTTCATAAACACATTCAACAAATAAAAGCTACAATTAGCACTTTGTTTAAACTAGACATTTGTTCAAAATTTCACATTTTAACAATGTTAGAGACAGATTCTAGTGTATCTGTGAGCAGTGTCCCCAGAAATCTTTTTCAGTCAATACTGTTTTACTTTTGTAACTGCTGTGGGTTTTTGACGGTCCCCAGTGTGTCTGTGTATAGTGTCCCCAAAAGTATTTTTACATTTGTGACGGCCCCAATCAGACCATATTTGAGTGTATATCTGTGTGCAGTGTTTAATTTTTTTTTTTTTTTTCCTCACATCAACAATGTTTATTTTAAAACAAGTAATATTCAGATTAGCTTCCTGAGACAAAACCCAATATCATGTCATTGGTTACTTTGACAATTAAGTAATTATATTGTGTTAAAAATGCAATAAATGCACATCTTACTTCCTCCTACAAGTGTTTATTTAACCCTTGTGTGGTGTTCGTATTTTTGTTACTTAGCCAGTGTTCATGGGTCTGATGGACCCGCTAGAGTTTTTTAAAACAAGACAATTAAGTAATTTTACATGAAAATACTCAACAGATGTTTACTTAGACACAATTACAAGCCAAATGAACAGCAATCAAGGTTAATATTTGCCATTTACCTTTTATAGAACACATTTATGAATTAATGTGCAACTCGTTTTTTAATAAAACATAAATATGAAAATTTGTTAGAATCAAGTGAAGTGAGCAGAAAAAAGCACATTTACAAATAAAGTAAGATGTTTCATAACTACTGATTTTATTAATTTGAACTTCATTAGACATAGAACTCATTTAGGTTAGTTTATGTAACACAAGTTGAACATATACAGTAACAATATCAGTCTTATCACATCGGCCCCATGAATTCTGTTTACACAAACCTATTCAAAACATGAAGGGCAGAGTTTTACAGTGTGTGTGTTGCATATGTATTTGTTACACTTGCTGCATGTACAGTGCCTTGCAAAAGTATTCAACCCCCTTGAACTTTTCTACATTTTCTCTTATTATGACCTCAAAATCAACCATATTTCACTGAAACTTTGTGTGAAAGACCAACACTGAGTTGCACACAATTGTGAAGTTGAAGGACAGTCATACATGATTTTTTCATTATTATTATTTTTTTTTTACAAATAAAAACCTGAAAAGTAGGCGTGCAAAATTATTCACACCCCTGAGTCAATATTTTCTGGAACCACCTTTTGCTGCAATTACAGCTCCAAGTCTCTTTGGGTATGTTTCTACCAGCTTTTCCACATCTTGAGACTGACATTTTTGCCCATTCTTCTTTGCATATAAGCTCCAGCTCAGTCAGATTAGATGGAGTGTGTTTGTGAACAGCAGTTTTCAGATCTTGCCACAGAGTCTCGATTGGATTTAGGTCTGGGCTTTGTCTGGGCCATTCTAAGACATGAATATGTTTTGTTTTAAACCATTCCAATGTTGCCTTGGCTTTATGTTTGGGGTCGTTGTCCTGTTGAAAGATAAACCTCCGTCCCAGTTTTCTTCCAATATTGCCCTGTATTTGGCTCCATCCATCTTTCCATCAACTCTGACCATATTCCCTGTCCCTGCTGAAGAAAAGCATGTGCAGAAAATAATGCTGCCACTTGTATTTTTGATTGTGTGGATGGTGCATTCAGAGTCATGAGCAGTGTTAGGTTTCTGCCACACATAGCGTTTTGCATTTTGGCCAAAAAGTTCAATTTTGGTCTCATCTGACCAGAGCATCTTCCTCCACATGGTTACTGTGTCCCCCACATGGCTTTTGGCAAAGTGAAAACATGATTTCTTATGGCTTTCTTTCAGCAAAGGCTTTATTCCATAAAGGCCAGATTTGTGTAGTGCAGAACTAAAAGTTGTACCTTTGACAGATTCTCTAACCTGAGCTGTAGATCTTTGCAGTTCCTCCAGAGTCACCGGGGACCTCTTGGCTACATCTCTGACCAGTTCTCTCCTTGTTCAAACTGTAAGTTTAAGTGTACGGCCTGGTCTTGGTAGATTTGCAGTTATGCCATACTACTTCCATTTATGGATGATGGTGTAAACAGTGCTCTGTGAGATGTTTAGAGCCTTGGAAATCTTTTTATAACCTAATCCTGCTTTTTACTTTATCACAGCTTTATCCCTGACCTGTGTGGTGTGTTCTTTGGTCTTCATGGTGCTGACTGCTCCCCAATACTCTCAAACAAACCTCTGAGGTTTTTACAGAACAGCTACATTTATCCTGAGAGTAGATTACACACAGGTGGACTCTATTTATTTGTTAGGTCAACATTGGAACCTTCTAAAGCCTCTAAAAGTAATGTGTTGCACTCAGAAAAAAAGAGGGTTGAATAATTTTGCACGCCTACTTTTCAGCTTTTTATTTGTAAAAAAAAAAAAAATAGATCATGTATGACTGTCCTTCCACTTCACAATTGTGTGCAACTTAGTGTTGGTCTTTCACACAAAGTTTCAGTGAAATATGTTTGATTTTTGTGGTCATAATAAGAGAAAATGTAGAAAAGTTCAAGGGGGTTGAATACTTTCGCAAGGCACAGTAAATTGCGTTTTCCTGTCCATCTTGGGTCCACAGACTTCACAGCGCTTCTTTTTGCTTCTGCTGGCCACAACCTAGAATAATGAAAAAAATCAGAAATGTTACAAACACCTCTCTCTGTTGCAAAGCATACATGACTTACTGCAACAGCTTCACACACTTACCTCACGTTCATCAGATGGTGGTTTTGTAGGTCGGGTAGATCGGACACCAGCGTTCTCCTCTTGAATTCTCCTCACAAAGGCTGCAGAAACTGGTGTTTGTGGAACATGTCTTTTGAGGATTTGAGGTCTCACCAGTGCCTTTCCCAGTTCTTCGAGAAAGAGGCGTCTCCTCTGGAGCTTCCCTCTGTTTCACTCTGTGTTCATTGCCAGATGACAAAGGCGTTGTACGCTGATATGTCCAACATGTCAAAGAATATCACCAGCGGCCAGCGTAGGGTCCTCCTTTTGCAGCTGTAGGCAGTCCCCAGCTTCCATGTTGTCCACCCCTCCTTTTGTGGCATCTTTGATGCTCCTGGTCACAGATTTTCCCATGCATGTGCAGCGTACTCATGAGTAACACATTCTTGCCTTTCTTTGGCACATAGGAAACCAGGGATGTGTCAGCTGTGTACACAAACTTGGAGGACTTGACAGGACTGTTCTTCATATTTAGCAGTTGGGGTGGGAGCTCAGATTTGTTTTTCCATATTGTTCCCACCATGGTCAGTTTTCTCTTTAGGAGCTCCTGTCCTAGCCTGTATGAGGTAAAAAATTGTCGCATGTGATGTTGTGTCCACTCAGTCCCTGAGTCAGGTCCTGGACAACTCTCATCCCTAGATTTTTCTCAGGGGCTGAGAAAAAGGGGTTTCCCTGTGTAGACTTGTAAGTTCCAAGCATATGAGGCAGGCAGCCCAGATCTTGATGCCATATTTTGCAGGTTTAGATTGTATATACTGCCCAAAAGGGCAGTGGCCTCTAAATGGCATCAGCTGCTCATCAATGATGATATTAGGCCCAGGGTTGTAAAACGGGGGAGGCGGTGCACCCACTTATCCCACACTGTCCTGATGGCAGCTAGCTTGTCTTTTTGCCGTCGAGCTGGTCTGTCGTATCGGTTATCAAAACGTATAATCCTGGAAATTTTGTGGAAGTTTTCCAGAGACATTGTTGCACGGAAAAGTTTTCTGCCAGTTTCTGCATCCTACAAGGATTCTGTGGTTTCCCCTTTGGACCTGAAAACTCCAGCAAGAATAAGAACCCCAAAGTAGGCTTGTAAATCAGTTTGGTCCATCTCCTTCCACCTTCTTCAAAAACACGCCTTCCTTTAAGATTAGTGTAATCCAGAATAATTTTCTGTATTGAAACTGGGATAAAAGGCTCAAAAGAAGACTTGGTGTCCTGCACATGTGTAACTGCCAACCGTGTTGGCCCTGGTTGCATCGTTATCACATTAGCAGCCCTGCGTGGACTGGTCCCGGAGCTGGCTTCTGACGTGCTGGTCCCAGAGGTGGCTGCTGACGTGCTGGTCTCGAAGCTGGCTGCTGACATGCTATTGTAAATGGTGCTCAATCTCATCTTCTTCTTCAAAGTCACTGTCAGACTCTGAATTTTCAGAAATATGATCTTCAAGTTCTGAAACCTCTTCCTCAACATCATCTTCAGAAGCTTCTCTCTCCTCCCAAATCAATTGTAAGACTCTCTCAGCAGATACTCTTTTGACCACCTTGATCAATTGTGATAAGCTACCACACTGGCAAAGCCTTTATAGCATCACGCACCTAAATTGCAGGTGGGTGAGGGTATGAAATAACTAGAAAACAGAAAACACTATCAGTAGCCCCAGAAAGGAGGAAGACAGAGTGAAGGTATGTGAGACTTATACTTTCCACATTTTATTATCCCTGGGTCCAGTGGACCTGAACACCCTGTATGTAATGTAAATGCGTAGGGGGGTGTACAGTATGCGGTCATTGAAAATGGGTTTTGATTTATGTTCTTCACAGAAAATGAGTCAAAGCCATAGAATTTCAGGTTGAAAAAATAATTAATTGTTTTGTTTTTCTATTGATATAAACTGAAAACAGGTCCCACAGAGCCGAACACCATACAAAGGTTAAGCATTTAATCATTTTTATTTTGTCTCTCCTCTTTAGTAGTATAAAAGTCTGAAATAAAAATTGTCTGTCTGATGATTATGTATTTTACCTCCCAAATACTTTGTTCTCAAGAAGCACTGAATCTCTGAATGCTTCATGGCAACTTTGGGTTAAAATATTTTGACTAAAATATATGTTTTTTTGGTAGCACTTTAAAAGACCTCCACGGTACCTACCAGTTAAGTACCGTGTCAGTTACTAGTAACTAAAAGTGACACTTACTAGTACTTACTCTGGTACTTACTGTGGTACTTACGCTGGTACCTAGAGTGGTACTTTGAGTGGTACTTGTACCAGCAGTTACTGGTACATACCACTGGTAGTTACTGGTACTTACCTTGGTACTTACACTGGTACCTACAGTGGTACTTTGAGTGGTACTTGTACCAGCAGTTACTGGTACATACTACTGGTAGTTACTGTGGTACTTACTGCGGTACTTACACTGTTACTTACACTGGTACCTATAGTGGTACTTATACCAGCAGTTACTGGTACATAACACTGATAGTTACTGGTACTTACTGTGGTACTTACACTGGTACTTACACTGGTACTTAAGGTGGTACTTGTGTCAGCAGTGACTGGTACTTACAGTGGTAACTATTAGTACACTTACCACTTTTAATAATTTGTGGCACACACATATGTTTCAGTGTTGGTATTATTGGTACTAAATTAAAAAAGTAGAGCTTATAAATTATGAATAACAATAAAATGCAAATGTTAAAAAAGCACCACTGTCTTTATTTATGTCACAACAATATTGGGTATTGACAAATACCAAAGTAATTATTTGTTTCAGTAAACGAAACAACAGAAAACAATTTACAACAACATTAGCTTAATTCCAACATTTATTGATAAATACCAAGATACATAATGGTAAATAGTGGTACTACAATGGTACTTATTACAGTAGTTGACAGTCAACTTCTACTAACAACGGAACCTGTTCTAAAGTGACACATTCTGGTACTTGAGTGGTACTTATTACAGTAGTTGACAGTCAACTACTAGTAACAACGGGACCTGTTCTAAAGTGACACATACTGGTACTTCAGTGGTACTTACTACAGTAGTTGACAGTTAAGTACTAGTAACAACGGGACCTGTTCTAAAGTGACACATACTGGTACTTGAGTGGTACTTACTACAGTAGTTGACAGTTAACTACTGGTAACAACGGGACCTGTTCTAAAGTGACATACTGGTACTTCAGTGGTACTTACTACAGTAGTTGACCGTCAAATACTAGTAACAATGGGACCTGTTCTAAAGTGACACATACTGGTACTTGAGTGGTACTTATTACAGTAGCTGACCGTCAAATACTAGAAACAACGGGACCTGTTCTAAAGTGACACATACTGGTACTTCAGTGGTACTTACTACAGTAGTTGACAGTTAACTACTGGTAACAACGGGACCTGTTCTAAAGTGACATACTGGTACTTCAGTGGTACTTACTACAGTAGTTGACCGTCAAATACTAGTAACAATGGGACCTGTTCTAAAGTGACACATACTGGTACTTCAGTGGTACTTACTACAGTAGGTGACTGTCAACTACTGCAGTAAGTACCACTGAAGTTGCCCCACTGTGGCACCTGAGGTTCTTCTGTGGTCTCCCATCCGAGTACTACCCAGGCCCAACCCTGCTTGGCTTCTGAGATCTGAAGGGATCAGGCTTTGGCATGCTGGTATGGCCACGACCATACCAGCATGCCAATACTGGTGGTAAAAGTACCACTGTAGGTACCAGTGTAAGTACCACAGTAAGTACCAGTAACTACCAGTGGTATGTACCAGTAACTGCTGGTACAAGTACCACTCAAAGTACCACTGTAGGTACCAGTGTAAGTACCACGGTAAGTACCACAGTAACTACCAGTGGTATGTACCAGTAACTGCTGGTACAAGTACCACTCAAAGTACCACGCTAGGTACCAGTGTAAGTACCACAGTAAGTACCACAGTAACTACCAGTGGTATGTACCAGTAACTGCTGGTACAAGTACCACTCAAAGTACCACTCTAGGTACCAGTGTAAGTACCACAGTAAGTACCAGAGTAAGTACTAGTAAGTGTCACTGTTAGTTACTAGTAACTGACACGGTACTTAACTGGTAGGTACCGTGGAGGTCTTTTAAAGTGCTACCGTTTTTTTTTAGTATTACTCTTGACTTTGGCTACTCTACTGATAACGTTTATACCTGACATTATCATTTTGACTTTTCAGGAAAAGTTTCTGTCTGAATCTGGTGATGGCACCAAAGACTAATGCTGTCTACAGGTATGAACCCCACTACAGAGAGATTAACAATGTTTCATTAAAACAAATAAAAGCTACAATTAGCACTTTGTTTAAATTAGACATTTGTTCAAAATTTAACATTTTAACAATGTTAGAGAATTGACAAAATAACTTAAATGTGGGTTTGATATGACTATTAATAATCCCAAATGTTTTGGTACATGTTTGATCAGATCTAAACTACAGATTTATAGTAATACTCCAGCAAATCACTTTTTTTCTAAAGAAAACTTTGGCACTTCAAAAGAAGCAGTCCTAAATGTATTTTTTTATGTATATTAGGTCTTACATTTACTCCATGGTATTGACTGTCCCCAGTTAGGACAGATTCTAGTGTATCTGTGTGCACTGTCCCCAGAAGTTTTTTTTCAGTCAATACTGTTTTACTTTTGTAACTGCTGTGGGTTTTTGACGGTCCCCAGTCAGACCAGATTGGAGTGTGTGTCTGTGTATAGTGTCCCCAAAAGTATTTTTACATCATTATTAATGTTGTCACTGCTTTGTATTTGTGACGGCCCCCAATCAGACCAGATTTGAGTGTTTATCTGTGTACAGTGTCCCCCTAAGTATTTTTTTTAATTATAATTATTGTCACTTTGTTGGATTCATGACAATCTCCAGTCAGACCAGATTTGAGTGTGTATCTGTGTACAGTGTCCCCCAAATTATTTTTTCTTCATTATACTTATTGTCACAGTATTGGATTATTGATGGTCCTCACATATACCAGATTAGGGTGTGTATGTGTATAGTGTCTCCTTTTTTTTTTTCAATCAGTACTGTGTTGCTGCTTTGGATTTTAATAATCCCTAATCAGACCAGATTGTGTGTGCATTTTTGTACATTTTTTATTTATTTTTATTTTATTTTATTTTATTTTTTTGCATAATATTTTTTTATTGTCACTGCAGTTGATTCATGTCGGTTCCAATCATGACAGATGCGAGTCTGTGCCTGTGTACAATATCCCCAATTTATAGAGGCAAAAACGTTGGCAGTATTGTGTATTTATTGTGTTTTAAAACTTGGTATTCATGAAAGTTTTTATTTGTTTGTTTGCTCCACAGAGTAATTTGAAGATGAAACTGTATCAGCAATTCAACAGAGCAATGAGCAGACACTAGGGTTCCTCTTCAGCTCATTGGGCCTTCAATGCTGTGGACGTAGAGTCATTATAATGTGAATACCACTTCTACTCATTGTTGCCATAGTCTTAAACCTTCTCTATTTATTCTGCTGTAGACATTGAGGCTTCCTTGACTTTTACAAATACACAATTCTTACTCGTAGGTCTTTTCAATCCTTTTTAGTGTGAGGCATGGTTCACATGGGGGGTGGGGCAGTGTACAGTGTTGTGACTTAAGCCTTGTTTGGAAGAGATTAGTTTTTTATCAAGATAATTTATATTTATGAATGCCTTCTGGGTTGCTAGTCCTGTGTCTGTAAAAACACCTGTCAAATGTCTCTTCTCTAATTTGCCAAATTCAAGATTCAGGCGGACAAGAAAATAGCCTTGATCCGTATTTTGGTCGTACGGCGACGGAGCAACAGAGCTGAGGCGAAGCCCTGCGCCGCGGACGCGCAGCATGTGGAACGGTCCTCATTGACAACAGTTCTGTGCAGCCACTCTGACGGTTGGAGCTGGGCGGAGCGGAGCGGAGCTGCATGTAGTGGGATTGGCGCGTTACACACAATTTCGCAAAACAAAAAAAGCAAATGACTGGCATTGATTACAGATGTTAAAGTGGACATATCATGGTTTGGATTTCACCTTTTGTGCATTTAAAACGTTTTACTGAGGTTTGAATAAACTATAAATACAACATATGGGTCCTAATTTCTCTTAGTTTTAGTTCTACAGGCTATGTTTTAGGCCATATATTGAAGCTTTTCTCAGCTAGCCTCGTTTTGGTTACGCCCCCTTCCCAGGCCGCTCTGCGTGCTGACTACGCCTTTTGTAGTTCTTAATTCTTCCTGATTCAACAGTGATCCAAAGACGAGAACTACTTAATTTGCATAGATAATTGACAACAGCTGAAGACGTGGACACATGGCCTCACATGTACGAGCCTGAGTTTGACAAAAGAAGATGATTTTCTGCAGCAACACTTGACATGGTGCATCTCTGATTTGTTTACTACTGTTTGTACTACTGCATGCTTTCATGAATTTAACTATCCACAAACATTTGTTTCAACCTCACTGTATCTTATTGTCAAAGACTACAGCATTCATTAAGACACACGTTTTAATTTATTTAACTAGCCTGCTTTATTTGTGTCACTGTTGACTTGCTATTTACTACAAATTGCTGCAAGTAGTTGCTGGAAAGAGGCTGGATACATCCTTATACAGTATTGTGGGAAAATGGTTTCTAAAATCAGGCATGTTAGTAGTAATGTCTTGTTTTTATGTGTGTGTGTCTGTAAACTGCTCTGTAATGCAAACAGAAGTAGTAAATACTGTGAGAACTAAGCAGTATAAAACATTGTCCTAACTTCAAACTGAAAATCTGTGGTTTTATGTGAAGCCCTATGGTGTCGGATGGAGTCGTTTTAAATGTGCTATATTGATTGAATTGAATAGAGGATTAACTAAAAGCAGGACTAAAAACTAACTCCAGCTACTTCATCTGTTATATTTTGCCTAAACATCATTTTATTAGGAAAATGATGTAATATCAGCTACTCTGGATTTGAGCCAGTTTGTCTGAATATAAATTCTATGCTAAATGTGATTCATGTTTGATAAGCACAATATGAACCTTATCTTAGAGGAATGATGCACCAAGTAATTCAATTTTACATGTATTTTATACATTGCAAGCACACACATTAAACTCACTGTAAAAAATAATACACAATTTACAAAAATATTTTTTATTGTTTGTGACTTTCTGTTGATAGATTCAGTGCATCCAGACCCTGGTTCCTCCTGGTTGTTATTGTGGTGCTGCTCTCCTGCTGCCTCCTGATCACACATCACTTGTACCAGAAGCTGATGACCTGTCCTGGACTGAAGCGTGACACCATGACTGTGATGACTGTGATGACTGCTTCAGACTTGTCCTGGACTGAAGCGTGACATCATGACTGTGATGACTGTGATGACTGCTTCAGACTTGTCCTGGACTGAAGCGTGACATCATGACTGTGATGACTGCTTCAGACTTGCCCTGGACTGGAGCATGACACCGTGACTGTGACGACCGCTTCAGACTTGTCCTGGACTGAAGCGTGACACCATGACTGTGATGACTGCTTCAGACTTGTACTGGACTGAAGCGTGACACCATGACTGTGATGACAGCTTCAGACTTGTCCTGGACTGAAGCGTGACACCATGACTGTGATGACAGCTTCAGACTTGTCCTGGACTGAAGCGTGACACCATGACTGTGATGACCGCTTCAGACTTGTCCTGGACTGAAGCATGACACCATGACTGTGATGACTGTGATGACCGCTTCAGACTTGTCCTGGACTGAAGCGTGACACCGTGACTGTGATGACTGCTTCAGACTTGTCCTGGACTGAAGCGTGACACCATGACTGTGATGACTGTGACGACCGCTTCAGACTTGTCCTGGACTGAAGCGTGACACCATGACTGTGATGACTGTGATGACCGCTTCAGACTTGTCCTGGACTGAAGCGTGACACCGTGACTGTGATGACTGCTTCAGACTTGTCCTGGACTGAAGCGTGACACCATGACTGTGATGACTGTGACGACCGCTTCAGACTTGTCCTGGACTGAAGCGTGACACCATGACTGTGATGACTGTGACGACCGCTTCAGACTTGTCCTGGATTGAAACGTGACGCCGTGACTGTGATGACTGCTTCAGACTTGTCCTGGACTGAAGCGTGACACCATGACTGTGATGACTGCTTCAGACTTGCCCTGGACTGAAGCGTGACACCGTGACTGTGACGACCGCTTCAGACTTGTCCTGGACTGAAGCGTGACATCATGACTGTGATGACCGCTTCAGACTTGTCCTGGACTGAAGCATGACACCATGACTGTGATGACTGTGATGACTGCTTCAGACTTGTCCTGGACTGAAGCATGACACCATGACTGTGATGACTGTGATGACTGCTTCAGACTTGTCCTGGATGACACTATGACTGTTGCCTTGTCTGGCTGTTGGTGCCAGGACGGTGGTCCAAAATATGTTCAAACACCAGCTTCAAGATGTCGTCCACATAATCTGCAAGAGGACACAACTTAATCTTTCATATTTTTGGTAGTAGATTAGATACTTACAATAAATATCAGTAATTGTGGTTGATTGTTTGCTGAAGCCAAAATTATTGACACTTGAAAGTAATCGATTCATATGATTTTTTTTTTTTTTTTTTTTTACAAAGCTAAGCTTACATGCTGTACTGTTGGATTGTAGCTGTGGACACAAAACAGTCACAAACTGTGGGTCTAATGGTAGTTTCACCCACAATATGAACGTCACTTCATTATAAAATACAGGGACGGTATCATCAGACTGCGTAATGAGTGCTAATGTCAACATATTTACAACACCAGTCTGATGCTGCGTTCCAGGTAACTGGGAACTGGGACATTTCTCACTTGAAAAATACCAGTTCCCAGTTCAGAGCGTTCCAACGTAATCAACTCGTATGTAAACATAATGGCTAATGCTAATTTTTAAGCTAAACAAAAGTAACGGCAAATAACCTGTAATCAATGTTTACATTGTTTTTGCGTCAGTTAAACCCCTCAAATAAATTTATTGTGGTTATTGTTGAGCTCGTATGTGAAGTGGGGCTTCCTCGACCAGGTCCCAGTTCACAAGTGGGATTAACCAGTTCGAGTGGCGTTCCAGCGCAATTTTACAAGTGGGAAGTGGCACATATACCAGTTCCCAGTTGCCTGGAACGCACCATGAGTACAGGCTAGAGCTCACGACGATAGTCGCGCTAGCCGCATGCTAACGCTAGTCGCATGCTAACAAAACGTAGAAACGTCTGTTCCTAGAAATACAAATCTGACTGTGAGAGTAATTTTTGCCAAATGAACTTATCAGCACATACAGCACACAGCAGCTAGACAACAGCCTGACACTCCGTTAAAGACCTGATACAAATACAAAGCCTGTCATTAGCAATGGCTACGATACCTGGCAGCAACAACTGGGAAAACAGACGTAATGAAACATATTTCACAATGTCACCGTTTTTTAGGACTTACCGTGGTATTATTCCAGTCATCTTCATAAACTGTAGGTGCTGTCATCTTGATCAAATGCTGTTTTTGCATATATTCGTAGTTATTTTGGATGAGCTTACAGAGTAGGCTCCTCCCTTCACAGTCAGTGGCACTTCGAAAAAAAAAAAAAAGTAATTTCCATTGTTTCTGGTGCGGTAGCTTGTTGCTATGACTTTTGCTGCTTAACGTAACCAAAAACAGAACATTTAGACTCGCCCACTTGCACATTTGACATCCTTGCTTTAGGACGACAATTCTTATGCGATAGAAAAGAACATGGCCGCTGCTACCGGACGTCCACACCGGTCCTTGCCCATTTTTGGAACAGCCCCCGTCTTGGGGGTGACGTCACAGACAAAAATACGTCACAGAAAATGCGGATATTCGAACAGGCTGAGAAATGGGGTGCAAGTTTTTTGCACTTCTAGACACCCCAAAATGCACACTAGAGGGCATTTAAGAGCCAAAAAAGTTGATTTTGCATGATATGTCCCCTTTTAATAAAAAATGGCAAAAATGTATTTAATGTGTTAATAATTCCTTCTTTGTTATGCCTAAAGTGACTTTCAATTGTCCTACATTGTGGAAATTTCAATTACATTAACTGTGCACATCCACAATTGTACAAGAAAATAAAATCTAATACATTAATATTATTTAAGTCTGTCCTCAAAATGCACATATATAATTTTGTGTATAAGAAAGTCCCCAGATATGACATAAAAATTTCCCACACTGAAGGTAAAAAAACCTGAGGAACACAAGTTCTGTGTATCTAAAATCTGAGTTGATTTTGGAAATCCGGGGACTCAAGTTGAAAAAAAGGCTCTGCCACAATCTTTCAAACACATTCAGAAAGGGTGGACCCCTAAGGGGGGGTTGTGGGTTTGCGTCCTCAAAGGAGCTCTAAGCGAGTTTGGGTGCCCCTCCTCCACCTGTGTCTGCTCACACACACCTGGCCATACCTGCTTGTCAAAGCCTGATCCCGTCAGATCTCAGAAGCTAAGCAAGAAAGGGCCTGGCTAGTACTTGGATGGGAGACCGTTAGAACACCAGGTGCCACAGTGGGACGACAGGAGTAGATTGTCGTTGTGTCCTTGGGCAAGACACTTAACCCACACTGCCTCAGTGTCTGTTACACTGGGTGAGTGGATGCTAGATTGTAAAGAGCTTTGAGTGCCTGGAAAGGTAGAAAAGCACTATATAAATAGACCATTTACCATTTACACCTGCCCCTCCTCCACCTGTGCTGCGCATATTGTCTGACTGTCTGATTCTCGTCTAATCATCTGTATGAACAGCCTGAATAATGCAACCTGTGACCTGCTGGTTAAATAACCCATGCTCGATGATCAAACCAGGTAGTGCAGGCTGTAGGCAGAACTCAGAGAGGTGACTCCCTCATATCACACATGGAGGACCTGGACACTAGTAGAACTCAGACTCCTTTTGGTGATGTAGAAAACTGCACAAACATATGCCTCTGGTGTTCTGAAGTGGGTAAAGGTTGTTCATGTTATTGTTTGGATTTTTTTTCTTACACAGTGCACCTTTACACAGCTGAAAGTCACTTTCTCACAGACAGAGTAAAGTGTGAGCTCTTTATTCTTTGCTTTGGTGATGTGTGGAAAGGAAATGGAAATGCGTTTACAAAGTTGTATGTGCAACATTTTACAAATGCAAGATCTTGTCTACATCTTGAACACATTATTAACAGGTCAACAGACTTTCTGTAATGCAGCAGATTTGAATTGACTGTTTTTGAGGCATTGAAAGAGGTTACATGGCCAGTCAAACTAAACATTTTTTATTTTTTTTGACAAATCACAAGTTAATGCAAACAGGAGAGTGAAAAAGGACTTTTCTGGACCTTTAGCTGCAGAACGATCCAAGATTACAGGAATCAATGTAAACATAACAGTGAGAAAACTCACCACCAATGAACATTGTTATAACAATAATTGTCAAAATTGGATTTTATAAAATAGGTTCTCCTAAAAATAATAAACAAAAATATACAAAAACTGGAACATGTAAGAACTCAAAACATGTATTCTAATTAATGGAAGAAATGCATGTGTTACGTTTTTATCATGCCATCTTTTAATAAAGAAAAAAGGCATTGTATGACAACTACAAACTCCCAAAGCTACATGTCAGGCTTGTTGTCCCGCCACTGTGGGTGTGTGTGTGTGTGTTTGTTTTTATCACCTTATGGGGACCACCACCTGACAGCACACTCGTGGAGTGGGGACTGAAATTTTTGTGGGGACCGTGACCACAGGATGTTGTCCTGATGGCTTCATCAAACCAGGACCTGCAACATGCACTGGGACGATTTGCAGTCGAGTGTGAAGCGGCTGGGATGAAGATCAGCGCCTCTAAATCCGAGGCCATGGTTCTCAACCGGAAAAAGGTGCTTTGCCCTCTCCAGGTGGGTGGGGAGTCCTGCCTCAAGTGGAGGAGTTCAAGTATCTCGGGGTCTTGTTCACGAGTGAGGGAAGGATGGAGCGTGAGATTGACAGGCGGATCGGTGCAGCGTCTGCAGTGATGCAGTCACTGTATCGAACCGTTGTGGTGAAGAAGGAGCTGAGTCGAAAGGCAAAGCTCTCGATTTACCGGTCAATCTACGTTCCAACCCTCACCTATGGTCATGAGCTTTGGGTAATGACCGAAAGGACAAGATCGCGGATACAAGCGGTCGAAATGAGTTTCCTTCGCAGGGTGGCTGGGCGCTGCCTTAGAGATAGGGTGAGAAGCTCAGTCACACGGCAGGAACTTGGAGTAGAGCCACTGCTCCTCCACATAGAGAGGGGCCAGCTGAGGTGGCTCGGGCATCTATACCGGATGCCTCCTGGACAAAGCCTCACTGGTGAGGTGTTCCGGGCATGTCCCACTGGGAGGAGGCCAAGGGGAAGACCCAGGACACGCTGGAGGGACTATGTCTCTCGACTGTCCTGGGAACACCTCGGGATCCTCCCGGAAGAGATGGAGGAGGTGTGTGTGGACAGGGAAGTCTGGGCATCCTTGCTCAGACTGCTGCCCCCGCGACCCGACCCCGGATAAAGCGGAAGAAATTGGATGGATGGATGGATGGATGGACAACATACTGTTCAAATTTTTAATCAATCCCCACAAGTTAAAAACCTGACTTTGAGTGTGTAAAATGTGTAAATCAGGAATGACTGGATGAGAAAGAGGCACTGCACCCACACACTGTGTCTACATTAACAGAATAGCACGTTTTAGAAAGGGGGAATTCTGACACACCCAGCCCGCCTCTGAGGCACTCTGCCTGGACTAGGCTTTGGGGCTAGTCGCCCCCTAACATCCAGGATAACTTGACACTTCCAGGGCTTGATTTTAAACACTTTTACAAGTCCTGGAGCACTGACCAATGACCCAGAGCAGGGCAGCATCATGTCCCCCATAGTCCTGGGTGGGTTTTGAGTTTGAGCACTGCCTATTTTAAATAGAATAGATAGACGTTTTAAACAGGGGGAAGTTGGAGACATCCAGCCCCAGTCTGATGCACTCTGCTCGGACTGGACTTTGGGGCTAGTCAACCCCTTACTTCCGGGATAACCTGACACTTTCAGGCTTGATTTTAAGGCAAAAGGCACTAGGCAAAGTGTTGTTATCTTACCTTGTATAATAAGATGCTTTGCTTGGTTTAGAGGCATGAATTGTGACTCTGATTGCCTGTCTGGGTTTACCTCATCGGGCAGCCCTGCTTTTGTTCTTGAATTGAGCGACAGCGACAGTGACAGGTTTCTTTCTGTTGACATTTCATTCATTCATGTCAACAGAAAGAAACCTGCCAGTAAATTCAAAGTTAGAGAAGAGTTCAATCGTGAAAGTGTCAAAAAATAGACCCAGGATATACTCAAAAAGCCCAATCCAACATACTAATGACAGAACAGCAACAAGTACCAGAAAGTAGCTCATCACCTCCTTGGACAGTCCAACGCCAACGTTCACTGTCAGTGCAGGCAGTAAGTACAAAAGCAGATGGGTCTCGCCAGTACAATAAGAGACAATATTGCTTGTTCTGTAATAAAGGATTACTGAAAATAACTCGACATTTGGAGCATGTTCATAAAAATGAACTTGAGGTTGCACAAGCCATGTCTTATAATAAGGGATCAAAGGAAAGAAAACTCCATCTTGAACATCTTCGAAACAGGGGAAACTTTGCTCATAATGTTGAGGTGTTAAACGGAGGTCCAGGTGAACTTGTTCCCCGAAGGAAACCATCAGTAAACACAGAAGCCCAGGATTACATGCACTGTGTTCACTGCCAAGGCCTCTTTAGAAAGAAAATTCTTTTTAACCATGTCTCAAAATGCAAGTGTAAGCCTAGCGGTGAGCCAAATCGAGGAAGAACGCGTGTTCAGGCGCTCTGTGCATTTGCTGTACCACCACCTCCGGGTGTCAAAGAAGACTTCTGGAAGCTGCTAAGCAACATGATAAATGATAAAGTTTAGTCAAAAACTGAGGGAGTTGGGAAGGCTTCTGTTATGCTCAAAAAAAAAACCCGGAGCTAAAGACTATTGAGGACGATGTTTTGCCTTCAAATTTCATGCATGTTGTAGAATCTGTGAAATGTGTAGCTGGTTATGACAGGCAAAACAATACATATAAACGCCCAAGTCTGGCGCTCAAATTAGGGCATAGTCTGTCAAAGATTTCAATGTTGGTTGAAAGTCGTTCAAACATCCAGAACAACAGAGTTGCAGCTAAAAATGCCCGTACATTCCGACAAATCTATGAAGCAAGATGGCATGAAATAATATCGGCAGCGTCATTGAGAACACTTCAAGAAGAAATGCTCCACTTTTACTTCCATTCACAAGAGATGTCCAGGTGCTTCATTCATTTCTGGATGCAGAGCAGCAGAAACTTCACTCCATGTTGTCTTCTGAAGTGTCAACCCAGGACTGGGCTGGATTAGCAAAAGTCACCCTGACTCAGATAATTTAATAGACGGCGGTCCGGCGAGGTCTCAAAAATGCCTCTGTCAGCATACATGTCCGGGTGACGCACTCTCTGATTTAGAAAAGAAACTGTGTCAACACTTCAGAAGACTGGAGATAGCGGGGAAGAGAGGAAGGAAGGTGCCGGTTCTTTTGACACCAACCATGCAGGAAGCATTGGATCTTCTTGTCAGCAAGCGAGAGATGTGTGGGGTTGTACCGGGAAACAAATACCTTTTTGCCAGACCACAAGCATGTTCATACTTTCGTGGTTCTGACTGTCTCTGGCATTTGCCAAGATGTGTGGAGCAAAAAACCCAGAAAGCCTCACCTCCACAAAACTGCGCAAACAAACTGCAACTCTTTCTCAAGTTCTTAATCTGAGCAACCTGGCTCTCTACTGGGCAGCACAATGGCCACTATCAGCCACTGAGTCTCTGCCCAGGCCTGGTGCTCCTCTCTGGGCCAAGTGCTCTCACACTCTGCCTCCTGGAGCCTCTTCTCCACCTCCACAAGACTCCAGGAGAGCCTCACACTCTGCCCAGGAAAGGTGCTCCTATCTGGGCAGGTAAAGACATACATAAAGTACGTACATTTCGGCTTGACTAAACTGTTTCTTTACTTTTGACAGATCATGTCCTCCAGGATAGTGAGGACGAAAACCAGAACATAGAAGAGGATCTGGATACTGAAATGCCAGACGAAACAAATGAAACATCCCAGCCTGTTACAATTGAAACATTCAACCATCCTTCACTGCAAGCGGTCCAAAGACCGTCACGCAAAAGACCGTCACACACCCCCACTTCAGCTCGCCGAACAGTCGTAAAGAGAACGTTGAACCAAGAAGAGGTCAAAGCCGTGGAAAAGCACTTGATGCACTTCATAAACTCCTGTCGTGTCCCGGGCAAAGCAGACTGTGACAAGTGCCTTCGGCTTGAGAAAGTCGCCCTCAAACGGAGAGATTGGTTGGCAGTAAAATATTATGTAAAGAATCAAATCACAGCTCTTAAAAGAACAGTTTAATAATTATAATTCAATTTATGTTAATAAAGATTTAGTTTTATTCAATTTTGTGTGTCATTATTTCATAAAAATTCATCCCAATAACCAGTGTACATGGTTGGGTCTCATAACTATCTCTATCCCTGAAATGTCCCCAGAAGTTTTTAATGGAAGAAATGTTTTTTGAAGACTAATTAAGGACATTTCAGAACCATATCATATTTTTGGGCTCCGGTAGAACCAGCAGAAAGGGACGTTCCCATAAGGCATGTTCTAGTCATGCGTCCCTACACTATGTTAAAGACACGTATGTTCTTGTTTATACATAATAGTGAGGACCAAAATTCGCATTCTACTATCAAAGTAAGGACATTTTCCATGGTCCTCACTTTCTGAAGGGCCTGCTTTGGCCTGTTTGAGGGTCAAGATGAGGTTTTAAGGTTAGGATTAGAATTGGGTTAAGGTTAGGTTTAGGGTTAGGGGTTAGTTTGGATGGTTAAGGTTAGGGTAAGGGGCTGGGTAATACATTATGTCAATGGTTGTCCTCACTTTGATGCTAGCGCAAGAAAGTGTGTGTGTGTGTGTGTGCAGGGGCTCTATTGCACTGCAGAGGACCATGATGGTGTCTTTGTGCTTTAGATCCAGAGTGAGCCCAGAGCAGCTGTGAGTGTGCATTCTCCCCGGGCAGACGTCACTCTTCAGCCCACATTTCAGATGATGATGTCCCCATGCTGGCAGGTCAAACAGGGCATCACACTCTGCAGAGACGGGACGGGCTGCCACTGACTGCACTGCTGCTAACACAACATGCTATCCAAAGTCTTTTAGAAGAATTTGTGAAAAATGGGACACATAAAAAGTAGGGGTAATGTGTACAACAATGGCCCTAATTGCTGGAGCAGCAGACAGCAGAAGTACCTGTGTAGTACACTCAAGGACCTGTAGCTAGGCTAGTTTTAGTTTGTCTCAAATCTCATAGTCCCTTTCATTGCATTCATTCAGGGACAGAGAGAGAGAGAGAGAGAGAGGAGAGAGAGAGAGAGAGAGAGAGAGAGAGGAGAGAAGAGAGAGAGAGAGAGAGAGAGAGAGAGAGAGAGAGGAGAGAGAGAGAGAGAGAGAGAGAGAGAAGAGAGAGAGAGAGAGAGAGAAGGAGAGAGAGAGAGAGGAGAGAGAGAGAGAGAGAGAGAGAGAGAGAGAGAGAGAGAGAGAGTTGTAGCAATCTGAAGAAATCAAAGTTAAATGGGCCACAATCAGCTGCACTTATGAAACTGAAATGATCCATTTAGAAGTCTAAAGATACATTTACAGTACAAATATACAAATAGGCATGTAATCGATGAAACATAGTATGTAACATGTAATAAAAGATATTTGAGTAATAAAGAGCTTAATATATAATAAGTGTTGTAATTACCGAGCTGCAGGTTGAAAAATCAGGAAAACCACTGAAAGAAAAACATTTGAATTGGCACAAAGCAGATAAGTTACAGCTAGACTTGTTTCTTTATATGAGGTAAACACTTCACCAGAGAAATACTGTGTTCTTTATCTCAAAGCCAATGCTAACTTCTAATAATTCTAAATGAATGGAATGCAGTTTTTTCTTCCTGTGTGTTTAGGAAGAAAGTATGTCATATGTAAATGGATAACTCACACGTCTGTTCATTGTAACCCAAAACTAATGATCGAAAATAACTCGGACTTCCTGTTCAAAAGTGCTTTCAAAATTAAATGGACTCAACAGCAGATTGTTTGTTCTCGTTTTTATTTTTATTTTTTGTGTGTATTCTGCTGCTGTTCCTGCTGATTGAAATCCATTTACCTTATAAAAATAAAATGATCTACAATCAAACTATAACATAATAGCAATATGTAATATCTTACTTTTGAGCATTCCAGACAAAGTAAATAGAGATGGAACATTTTATTGGAAAAGTTACAAAGTGCATCTTTAAATTATAGTGTTCTGTTTTCTTACATTCTAAGTAAAACATGTTCCAAGGACTTTAAGATGGCAAATAATAAAAAAAGTACTTAATTGTGTTCACAGATGGAATAAACACACATCTTATTAGAGTTAATTTGTCTTATTTCTCACACCGTTTATCCAGAGAGATTTATTTCAAGACAAGTTTAGCTCAGGTCCATTCAGGAAGATGAAAAAAGACTCAAACATCTTGAAAAAGTTGTTGAGCTCAAATTGACCCAGACTAACTGCTCTTGCCTCATAGAACCCAGAAAAGAAAAAAAAACAAAACATTAAAGCCAACAGGGAATATAGATTAGATTTTGTTCATAATTACATGGATTTGTATTTAGAGGAGGGCATGTGAGTACAGTGGCGAAATCTGCGAAGTAGTGATTTTTTACCAGTATTTCCGTTGTTAACCTGCCTGGTTCTGATGTTAGTGTCTTTTCTACAGGTAATAATGCGCTGAACACATGATTCACCGCCAGATACAACAGCGTGAGTGGTTTATGTGACGCTTAAAGGCTCGTGTAGACAGGATGAGCGTAAATGTCGCTTGAAAACCCATTCATGTGCATGTGGCTGTCAGCGGCACCTCAGGGCGCGCCTCCGCTGACAGACACATACACATGAATGGGATTTCAAGCGACATTTGCCGCTCACCGCGTCCTGTCTGCACTGGCCGGGACGGTGCTGTGTGCGTTCACCTGCTCTGCTTTTGGCACGTTGCCCGTCCCGCTGCGCTCCACAGCCGACCACAGAGCCACGGATCACACGGGCTCTAGAGCCACGAAACACATCCGGACTCTAGTGAAGTCACAACACGCTCCTCAAACACATCTCTGAACTACACAAATGACGTTCCAGCGTGAACAAACTTTCCATCGTAACTACGAGCTCAAGAGTCAAACCCTCACCTGGAGAAACGTCTGAGCGTCAGGTCAGCTTCCCCTGCATGATCCAAACTGTCTCAAGTTTTATAAAAGAGCTTCTGTGCTGTTGCCTGTGAATGCTGCAATGTCACACGATCCCTTAAAGGTGCGTTTGAGAGAAAAGCACGCTACAGAGCACGTCTATAGGACCGCACACTGTAAAAAAAAAAAAAAAACAGCGAAGCCGTGAAAAGTGAACCGCGATAGAGTGAGGGACCACTGTACTTAAAATTGTGTTTATATCTTGTATTCCAAGTTCTGTGCCTGTTCACTGATTTCAGTATGTGATTGACATGCCAGGTGGCCCAGGAGTGGTTGTTCTGGTCTGGTCATTTGAAAACCTTGTAGGGCAAAGCAGTGGAGGTTGTCACAGGGCTATATATACATTGGGCTTTTTTACTTCTGAGAGACCACCAGTCTGAGACGCAGAACATGCTACCATCAACTTGCTGAAATGCTGCGATAAAGTCTTTGAGCACTATTTTGTGTCTTAAGTCATTGCCAATGCCCTCAATGTCTGAAAGTCACACAGGACATCACTCAACATGGTAAGCCATGTAACTATGCACTTCTCGTTTAAGCACAGGCGAACTTTGCACTTGACACATTAAGTGTCACTGAAACCAGCTCGCACACTTTGCATCTGCCACACTTGCTGACTTTATTGGCAAGTGTCCAACCAATTCATGGCGAACATTACCCGGCTGATCTACTCTGGCTGCCCTCAGAGAGTAGACTGTGGTGGCTTCTGCAGTTGATCTTAGTCTTTGTGCCACCAGTACATGTGTCATGATCAGAGAAGTAAGTAGCCGCCTGGAAGTTGCTGTGTTTCACGATGTCCTTCTAGTGCATGGCCAGTGCACTGCAGTGTCTACGATAAAGCAACCATGATGGAACAACTGCAGTAATGACTGTGTGCCAGAAGAGGTAGATGTACCATCGTCTTCATTGCATACCTGTATTTAAAAATGAGGCAGTCTGGACAGTCAGCACCCCCCTCTGACTAGTACACCTTCACCACGTTTGGTCTGGTGCTTTACCCCAGCGTCTGATACTGTCTGTTGCACAATTATTGTACCATTTCACAACGCTCACATCATGTGTAGTTTCGACCCTGTAGTCCAAACTTCCTCTTCCCTCCTTTTGAGATCTTTGTCATCTTTCAGTCTACAGTTCTTCAACCTATTGGTCGATGCTGTCTCAAGGTACTTTCAGTTTGACAATCAACGGCATGCTGGTGAAGAAACTGTCTGCGGTGACTTTGTAGTTCTTTGAATCTTTGATTTACAACATCTCTCGACATACCAAGGCCAACAATAGCCTTCTTGACACCACTTCCCTAATAGATTTCAAAATCATACAACAGTCCTAAAATGCTACATATACAGCATATTTTGAAGGCCCATTTGTATGGTTTGTTATGCATATGTTGCTTCACACCACTGTGCTTTCCCTTGAATGGCACCATCTGTTCATCAATGTAATTGTGCTCCTCAGTAGAGTTTAGATTGGGTCGAAAAATCCAGCCCAACCCGACCCAAGCCCACGCAAGTAGTGTTGGGCTGTAAGCACAGCCCCCACCTGTGGATGTCAGGCCCTCATACCAGCCTCATGGAGTCTGTTTCTGACTGTTTGAGCAGACACATGCACATTTGTGGCCTGCTGGAGCTCATTTTGCAGGGCTCTGGCAGTGCTCCTCCTGTTCCTCCTTGCGCAAAGAAGGAGGTAGCGGTCCTGCTGCTGGGTGGCTGCCCTCCCACGGCCTCCTCCACTACTCCTGGTGTACTGGCCTGTCTCCTGGTAGCGCCTCCATGCTCTGGACACTACGCTAACAGACATAGCAAACCTTCTTGCCACAGCTCACATTGATGTGCCTTCCTGGATGAGCTGCACTACCTGAGACATTTGTGTGGGTTGTAGACTCCGTCTCATGCTACCACTAGAGTGAAAACACCACCAGCATTCAAAAGTGACCAGAACATCAGCCAGAAAGCATCAGAACTGAGAAGTGGTCTGTGGTCACACCTGCAGAACCACTCCTTTATTGGATTGGTCTTGCCAATTGTCTATAATTTCCACCTGTTCTCTCTTCCATTTGCACAACAGTATGTGAAACTGACTGTCAATAAGTGTTGCTGTTCTATTTTTCCCAAAAAAATATGTTGAAAGCTAGCTTAAAAGAGTAAGAGTCAGAGTGACAATTAGGACTATTTTTTTTTCTGAGCTGGTTTAAGGATGTAGAAGAAAGCTGAGGTGAGAGTAAAACAGTCCAGTCGGGGTTGGTTGTCACACTTTTTTTGGTTGGTTGTCACATATGATTCTATCTAGAACAGCAGCACAGCCAGAGCGGGGTCGGTTGTCACACTTTTTACAAAAGACAGATTTTCTCAAAAATACTGTATTTTAAATATTCCAATTCAAAGCAGGAAATCAGTGTAAAGTTTCAGCTAAAAAAGAAATGTAATTGTTGTCATGGAGCTTGTTCTGTTCAAAAGTTATTGATCACTAATTCACATTAAAAATATTGTTTCACATTATCATTAAAATCTTGACAAAAATGCATTTTTTTATTTCCAATTTCCTTTTTCTTGTAATTGAACGTCTCCTGATTCAGAAAATGTAAAACATTCTTGAATCAAAATGAAATCCAACATCAAAAAAACAAACCAAAACAAGACACATTTGTCATCGGTCTGCCATTGACATACCATTGTGACAACCAACCCAGACTTGGGGTTGGTTGTCACAGGTGAACAATTAACATTCAATGACCAATAACTTTTGATCAGAATAAGACAGAGAACAGCAGGTGGATTTATTAGTTACACAACACTTTGAACTTTTCTCTGTTGTTAAAATGGTTCATGTGAGGTTTGCTGTTTTTGAGTAATTCAAATCAAAGTAAAACATGTGCTAGCTAATTGGGTGGCCAGTCAGAGACTAAATATAAACGTACACACCAGCAGACAAGAGGTTTATTAGCAATTCAATTATTATTATTCTTTGTGTCTGTTTTGGTTTTAAAAGGTCTACAGAAGAAAATAATGTCAAAAGGATAGTTAGATGCAGTCCTATTTTTTGACATCATGCAAGGTGGTACTAGGAGTACCTCTGGTGGTACTAGGAGTACCTCTGGTGGTACTAGGAGTACCTCTGGTGGTACTAGGAGTACCTCTATTGTATAGGGTACCTCTGGTGGTACTAGGAGTACCGCTGTTGTACTAGGAGTACCTCTGGTGGTACTAGGATCCCCGCTGGTGGTACAGGGTACCTCTGGTGGTACTAGGAGTACCTCTATTGTATAGGGTACCGCTGGTGGTACTAGGAGTACCTCTGGTGGTACTAGGAGTACCGCTGGTGGTACTAGGGAGTACCTCTGGTGGTACTAGGGAGTACCTCTGGTGGTACAGGGTTCTTCACTGTAAAATGTAACTTTATTAAACAGCAGATTTAATCATGTGTATTTTTTGTTGTATAAACAGACACGTGGGCGGGGATAGGTGGTAGGTGAAGACAGGGATTTTCTTAGCCCTGAGGCAACAGCTGCAGAACAATACAAGATTACTCCAGCCTGCAGGAATCCATCCAATACAACCTTGGGTAAACTAATGATGAGAGACACTGCTGTGACATGGCTAAAACCTCACAGAAGTAAATATTACATACTAGGTCTCCTTTAAGAATCTTAAATAAGAGAAAATGTGGTTGTTTTATTGGCAGATTTTTTGACCTACTTTAAGTAGATCAAATGATTTAAGCATTTTTAAACTTGTTTTTTTATCATGCAGTGGGTTGATCATCAGCGGGCTAAACGATTAGGCTGAACATCTGCATGTGTGCGTCAGATCTAAGGCCGGCCTCTTTCTCCTGCCCCTGTGGAAAAAGCTGCTGCCAGAATGAGAAATGACGCTGGCGGCCCTGATTATTAGGATTAATTGTCTCCTCGTCATGCACCGGAGCAGAGGTGCACGCCCAGGGAACACGAGGTGGAAGTCATGAAAGAGCTGGCACTATGTTTTCTTAAGGCCTCACTCAGCGGCCCGAGATCGCCAAACGTCCCGACACCGTGTGGGAATGGAACGTGTTTTTGCAGCAGCAGAGAGCGTGTTAGTGTGGAAGAGTGTGTACAGCTCACATGAGGGCTCAGGAAGTGTGTTTTACAGTTGAATTAGGGCGGGGCATTCATGTGATCAAAAGAGTGAGTAGTCTGCTTCATTACAGGAACTTTGAGCCTCTTTATTTGAAAAGTCTTTTGAAGTTTGACAGTTTGTGGGCTGGGATGGGGGTTACTCCTGGGTTGCACTTTCACATCATCAAATGAGTGGGATCTGGCCATTTTTCAGCTTTGACTCACAAAAATAAAAAGACTTTTGACTAAACCATGTATTTCTAGCTGCTAATCACATCTTTAGGTTGTTTTTCATTAAGAATAATACTAATAAAACATGCCAAAATCAAACTTTTCACTTGTTTTCCAGTGACACAATGTTCAAATTACTTGATTAACTTTTTGACTTTTAAAAAAACTGAAGGACTGCTTGTTTTTGGCTTTATTTCAAAGGCTTGGTCACTTTTGATTGTCCTGCTCTGAGTGAGTGAACGCTGGATTGAGCCAATCACAGTGACGTGCAACGCAAATGCAGGCCATTCATCACATTCTGAAATTTCAACTCTTCCATTGACTTAGTTCTATGTCGGTGCTTGGACATTTCACTTTAAGAGGACAAAAGTTTACAGCAGGAATGTGCTTCCAATGAGTTGGATTACGCATTTGTTCAGCAGAAAGGGGAAATTACAAGAGCAAGAAACTCCAGCAGAGAGAAAGACCCAGCAGCCCGAACCAAAACAGCCCAGACTCCTAGTTTAGTGAAGCTCCAGGGCAGCCGCGGCTAACACCAAGCTCACACACTGCATCCAGTCCAGGTCCAGTCCTAGTCCTGGATCAAGCTCCTCCAGTGCAGCTGCTGGCATGTTCTTTGATCCCACAAATCGATTATCTGTGAAGCAAAAACCACAAAAAAATTATGAAATAATATAATAATAAAAATTAAATAAAACAAAGTGCGCGTCGGAGAATCGCGCGAGTGTGCAGAAATAATCTGTAGAGAGTCTATTTTTGTCGGAGGTCGCAGTGGTCTAATGTGACTTTCAATTCATAATATGAGCATTCTCACGATAATCCACGTAAATCCACACGGCTTTGGGCAATAACGGAGCACAGTGGACTGCTGCTGGTGTACAAGGCACGTCGCGGACCGAACTCGCCTCACAGTCTGTGTACGGGAGGCGTAAGGCGTTTCAATCAAGAACAGGGCAATGTAAAGTTTAAAATATGACAGCAGAAATGTCATGTGATCACAAGCTGCACATACACTTTGAATAGCTCAGGAGCTCAGGACGGGCTAGAATTCTGTAGTAAAGTCAAAATACAGGGCATGCCAAACATAGGCCTTTAAAATCATTTTTTTGTATCATTTTTTGAGGATTTTTTGAGAACTGAACTGGGCTGGGCTGGGCTGGGCTAGGATTTACTTTGATCAAAGGAAAAACACGCAAAGTTACAAAAACATGTCCTTCCTGATCTAAACCCTATAACATCTCATCTCAAACTCAGAGACCACAGTCTGAACCTGAGACTTTGTCGACTTGCAAAACCCAAGCAAGTCAGTATGTAAACTTTTGAATGATTACAAATTATCAACACTTATAGAAAATATTTTTTTCTAACACCCTTTCAGATCTGACTTGCTTAATGTCCCAGTTTATATTTAGGTCACCCAAAATTATTACCTCTTTGGCAAAATTTAATTGTTTTAATAGTGCTTCCAATTGTTCATAAAAATCCACATTGGATGATGGAGATCTATGAATGACAACAAGAATAAAAGACATTTGCACTGATAAAGTTACCTTTAAACTAAGACATTCCAATTAATTTTCAATATGTAAAACACAACAATTACAAGTGTTCTTTGCATAAACACCCCCTCCTTTACAGCCTTGCCTGTCTTTACGAAATACTTTGTAACCAGGTAGTTAACATTGCACTGGCAGAAGATTCATGGAGCCAGGTTTCACAGAGGCAGAGAAAGTCGATGTTAGAGTCAGTAAGTAAATGGTGGACCTGATCGCTTTTTGACTTGTTTAAATGTCCACAAAGGATTCCTTTTGGTTTTGACTGTGGATCCCATATTATCTTGGATTTACTGAGAGTTTGAAAAACTTTCCATTTGCAATGTTTTATTATGGCTGGATTAAGCAGCTTCCTGTTTCCTTTCTTGACGTTTACTGCAGGTAACTTTATATAACTTTCTGCAATTGTCTGGGAATTTTCATCTGCGTGACTTTGAATTTTAGCAAAGTGTGAGGATGAGGCTTGAGTTTCACTTGCCGTTGTTGTAAAAATTGGATGTGTTGAAAAAGCTGTCTCTCCCAGAGATGGATCCAAAGTCTCGCTGATGTCTTTAGACCATTCCGTTGCGCGTACATTGCTTTTGCAGCCACTTCGCTCTGCTGTTTGTGTACACCGACCTGGTCGCAACTCCGGAGAGGCAGGGCGCATCAGCTCACCGGCACTTTTCTGCTTGATGGAGGGCATGCCGAGACCGCCAGGGACTGTAGCGCAACTCTCCAGGTTAGTTTGCTGGTTGATGTTTTGGCGACTCAGTGGTAAATCCAAAGTTGATGCGTAGCCACAGACCCAAGTGGCCCCGGGCATTGGTGGACATCTCCGGCCATCAGCAGACAGATTATAGAGATGAGCGCATCACTCTGTCGGAGTTTGGGTACCCCTCTAAGATGTTTGTTAAGAAGACCAGGTCACACAAAATCAGCGAGGATGTGTGTCCCGTGCCCAAAATGTTTGACACCCGACTGTGTAAAGTCTAGATCACCATCTGGTATTGTGCTTATCTCTCATGCGAGTTGTCAATCATGATACGTTTTGAGAGAAAAAGCAAGATAACATAGATCTGTTATCATAATATAGATGAGTGGATACTAGATTGTAAAGCTCTTTGAGTGCCTGGAAAGGTAGAAAAGCGTTATATAAAGAGACCATTTACCATTTTAGTTCAGCCCTCGCCTTAGGAGTCCTTACACAGAAGGTATAGAGACTCCATTTTTCCTCTTCTCTGTTTGTTTTCCTCTTCTACTGTTTCTTGGTCCTTTTTCCCCTGTTCAGTGCCCACTTGGTGTATCCTCAGACTGAGAGGGCTTCTTTCTCACATCTCTGTTTGTGCCATTTTTTATTCACGTTGCACAAAGAGGCGCTCTCACTGTTTCTGTAATGCTACGTTCAGACCGGACAGCATCAGAGCATCCAAAGCATCCAGTTTACATGTTAAGTGAATGTAAACCTGCGTCGCGAAATGCTGACACCGCGTCTTGCGGAGTGGACGCTAAAACCTGTAGCGAACGCTTTGGCTGCACCATCAGCCGTTGATGCCCGATTTGGGCTCTGCTGAACTTCCAGCGTCTAGAGGCTCGTGTCCACCAATCAGAAACTACGCTCCTGTGACGTAGTGGCGTTTTCTCATATCCGAAGGAAGAAGACACCGGCTCATAAACATGTGTTCGCCAAACCGGTCCTTTACGACGTGACAATAAAGGAATACAGAGACAGAAATAAAAAGGACATTGCCTGGAGGAAGTAAGGAAGTTATGGACTTAAAATTGTACACACGTTTGCTTGTATAATGTAACGTAATGTAATATTAAGAAAGCTGTTGTCGAATTTTTGTCTGACGAGTTTATTAATTTATTCAGTTGATATTTGCAAGAAGCAGTGGAAGAGTCTGAGAGACACATATATGAAGGAGAGAAGAAAGGCAAAGGAGAAAAAGACAGGGTCAGCCAAAAAGTGGCGGTTTATGACGTCCTGACATTCCTCGACCGCTTCATTTCCCCTCGGGAAAAGAGGCGGAACATGGCGAGGGTCGAGGAGATGCAGGCCTCTGACTACCGATTAGAAGATCAAGAAGAAGCAGCAGCATGCAGAAGGTCCCACTCTAAAGATTTTGTAAAATTTCAAATTCACAAATTGCTATTTGAAAATGTTACATACACTTTAAATTTGGAACCATTGGAACCTACAGGTGCATAGGGCTGTCACACGGGGGACCCTGGTTCGAATCCCTGTCGAAGCGGAATGAGCATCCAGTGTGGGTCATTGGACAAGACCCTTCAAGCTACTGCCTACCTCGGATAATGATGAGAGACAATAAAGCACATGAGATACTGGCTCAGACGTCGCCCGGTCTAACACAAGGTCTGCATCAGGTGTTGGGGAACCAGAGCACCCTGATGAGAAATGGGCTACTGGAACAAAGCGAGAACAAGGCTCTGTTGGAATGCTACTACTCAAGTAACCCTAGTCAGAGGGGTTACATGCGAAGAATGTGGAATGAATGGTCGGTGCGAAACATCCACAAACGGCAACTGCTATCATAACTTGAGATTGATGAGGTACAACACAAATACAAATGCTACGGCAAGGGGGAGCCAGGACGCCAGGCCAGAGAGGAGATGACATCATCTCCCCAACCAGAGATTGAGTTCGAAGCCCCAATGAGTGCAATCATGCTGAGCGAGGCAGCGACTGACCTGAAAGATGGCGAGAACGAGCTCCAGGCAACCCCGACGCCAGTTACAACGGCTAAGTGAAGTACCATCTGAAAGTCTCATGGAAGATGTGAATGCTGCAGTGAGAGCGATACCTACCACAACAATCACTGAAACCAATGAGTTGATCTACACTTCAGCATCAGTGATCCTAGAGCTCGGAGGGAAGTGAGCCAGTTGACAGAGGCCCAGAGAGGTGCGATGAAAAAGACCAGTACCCAGAAGGTACAGCCAGATGCCCATACCTGAAGCACTCGAAACTGCCAAGCAAAGCCTTGGCCAGCCGCCTAAAGAGATACACGAAAGAGAATGAAGCCAAACGAATAAACAGGCTGTTCGCAACACAACCTGCGAAAGTGTACTCTCAATGGCAGGATAATAACAGCAGAGCAGACCCACCAAGGCTGGAAACTTATGGAGGATTCAGAGTGCCACAATTCAAAATATAAATACACTATTAAAAAATTAATTAAATATGCCATTAAATAAATATATTTTTAAATAAATAATTAAATGTACAATTAAATATTTAAATGAATAAATAATGATTTATATAATTGATTAAATAATGTATTATACAAATAAATTATTAAATCAATTATTAAATACTTAAATAATTAAAAGTGGCAATAATTAAATAAATAATGTATTAAATAAATAAATGTGTCAATATATGTTTAAATACATCTTTAAATAAATAAATAAATGTGTCAATAAATATTAAAAAAAAACATTAAAAATATATATTTATTTATTTCATTATTTCATTTTACATTTCACGAAAAGAACCTTTAAAAGAATCTGTCAGTCTCACTCATCAAACTCAAGGGGCGGGACTTACTACGATTTGGATCAGTCCATTTCTGTGGGGTTTCTCTCTGGTCCATGTCCCACTTGCTCTCGCTGATATGAGTGCCCTGTCTCCGTCTGCAGTTCTGATCGTGCTCCGGGTGGTGCCTTTCGTAGCGTTTGCCGGGGAACAGTTCACCGTTTTCCGGGAGATATGGAGCCAGCCTACAGCCCCTGAGCGCTCCGTAGAAGCACCGCTTCAGACTTCAGTCTTTACCCGGGACAGATCATCGGTCCTGGGGCTGACGAGCCAGACGCGGCACCTGAGAGCTCCAAATACCCATCCAAGCTTCTCGTTTTCCCGTGGACAGATACGTGACCTGGGCCTGGGGTACGTGCTGCGGCAGGTGGGTTCTGGGCCTGTGACACTCGCTCACCGTCTGCGACGAGGCAACAGCCTCTCACGGTTCAGTCTGAGGCTCGGAGGGACAATGAGCCGCTGAGAGCCTTTATGGTTGTGTGGACAGGGGAACATGGGAACAACCCTCACTCGCCGTGGTACGAGGTGGAAGTTCTGTGTTCTATATTTGGCTCTACAGCTACAGCTGGAGCTTAGCCTGACTGTAGCCGGGACAGCGTTAGCTTTGTGTGGGTAGCTTAGCCTGACTGTGGCCCGACAGCGTTAGCTTTGTGTGGAGAGCTTAGCTGTGAAGTGTACCCACGTAGCAAACTTTATGTGGCTCATTGACGACCGACATACGATGTTTCATCTCCCGGTTGTGTGTACAGTTCGAAAGCAGCATATAGAATCTGACAATCGAGTAGTCATTTAGCCAGCAGTGCCAGATGAAAGTGAGAATCGGCTGACAGACTGCTACGTGGGTAGGTACGTGCTGCTTAGGAACAGTCAACAAATTACTTGTGCTTTTTGAAAAAAGTAGTGTAATACATTCTTAAGATGTCACATGTTTCATTAAGCACGAGTATTTTATTGACGGTCCCTAAACACATACCAACAGTAGCGACACTTCACAGCTAAGCTCCCCACACAAAGCTAACTGTCCCGGCTACAGTCAGGCTAAGCTCCAGCTGTAGCTGTGGAGCCAAATATCAAACACAGAACTCCACCTCATACCCAGGCCCAGGTCACGTATCTGTCCACGGGAAAACGAGAAGCTTGGATGGGTATTTGGAGCTCTCAGGTGCCGCGTCTGGCTCGTCAGCCCCAGGACCGATGATCTGTCCTGGGTAAAGACTGAAGTCTGGAGCGGCGCTTCTGCGGAGCGCTCAGGGGCTGTAGGCTGGCTCCATATCTCCCGGAAAACGGTGATCTGTTCCCCAGCAAACGCTACGAAAGGCACCACCCGGAGCACGATCAGAAGTGCAGCCGGAGACAGGGCACTCATATCAGCGAGAGCAAGTGGGACATGAACCAGGGAGAAACCCCCACACAGAAATGGACTGATCCAAAGCATAAGTCCCGCCCCCACATTTATTTATTTAATTAATTATTTATTTAATTATTGCCACTTTTAATTATTTATTTAATTATTTAAGTATTTAATAATTTATTTGCATAATACATTATTTAATCAATTATATAAATCATTATTTATTCATTTAAATATTTAATTGTACATTTAATAATTTATTTCTTTATTTATTTCAAAATATATTTATTTAATGGCATATTTAATTAATTATTTAATAGTGTATTTATATATTGAATTGTGGCACTCTGAATCCTCCATAGAAACTGAACAGTACTGGAAAAGTATATGGGAGAGGGAGGCATCACACAACAGCGATGCACAGTGGCTGGTGGATCTGAGGGAAGACCACAGCAATCTCCCTGAACAGAATCCAGTGACTATCACAGTGACAAACATCCAAGAAAGAGTCTCAGGTATGAAAAACTGGACAGCACCGGGCCCTGACATGATTCACTCCTACTGGCTAAAGAAACTCACTGCACTCCATGAGCGCCTAGCAGCACAAATGAACCAGCTGCTAAGGGATGGGACTCACCCTGAATCGCAAACCGAAGGGCGAACGATCCTGATACTGAAGGATCCCTCAAAGGATACAGTTCCATCCAACTATCGGCCAATAACCTGTCTCTCCACAACATCAGGCATCATAGCGGCTAAGATAAGTGGGCACATGGGTCAATACATGAGCGAAGCACAGAAGGTCATTGGTAAAGATACCAGAGGAGCCAAACACCAACTCCTGGTTGACCGAACAGTTGCCCAAGACTGTAGAACCCGACACACCAACCTCTGCACAGCCTGGATTGATTACAAGAAAGCCTATGACTCAATGCCACACACGTGGATCACTGAATGCTTGGAGCTTTACAACATCAACAGAACTCTGAGGGCCTTCATTGCAAACTCGATGAAGATAAGATAAGATATCCTTTATTTGTCCCACAATGGGGAAAGTCCAGTGTTGCAACGCACATTTTAAGAGCAGCAGGGAAAATAGAAATATGCAATCAAACAAGATAATAGAAATAAAATAGACTTAAAATATGTATAAAGATACAATAGTTAAAAGACTCTTATTTACAATAAATTTTTGCTATGGCACAGTGCAAGTTGTAGAAAACCACACTTGTAGCCAATATATATATATATATATATATATATATATATATATATATATATATAGGTCCTGGTCTGTGTGGGAACAGCTGAGGTCCTGGTCTGTGTGAGGTCCTGGTCTGTGTGGTAACAGTTGGTTTGTCAACAGGACAACGCTGCAGAAGTCTTTTGTTCTTCTGGGAGAATAACATCATGTTTTTGGACCATCCTGCACGTTCTCCTGATTTAAATCCCATAGAGAACATTTGGGGATGAATGACAAGGGAAGTTTATAAAATGGTCGTCAGTTCCTGACAGTTGAAGCTCTTTGTGAAGCCATCTTCATCACTTGGAGCAACGTTCCCAATCACTTTGTATAAACACTCACATCCAGCTGCACAAATGAATGTTTGAAGTGATTAACAAGAACAGTGGAGCTGCTCATACTGAGTCCTACTGAGAACATGTTTGTTCTGGTTTGGAGAGATTTTTGTTGTTTTTTGAGTGATGGTCTTAAACTTTTGATCAGCTGAAAAACAGCCTATTTCAGTTTATTATTTTGTTTATTTATTAAGTTCTAAATGTTTTTGTCACACTTCCTCTTCTTGCTTTTGCATAATGTAACTCTACTTAAAACCTCATGAAGATCCAAATGTGTAAAATGTGAATTTTGCACATTTTTCAACTGGTCTTAAGATTTTGATCAGGACTGTATAAAGCAAAGTTTTTTTCATTAAAAGCAGATTTATTCATGGAAAAAAACAACATCAAATACAGACCTTCGTGAACCCAGATACAGCACCGAGTTTGTCTCTGTTGAGACACCCAAGCCACCAAGTTGACTTGATCCATGACCTGATCCTCCATCATGTAAAAACAAGACACAGTGCTCTGCCTACGTGCAAAAGCGGGAACGCAGAGATGAGCGTCTGGCGTTAAAAGTGTCCTCAATGCCTAGATGCACATTGGGACGTTTTAGATGCTAATATGAGTGTCAGCTTTGGAAATACTCTGCATCAAAATTTGCTTTAAAGTGCAAAAGTATATGCTTAAAGCTGTCCAGTGTGAAAGTACCATACGTACCCATCTCTGATTCTGACAAACCACGTCTACACATGCTCCGCTCTGATTGGCCAAGTCTGCTTTACGCCGAGAGACAAGTTCCACATGTGGTGTAAAAAACACACATTTATATCCTACTCACAAATCCAAAGCAATTCTCATGGGTCATGTTTGTTCGAGACGTGAACAGGAAGGGCAGAATAAACCACTACAAACTGAAAACTTTCAAAAGGTCTGTGCGCTCTTTGTTTCCGTCAGATCATGAAAAAGCCTCATTCTCAGTGATGTTGTGGTTCTATTGATCTGACCTCGTCACTTTGAGGCTTATTGTTTACATGAAACGACTTGAGGCTTAAGTTGGAGATGAAGCTAGTTTCAGCTCAGGCTTTTAAGATAAGCTGAGACTTGTTAAGTCACTTTGATGGAACAAAACCCAATGTCTATTGTTTTTTAAGTTAGAGTTCAGATTTACAATGACTTTCAGCCAACGAAACTACATTGAAGCAAATTTATGATAAGATAAAATAAGACATCATTTATTTGTCCCACAATGGGGAAATTCCAGTGTTGCAACGCACATTTGAAGAACAGCAGGGAAATAGGAAACATGCAATCAAACAAAATCATTTTAAAATAGACTTTATATATTTAAAGTTATAATAGTTAAAAACTCTTATTTACAATAAGTGTTTGTTATGGCTCAGTGCAGGATATGACACGATAAATAGATAAAGTGGCATCAGTATATAGTATATAGTATTATGTACAATGTATGTTTATGAACAACTGCAGCAGGTGAACAGAATAAATAAATAACCAGTGAATAAATATGAGGTAAAAATATGACTATGTTTATGTTCAGAGCAGGATAAAGTGTAAATAGAGCTAAATAAATACTATCAGATAAAGTGACATGAGTGAGTTGTACCAGAGATGTTTCCATGGTAACACAGTATTGCACAAGATTAAATGTGATGATGTCCAGAGTTAACAGTGTTCATTGTACAATCTGACAACCGTTCCTTCACACAGCGAGGGTGAATCAGTCTGTCACTGAGAACAGCCCAGGACAGAGCCGCTTCCTCCCTCGACCCAACTTTCGGGCCGGGCCTGGGTCTCGTACATGAGACATCCTATGGAGCTTTTTCTGTCATTAAGATGCCACAGTTCAGTGAGTGGGCGGTGCGAGCTCACTTTGAGGCTCAGGCTCAGGCACACAGACACTGACACGGGTTAAGGTCAGGTTCGGACACAATGTGCGCGGGCTCGGGCTGGTAGGGTTAGGGTTAGGGTTAGAGAGACCTGTTTGTGAGGTAGTCCAGGATCCACCCTGCCAGGTCACAGTCCACATCCATTTATCTGTGCACAAAGTCTATTCGACGACACAGCGGCGCAGCTCTCTGGCCTCATAGCAAGAAGGTCCTGGGTTCGACTCCCGGGCCCTTTCTATGTGGAGTTTGCATGTTCTCCCTGTGTCTGCGTAGGTTTCCTCCGGGTACTCCGGTTTCCTCTTACAACTAAAAACATGTCCAATGTGCCCCCCCCTCCCCAGGACCACAGATGGAAATTAGCTGTAAGCTACAATCTGGTGCAAGCATCTCTGCCATTGTGCTTAATGTAATTGTACATGGTCCTTAATAAACATGACCATTATTCTTTTACAAAGTTAAATCAAAATTATACATAGAGTTTCTTTAATGGCAGTAGATAGATTACTGTGTCTCAAAGAAAATAATGTTTTTTGTCCTTTTTTTTAAACATTTTTTGCAAACAGTTTGGGATTAAGCAGACGCGAGCATCTGTCATTGGCCCGCGTGTCCATTCATCATGATTAGAAAAGCAGCTGAGAACAGCCTCTGAAATCCTGGATGTTTGTGCAGATAACAGATGAAAAATCACATTATCTCTGCTCTCATTGGCCTGTTAATGGCCTCTCTGCTTCAGAACTAATCTGAAGTCCCACGCCCATGATGGAATATCTGTCACTCATTCTGAACATGATTAAGTGTGCCTTTGTGACATGTGTCAAAAGAAAGTTTGGAGCTGTTCCAGGGCGTCAGCAACCTTGAAGAAGAGTCTCTTCTGTGACAAATGTTTGAAGAGAGGCTTGCAACGCTTTGTTCTTAAACATTCATCCTCAAACAATGAACATAGAGTCATTGTTTACACCAAGTTATGAATCAATCAATCAATCAATCAATAGATTATGATTACTGTTTAGAGTACTCAGTGACTAATGCTTTGAAAATGTAAACAGACAAAGACAGAAATGTCATATTTCTGCACTTTGGTGATTTATTCCACTCATATTGTCTAACACTATTATACAGTTCAATAAACTTTAATCCAGATGTTTGGCAACTAAAATGTGTTTGCTTTTAACGTGACAGTGAATGAGGTTACATCACTGAATTCACTTTACCATTTATGTATTTCATGTTAAATACAAATCAACAAAATGGCTTCTGGACTGACTGACCACTGCCATTACTTCACCCAAAAACGTATCATTATTTATTGAGTTATTAAGTAAAAAACAGAACTCACAACTGGAAATTAGTGTTTGGAGTTTAATCTTTTTATCAAGTTAAATTAAACATTAGCAACAATATTTTGGTCAAATTACTTAAACAGAACCCACTTCACTTTCCACGTTCTTCTTCCATTGAAAAGGTTTCCCTGATGCTCTTTGTGTGAAACATGATTGACTGTAAAGCTCTGTACACTAGGGATGGAAAATCGATCGAAAATATCGAAAATCGATCGAAGTTCGCAGAAATCGAATCGTTAGGCCAGAATCGATCCATTTTTTCATACAGCCACTGACTTACACACACACTCTGTATTTGTATAATACACACAATAATACAAAAATAGTCACAATGTTTGAAGAAACAAAGCCTGAACTTGTGCTAGACCTGACTGAATGTGCTTCATTATGTTGCGTTAACAACTGATGGGTTAACGACTCTAAATATGGACACTAAATATGACTGTTTACTGTTTGAATGTTGACAAAAAACACTAGTTCTAAGCTTTAACAACAGTGACTTTGTTTTAAATGTCATGTATAATGGTTTATTTTGTGTCTTCAGAAAAAAAAAAGTTAATATAGATAAACTAAGAATCGAATCGAACAAAATCGAAAATCGTTGCTACAAAATTGAAAACTGAATCGAATCGTGACTTAAGTGAATCGTTCCATCCCTACTGTACACATAACGTTTACTCCGACAGACAGTTTAAGCAATGACATGTTGAGAAAAGAAAAAGCAGCGTTTGCACAGACTGAGGCTTAGTTTGCTTTGATTAAAACAGGGGTGCTCACACTTTTCCAGCTCGCGATCTACTTTTAGTTGAGGCAAGGCCCAAAGATCTACCTATCGATTTTTGTATATATTTATTTTATCATCAATTTAAATTATAAGACTTTGTTTATTAATTAAACATCAGGTGTATAATAGGCTACAAGCACCTCATTTTACTTGAATACATTCATTTGAACAATTTAACAATTAACATGTAGGATTTTTAAACCTGTAAAATAATCTGGAAGGAAACAATGTAGTTAATTATTCTGAGAAATCAGTTGTTATCTAGAGTTTCACCTCATTCTAACCTCGATTGTGTCTTTTAAATCTAGGTTTGGTGATCACCATGGTAACGCTCAGGGTGGGGCTTGAGACTTTGAGAAAGTCCGCTTTGGCTGATATAAAAAACAAACTCCTTAGTGAGAATTTGTTATGTTATGTTCTTTGTCCCTGTTTCAAGCGCGTGTTCTCGGTGTCTCCGCTGTTGGACAGGGAAAGCGTGAGCTCTGTCTGTCGCTTTAAAGCGTGTGAGCTTCGATTCTCCGCTGTTGGATGAGGCGCGCACGTCTACTGTGACTGTCTGGTTTGGAGCGCTTCTATTCCACGGATGTACAGACACGTGGAGCGTGTTGTGACTTAGTTGAGTTCGGAACATTACAGAGCGTGCGAGCGCGCGTGTTTCGGGACGCGCTGATCCCACTACATGCAGCTCCGCCCCAGTCCGCCTAGTCTTGGCTCCGGAGCCCATGTAATCCGTGGCCCTGCGGTCGGATGTGGAGCTGCAGCAGAGCGGGCACCGTGTCAAAAGCAGAGCAGGTGAAAACACACAGCACCTCAGAACCAAACAGTCCCGCTGAAGCTTTCATAAAACAGACTCACGCTTTTGTATCTCACAGTGGATCATGTGTTCAGAGCATTATTCTCTTCAGACACTAAAAAGACACTAAACTTCACATAACCAGGCAGGGCTTCGCCATCGACTTCTCCTGCCTCCGAGAGCTACCGGTAGCTCGAGATCGACGTATTGAGCACCCCTGGATTAAACCATACATTGTCCAGAAACTGATTTGAAAAGCATTTGCTTTTGTTTTGTCCCTGTTCTTCAAATGTGATCCTGGACATAACATGCATCAGAACCAATAAAAACAGGGTTGTAAAGCAAACATTACAGTCATGGGTTTCCCACATCAAGAATAGACTTAGAGCTCTATCTACAGGCTGCAAACGAAACTACGCAGGGTAAACAAACCTTTCTTGCCTGATATGTTGTTACTAGGGCTGTCAAAGTTAACACGTTAATCATGCGATTAATCATAAAAAATTAACGCTTTAATCATGAATTATCGCAGATTAATCACACTATTTAATTTGACCGCTCAGTACGCGCTTCAGCGCGGAGGGAGCGCGTACTGCGCGGAGGGATACCTGGAAGGCGGCGGTGCAGGTTGTTATTAGGTCTGCACAGTAGCTCAAGTGAATGGATACGCGGCGTAAACATGAATGGAGAGACTGCGTGCGCTCGGCTCGGCGGAACTTCTCGACGGGACTCTAGATAAAACGAAGGTAGTGTGCATACGTATATTGCAGTGATGAACTCTCCTTTCAACGAAAAACAACAAGCTTGAAATACCACCTTAAAGCCAAACGTGTGTTTGAGGCAGCGGCTGCAAGAGCGCTGCTACTAGACTAACTAGACCAAGTCGAGCACGGAAATGTCAACAAAAGTATCACAGATAAGTTAAGCCACGCTTTTGCTTAATGGAGCCACAGCATGTAGACCCACTAACATCGTTAAAGACCAAGGGATGTAAAATATCAATGATAATGCATCTCCACATAGCCTACAAGTTACCTTCAGAGGAACAATCACAACCAGAATAAACCAACTGTATAGCACAAATAATAATAATTGACAGATTCAAGTAACAAACATTTGAATGTTAAGACATTCTAACAGTCATTTTCAAAATGTTGTGGTCTTTTATAGAATATCTTTGAAAGTTTGCAATCAAGCAATTAACTGCGATTAATCGTGATTAATCAAAATTTGAAAGTGTGATTAATCTGATTAAAAAATTAATCGTTTGACAGCACTAGTTGTTACAGAACTGTTCAAATTGAGTTTGGATGATTACAGAAGATCTGAGATCTATCTCTGACATCACAGATCAGGGACATTCAGGATAGTGTTTAGGACAACAAAAGACAAACCTCAGTTTTGCATAATAAGTGTCATATCGCACAGGAACGGCAGCAATCATGCGCACACATTATGCTCTTCTTCTTGGACAAGGCTGAAGTGTTCAGGCGTTCAAAGTTTAATAAAAGTACCCACCTGCTGTGGAGAGAACAAACCCCCATAAGCATCAGCAAAAATCAGCCTTATCAGTATGAACACACGAAGCACGAGTCAAACTGGTCAAAAGTACTCAGGGTAAAGCCATAGCTCAGCAATGGAAGTGCTTGAACCACGACTTGAACGGACGCTTTGCAGCTGTGCCAGATTCTCATTGTGTGATACTCGATTGCTTTAACGATATAGAAATAACAAACTTCAAGTTGTGTTAGCGACTCGCCATATGTGGAAATCACATTCCCTGCGCACCGAAAAGATCCTGAATGTCCCACTCAACGGACTAAATCAGTAGGTGTAACCTAAGATCATCAACTAGTGATGCTATTTTAACCAATTCAGGTTGTACAGTAAGTTTGTTCACAAACTAAGTGCAGTTAAAACAATTGTGAAATGTCATTTTCTCATGAACAAACTGGAATCACACATATGCATTCAGTTGGTTGTATTTTGGATCCTAGATGCCACTGCTCTTCAGCAAATGTGTTGTGTGTACTTCAGATGTGCACTGAGGGCTTAAACCCAGGACACCAACAATATGTGTTTGAGTTTTATCACAGGGTTCAATCAGAAAGACGTCCTCTCTCCTGTTCATCAGTGTGACGTGTCCTCTCTCCTGTTCATCAGTGTGACGTGTCCTCTCTCCTGTTCATCAGTGTGACACGTCCTCTCTCCTGTTCATCAGTGTGTGACGTGTCCTCTCTCCTGTTCATCAGTGTGACACGTCCTCTCTCCTGTTCATCAGTGTGTGACGTGTCCTCTCTCCTGTTCATCAGTGTGACACGTCCTCTCTCCTGTTCATCAGTGTGACGTGTCCTCTCTCCTGTTCATCAGTGGTGACGTGTCCTCTCTCCTGTTCATCAGTGTGACGTGTCCTCTCTCCTGTTCATCAGTGTGACGTGTCCTCTCTCCTGTTCATCAGTGTGACGTGTCCTCTCTCCTGTTCATCAGTGTGACGTGTCCTCTCTCCTGTTCATCAGTGTGACGTGTCCTCTCTCCTGTTCATCAGTGTGACGTGTCCTCTCTCCTGTTCATCAGTGTGACACGTCCTCTCTCCTGTTCATCAGTGTGACACGTCCTCTCTCCTGTTCATCAGTGTGTGACGTGTCCTCTCTCCTGTTCATCAGTGTGACACGTCCTCTCTCCTGTTCATCAGTGTGACACGTCCTCTCTCCTGTTCATCAGTGTGTGACGTGTCCTCTCTCCTGTTCATCAGTGTGACACGTCCTCTCTCCTGTTCATCAGTGTGACGTGTCCTCTCTCCTGTTCATCAGTGTGACGTGTCCTCTCTCCTGTTCATCAGTGTGACGTGTCCTCTCTCCTGTTCATCAGTGTGACATTCCTCTCTCCTGTTCATCAGTGTGACGTGTCCTCTCTCCTGTTCATCAGTGTGACGTGTCCTCTCTCCTGTTCATCAGTGTGACACGTCCTCTCTCTTGTTCATCAGTGTGACACGTCTCTCTCCTGTTCATCAGTGTGACATGTCCTCTCTCCTGTTCATCAGTGTGACGTGTCCTCTCTCCTGTTCATCAGTGTGACACGTCCTCTCTCCTGTTCATCAGTGTGACGTGTCCTCTCTCCTGTTCATCAGTGTGACGTGTCCTCTCTCCTGTTTATCAGTGTGACACGTCCTCTCTCCTGTTCATCAGTGTGACACGTCCTCTCTCCTGTTCATCAGTGTGACGTGTCCTCTCTCCTGTTCATCAGTGTGACACGTCCTCTCTCCTGTTCATCAGTGTGACGTGTCCTCTCTCCTGTTCATCAGTGTGACGTGTCCTCTCTCCTGTTCATCAGTGTGACATGTCCTCTCTCCTGTTCATCAGTGTGACGTGTCCTCTCTCCTTTTCATCAGTGTGACGTGTCCTCTCTCCTGTTCATCAGTGTGACGTGTCCTCTCTCCTGTTCATCAGTGTGACGTGTCCTCTGTCCTGTTCATCAGTGTGACACGTCCTCTCTCCTGTTTATCAGTGTGACGTGTCCTCTCTCCTGTTCATCAGTGTGTGACTTGTCCTCTCTCCTGTTCATCAGTGTGACGTGTCCTCTCTCCTGTTCATCAGTGTGACATGTGACACGTCATCTCTCCTGTTCATCAGTGTGACACGTCCTCTCTCCTGTTTATCAGTGTGACACGTCCTCTCTCCTGTTCATCAGTGTGACACGTCCTCTCTCCTGTTCATCAGTGTGACACGTCCTCTCTCCTGTTCATCAGTGTGACGTGTCCTCTCTCCTGTTCATCAGTGTGACATGTCCTCTCTCTTGTTCATCAGTGTGACACGTCCTCTCTCTTGTTCATCAGTGTGACACGTCCTCTCTCCTGTTCATCAGTGTGACACGTCCTCTCTCCTGTTCATCAGTGTGACGTGTCCTCTCTCCTGTTCATCAGTGTGACGTGTCCTCTCTCCTGTTCATCAGTGTGACATGTCCTCTCTCCTGTTCATCAGTGTGACGTGTCCTCTCTCCTGTTCATCAGTGTGACGTGTCCTCTCTGCTGTTCATCAGTGTGACGTGTCCTCTCTCCTGTTCATCAGTGTGACGTGTCCTCTCTCCTGTTCATCAGTGTGACGTGTCCTCTCTGCTGTTCATCAGTGTGACATGTCCTCTCTCCTGTTCATCAGTGTGACGTGTCCTCTCTCCTGTTCATCAGTGTGACACGTCCTCTCTCTTGTTCATCAGTGTGACACGTCCTCTCTCCTGTTCATCAGTGTGACATGTCCTCTCTCCTGTTCATCAGTGTGACGTGTCCTCTCTCCTGTTCATCAGTGTGACACGTCCTCTCTCCTGTTCATCAGTGTGACGTGTCCTCTCTCCTGTTCATCAGTGTGACGTGTCCTCTCTCCTGTTTATCAGTGTGACACGTCCTCTCTCCTGTTCATCAGTGTGACGTGTCCTCTCTCCTGTTTATCAGTGTGACGTGTCCTCTCTCCTGTTCATCAGTGTGACGTGTCCTCTCTCCTGTTTATCAGTGTGACGTGTCCTCTCTCCTGTTCATCAGTGTGACGTGTCCTCTCTCCTGTTCATCAGTGTGACACGTCCTCTCTCCTGTTCATCAGTGTGACGTGTCCTCTCTCCTGTTCATCAGTGTGACACGTCCTCTCTCCTGTTTATCAGTGTGACGTGTCCTCTCTCCTGTTCATCAGTGTGACACGTCCTCTCTCTTGTTCATCAGTGTGACACGTCCTCTCTCCTGTTCATCAGTGTGACACGTCCTCTCTCCTGTTCATCAGTGTGACATGTCCTCTCTCCTGTTCATCAGTGTGACGTGTCCTCTGTCCTGTTCATCAGTGTGACGTGTCCTCTCTCCTGTTCATCAGTGTGACACGTCCTCTCTCCTGTTCATCAGTGTGACATGTCCTCTCTCCTGTTCATCAGTGTGACGTGTCCTCTCTGCTGTTCATCAGTGTGACGTGTCCTCTCTGCTGTTCATCAGTGTGACACGTCCTCTCTCCTGTTCATCAGTGTGACACGTCCTCTCTCCTGTTCATCAGTGTGACGTGTCCTCTGTCCTGTTCGTCCTCTCTCCTGTTCGTCCTCTCTCCTGTTCATCAGTGTGACACGTCCTCTCTCCTGTTCATCAGTGTGACGTGTCCTCTCTCCTGTTCATCAGTGTGACACGTCCTCTCTCCTGTTCATCAGTGTGACGTGTCCTCTCTCCTGTTCATCAGTGTGACACGTCCTCTCTCCTGTTCATCAGTGTGACGTGTCCTCTCTCCTGTTCGTCCTTTCTGCTGTTCCAGAGTCTGTCCTGGTGGACCTCCTCGTGCATACTGGAGACTTGTGTCTGTATAAAGCACACTCACTTTACAACACTAGGCTGGAAAAGCCACAGCAGCCGTGATGAGTCTGTAGAGTCTAAATCTGTCCTCCACAAGTCAAATGTGTTGTTTATAACATCAGATTTGTACAAAGTGTCATTGTTTCAGTCAGTGAAAAGATTCACAAATGGTAATTTAGCTCAGTTAACTTGGACACAAGTCATTATTGAGACAATACACAATAATCCTTTGGCAGTTACAGAGAATACATTTGATCTTCATGTGTGTGAGTAAACTAAACCTTTAAAATGTCTCTGTATCATGACGATTAACTAGATGGCCATCATATTAACACATAGAAACGTCTGATACAGATAGTTAACAACAACTTAGACAATATTCAACAGACACAACAAAGTTTCAAAAAATAATTGCAGAAAAAAAATACTTAAATAGTTAGTACAGAAACATACAATTCTCTTTGTTTCCCCCTCATACCGTTTGTTGGTTGTTTGATAGGGATTTGGAGTTTATAATGAGATCTAAATACACTGCACTAATGTAGTAATGAAGTCTGATGATTAAACTCACCAAACTCAATAGACTCATCATTTTTGGACTGTCACAGTGAAGATGTTTATTTTGAGTGCAAGAGTCAGAGAAGCATACATTTTGTCTTTTATGTAACCTGCTTAATGTTTATATACCAGAACATTTTGTATTTTAAACACAAGTCGCTCTGTAACCTCACCTAAATGCACATACTATCTCTTACGTCGTTAGGTGAATAATTTGTCCTTAAACATAAAGCCTAAGCGACATTAACTATAATCTCCTGGACTTGCTGAATATTTGCACTTTGATGCATTATGTTTCTTTTCATTTTAGCTTTTATGCATGTAGTGCGTTAGCATTAGCAGCAAACCTAGGGGCTACAGGAAGACTAGACCTGTCTTATTTCAGCACAGCCTTTATGATCCATGGAGCCCACAAAGAGCAACCTCCATAGACTCATCCTTCAACAAGGTGCAGACTCTGAGTTGGGACGCAGCTACAGTTGAATGTTTACTCCTGACCTTTGACAGGAACCAGCATGCTTTGTGTGCTGCGAGAGGCTCATTTGGATTATTGAAACCATCTGAAACTTCTTTGGTCATGATGGAGCTGTGCAAATATCATTCACTTCATTTTGAGGATGGAATATTGACCTTCACTGCTGAGCTGCCTTTTGGGATGTGACAACAACTGCAGCATCTCTACGATCAATCGATAGAGAGTGAATGACATTTTCAATCTATGTCAAGAAAGTCCCTACACTTGGCCTACACTGCTTCTGGCTGTAACTTTTACAGTCAGTTTTAGGCACAGATATTTCATTTTAAATACAATCGAGTAAAAATGGACACTGTTATTTTTAAAAAATATATACAAAAAAAAAAAAAAAAAGAAAAAAAAAATCCTGTTGGAAAAGACAGCCCTTTGGAGGTCTGTCCCAGGTTCCTCTGAGAAGCTGCTCCAGGACCAGCTCTGTCTGGCTGTTCTGTTTGTTAAAGTGGGAGCGTGGGACCAGGCCCTGGTCTTCTGATCCGTTCAGGAGAGAAAAGCACATAGTTGGCTTCATTGATCTGGTCCAGTGCTTCTCGAGAGGCCGTCTGAGTCTGGAGGAAGTGGTTGACCTGTTGGAGTTTGTGTGGTCTCCTATTGTGTCCTCAGCTCCTGCGGTTTCTTCTCCATCTTCCATTAGTCCTGGTATGAGTGTTTCAGAGACATCGTCTGTTCATGCAGATCACTGTTGTCACACAGTCTCTCTGTTCAGAGCTCACCAGAGAATGCACTTTCTTCATAAATTAAGAAATTTCAATGTTGATCGGGTTTTTATGAGAATGTTCTACTGTTGTTTCATTGAATCTGTCCTCGCCTTCTCTTTTATCTGTTGGTTTAACAGGTTAAATCTAAAAAATCTGAATCGGTCAAATGGACTTGTGAAGGAGTGTGCTAAGATTGTTGGCACTCTGCTAAACAACCTCATGGAGATTTTTAAATCCAGGTCGGTTAAAAAAGCCAGAGAAATCCTGGCGGACCTCACACATCCTTTGCAGGAGGTTTTTAAACCTCTTTCCTCAAGCAGGAGATATTTAGTCCCCAGACGCAGAACAAATAGATGTAAAAATTATTTTGTCCCCACTGTAATTGGTTATTTAAACAAATTATAAGGGACATCTATACTTTCTCTGCATCTCTCTTGATCATGGTAGCACTACGAGGATGATGCACTTATTTATTTATTTAAACCCTCCATTTTTAATGTAACTTACGTTGTTTTATATGTCAGCTATGTGTATGTGTTTTGCACTGCTGCTCCAGGGATCTAATAAAGTCAAAGGAGAGCAGTTGGAGGTAGATGTCTTCATTGGCTTTTTTGTTGAGTAATATGTGGTCAAAAACTGTGTTTGTATGTATTTCAATGGTAAAGACTTTACGTTACCACGGTAACACTCTTGCAGATAGAAGTATGCTTCTATTGGCTTTTTGCTTCAGAATGGTAATAAGAAGGATGTCTGTGCCAAATTGTATACGACAAACAAAATTGTTGGTGTCTATTCAAAGGTTCAAGGTGGCGCTGTGGAGCATTTTCGACACCACTCCTGAGCACGTGCGTCGTTTTTGCAATTTCCCCTCTTGCAGATACAATTCTGGGAGGGGGAACATCGCAAGGACGATTCTTATCCTTCGGCTCGGGCCTAATAATAATAATAATAATAATAATAATAATAATAATAATAATAATAATAATAATAATAATAATAATAATAATAATATTATTATTATATTATTATTATTATTATTAGGCCCGAGCCGAAGGACGAGAATCGTCCCGGCGAGGGACTTATTGGAATTGCGTCTGGGAGGGACGAAATTGCGAAAACGACGCAGTAAACGACGACGCACGTGCCCGGGAGTGGTGTCGAAAATTAGAACTCAGTGAGCTCTAATTTTGAGTGAAGACCGCGCGAAAAAATAATGAAAGACGACTCGGTAGCGCCCCCTCGAAAATCGAATAACATTGGGCCAATGGGAGCCTGACGACGAAAAAAGTCGCGATAAAAATATGAAACCTGCCCGAAAAATAGTGCATGTCAGAACATGACAAAAATCATATTGTGGCCCCGCCCCCAAGTGTACAGGAAGTCGGCCATCTTGGTTCAAACACGTCACTCGGAAAAGCGCATTACCTCATACTTTGGCCCAGCACGACCACATTTTGGTCGAAAACACGTCAAACTTGTCCAGAATGCAGTAAACCCATGTGAAATGAAATCAATGGTTTGAAATTTGATATCCTGTTTGGTGTGGTCACGGTGATTTTTTAAACAAAATTGTTAAAATTTTGAAATTTGTAAAAAATCTTTCTTTTTGCTCAATTTTTTTATGGGAAAATCGAAATAGAGCGTTTGTGCACATTTTGAAACTGAACGCAACGATATGCATATCAAGCGGGTATTCATAAAATGGCCCAATAGCGCCCCCTTTAATTTCTATTTTCAAAAATTCGTACAAGACAAACCGTTTGGCGTAGACTTGTGAAAAAATTCACAGAGGGTTCATTTGTGATGGGGCACAATGTGAGAAACTTCCATGAATCTAGCTCTAGTAGTTTAGGAGAAAAATAATAGGAGAAAAAAAATTTTCCGTTATTATTATTAGGCCCGAGCCGAGAGACGAAGTCCCGGCGAGGGACTAATTGGAATTGATACCGGGAGGGGGAAAATCGCGAAAACGACGCAGTAAACGACGACGCACGTGCCCGGGAGTGGTGTCGAAAATTAGACTCAGTGAGCTCTAATTTTGAGTGAAGACCGCGTGAAAAAATAATGAAAGACGACTCGGTAGCGCCCCCTCGAAAATCAAATAACATTGGGCCAATGGGAGCCCGACGCCGAAAAAAGTCGCAGTAAAAATATGAAACCTGGCCCGAAAAATAGTTCATGTCCGAACATGAAAAAAATCATATTGTGGCCCCCCCTCAAGTGAACAGGAAGTCGGCCATCTTGGATCAAACGCGTCATGGGCAAAAGCGCATTACCTCATACTTTGGACCAGCACGTCCACAATTTTGGTCGAAAACACGTCAAACTTGGCCAAAACACAGTAAACCCATGTGGAATGAAATCAATGGTTTGAAATTTTGATATCATGTTTGGTATGGTCACGGTGATTTTTTAACAAAATTGTAAAATTTTGAATTTGGAAAAAATCTTTCTTTTTGCCAGATTTTTTTAAGGGAAAATGAAAATAGAGCGTTGTGCACATTTGGAAACTGAACGCGACGATATGCATATCAAGAGTATGTCATAAAATGGCCCAATAGCGCCCCCTTTAATTTTATTTTCAAAAATTCGTACAAGACAAACCGTTTGACGTAGACTGTGAAAAAATTCACAGAGGGCTCATTTGTGATGGGCACAATGTGAGAAAGTTTCAGGATTCTAGCTCTTGTAGTTTAGGAGAAAAATAATAGGAGAAAAAAAATTTCCGTTATTATTATTTATTAGGCCCGAGCCGAGTGACGAAGTCCCCGGCGAGGGACTAATTGTAATTGGACTCGGGGGGAGGAAAATCGCGAATACGAAATAGTAAACGACGACGCACGTGCCCGGGAGTGGTGTCGAAAATTAGAACTCAGTGAGCTCTAATTTTGAGTGAAGACGGCGCGAAAAAATATGAAAGATGACTCGGTAGCGCCCCCTCGAAAATCAAATAACATTGGGCCAATGGGAGCCCGACGCCGAAAAAAGTCGCAGTAAAAATATGAAACCTGCCCGAAAAATAGTGCATGTCCGAACATGAAAAAAATCATATTGTGGCCCCCCCCAAGTGTACAGGAAGTCGGCCATCTTGGATCAAACACGTCACTCGGAAAAGCGCATTACCTCATACTTTGGCCAGCACGTCCACAATTTTGGTCGAAAACACGTCAAACTTGGCTGAAACACAGTAAACCCATGTGAAATGAAATCAATGGTTTGAAATTAGAATATCATGTTTGGCGTGGTCACGGTGATTTTTTAAAAAAATTGTAAAATTTTGAAATTTGTAAAAAATCTTTCTTTTTGCTAGATGTTTTTATGGGAAAATCGAAATACAGCGTTTGTGCACATTTTGACACTGAACGCAATGATATGCATATCAAGAAGGTATCTCACAAAATGACCCAATAGCGCCCCCTTGAAATCTCAATTTCAAAAATTCGTACAGGGCAAACCGTTGGACGTAAAAATCTGAAAAAATTCACAGAGGGCTTTCTTGTGATGGGGAACAATGTCAGTAAGTTTTACGAGTCTAGGACTTTTAGTTTAGGAGAGAAAAAATGAAAAAAAAAGGTTGTTCCATTATTATTATTATTATTATTTTTCCTGCGCTTTAACCTTAATTTTGACCCCCTGAACGTTAACGAAAAGTCAATTTTATTGTACCCAAAATTAAAGGTCGGCGAAAAATTTTGTTTTTTACACGCAAAAAAATTAATGTACCACAATGACTCGCTAGCGCCCCCACAAAATTCAAAATACATTACGGCAATGACAGAGCTTTTTTATCGCAGACAAATGAAATTTGGCAGAAACATAGCTTGTGTCAAGACAAGTCAAAATTACATTATGACCCTGCCCTAAACCCTACAGGGTGTCGGCTATCGTGGGCGGAACCAGATTTTTTGGAAATTTTTCATCTCACATTTTATTTTTTCCCATTTTTGTTTTTAGGTTAAATGGGTTGAAAATTTGGGACTGACATCAACAGACCCTTGTGCCTTTGGGTTTTTCAATAGATTTTTGATACCTTAACAAATGTGGGTGTGGCCACGCCACAAATCAAAAGTGACATTTTTCAATGCGCTCTAATATGCGTATTTCTGACACGCACAGTTCTATTCTCCGGCATTAATATACGTTTTGTTCAAAATCGCAAGACGCATCTTACGATATACTTTAAAAAAATCTACGTCCACAAATTGCTCCACAGCGCCCCCTTGAAAATTGCATTGAGCCCAAAAATTTAGTTTGTCGTAAACGCATGAAATTTGGCACAGACATCCATCTCAGCTGTCTGAATGAAAACCCCAATGGGAGCATACCTTTATCTGCAAGCGTGTTGCCATGGCAACGTAAAAACGACAAAAACCCATGTTATCCAATGGAGACGCAAACTTGTAGAAGGGGAAAAAATATTTTTTGGTCTGAGACAGCTGAAATTGGAACAACTATTATTCTTTACATTCTGAACAAAAAAGTCAATCATGACACGCCTCTATCTTTAACCGTTTTACCACAGCGCCCCCTTACTTTGAATGGGATAAAATTTTTAGTTTCACCAAAATGCATCAAATTCACTACACTAACTCTCCTCATCACACTGAACAAAAAACCCAATGGGAGTATATGTTTATCTGCAAGCGTTTGGCCATGGCAAAGGAAAAAAGGCAAAACCCATGTTATTCAATGGAGAACTGACAGATTTGGCCAGAGTGGAGGGTAGGGTGAGTGGTAGGGTGAAAATTTTAGTTTGTCCTAGAAAGCTGAAATTCGGCACACACATTCTCCATCCAATACTGAACAAAAAAGCCAATGAGAGCATATCTTTATTTGCAACGTGTTACCGTGGCAACGTCAACATTTCCCATTGAAATACATAGCAAAATTCAATTGGATGAAAAAACATACTTTGCATAGACACTTGAAAATTGGCACCTTGTTGCCTTCGGGATGCTGAACAAAAAGCCAATGAAAGCATACCTCTATCTTCAACCGTGGAGTGTGACAATGTCATAATTTGTCCTTTCAATGAATAGACTGTAGCAATAGGGAAGGAGTGCTGTAGGCAGAAAAGCACGTGGACGAGAGAGGCCGTCGCGGTGCTCGTACCTCGGTGGCTCATGCTCGCGGTCGCAAGGGGGGGCGAGGGCCTATATCACCGCGCGCC